>JAPDNY010000003.1:33186775-33786775 GCA_029375565.1 Gekko gecko | reverse complement strand
GCATCCATCTGGGCAAGTTACACCCCTTAGGGGCCATTTCACATCAAGAAAACTCTTCTCACATGCCATGATCCTAATCTGGATCAGGTCCCACACACTTGGGACCTGAGTTCTCAGCTGGGAACTTGCAGGGGCATATGGATCACATATGCCGGGGGGGGGATGGACACATATCTAGTTGGGTTCTTGGAGTAGCGATAACTATGTTCAACCTAATGGTTTGATAAGTCAAAACTAGCTTTTCCTTGCATTTGTTAGAGGTTAAATGATCAAGTCCCCCCAAAAACATTGTAGGTTGAATCCAATGACTGTTTTCTTTCTCCTATAATGGAAGAAGAATGCCAGAGGAAGACTTCTTCTCACAGTGGAAGACTTAGCCGAAGGAAATCCTTGGCTCCAACCTTGTATGTAGACGCCAAGGGCCTACAGATGCAATCCTTCCCATACCCTATTGAGCACCATGTGACTACACTTCCCAATAAATTATCATAGGATTGGTCTGCACTCACCGTGGACTAAGGAGTAGCTTTAGCACAGCAGTGGCTACAGCCAACCAGTCACTCAGTGCTCTTGCGCATCAACAGTGCCTCCAACCTGAACCATCTAATTCAAGATGAGAACTTTACATAGTTTAAGCTTTATCCCCGAGCACATTTGTGACAACATAAATTACAGCTGCCAACAGAGGCATTTCATCAGGCCTGCCCCATCCTAAAAAATCATCAGAACATAAGAAGAGCCCTGCTGGATCAGACCAATAGTTCATAAGAACATAAGAGAAGCCAATGTTGAATCAGGCCAATGGCCCATCTAGTCCAACACTCTGTCACACAGCGGCCAAAATATACCACGTGCCATCAGGAGGTCCAGCAGTGGGGCCAGGACACTAGAAGCCCCCTCCCACTGCTGCCCCCTCCAGCACCAAGAATAGAGTGCATCACCTGCCCCAGACTGAGAGTTCCCATCTATACCCTGTGGCTAATAGCCATTGATGGACTTCTGTTCCATATGTTTATCTAATTCCCTCTTGAAACTGTCCATGCTTGTAGCTGCCACCACCTCCTGTGGCAGTGAATTCCATATGTTAATCACTCTTTGGGTGAAGAAGTATTTCCTTTTATCTGTTCTAACCCGACTGCTCAGCAATTTCATGGAGTGCCCACGAGTCCTTGTATTGTGAGAAAGGGAGAAAAGTACTTCTTTCTCAACCTGTTCAATCCCATTCATAATCTTATAAACCTCAATCATGTCACCCCTCAGCCGTCGTTTCTCCAAGCTAAAGAGCCCCAAGCGTTTTAACCTTTCTTCATAGGGAAGGTGTTCCAACCCTTTTATCATTCTAGTTGCCCTTCTCTGCACTTTTTCCAATGCTATAATATCCTTTTTGAGATGTGGCAACCAGAACTGTACACAGTATTCCAAATGAGGTCGCACCAATGATTTATACAGGGGCATGATGATACTGGCTGATTTGTTTTCAATTCCCTTCCTAATAATCCCCAGCATAGTGTTGGCCTTCTTTATTGCAGCTACACACTGTCTAGACATTTCATTGAGTTATCTACTACGACTCCAAGATCTCTCTCTTGGTCCGTCTCTGCCAGTTCAGACCCCATCAACGTGTATTTATATTTAGGATTTTTGGCTCCAATGTGCATCCTTTTGCACTTGGCCACATTGAACCCCATTTGCCACGTTGACGCCCACTCACCCATCCTCGACAGATCCCTTTGGAGTGCCTCACACTCCTCCCTGGTTTTCACCACCCTGAACAACTTCGTGTCATCTGCAACTTTAGCCACTTCACTGCTTACTCCCAATTCCAAATCATTAATAAACAAGTTAAAAAGCATCGGACTGAGTACTGATCCCTGTGGTACCCCACTGCTTACCACCCTCCACTGAGAAAGTTTCCCATTTATACTCACTCTCTGTTTCCTATTTATAAGCCAGTTTTTGATCCACAAGAGGACTTGTCCTTTTATCCCATGAATATTCATCTAGTCCAGCATCCTGTCTCACACAGTGGCCAACCAGTTCCTCTGGATGGCCAACAACATGGCATAGAGGCCAAGGCCTTCCCCTGATATTGTCTCCTGGTTCTGGGATTCAGAGGCTTAGTGCCTTTGAATGTGAAGGTTCCCCTCAGTCACAATGGCTAGCCTAGTAGACACTGATAGACTTATCCTTTATGAATCTATCTAATCCCCTTTTAAAGATGTTTATTCCTGTGGCCATCAGTACATCCTCTGGCAGCAAATTTCACATTTTAATCACTCTCTGTGTAAAGTAAATTCAGATTGGGTAGCCATGTTGGTCTGAAACAATGGAACAAAGTTTAAGTCTAGTGGCACCTTTAAGGCCAACAAAGTTTAATTCTAGGTATAAGCTTTCATGTGCATGCATGCTTCATGATATACCCAGAATTAAACTTTCTTGGACTGTGTAAAGTATTATTTCCTTTTGTCCGTCCTGAACCTACTGCCCATCAACTTCATTGGATGCCCTCAAGTTCTAGTATTTTGGGAGAGGGGGGTAAAGTTCTCTTTGTCAACTTTCTCCACCCCATGCACAATTTTATAAACCTCTCTATCATGAAGGGTTGCCAGGCCTGTTTAGTCCCCAGTGGGGGACTTGGGGGGACATTCCTAAAGGGGGTGGGGCATCCCCAACACAATGACATCACATTGGGGAATGTCCCTGCCCCCAAGCCACACCCCCAAGAACAATCAACCACAGCCACTGGTCAGTTAAATCTTGCAGGGGAGGAGGGGTGGCTGCCCACCACCCGCCTGAACTCCAAGTGGTGATGCCACTCGGAATTCAGGTGCGGGGGGCCGGTCCTCACTGGCCAGAAGCATTTAAAGGGGCCCTTTAAATGCTCCTGGCCAGCAGGGCTCCACTGAAGCCCCTGAAAATCAGGGGGACTCCCGCCCGGACTGGGGGTCTGACAACCTTACTATCATGTTCCCCCTCCCTTAGTCATCTCCTTTCTAAACAGAAAAATCCAGACTCTTCAGCCTTTCCTCATTGGGAAGCTGCTCCAACTCCCTAATCATCTTGGTTGCCCTCCTCTGTACTTTTTCCAGCTCCGCAATGTCCTTTTGGAGATTTGGTAGCCTGAACTGTACTCATTTGGTAGCCAAATGAGGCCGCACCGTCGATCTATACAGGGGCATTATAATATTGGCCGTTTTATTCTCAGTCCTTTTCCTAATAATCCCTAACATAGAGTTTGCCTTTTTCACCACTGCAGCACACTGGGTTGACACTTTCATGAAGCTGTTCACTACAGCCCCAAGATCTTTTTCCTCTCATCCTCAGCACGTTCCGATCCCATTAGCCTATCTTTGAAGTTGGGATTTTTTGTCCCAATGTGCATCACCCGACACCTACCAACACTGAACTTCATTTGCCACATTGTCGCCCACTCACCCAGGCTGTGGAGCTCCACTCGGAGCTATTCAGAGTCAGCCGTGGTTTTCACCATCCCTGGGTAACTAGCCTTTTCTTCTAAAACCCATCAACAAGAGCGTCTTCTTTTTTGTGCTCTCAGTAATGACCGACATAGTGTTTAAATTTATTTATAAAACATGCAACAAGTGTGCTTAGTAATTCATTAGGAAACCCTAGGAATAAATTAATTATGGAACTAATTTATGCCAAGCCGAATGCTTTGCTTTGCATAAATTAACTGCACAATTAATTTCATCCTACACTTTTCTAATTAATTAGTAAATGTGCTTAGTGGAGGTTTTTATTAATATTAAATATTGTGTGGCCTGTCATTGGTAGCACAAAAGGAAAGACGCCGCTGGCTCATATAACTGCTTAAGGTCACCCACTATGCTGAGTTACTAATGGCGATAGATTACAGGGCTTGTTTTTCTCCCTCAATGCAGCTGCTTTGATTATTATCATGGTTGTATCAAGGATCTAGAGGCAGTCCGCTTTTCTTGGTGCAGAGTTTACTTGTTCTTACCTATAATCGGCTCTACTGCATACATGTGCCATCAAATCACAATTGATTAATGGCGACTCCAGCAAGGTGCTTTCAAGGCAAGTGAGAAGCAGAGGTGGTTTGCCACTGCCTTCCTCTGTAGAGCCTTCCTTGGTGGTCTCCCATCCAAGTACTGACCCTGCTCAGAACCCGAGATCTGATGAGATCAGGCTATACCTTGGCCACCTTCCTCCAATCAGCTCTACTACAATGCTTTTATTTGTCCAAGTCCCGCTGGGAATTGGCATCCCTGAACCACGGTCCTGACTTTCTTTTGAAAAGGCCAAGTTCAGAGGGCAGCAATGTTCTGCCTGCATTGCAACCATGTGTGACGGAGGAGATGTTTGGAATAGGTTACAAAATAGGCTACTCTCACTTGGATCCTACACCTTGCTTCTGCAGCTCTTTTGCCCGTTGCAGAAGTGGTCCTCTGCTGCAGAGTGCATTCTTCTGCCACTAGTGTGTGTGTGTGGGGGGGGGCCTCGTGGAAAGACACTGGTCTGGGATAAGTAGAAGTTACCTGCACTGGAGGAATGTGCCATGCAGTGGAAGACCATTTCTGCAATGAAGAAGGGCACTGCACAAGCCAAATCTGTCAAAATTAAGCTCATCGAGTCATTGCTCTACAGTGTCAGATTCAGAGAATTATATTAAATCATTACAGAATAGGAGCATGGAAGATGGAGCTTGTAGGTGTTGGAAGAAGCAGGCAGCTAATCTAAATCTGTTGTTGATGTAAATGAGAATTTAAATCTATCCTTGCAGCAATAATCCAATCGTTTCTTCTGCTTGATGGACCAAGGAAAGCTAACTGAATCCTCCAAAGGGTTTAACCAATCAGCCCACTGCAGGACAACCTATCATTATGGTCTAGTAATGGTCCCAGCACACCAACGTTTCCTTCACAGTTAAGAAAGTTCTTTTTGCTAGCCAATCAAAAACGTTATGACCAAAATGCAGTTTCAAGGCAATCATTTCTCATGTCAAAGATATGGTGCTGTTACTAATTCTAGGAGGCCCTCTGTTGTTGTCAGGCTGGTGGCTTGCTGATAGTTTAGGATGATCAATTATTGTTTCATGAGAGAGAGGTACTGACAAGATGTTTCCTGACGATGGCTGTAATAACATCTCTGGATATGGGAAGATGAGGCCTTTCCAGCTAGTGATCGGGAGGCAGAGAAACAGTCTGATTGCAATTTGGATGGAGAGAAGATGAGGGAGATGGTGAGGTTCTAGATGGAGCTGACTGGACTTTCTATTCATGGACTGCGGTTGCTGGCTGAGGACTTGATGAAGGATTAGCAAGAAGGCTGTAAGATGGGGCAGTCTAGTTGCTTCTGCTTGGGCTCTGCTTGCAATATTTTTTTGAAAACTAGAGAGAGACAGAGTATGTCTGTTAGCCAAAGAAAATGGATTCCTTTTAATGTGGCACTGGACTTTCTCGTATTAAGATGTTTTGCACAATCAGAGTTATGTATTCTTCTGTGTTACTCGATGCTGTGGTTAAGTGTGAAATCTGACTGGCCAAGTTCTAATGGGAGTACAAAATCTCAAACTTTGGCAGAGAGTCTAATGACCTAATAGAGGTGTCTTATGTTAATCTCCCTGTTCATGCGGCATGTCCTTCTCTCCATTCAACATGTCAAAAGGCAGGTGGCAAAACAGAATTTGGACACAACTAAATTCTCCCACACAATGTAGTCAAATGCTCAGCCCGTACTAGGGGGCATGGATGAGATGCTGAACTCTAAGCCCCCTAGACTACTGAGATCAGTTCCCCAGAGAAAATGGCTGCTTTGGAGGGTGAACGACATGGCGTTATACCCCAACTATGCTCATTCCTCTCCCCAGACCATGCCCTTCCCAGTCCCCACCCCCAAATCTCCAGGAATTTCCCAGCCCAAGGTCAGCAACCCTACTTACAGTCCATTTACATTTTTTCCCAACTTCCATTAGGGTTGCCAAGTCCTACCTTATCTGCAACGGGGGGAGTCCCACCCTTCTCCAGGAGCTCCTTGGCGCATCACGTCAGGCATGTTGGGGGCAGGACCACTATCATTTGAGGGAAAACCATAGAGTTTCCCTTGATAGAGCGTCACCTCGCAATGTGCCTGACACAATGACATCACCTCCGGGTGACGTCATCATGCCAGGCACATCTCTGCGATCCTGGCACTTTGGGGGTGGGATTCCCCCAGTGGCCCAATCCGGGCTGCTGGGTAACAGACCCATCGAGCAGGGGTTTCCCTGCCCCCACCCCGGGGGACCTGGCAAACCTAGCTTCCATTTTTGCATCACTTCTTTGGTTCTTTCTTATATCCAGTGATTTTCTGGTTTAAAAGGGGGAGGGGGGGGCGGTATTCATATGTAAGGTTTTGCTGGTTCCCACCAATTCCCCCCCACCCTCTGCAGATCCCACTAGGCTGTTCCTGAGGGCCCCCTCTCTCTCTGCCTGGCTGAGCAGGGCAGGGCAGGCCCAGCATACAAGGGTTGGCACTTGGGAGAGCCTTCAAAAAAGGTGCTGATACTGGCTGGCTCTGCATCTGGCATTCGCTTCACATTTTCTCAACTGGGAGGGGAAAGTGCAGCTTAAAACCAAATTCAAACACCCCAGGGCAATGCTATACTGACTGCAAAGTCACCCCTGAATGGCCATAAATCTATGCAGAAGGTACCATAAAACCCAATGATCAAAGAAAGCGAAAGTGGCATGCAGGGCGGGTGCCATAAAATCTGTTGAACAAAGAAAGTGAAAGCAGCATGCAATGCAGAGGGGAATTTCTGTTCCAGCGTGGGTTTACTAAAACAACGGAGGGAAGAACCAATGCAGAATCACAAAAAAGTCCGGCTTATAGCCCCCTCCACCTCAGGAAATTTCTGCAATACTTAAATCTAAGATGTGGAATCAATTTAAAGTACCCTCCACATTTTTTTAAATGTTATAGCCCCCCTTTCTCTCTGAGTCTCAACACAGGCTACAGAATAAAAGCAACGTCCGGCTTGAGATGTTCAATGGACAATCCTATAGTACAGAATCAAGAGGCTGCCTGAACAACAAGCTGCCCTAAGGCATAGGGTTGCCAGCTCTGGCTTGGGACATTCCTGGAGATTTCGGGGCAGAGCTTGGGGAAGGGAGGGACTTCAGCAGCCCAGGGCTCTTTTTGTAGCAGGAACTCCTTTGCATATTAGGCCACACACCCTGATGTAGCCAATCCTCCAAGAGCTTACAGAGCTCTTCTTACAGGGGCTACTGTAAGCTCTTGGAGGATTGGCTACATCAGGGGTGTGTGGCCTAATATGCAAAGGAGTTCCTGCTACAAAAAGAGCCCTGCATAATGCCACAGAACCCAGCCTCCAAAGGACCCATTTGCTCCTCGGGAATGAATCTTCGTCAGTTGTAATCCCAGGAGATCTCCAGGCTAGAGTTGCCAGCTCTGGGTTGGGAAATACCTGGAGGATTTTGCGGGTGGAGCCTGAGGAGGGCGGGGTTTGGGGAGGGATTTCAATGGGGAATAATGGCCATAGAGTCCACCTTCCAAAGTGGCCATTTTCTCCAGGCGAACTGACCCGTGTCATCTGGAGATCAGTTGTAATCCCAGATCTCCTGCCAGCACCTGGGGGTTGGCAACCCTACTCCAGGCCCCACCTGGAAGTTAGCAACCTTGAAGTAAAGTGTGCTGTAAAGAGCATAGCAATTACAAGCGGTACAGGACAAAGCAAGGGAAACAGGATAAAACCTAGAATAGCCATTGCGATACACTACTGCCCTGTTCCATGGAACCCCCCTGGATGGTTCCATTTTGCTACAGTTCTAATACCTTCATAAAAACACCCCCCCCAAAAGCATTTCTGTTTCGCACAGTGTCGAATGACAGCCTTAAAGTGTAAACCAGGCCTGTACTTCACTGTATTACCTGGTCTCTGTGAACTTGGGTGGAAGATGCTGATTGGCATGAAGTAGCCAATGCAGGCTCAGAGGTTAAGATGCTGAGCTGCAGACTGGAAGGTCGGTAGTTTGGCAGTTCGAGACTCTAGTGCCGCATGACGGAGTGAGCTCCCACCTCTGGCCCCAGCTCCTGCCAACCTAGCAGTTGGAAAGCAAGAAATTGCAAGTAGATAAATGGGTACCGCTTCGGTGGGAAGGTAACAATGTTCCGTGCACCTCGGCATTTAGTCATGCCAGCCACATGACCATGGAAACACCTTCGGACAACACTGGCTCTTCGGCTTGGAAATGGAGATGAGCACTGCCCCCTAGCATCAGATTCAAGTAGCTTTCAAGCAAGTGAAGAAGGCCTGTACTGGCTACTTCATGGCAATCAGCATCTTCCACCCAAGTTCTCAGAGAGCAGGTAACGCAGTAAAGTACCGCCTTCACGGGAATCTCTGGCAATGGATGAAACCCCTTAAGCAGAGTCCAATTGAGAATGAGGGGTAAGCTGTGGTCCCAAGGGCAGCGTCTCCTCCCCTGTGGTACAGGTTTTCTGTACATGTGCCCGTTAAGAAAGGTTTTGCTAAACCTCCTGAGTCAAAGAGTCGCCTGGACTGATCCCAAATCTTCCCACCCTAATATTATGTCAGAAGATTTCCCAGATGTCTGTCTGGCCCTGCAGGATCCAGAAATTATTACACCAAAAATAAATAAATAAACAGTATAACGACACTATACAGACATGCCAGCACATTAAGCAGGAGATATACGATAGACATGGCCAAATAAATTAATTTTCTACATAGGCTGCTGTACGAATTAAATCATGTGTACCACTTTATATATACTAATCAGCTTCCAGAGCTGTAGCCAGAAACATGATGGTTGCCTCGCCCCGGAGGAGCAATTGGCAGTTGGAGGACAGTTGAGAAATCTACTGCTGCAAGTAGAGACCTGTAACAATCTGCCAAAAAGGGTTTTCCCCACACTCAGTTGGAGCACTCAGAGTATATTCTGCTCTACCTGCTACTCCCCCCTGCCCCACTCAGGGGGGTGCAGGGCTGCCTTAGGGGAAGGCTGGTTTCTAAGGAGTTTCACTAATTAACTTTTATTTAATTAGCTGGTGGCCCCCCACAGGCCCTCTCCTAAAAATATCCCTAGCTACAGGGCTGCAGCGGTTTGTGACCCCTTCCCCTTCCCCTGCCCACAACAGACACCCTGTAAGGTAGGTGGGGCTGAGAGAGATCTGAGAGAACTGCTCTTGAGAGTACAGCTCTGAAAGAACTTATGGCTGAGCTGAGGTCACACCAGTAGCTGCATGTGGAGGAGTGGGGTTCTCCCAGATTAGATTCCATGCTCTTAACCACTACACCAAACTGGGAAGGGATCTCGACAGCAATACGATGCCAAAGAGTTCTACTCTCCAAAGGTACCATTTCCTCTGGGGGAACTGATCTTTGTTGGATGGAGATTTACTGTAAATGGGAGACTTCCACGCCCATCCAGAAGTTGGTAATCATAGCCTGTTTCCTGCTCCAATGGCTGCAGCATCCAGACACCTTTGCCTTTGGTGCAGGTGAACGAACTGTGACCAGTTGGTGGGCCAAGTTGGTGAATGAAGAACAAGTTCTGCTCTCTCCACTGAGGCAACAGGCAGTCTGGTTCCCTTCCCAAAACACAGTGGCTTGGCCTTTCTCTAACTCATTCTCGAGCCCTTTTGACTGCAATCCTAAGCACTCTTACTATGGGGCAAGCCCTGCTGAGCCCCATACAACTGACTTCTGAATAAACACGCTTAAGATTGCATTCTGGGTGTCGCTGTCCATTGGCTCCAATATCCCATTTTTAATCATCTTTTTTCAGTTACACAGGCTAGGATTTCCAACATATTATATTTCTGTTTTCACTACATCCCTCAGGATCCTTTGATTTCTGTTTAATTTTTTAAATTTATTTACATTATTTATAGTCCTCCTTTCTCACTGAAACTCAAGGAGGACAACAAAGTGTAAATCAAAGCAGTCAACAGAATGAGAGATCGAACAAGCAGTGTCATAGGATTAAGATTGCAGAAATCTGAAACAAAGCTGAAGCAAAGCATGCATATTAACATGGCATGGTAAATGATGCAGAAATTGCATAGTAGGATAATACAGAAAGCAACAGATAGTGCCTGCTCTACACAGTCCCTTTTCATTTATTAAAGCATCTTCTTGAACTGTTATATTATATCTTTTGTCAAAAAAAAAAAAAAAGCTCCCCTGAATAATTAAATTTTGCATAGTTTGCAGAAAGCTAGGAGACTGGCTGAGTGTACAGGCAGTTGTTCGTTTTGCCCATTTGCAAGGTGGCACCAGCAAAAGACCCTGATCAGATGAGCAAAGCTGTTGTGGCAAAGCATAAAAGGAGAGGTAGTTCTGCAGATACGAGTGTCCAAGACCATGAAGAGCTTTGTTATGACAGCCATTGCCTTAGTAACTGCTGTGCAGCCAATGGAGAGACTGCAGAATGGGAATATTATGCCTGCCCCACCTAGCTCCTGATAATAATGGAACTGCGGCACTTTGCACCAACTAGAGTCTCCAAGGTGACTTCAAGGGGAGAGCTAGACTGAGCGCATTACAGTAGTCTGTTCTCAATGATACTATGATGTGTCCATTCCCTAAGTTCATTGCTTTTGGCCGTGCACATAAGTATCTGAATTCTGAAGCCAGGTATTGACTTCATAAAAGCTTGGCAAAGTTGAATTTTCAGAATTTCCTCCCCAGAGTGGGGTGTTTTTGTTTTCACTCAGATGTGAGATCTTTGGCAAGCCTTGGAAGCTGGAGCATTGTATCATCAAGCCTGGTGGTCGCTCAGAGGAACTACTTCAATCCAGCCATGCAAACATGACTCTGCCTTAGCAAATAGTTCAATACATTTAGGTCCATAATTGCTTTTGGGGGTTAAAGACTAGTCACACACACCCACACACCGAATTTAAATCTAGACAGGGAAATCAGAGAGGCAATTGTGAGGGGAGGCAAGGAAAGATCACAGAACATATTAACGAAGAAGGGGAAGGAATGAGAAAGAACTAAACAAAGGTTTGCACACTTTAAAATACTTGATCCAAATCCATTTTGCAAAGTAATTGGCAATACAGAATTGAATCTGGTGTTAACACCCAAGTAACATTCAGGTCAAAGAGAAAAATGCACCGAGCAATAGATCTACGATGTGCCAAAACATGGCCCAAGTAAATTAGGGGCTGCCCCCATGTTCAGTTTCATAACCCTACAGAAACTGCTTCCCACAAGTGACAGCTGAATTCCATATTTCCTTTAATAAGGGCTCTAAGGGGAGATGGGGAAAGCTACATAAAGATGATTAAGGTCTGATGGACTTTCCGATTAACTTTTTTTAAAGGGTGAAAAATTGGCTCCAGAAGAAATAGTAATTTTAAATTCATAAATATGAGGACGTAATTACATGGCAATGTTCAATACCTGAGGTAAACCTTGTCTTGTGACTCATTAAAAGAGCAGAACATTTATTGGATCATGTCAGGATATTCAAAGCCTGAACCCCATAGTGCCCTGGGCAGTTGTACACAAGTAACCAGACTGTTGCTTATTATAGAAGAATTTATAAAGTTTATTATAAGTTTCAAGCAATCAGGAAAGTTTATTAAACAGCCAATACCTTACACTAAAATCATGCAGGAAGAAAACGACAAAGACTAGCTCAACTGTCTAGTGCTTTTTAGAGTTTGCATTAGACGGTACAAACCTTAAGTTCCAACCTCTCAGGAATTCTCTATATCGCTAGCAAATGCAATTCAAGCAGGTCATAGTTTAGGCCTTCAGTCCATCAGGATCTCAGCTAGACTTCTCTTCATGGGCCGTAATCCAGCAACATCTGGTGAGGATGACATCTAATCAGAACATGCTCTCTGAGGAAGCCTCTAGAAGATTCCCTCGTCACCCCCCAGCTCTCCATCCCCCATCCTATGGGGTGGCAGGTTCTAATGAGAAGCTAATCACGCCACCCTCATCTCTGGCCTTGAAGATGATAAAAAACTGCACAGGCTGGGAAACCAATTAGAAACACCTGCAGGATGAACTAGGCCTGTGGTTATCCACATTAATCCTTAAGAGGCGGCCAGGGGTGCTTTGCCTCACAGATCAGAATCAGTTCTCAGAGAAGATATTTTTAAATAGCAGCCAGGAATAACATAATAATAATAGTAGTATTGAAATCATGCATTTCTAGGTTCATATACATCCAATCTGAACATGAATCTTTCACAATTCTACATGAATTAGCCAGACAAAAATCATTTTTTAAAGAACCAGGCTCCTGTGGATCCCCTGGAATTACATATTTCCAGACTGCAGAGGACAGTTCCCCTGGAGAAAATGGATGCTTTGGAGGGTGGACTCTATGGCATTGTACCCCACCGAGGTCCCTGTCCTCCCCACACTCCATCCCCAAATCTCCAGGAGTTTCCCAGCCTTGATCTGGCAACCTTACTCCCCCATCCCCAGCTGGTGGCCAGGGAGGTCCTGGTAAGCCAGGAGATGGGGGGGGGGCTTCTGGGTTGCTGCTGGGAGGGGGGAATCACTCTCCACAGGCAAGTTCTGGCTGTGTCTGCAAAATTGTTAGCCTGAATCCAAGCCATTCAGGGCAGCACTCAAGAGGCACCGGGGCTCAAGCCAGTAGGCCGTACTTCTCTCTCTCATACCAGATGTATTGGTGAGCAAAATTCACTGTATCTTCTCAGAGATATATTTCTCTCCAGTCAGCACTAGAGTTGTCAGCTCTGGGTTGGGAAATACCAGGAGCTTTTGGGGGTGGTGCCTGAGGAGGCCGGGGTTTAGGGAGGGGAGGGACTTCAATGGGGTATAATGCCATAGAGTCCACCTTCCAAGCAGCCATTTTCTCCAGGTGAACTGATTTCTGTCACCTGGCGATCACTTGTAACAGTGGGGGATCTCCAGCTACCACCTGGAGGCTGGCAACCCTAGTCAGCAGCACACAAGCTGCTATAAAAAGGGGCCAATCATATATTCTCTATGAGGTATTCTACCAACTGGTTGAAGCTAAGCAAATCTGGGTCCAGTCAATGCTTGGAGACATCCTGAGAACATTACCTGTGTGTGATCTCAAGTCCATAATGGAAGAAAGTCAGGAGATGGACATAAGAAATTTTTTAAAAATCAAGATTTGTAAATCAGGGCTTCAATGTTCACCTTTGCTAAAGATAAGTTCCACAGGAGGTGAGGTTCTCATTTCTAATTACGTTAAGACAACTTTAATTACAAACAGAAGCCTGCTGAGTGGGAAAGCATTCGTTTTTAAAGGCATCATTTTCAGTATTAAATTTGTTAAGCGTTTAATTAATCAGAGCCTTCACCGCCAATTTTGCTGATTAATAGAGCTGCCACTCAATTTGATTATTCTTCCATTTATGAGGCCTGTTCTGCTTAGGCCTGTTTCTTTTAATACGATTGTGAGGAATGTTACAATGCTTGGTACTGGAGTACACACACACATGCTCCAGTACCAAGCAGAAACAAAGGGTTACTTTTTTAGAAAGGTAAATATTCCCACCTTTTAGGTCATCTCAAATTCAAGATAAGGTTGTTTGATTATTATGAACAGAGCTAGGGCCACTGAAAGGGGTGTATTAGAGGGACATCTCCTGGCAACCTCGGGGGCCCTAAAGAATTGGGGAGATTATAGAATATGTTTTCTTATGGTGTTTTGTTGAGTCTAGGAAGTATGAGAGTATGCTCAGAGGAAGCCTGAGTACCCTGCGGTGGCTTTGGGTGGCCATAAATAGAGCTAGTGATCCCATTAATTCACATAAGAAGTAACCAGCTAGATTAGATTGGCAGTCCATCTAATCTAGCAGCCTGTTTGGCTAAGATCAAGGGTAGCGACTGTTCTTATCAGTTTAATATCTGATACATCCTTCACAGTCCCATCTTCTGTTCATTTGCCTAATTCTCCTTTAAAAGCCATCTGCAAGAATGACCAGCCATGATAGTACAATATATCCCATCACATTTTTGCTCTGGCCACCCCAGTACCTGAGCAACTGACTTGTATGTGCAGACCTGTGTAGCATGTCACCCTAACCAAGTAGCAGTGCCAGGATCTGATGATGCTGTGGATACTAAAGATTGGTTTGCCTTCAGAACCTGTTGATTTTAGCCTTACTAAGGAGGCCTTGCCCTGACCTGGATGGCCCAAGCTAGCCCAATCTTGTCAGATCTTGAAAGCTAAGCAAGGTTGGCCCTGGTCAGCATTTGGGAGACAGCTAAGGAAGTTCAAGGTCGTGGTGCAGAGGCAGGCAATGGCAAACCACCTCTGAGCATCTCTTGCCTTGAAAACCCTCTGGGTTGCCATAAGTCGGCTGCAGTTTGATGGCGCTTTCCACCACCACCAAGCAGGCCTTGCAATAAATTCTTTAATCCAGCTAATTTGATTGCAGCCCTTCTTCCCTGCTTTTGTGTGATTAACTGGAAGCAAATGGAAGATTTATCTTCACTTACCATGAGGCCTCCTTCTCAGTGATCCGGACCGGGAGTGGAGATCACAGCCCCTCCTCTCTGGAGGCAGGGCCAGCCAACAAATCTCAATCCTAGAGGGGAGGGGCTTGTCCTCTGATTCCCCAGTCGTTCTCAAAGCCGTGTCTCCCCGAATCAACTGTGTACAAATACAAAAAAGGGGGGGTTCTCTGCCCTGAGAGGGGCAAAAAACTCCCCCTATGTACATAATGAGAACCCTTGTAACTGAAATACTGAGGGCCGCATAATAGCCTTGCCTCTCCACCCTGTACCACTGGATCATGGAACCATTGACCCCCTCTGTTTCCTTTTGCTTTTTGTGTGTGTGTATATGATTCCCTGATTCACTCCCACACCTCCATGGGCCAAAGAAGCTGCTTCCCTCAAGGATGGAGTGGAATGCCCCACTCCCGGACCACTGAGAAGGAAGCTTCATGGTGAGTGAAGACAAATCTTCCATTCTTCAGTGGTCCTGGGAGTGGGGCAGTCCTGACTCCTGGGACTTAATAAAGCCGTGCTCTCCCAGGGTGGGTCCAGCAGCTTTCTGGTGTACATGGTGTGCTGTAGCACCCTCCTACCAAAAGCCACTTCAGCCGAAACTAACTTATTAATTCCGTAGTGTCTTGTAAAAGAGCACAAGGACTTCCACATAGCGGCCTTACATATCGTCTCTAGGGATGGAAAAACCTTGTAGGCCGCCAATGTAGCCGCCCCCCTCAAAGAGTGTGCCATGATGCCCTGAGGTGGGTCCAACCCCTCAGCCTTGTATGGTACTATAACACACACCCTAAGCCACCTACTCAGGGTCAAGGTAGAAATTCTTTTCTCTGGCACTGACTTTCTAAAGGAGATGAATAGGGCATCTGTGGGTCTCAAGTGTTTATTCCTATCAAAATAGAAACTGAGTGCTCTGTGCACATCCAGGCAATGCCATTCCTTCTCCATAGCATGCTTGGGGTTGGGACAAAAGGATGGAAGTACTATTTCTTCAGATTTATAGAAGGCCAAGTTCACCTTAGGGATGAAAGCTGGGTCAACATAAGAACATAAGAGAAGCCAATGTTGAATCAGGCCAATGGCCCATCTAGTCCAACACTCTGTCACACAGCGGCCAAAATATACCAGGTGCCATCAGGTCTGGGCATAGCACCACCCTGTTGTTGTGGAAGACGCACAATTCTTTGTGCGTGGATAAGGCTCTTAATTCTGAAACCCGTCTAGCTGACGTAATGCCCACCAAGAAGGCTGTTTTGAATGAGAGATCCTTCAAAATGCAAGAAGCCATTGGTTCGAAGGGTTCCTTACATAAGGCTCTAAGAACCACATTAAGGTTCCAAGTTGGGCCTGGGGTGGGTTTATGAGAGAGACACCCCTCAGGAATCTTTTAACATGAGGGTGTTGTACCAGTGAACACCCTTTCTTAGCCCCCCACACTGCTGAGATGGCTGCTATCTGATGTTTCAAAGTACTAGTACTGAGGCCCTTTTCCAGACCTTGTTGCAAGAAGGCTAAGATGTCACCCACCGAGACTGTCAGTGGGTCTAATTCTCTATCCATGCACCAAGAACAAAAAACCCACCAGGTTGCATTGTAGACTTTGTTTGTGGATCCCCTTCTGGACGCCAACATAGTTGGCATCCCATGGTATTTAACTGTTGCCGCTCAACCTCCAGGCAGTGAGGTTCAGCATTCCTGGACGGGGATGGACCACTGCCCCCTGAGTCAGTAGATTGCCCCTCAAGGGCAGATGCCATGGCTCTGTTACTGCCATTCTTTTCAACTTTTGAAACCAGGCTCTCCTTGGCTAGAAGGGTACTGCCACTATGACCTCTGCCCTTTGCTCCACAACTCTCTGTAGGAACGTCTGTAGAAGTTGAACCAGCGGGAAGGCATACAGTAGCTTTCTTGGCCAGATACAGTTCAATGTGTCTGTTCCCATTGCTCTTTGAATTCTTGTTCGTGACAAGAATTGGCTCAGTTGGTAGTTGCCTTCTGTGGTGAACAGGTCTACTTCTGCCTTTCCGAGCCAAAGACCTATTTGTAGGAAAACTTCCCTGCACAGTGTCCACTCCAACTGATCCACTTCTCATCGGCTCAGCCAGTCCACTATTGAGTTGTCTTTTCCTGCTACATGAATTGCCTCCATCAATAGTAGGTGTTCCTCCACCCATTGTATCAACAGTCTCGCTTCCTGATGGAGGGATTTGGATCTGGTTCCTCCCTGCTTGTTGATGTAAACCTTGGCCGTCTTATTGTCCATGGGTGCGTTCAGACGCGCCGTTTGAGCCGTTTTCGGCACGGCTCAGAAATGGCTTTTACCTGCACGTTCACACGCCCAACATCTGCCTACCGTCCCCAGCTGTCGCTTTCTGGAGCAAACCCCCTTTGAAATGGAGTATTTTACACCACTTACCCAAGTGGTGTTTTCCATGATTCTCCGTTTCAAGCCGCACTTTTCCCTGTCTGATCGCTCCATCCAGCCACTTCCGGGTGCTTCAACCCCCTCCCCTCTGGGAAGCTGCCTCCAGCTTCCGGTTTTAGTCCGCCATTTTCCCCCCCCTTAGCGGTGTGCGCTTGAGCGGAGCTCCGCTCCTAAGTTAAATGAAAAAAAGCTTCACTGGTGCCTAATTTAGGCATTTAGACGAGTCCGGGATCTCGGGGAGGCCATTTTCGGGGAGACAATGTAAAAGGAGTCTTCATTTAAACTTTAAAGGGACCAGTTAAGATCGCTCTTCTGCGCACGCGCCAAACTTCCTGTTCGGGAGAGGGCTGCCTGTGCGCATGCTCAAAGGAGAGGGGAACCCCCCCCACCTGCAGGAGGACGGCAGGGAGCTCCGAAGGAGGGAAGGAGGAAGTGAGTGTGATCGCGATTCTCCAGTTTAAAAAAAAAACGCATCGTGCCGGAGCAGTTTAAACCGCTCCAGCACGCTGTCTAAACGCACCCCATTTGTATCAACACATGATGGTCCTTCAGCACCCCCCCTAAACTGCACCAGGGATAGCCTGATGGCTGTGAATTCAAGAAAACTGATGCTCTTGTTTGCCTCTGTCTGCAACCACTTTCCTTGGGCCATTCTGTCACTGGTATGTGCTCCCCAACCAGAAAGACTTGCATCCATTGTCACTACTACTATTTATAGTTCTCTTAGGGGTTGGCCTTTGTGAAACAGGTAAGGGTCCATCCACCATCTCAACTCTTGCTTCTTTTCTTCCAGAAGGAGCACCTTTCGTGCTCTCTTCTGTGCTATTGTGTCCTGGAAGGGTAATAAGAACTGCTGAAGAGGACGAGCAATGCATTTATCACTCTGATCTCTAGGTAAGCCATCTGCTTCCATCGGTAGAATAGAAGTGGAGGCTAGGCTATTGATCAGATCGTCCACTGCGGGCAATTTTATCTTCTTTGAGGCCTCTGGAATAAGAGAATAAAACTTAGCAAACGGAGGTTGATTAGTTTTAGGTTTTGCAGGTTGTCCCCACTCCACTTTCATGACCTTGAAGAAGGCTGCTGGCAGTGGCACTCTCAGTGACTTAGATCCAGTCTTGGGAATGGTTTTTTCTGACCCCACTGGGAAACCTGAATCATCTTCCTCTGTTTCCTTGGGGGTGTAGGACAGTACTAATGTCCTTACCACCTTGGGTAACAATTTTGCATATATTTCCTGAGAGAAAAGCCTAGTTTGGGGGAGGAGGTATGACAGCCTCCTCCCCTGAGAGTTCTCTTTCCTCCTTAGCAGAAGATGACTTTGTGGAGTCCCTGTCCTCCTCCTGCCCACTCAGGAGAGGACTATGTTTTCGGGGATGTCTTGGAACCCTCTTGCTCTTCTTTGCCCCTGGAGGAGAGGGGGACCTGTGGAGTTCTTTAACTTTCTTGCGTCCCTCATGTTTCCTGGCTAAGGTCCCCCATTCAGGAGAAGAATCAGAAGAGTCTTTGCTGCTGGGATGCATGCCATAATGCTCTAAATTCTATTTTTCATTTCAGATTTAATCCATGACATGAGATTAACTTTTGCTTCTTCCCCTGATAGGTCCATTGTTAAAGATTCATGTTGGGATGTCTGAGAAAGGTTTGAGGAGGGGGAGTTGGGTAGATCAAATGCACAGGTCACACTATCCAGAGTAGCACTGAAGAGACTTGTCTTCTCCGCCATTTTGTATCACTGTGAAAGTGAAAGAAAACTCCTAAGCCCTGTGCAAAATGGCCACCTTTCCCGCCATTTTTGCCATGCCTAGCAGCCATTCTTCTACCTTTAATAACTGTCCCCCCAGATAGCTCCCTTTACCCTGAACCCACCAGTGAAAGGAGGGGAGGGGAAAAGAAACAAAAAAGGGGGGAGGGGGAGACCTCCAGCCAACTTCTGTTGGGTCTGTTTAAGTGGGTTACTGACTCTCCTAAGGAAAGATCCTTTTTTCCAGCCAGCCAGGTCCCCTGCCTGTTTGCTAAGCCAAAAGCCCCTCCCAAGTTGGACCAAGGGCCCCAAAATAGGGGGGGAGCCAGCTGAGTTTGATTTCTTAAGGCATCTCTCCTAGAAGAGAGTCTGTCCTTTACCTTCACCCCCAGTCATTCCTTACCTTGACTCAGCTGGCTGGTCAAGGAAGAGAAGTCCTCTGATATCCCCAGGAGACGGGGCTGAAGCTCCGAGCCTGGCGGAGGCCCGATGGGACTCCCTTGTCTCTCCATGGCTCTTTTCCCCAGCTCTGCCACTTCCTCCCCTTCTCTCTGCGCTGGTGTGGGAGGCAGGCCCAGCCAACCCAAGGGAAGGCAGCCTCCGCTGGGCCGGGGATCGTCCACATTCACCAGGGATCTCCTGGGGCCATCGGATTTGAAAAAAGGCTTCTTGGCCTCACTGCAGCCAAGCCTTGGTTGCCTGGAGGGGTTGAGGACAAGTCCTTTCCATCCTAGATGAATTTTTATCTTCTTTCTTCTGTCCTCTGGGACCGATTGTGCTCTACAGCACCTTTGAGGCACATCCTGTTCAGAAGGCAGGCCCCATAAAACTGGGGAATCAGAGGACAAGCCCCTCCCCTCTGGGATTAAGATTTGTTGCCCAGCCCCCCCTTCAGAGAGGAGGAGCTGTGATTCCAGGACTGCCCCACTCCCAGGACCACTGAAGAAACATAGCTTCTGTTGATGCTTTGCCACATACAGACTCATTTAGTTCTTATCAGATTTGTTACAGCTAATTTGGGAGCAAAACAGCAAACAATAGTTTACAAAATCTCAAAATATGTTTAATCCTTTTGTCAGTTCAAGAACTATAGCATGGAACATATCGAGAAAATAACAAAACACAACAAAACCAGGCTTTCCCCTTACGGCTGCAGGAGAAAGATCAGATGACTAACATTTTAGAAGTGACAGAACAGTCATGTTATTATATTTTCCCAGCACAATGTCTGTCCGCAGAGTGAGAATGCCACCTTAGGGAAAGACGTCTACCATGTATTGTCCTTGCTCTGCCTGCACCATCTGAGTTGCCACAGTAAGGATATATTGTGAAAACTTTGGACTCGGCTATGTGCACTCCCTCAGCGGTACAGAAGGCTGGAAATCCTGCAACTGTCTCTGACACTTCTCAGTTAGCATTATACATGATTTGCATACTTAAAACAACCCAGAAGGCCCCACAATTGAACCTGCTTCAATTAATTACGCAGTTTGCTAATAGCCATAATGTGTGCAGTTAATTGCATCTGGAAGCCAACAATGTCAAAACAATTCTGATCAATGCTGCTGGCACTGGAGGAGTCTCACTTCTGAAGAAACCCTCCCCCATCTTCCCTGCCCCTGACCTCCTGCTCTTTTAGTCTCTGTCCCACAAAAGATCCATAGACAAAGGTGAGGATATAGGATGCATCACAGTGTTTTATATAAATCTGGTGTTATTGTCCCAGATGTTTATGATGTCCACCATCATCCCTAGTATAATTTTTTTAAATAGAAAGGGTTGTTTGCAAAGTTAACTGTGCTTGATATGTTTTTACTAAACAATTTAACTGCAGCTAACAAAAGGAGAGATTTGCATTCACATTTTGATCTGTAAGTGGAGATTCCAAAATGATTTTTCCTGATTTATTGCACATAACATCTCCTATAAGACTGCTTAAAAATAATAATAAAAGTAAATCACTGCACCCCCCAATAGCATTTTTCTCCCCAATTGGTGGACTAAAGTGGGCAGAAAACATTTAAGAGGTAAATGGGAATTTGAAATTGTGTTTAATAAGTAGGCTGACAAAAAAAATCTATGTAAGTAAATTTCATGGGAGGAAAAAACAGGTTGCTTACCTGTAACTGATGATCTTCGAGTGGTCATCTGTGCAGTCACACCTATGGGATTATGCGCCTGCGCTGATCCGAATCAGTAATATACAAAGCTCACAATGGGATTTTTGCGCCTCTATCCCAGGCACGCACAGGAACCCCACTGCACATGCCCAAGGGGGAGGGGCGCGGACATCCCGCCAGTTCCTTCTGACCGCTGTCATGTCAATAACAGGAGAAAAAGTACTGAAGCGACAGCAGTGGGGAAGGAAGGGCGGGTGGTGTGACTGCACAGATGACCACTCGAAGATCATCAGTTACAGGCAGTGTTCCCTCTAAGCTGAGTTAGTGTGCGCTAGCTCACAGTTTTTTAGCCTCTGGCTCACATGTCTTTGCCTCCGCTCATGGAGGATGGCTCCAGAGCAAACTCATTTATGCAGCAAGCCCAATCACTTGCTCACAACTTTAATGGCAGTCGCTCACAAAATGGAATTTTTGCTCACAGAACTCCATAGCTTAGCGGGAATATTGGTTACAGGTAAGTAACCTGTTTATCTTCTTCATGGTCTCTGTGCATCACACCTATGGGAGATTGAAAAACAGTGGCTCACTTGGAGGTGGGTGCTGTCATATATTTAGTGCTCTACTGATGAAAGGACTAGACAACCAAGGTCCACTCTGTGGCATCCATGAACATCAACAGTGTAGTGCTTGATAAAAGTGTTCGGAGTAGACCAAGTTGCAGCCTCGCAAATCACCGACAGGAAAGCACCCTTCAAGAAGGCTGTAGATGTAGCCATGGATCTTGTGGAATGCGCTTGAAGTGGCACAGGCAATGGGCATTTAGCCAACAGGTAGCACAGTTCAATAGTCTCAATGATCCATTTGGAGAGGCATTGTGCCGAGAGATTGTGCCCCGCAGAGTGACTAGCATAGGAGACAAATAATTGATTGTCCCTCCTACTTGAACGTACTCTGTGAAGGTAAAAAAGCAGTGCTCTCATAACATCTAGTGCATAGAGGAGATGTTGCCGTTCATCTTTTGGGTTAGGAAAGAAGTTTGGTAAGAAAATCTCCAAGCTGAGGTAGAACTCGGAGACCACTTTAGGGAGGAAAGAGAAGTCAGGCACCAGTCTCACACCATCCAGTAGAAAGACAAGGAAGGGTGGGTCATGACGAAGGGCCATGAGTTCGTCCACCCTCCTGGCTGAGGTAATGGCAACGAGAAAGGCAGTCCTCTATGCGGCATATTTCAGTTCACAAGTTGCCATAGGCTCAAAGGGTTTTCCCATCAGGTGGCGCAGCACCAATGGGAAGTCCCACAAAGGTACCAGTGAACGGATCGGCAGATGTAAGTGGAGGGGACCCTTCAGGAATCTCTTTGAGACCGGGTGAGAGAAGACAGAGAAACCCTTGAAACCAGAATGGTAGACAGAAATGGCCGACAAGTAGACTGCACCAGGTTGTCCATCAGTGTCCACCAAAGAAGGGAGTCGCGTGCTTCTTGTGGAGAGATACGAGCCGATTGGCTCATTCGTAGGGGCTTGAAGTGCCTTAGGAACCAGAGCTGAAGTGGACGCATTTGCATCTTGCGAAGCAAAGGACTGCAGTTGTAGCTGCCATCAGGCCTAGAAGGCGCTGAATTTGGAATGCAGAAGCCGTGTCATGGAGCCAAATCTGTTCTGCAAGGGTAGCTAGAGTGAAAGCTCTGTCGTGGGGCAGGAAAGCTTTGCCTTCCATGGAGCTGAGTAACGCCCCAATGAATTGAACTCTCTGAGAAGGAACCAGCTGCGACTTCTTGTGGTTGCCTCCTATCGCAAATCGAAGATATCTCCGATAGGATGGATGGATGGTTAAATGGAATAGGCATCTTCAAGGTCGAGAGTGACCATCCAACAACTCTTGGATAGGAGGGGTAGAATGACCGGTAGAGATGTCATTTTGAATTTCCAGAATTGCATATAGGCATTGAGGCCGTGAAGGTCTAGAATCGATCTCTGGCTGCCGTCCCTCTTGGGTACCACGAAATACCAGGAGTAAAAGCTGAGGCCCTGGTGGTCTAGGGGCACAGGTTCAATGGCACCCTTTGACAAAATCATGGTTACTTCGTTGAGGAGGAATGACGATGGAGGGGTGGTAACAAATACAGGAATAGGTGGGAGTTCCAGAAATTCAATGGTATAGCCATGGGTCAAGATGGAAAGGACCCATTGGTTCGACGTAATGTTGGTCCAGACATGTAGGCAAGGGGAGAGGTGAGTAGGGTCGGAAAGGGTACGCGGAGGGGAGTCAAAGGCCCTGTTTGCCAGGTTTGGGTTGTTTCAGTCTGGTGTGTTGTTGTCCAGAGCCGTATTTCTGCCTGGCCTGATATTGTTGCCTATTCCCTGAAGGGGACTGACGCAGCCTCCAGCTTCCCTCTGGTGACAGTTTAGTATACTGGCAACTAGAGCTGTAGCGTGACCAAGAGTAAGGTCTAAAAGGCTTAGAAGAGACGGAGACCCCCAGCGACCTAGAAGTTTTAATACTCTTGTCCATGTCTTGAAGGGCAGAGTCCGTTGAGTCATGGAAGAGACCTTGGCCATCAAAAGGTAAGTCCTCTATGTACGCTCTAGTGTTGTTAGGGAGGAAAGTGGTCCTGAGCCAGGAGTGTCTACAGAGGGCGACTGCGGAAGACATCGTCTTGGAGAATGTGTCCAAGGCATGTTTGGGAGAATTGATGATCTGCTTAGAAAGCAGTAGCCCCTCCTTCTGCAGCTTTCTGGCCTCTTGACGTTTGTCATCAGACACCGAGGTCAAAAGATCAGTAAAGCACTCCCTGAGCGAGTACTGATAATGGCCCATGCAAGCAATATAATTTGATGTCTTAATTCCCAAAGCTCCAGCTGAATAAAAACGTCGACCAAACAAATCCAACTTCCTGCTCTCCTTATCAGAAGGTGTAGCCAGGGTGCATTTATTTTTGGATGAGGACAACACAACCATGGAGTTAGGTTTAGGATGGATATGGAGGAATTCAGCCTCTGGCTCTTGGACCTTTTTTAAAAAAAAATTGAGTAGAAACTAAAACAAAGAAAATAAATGGTCCAGAAAAAAGAAACGGATTCAACAATCCCTTGTGAGAGAAAAAAACACTTCTTCACCAACCAGCAAAAACAAGCTGTTAACAGCACGGTGGTCAGAAAAGAACTGGTAGGATGTCTGCGCCCCACCCCCTTGGGCATGTGCAGTGGCGTTCCCATGTGTGCCTGTGATGGAGGTGTGAAAATCCCGTTGTGAGCTTTGTATATCACTGATTCGGATCAGCACAGGCGCATAATCCCATAGGTGTGATGCACAGAGACCACGAAGAAGATATTACAATTCACTAGAGTTCTCTTCAAGAAAATTGGAGAAATCAAGGGAACGTTCCATGCAAAGCTGGCCATGATAAAGGACAAAAACGGTAGGGACCTAACAGAAGCAGAAGAGATTAGGAAAAGATGGCAAGAATACACAGAAGAACTATACAAGAAGGACCTCGATGTCCTTGACAACCACGACGGTATAATCACTGACCTCGAGCCAGACATCCTGGAAAGCAAAGTTAAATGGGCCTTAGAAAGCATTACTAACAACAAAGCTAGTGGAGATGATGGTATCCCAGCTGAGTTATTCAAAGTCTTAAAAAAAGATGCTGTTAAAGTGCTGCACTCAGTTTGCCAACAAATTTGGAAAACACAACAGTGGCCACAGGATTGGAAAAGGTCAGTTTACATTCCAATCCTAAAGAAAGGCAATGTCAAGGAATGTTCAAACTATCGCACAATTGCACTCATTTCACACACTAGCAAGGTCATGCTCAAGATCCTACAAGCTAGGCTCCAATAGTACATGGATAGAGAACTGCCAGAAGTACAAGCTGGGTTTCAAAGAGGTAGAGGAACTAGAGATCAAATTGCTAACATTCGCTGGATTATGGAGAAAGCAAGAGAGTACCAGAAAAACATCTACTTCTGCTTCATTGACTATGCTAAAGCCTTTGATTGTGTGGATCACAATAAACTATGGCAGGTCCTTAAAGAGATGGGAGTACAAGACCACCTCACATGTCTCCTGAGAAACCTGTATAAGGGTCAAGAAGCAACAGTTAGAACCGGATATGGAACAACTGGTTGGTTTAGCATAGGAAAAGAAGTACGACAAGGATGTATATTGTCACCTTTATATGCAGAGTACATCATGCGAAATGCTGGCCTGGATGAATCACAAGCTGGAGTTAAGATTGCTGGGGAAAAGATCAATAACCTCAGATATGCAGACGATACCACTCTGATGGCAGAAAGTGAAGAGGACCAAAAGAGCCTCTTGCTCAGGGTGAAAGAAGAGAGCGCAAAAGTGGGCTTGAAGCTCAACATCAAAAAAACTAAGATCATGGCATCTGGCCCCATCACTCCTTGGCAAATAGAAGGGGAAGTCGTAGAAGTAGTGACAGACTTCACGTTCCTGGGATCCCAGATCACTGCAGATGGTGACTGCAGCCATGAAATTAAAAGACATCTGCTTCTTGGGAGGAAAGCGATGGCAAACCTAAACAGCATGATAAAAAGCAGAGACATCACCCTGTCAACAAAAGTCCGCATGATCAAAGCAATGGTATTCCCCGTAGTAATGTATGGCTGCGAGAGTTGGACTATAAGGAAGGCCAAGCTCCGAAGAATAGATTCTTTTGAACTATGGTGCTGGAGAAGACTCTTGAGAGTCCCCTGGATTGCAAGGAGATCAAATCATTCAATCCTAAAAGAAATCAACCCTGACTTTTCCCTGGAAGGCCAGATCCTGAAGTTGAAGCTCAAATACTTTGGCCACCAAATGAGGAGGGAGCATTCACTGGAGAAGACCCTGATGCTGGGAAAGATTGAAGGTCAAAGAAGAAGGGGACAGCAAAGGATGAGATGGTTAGACAGTGTCATCAATGCAATGAACATGAAATTGAGCAAACTTCAGCGGACAGCGGAAGACAGGAGGGCCTGGCATAATCTGGTCCATGGGGTCGCAAAAAGTCGGACTCGACTGTGCGACTGAGCAACAACAACACAGTTCCAAATCAGACAATTCATATATTTTAACCAAGAAATATGACCTAGCAAAAATATTAATTGGTAGAGTTCTTCTTGGAAGGAGAGCTGATATTCTGACATAGTTTATCCAGATTTCAAAGGGTGAGGCATGAGCCCCTGCCCGTTGCGAGGAGGGTAACCCCTCTGTAACCATGGAGTTAGCTGGAGAATGCTGCATCAAAAACTTGCATCCCTCTTGTTCACCCCATGGAAGTTCTCTAGATTCTTGGCTGAAGTGGGGATGGAGGCTAGCTTCGACCAGATCCCAGTTGCCATGTTGAGGCGGCCTTGGAGCATAGGGAAGGCTACAGGTCCCATGTTTTTGGAGTATAGTACCTTCAGGACTTGATCTGTGGGCTTCAGGTCCATTGCAGCCACATCCAGTTCTAATACCTTGGGCAGGAACTGCTCAGTGGGTGAAACCAGAGAGCAGGAGCCCACAGTGTCATCCAGGAAAAGTATAGATGGGGTCTTGGATTTGCAGTTGGAACCATGACCTGCAGCATCCTTGGTGTTGGAATCAGATGGTTCCAAGGAAGATGTAAGGTGCTGTGCTCCTAGTGATACTGGAACAGAGGGGTGCCTCTCAGATCCAATATGGTGCACGGGCATACTCCACTGAAGCAGCTGTTGTCAAGGAAGTTGCTATTCCCACTGACCCCACTGGGGGAAGCACGAGACCCATGGAGCCTGGGGAAGACCATACTAGAACTGCTGTGCCAAGGATGGATCTGGCACTGACACCACTGTTGCCTTTGAGAGAGGAGAAACTTACACCAGAGGGGTAGTAGGCACCTCAAAGACCAACAATGGTGGAGATCCTGGAGCTCTCCGTAACAGGGAGAGTGTTCTTGGTCTTGCTTCCTGCTCTGCCGACACTGATGGAACTGACAACTGGGTAAGAGGGGGGGACGAGGACTGGTGTCAAGGAGGCATAGGCAAGCCACGCACTGGCGATAGAGAGGCCAGAAAGTGATGCAGAGATGATCCATGTCAAGGTGACAGGTGTTTCCTCTTGAATTTTTTTGAGGGCAGTTCCGACACAGCCCTTAGAGTCAATGATGGTTTCAGAACCTGTTTGCCACTTGGATCTCAGGCCGAAGAAGGCACTGACAGCAATGTGGTGTTTGGGCCCATCTTGGAGAGGGAGACTGGTGCTTTTTGGGCTGAGGTATGTGGGCCCCTAGTGCTTTCTCCCATGCCTTGCCTTGGGGGTAAACTGTTGGCAGAACTCACAAATCACGGTGTTTGCAATTCCCTCGAACAGAACAAGAAAGACAAATGTGTTCATTGGACTGTGTCACTTTAGTGCTACAGTCTGCACATTTCTTAAACACCACCATCTCAACACCCCAAGACAAAAGAAAAGTGGTGGACAGCACAAAAAACAAACTCACAAAGTCACAGACAAAGAGCTTTAGCGTAACAATCCTCTCCTCACAATGGCAAAGACTGAGGGAAGAGTGCTCCCCCCCAATCATGTGCCTGTTTGGGCAGGAAATGCTGGCTCCAGTTGGTGTAGGGGGCTGCTCCAGCAGCTTATAAAGTTCTAGAATCATAGAAATTCCTCTCTCCAGCTGGCCTGGTATGCACAACCCCATGTGTGCCTGCACAGAAACCACAAAGATGAAACATGGTTAGGACTAGATTACTGATTTTTTGAAAAGGGTGAAAGTATTGGGGCTCAAGACAGCACTGCCATTTGCAAACACATACTAAGAAACTGGTCAGCTGTGAAGATGCATATATGGGGATTGGTTGATTTGCTGTAGGACTACCAGTCATGTTTTGTCCTTTGGACTAATGGAAAGCACGTTATTACACCTAATCAAGGCCAGACAGCTAATTCAGTCAAGATTTCCTCTAAATGTCATTTAAATTCATGTCTCTCTCTCCAAGGATGGTGATAGAATATGGCCTTATTTATGATAGTAATCATTGGCTCAAGAAAAGGCAGTTAAATGTTTGGAAGAAAAGAAGGGGATTTAATTTAATACTATAATAGAAAAAAAACCCTGGCTACAGCTCTATACATCCACTTAATTCATTCTGTCTGAAATTTCTTATACACCCAAAATCTTGTTGGTCTGGCATTCTTTGTGAGGTTTCATTTCCCCCCCACAACAAAATGAAGGAAAATTGGGATATGTTTATTTACTAGTGTAAAAAAGCATAGCGAACAGGTACACTACTAAGTAACAAAAATGCTAGATAGAATACATGACTATGGATCTGCAAAAGATAAATTTAGGATGAACTAAAAACACTTTTGTAGGCTTAAAGCATTATCACCAGGGAAGGAATGATTCATGAGTGATCACCACCTCTGATTTACCCTCTTCTGCAATAGTGTGTGAAGCACGGTTGGGTTCCTAACCTTTTCTGCCTGCAGAAGTGGAAGAAGGGGGTGATTTTTAGCAATTACCCCTCCCATTCAAGACAACTACTTCACCTTCGTTTGCTCTTTTTTGGAGTCCACTGACCCTGGGGGGAGGCATCATTTTGGGGGACAAAGCAGGCTGAAGTAGGAGGTAGCAGCAGGAAAATTCCCCCTCCATCTAACACAGCTCTCCTTTAACCTTGTAATTTAACTTGTACAGAGAACACAGCCCCAACTACTTCTCAGGCTCACAGATCTTATGGCAAGTGAGCTGTATGAGGTCGCCTTTGGACATCACTGCAGTTTTGGAAACCAGAAGCACAACTCACCCAAACTGGGGAAGGGGCCATGCCTCAGTGGTGATACAGCACCTACTTTCCATGCAAAAGGTCCCAGGTTCAATCCCTGGCATCTCCAGTTAAGAGGACATGGTAGAGGATGATGTGAAAGACCTTTGCCTGTGACCCTGGAGAGCCACTGCTAGTCTGAGTGAATAATACTGACCTTGATGGACCAATGGTTTGATTCGTGATAAGGCAGAGTCATGTGTCCATGTTTCCAGTTCATGTGTCCATGCTTCCTTCCCAAATTCTACAGTCTAATGTTGGAATTACATTTTCTGATAAACGCAGACAGTTAAGGATGATAATAAATGGCTTCACACTGATGAACTTTTAGGAACATCTTCCTTCATCCTCCAGGGTAATTATATGAAAACTACTAAAAAATTCCAACTGTCATTATTTTATTACTGTTTTGGCTACATTCTCTACAATTTCAGCAGCATCGTAAAGAGACAGTTAATGTAATCCTTATGTACAACAAAAACAAAATGGCTTGCAACATCAGAAACAAGAGCCACAGTTTAACTGTACAATATTAAATGGAGAAAAAAAAACCCTGTGGTAATACAGCCTCCCTTTCTGCAACATGGACAAAATTACGTACAGGAATTCAGCATTATGAATGTGACAATAAAGGAATCTTGTATGGGGGAGAGAGAGATACTGCATTCTGAAAAAAGGTTTCTACCATACAAGGCAGTTAGAAAATGTTTCACATTTTTAAAATATCTGTACAAGCCACAAGAAACATCTCTTTAGAGGAACATCTTCCCACCTTGTAGACAGAACTTCCAGAAACTAAGAATAACCATAAACAACTTCTACATCTAGTATCAACGTGCTCCAGCACTCAAGAGCTCAGGAAACTGACTTGAACTGTACTTTATAGTTCCAACACAGATCGGTTTTACATGCCTTGATTGTTAATGAATTATCTACTTTCAGTCTCTCTAGGACGTACAGTTGACTTGCACCTTAAGGAGGTCATTGGATTTTTTGTTTTGCAAAAGCAAAAGCAACATCATTTAGCAGCAATTAAAAGCGCCTTCAAGGAGACTTTAAAAAAAATACAATATCCAATTAGAAAAAGCCATACTTTTAAACATTTGTACAGGAATAAGGTTGCTGAAATTTTTGAACTGAAAATATGACATCTGTACAACAATTTACAATAGAGTTAGAAGGGAATTTGTCATAATCCTGCATAGAAACACTGAACATGACCTGCTTGCTTTTGGTTACGTACATAGCCTTTGTAAATCCCTCCTCAAAAGCCTGGGTAGCAGTTAGCAGTTCACAACACTGCTAAGTATTGCAATGCCATTTAAATAATTGAACTAGTTTCCAAGCTAGTTTCTGCTACCTCACTGAAACAGCCATTTTTTCCCCACCCCCTTTGGAAATACAGTCATCCAACCAACAGTTTTTAAAGCATTCCTTCCCCACCCACCCCCAAACAAATTAAAATCAATATACTAAATCACTGCTATCCAAAGAAATTAACATACACAGCTGTGGCACTCTTCTGTAACTTTGGTTTTTTTGTGTGTTCTGTTTTTGAAATATGGACTTCTTGGGAAGATTCTGTTGTCTAGCTGTTGTGTCGAGGCACCAAGTTGTTCTTCTGTGCTCTATTTCGTTGCTCCTTTATTTAAATAATGAAACTACCCTCCTTATTAGAACTCTCCAGTATCAACCAAATGTGTTTTAAAGTATTAAAAAGATTATTTACAGTGTTCCCCCTTCTCCCGAGTTCAACATACACCTTTATCTTCAGTCTTAAAATGCAGTACATCTGCTGGGAGGCAGCAGCTAAAGTTAGGCCTTCCATGTTTTCCAATGAAAGTCAGAAGGGTACGTTTATTTCACAGACCATGATCCAGAGTCCCATCACATGAAATGACTATGCAGAACTGCCACAGTATGAAAACACCATTGTTAAACTTGTCCTGCTGTCTAAGAACACGAATCGGGTGTTTCCAAACGGAAGTCCACTCTGGCAAACTGCAAAGGTATCACACGGCAAGCCTTCTGTGTGAAGAAGTTTCAGTAGGGAATAATGCTCGATATAGGTGGTGTAGGAGAGGCTGCCAGTCCAGTCATATGCAGGTTTCCTGAAGAATTTGATCTTCTCATGTGTGGGAGAAGGTAAGCGTCATTAGCCAGCTGATGGACATCAAACCGGTCCTCTTTACGGTACGCCAAGCAACGCCTGATAAAGGCCTGTGGGAAAAGGAACAGAGGTCAGTATACCCTTTCCATAAGGAATGAGTTTTGCTTTATGTCACCTCTCTGGTATACATAATTATATAAGATTCCCAAAATAAAAATATTTAAGTGGTTCACTGGATCCTGCTATGGAGACACACACAAGCACAGGGCACTCTTACATCCTGGGCGGTACAGCACGGTGATTAACAGTTGGAAATCCCTGGTTCAAATTTTAACTCAGAGCTGAACTCGCTGGATATTGTTAGGCTATTCTTAGCTACAGCTCTTTCCCCAATCTATCTCGCTCAAACGTACAGGATTCTTAGTACTGTGAATATTCATAAAGCACTTTGACAATTTAGCATTTATAGAGCACTTACCATTCTGCAGTACTTATAAGCTACATTACTTTCAACACCACAGTTAGAAACAAGCATTTATTGGCCCAGCAATTCATTATTAGTGTAACTTCATGAGCATGTAATTGAATGGCACATTTTTGGGGTGCAGATTTCGTATTTTCTTGCTTCAGCATACTGTTTACACTACATCCAAGGAGGACTGGTATTCTATACACTTATATTCTGAACTGGTAACTCCCAATTTTTTGCAGTTAGAATAAGTTACGTGAACTTAAAATTAGCATAATAAATGCAGACTTCAATATTTGGAACGCAACCAATTTGAAATTTTGTCAAGAATTTAGTTGAGAAGGCAAACCACTGGAATGGGCAAAGTGGAGTGAAACGGTGCCCAGAGGGAATGGAATGAGAATCCTGAGCAGCGCAGATTTCTAATCCAAGCCCAGAAGTGAGGTGCAAGCCCAGCCTTGCCAAGCGCACAGAACTTGCTTACCTTGGGTGGAGACTGAACAGAAAATTTCCACTGCTACTTTTAAGTTAATGTACTGTGAGCACTAACTAACAAATGCTTCAATAGTGGTGGAAAGTGCCATCAAGTCACAGCTGACTTATGGTGACCCCGTGGGGTTTTCAAGGCAAGAGATGTTCGGCGGTGTTTTGCCAGCGTCTGCCTCTGGGTCATGATGACCCTGGACTTCCTTGGAGATCTCCCATCCAAATACTAGCCAGGGCTGACCCTGCTTAACATCTGTGATAGGGCTAGCCTGGGCTATCCAGGTCAGAGTGTGCTTCACCCTTTGTTCATTATCTATGCAAATTCTGCCTTTCTTTCTTAGTCCTCTTCCATATTAAAATACCTGCGTAACAAGTGAGGGACTGCAAGCAGCAGCACAGTGTTCTACAGTCCCTCCCTCATATGCTATTTTCATGAGCAGCTCACAATGAATGATAGGGTTGCATCTTATGCATGGAATGGAGTTTTTCTATCCCCGCCCCCCCCTTCCTGCTGTAGCCACTATGTTCTCCAGAATCCTGCTTCGGGGGGGATCCTCAGTGGACCCTCAGAAACAGGGGGCCTGCAGCATACTGGGGAATAAAAATGGGAAATTTTGCATGAGCAGAATATGCACAGGATTCAGGATTAAGTTTTCATAAGAACAAGTTATTAGATGGCATAAAGAGGCAGTGCAGATGTAACCAACAGGCTCTTTTAATTGTGGTGAGGAGACTGGAAGTAAGCCATGTGCTCCCCCCAAATGTTCCCACCTCTGGAGAGAATATTTCCTCTTGCAGAACGAGACTAGTTCAGCACTACATATGCACACACTACATATAACTCTGACCATGGCACACTTCTAAACATGGATACAAAGCCTGATTTAAATCCAAGATAAGGAGGAGCCTTGGTCACTACTAACTGCTGTTAAGGCTCAGAAGGGCAAGGGCAGGAAGAATTTGCTCCCAATCCCCTATCCTGTCTATCCACTGTGGTTACAAAACAAGCCCCTTCATTGCGTCTACACCGGTCCACAGCCACAATCATCCCTTCTAAGCAGTATGCATTAAAAATGGGTGACATCTGCGGAAGCATAATGGTACATAAGAAACAGATTTAAATCACTTTTGGGATGCTGTACAGAGGAAAGCACTAAAATGATGAGATAAAGGGTGTTATTTATTTATTTATTTTTAGCCCTACTGAGCCTACAGGGAGGGTGGGATATAAATGTGAAAAATAAGAAAAATAAATTAATAATAAATAATAAATAAATGTAAAGATGTGAAATTTCCAGAAACTTTGAAGCCACAGAAAAACAACATATTGGGAGGGGAACAGAAATTTTGTGGAAAAGCAAAACATGTGATATATTTACTTTCCCGTTAAACCTAAACTTAGTCAGCATATAAAATTATACTATTTGGTATAGTAAGAGAATTTAGAAATATAAAAATTTAAATTTCTGTAATATACCCAATACTTGAAAGAGTGTTGCAAACTGCACATGTATCTTAATTTTTGCCATTTAAGTTGAAGACAGAAAACAGAAGGAAGTATATTATTTTGATGGAAACTCACAGAGTCACAACAGGCAGGATTGTCAGTATGCTTGTATATTAAGCTAAACTCTATAATGCTGAAAACATTAAACTCTTTGATAATGTACTGTCATTACACACATAATAGTACATTAACTCTTGCCAAAATTATTTGCATTTAAATAAAAAAATCTTGAAAATAATGTACATATGGCTACATTACAAAAGTTTTTTTTCTCCGGCACTCATCAAAATCTGTTTTCCTATTTGAAAAAACAAATCTGAGGAACTCCTCAATTTTTCCATTGAGGAATTCCTCAATTTTCAACATTTGGAAATGAGTGAAAAATGTTGTAACTTTCTTATTAAAAAAGAGAAAGTATTCACTAGAAAGATTTTTTTCCAGTGTTCCCCCAAATTCCACAATTTTTCCATTGCAAAAACTGAAAAAATATTCAGACTTTTTCATGCTATACATTTTTAGTGTGAAAAACCTTGCCTGAAGCAGCATTTTACCCATTGTAAAATGAAATATTGCACACAAGTTGCTTTCCAGTGCTTTCCTAAATTTTTCAGTTTTTTCACTGGAAAAATTTGAAAAACAAAGCCTCGGGGGGGGTAATGCCTTCCACCCCACCCCCAGGCCCTCACATCTCCACTAGAATGTCAAAGATAGAGCCCAGAACTGGTGGGTGAGATGCTCCAATATGGCACATTGTATTTCAAAATATTTTCACAGGTAAATAGCTAACTCTAATTAGTTTCCTACAAGAACAGTACTTCAGAACACAAATAAAAGAAACTGCAAAATTTTCCAGGAATTTTGAACTACAAAAATTGGAAACATTACTTTTAATGTTTATTTTGAAAATGTTTTGTACTTAAAGGTAACTTGTCAATAATTAATTTCTAATCTTGTTATAAGCTTATTTATATTTTGTGCTCAGGACTATCTCTTAATTTTTTTATATGGGAGTTCCTTGACTTTTACCCTAAAAAGCAATACATCAAGATGTAGTTACAATGGGTTTCACCAGAACGTATAGCTTGAGTTCACAAACATTACCTTGGCTTCATTGCTCACAACAGGTTTCACTGGAAATTGTACTTCAGTGGCTTTTAGTATTGTATTTTCCTGAAGGATATCTTGTTGGGATTGGTTATGGCCAAATGGCTGAAGGAAAACAAAACAAAGCATCTGTATTTCATGACACAGTCACAATACCCCAAATCAATGGACTATTTCCTTACGCTCAAATCATACTATTTCAAAAAAAATGTTCCCAAATGCTAGGAAACATAAGCAAAAGCTGACCTGCCATATTCGCTCAACAAAGGAATTTTCCTGCCCAAGGACCAGACTGGAGACTTGAGACCCATAAGCACCAAATACCAGAAGAGTTTGTTTTTACCTTTCGGCCATATAGACACTGGAAAAAGATCACACCAACTGACCACACATCCACCTTGTTAGAAATCTTTGGTGGCTCTTTCCCTACAACAAAACACTCTGGAGGCAAATACCTACAAAAAGACAAAAAATAAAAGTCACTATAAAGAGGCACACTAACAAAATTCCTTCTCCTGGAGGAGACAATAACTTTTGGAAGTGCAAATTAGATAGATGTCTTTGACAGGGGTTGAGTGCAGGCATAACAACAAGGAAACTACATAGAAGTCTAACATGTATTTCCATTTCAAGCATATTGTTGCGAAGAACACACAAAATCAGCATAGCTGGTGGAATTGGGAGAAAACACCAAGAACCATACTATTAGATTGAGACATTTGAGCTGTTGTTATGGATTTACAGATTGTAGCCTGGATTCTAAGAACTGTTCCTCATGAGGACTGAGTATTATGGACCTGGGGCAAGAGGGAAGATGGAAAGTGGCACAATGGAGTAAACTATGGCAACAACTTTACTGATTACAGCCACTGGAGCATTGGTGAGCCATAGGGCAGGGATCCACACATTGGACAACCAGCCTGCTGTCCGATGGCAACCCTCACCATCCCACCCGCTGAGTGAAACTCCATAGGACGGCAGATCTTTGGATCCCACATGGGCGCAAGCCACTGCTTGGTTCCCGCCACCTGGGAATGAAGCTGGATGACAACCCCTGAGCAAGGCACACCCCTGATGTCTCTCACCCCAAGACCCCTTAAGGGGATCCCCAAAGTGGAGTGGGAAACAGACACTGCCCCCCACACACACAAATGGATCTGGCCCCATGCACAAACCACCCACCATAAAGTTGTGATGAAAATGTACAGACCCCACAACCAACAAAACACACCTGAATACCCACACATGAAAGGAGGAAAGATGGGGAAGCCAAGACAATTGACTTTGGGCTCCATGGCAGGCCTTGGCTAAAAGGAGGCCAGTAGGACCATAAGAACGTAAGAGAATCCAATGTTGAATCAGGCCAATGGCCCATCTAGTCCAACACTCTGTCACACAGCGGCCAAAATATACCAGGTGGTCCAGCAGTGGGGCCAGGACACTAGAAGCCCTCCCACTGCTGCCCCCTCCAGCACCAAGAATAGAGTGCATCACCTGCCCCAGACTGAGAGTTCCCATCTATACCCTGTGGCTAATAGCCACTGATGGACTTCTGCTCCATATGTTTATCTAATTCCCTCTTGAAACTGTCCATGCTTGTAGCTGCCACCACCTCCTGTGGCGGTGAATTCCATATGTTAATCACATAGACCAGAGAGAGAACACTTTCCTACTGGTCTGCCTGAGCAATCACTGAGCTCCCAGTGCTGCCCATCATTGTTGCTGGAGCCAACACTTCAGAAGTCTGCCTAGAAGGTCCAGCATGGCAGGCTGCTGTGGTGACGGGGAGAGGCACCTCCAGTTCCCTGTGTCCTGGTCCCTGCCTGCCCCATGCTGCGCACTCCCCACCCCCTGGGTAAGTCCAGGAGCCTTGCTCCTCAAGGACACACAAAGGGCTAAACAAATCAGTGGAAATCAGCAGAAAGAGGCCCTGACCAGTCTTGCATGGGCTTTTCTACAGAATAAAGCTCACGCAAAAGTGTGCATGTGGGAGGACAGGAGAATTTTTGTTAATTCCCCTTTTTGCTAAAAATAAGAACAAATGCTTTTCATCCATTACAATGGTTGGCAAGCGTATACAAGTAGTTTTCACACAAGAATCAATTTGTAAAATGCAACATAGTAAACTTACCAGTAAGTGCCAGCCCCTTGGGAAGTTAAGTCCATTCCATCCACACCATAGCTATCATCATCCATTATTTTGGACAGGCCAAAGTCTGTGATTTTTATTTCTCCACATGCTGTTCCATCTACCAAAAGAATGTTTCCTACCCAGAAGAAGAGAGCTCATCAAAAAGGCAAATCCAGCCCAAAAATGGTAAACAGTCTTTACACTTCACTCAGAAGAGGACAATTTAACAGAAGTTCAAATGTCATCCAGTGAGAGAAGGGAGCTATAGCCTACTTCGTATCTGCACATTCCAAAAGTTGTCTACCATGTAGTTACAGTCTCACCTCCACCTCCATCTTTACTGCACAGATGTTCCAAATCATTATTATTTTAATATTGCAACAATGCCATTCTTTTTACCCTGGCTAAAAACCAGTTTCTGAAACAGGTTTGGTAGCTCTTTCATTTTGACCCAAAGTGAAGAAATAGCCTATACAAGAACAAAAGCGTCAAAAATTCTACAGCATTTCTGCATATCAAACAGCAAAACTGATTAATGAACAGTTTCTGGTGTGAAGTAGATGAATCATGCACTTGGTATTTTGCAGCTCATTGTCCAGTGCACAGCAGAAAGGAATAAACACTTTATTAGTAGAAATCTGTTCACATGTCAAGTGCTCTAGGTGATCTGGGGCATACTTTGGTAGTGAACTGGAGCCCACGGTCAAAGATGACTAAACTTTTTAATCCTACTTTAAGGGCCCTCCCCTCCCCTTTTAAAAAGATGTTTATAGCTATTGTTTCACTGGCTTGGCACACAAGGAAATCTACCACTGTTGAATGTGTCAAGAAATATGGAAGACATCAAGGCAGTAAATAAATTTAGAAACAAACAAAAAAACACCTTAAATAAAACAGAGTACCTAAGAAGTAAACAGAAAGGAGTATAAATGAATCTTCAAGGAGAAAATGAAATAATTTATTTATGAGGACATAAAAGGGGAGAGTGGTAAGTGAAAAGACTGATTAAACTAAGTAATCCCAAAACATTTATTTGCAATTACATGGGGAAGGGATTATTTATTTATTTATTATGAGATTTATGCCCCGCCCTCCCCGCAGAGCAGGCTCAGGGAGGCTGCTTTAGGGGACCTTTTCCTCCCCTAAATGGATATTAAACAACCCTTCCTGTGTTACAACAACCCACAGTATAAAGGAAAATCAAAGAAATGTGACATCCAGTGGATTTGACAAAAGGGGGAGGAGAGACCAGAGGCTGCTGCCGCCTCACTGGTGATAATGGAGAGCATTTTTCAGAGATGCTATACAATGCCTAATGTTACAATGTTTTCCAGTAGTTCTAATTTACCTGGTTTAAGATCATAGTGTATTATAGGTGGCTTAATCTCATTGAGATACCGCAGTGCATTTACTATTTGCATTACAATGGACCTTGCTTCTTTCTCTGACATTAATTTATGTTGCTTGAGATAGAAATCCAGGTCATTGCCTTCACAATATTCTAATACTGTACAAAACCTAAAGGAGAGAAGGGGAAAAAAAACAGAAGTTAGGCAAGAAAACACAGGCCACCTAATTATACAAGGGAAATTTGAACATTCATCTTCATACAATATTCTTTTCAATGCCGGTATTCACTGTTATGAAAGCAAAGTCTTTTGAAAAACCTAAACAATACAGAACTCCCTGCATTCAGAAAATCTAAATTACACAACATATTGGGTAGTAAGGCCAAACACCACCAATGTAAGTTATACTCTTTCCTGAAGTTATTTTGACTCCTCTTGAACAAAAATACTTCATTTTGTATACTTACGTATCTGTATCCAAGGAGAAGTAGTCATAGAGTTTTACTATCCTTGGATGATCCAGCTCTTTGTGTATTCTATACTCTCTGCAAGCATGCCTGAAAGAGAGAGAACTAACCATGAACCCCAACAAAAATACTGTTTTCACTTACCACAATAACAAAAAGGTGTTTAAAAACGTACTTATGGTAGTTTTCCTTCTTCTCATCCCTCCAGCTTTTGTTGAGCTGGTGTATCTTCACAGCAGCATATCTTTGTTCATAGAGGTCAAAAGCCTAGAATACACATTGGGTGCGAGTCGTAAAACATGGTTCATGCAATAAATTCATTATAGCTACCTTTTCTATATAGAAGACATACTTCATACCCTTATGAGCAAAACTTAAATAGTACTTTATAGCTTGAGAGATACAGCATACAATACACAACTTTACGACACAGTAGTAAAAAAAAAATTCTTATGTAACCTTTCAGATGCTTTTTGGCAGCCTTTGTACTTGTCTGCCTAATCATGCGAACTTATGCTGTTTCTGCTTACTTCAGCAGCCGGTACCATATAGCACTGCCATCTGCTTTACAAGCTATTTTGACACACCCCCTACACAAGACTGTGCATAATGAAATGGAAGCTGTTGTTGGACTCCCAACACTTTTGCCCCACTCCTGTCTCCGCATAAAAATCTAATAACAAGGAACATCTTGGGAAAGCTGGTGCTCAAAGTGGACTAGCTCAAGCCCGCTCCATGTGTGCACATGTACACCCACGATTATGTAATTAGAGTTCTCAAAGGAATTTTAATGAATGAACCATATGAATGTTAGCTGACCAATTAAATCTGTTTACACATGATCACACAACAGTCATAAAGATAAAGCAGTTTTTAAATAATCATGTGCGCTGTATCAGAAGACACATCCACCAGTTCGGAGTTTTGCTTTATAGTTTGCTTTGTAGTTAAAAACTTTTATTTTTGCATTTTAAGTTGATAGCATTATTTTAAATTAGTAATATTAACCACCGAATACCCTGTGGAGCCATACTGGAAGGCTGCAAAGTTTAATTGCAAATGAAAATTTAAAAATTAATCCAACAAGAAACATTACCTTATATACTTCACTAAAACCACCTCGACCAAGTAAATGAAGTAACAAATACCGCTCATTTAACGTAGGGTGATCCTTGAACCTTAAAAAAAAAGAAAGCAGTAGTTCTGATCACTGAGAAATAACACTTCCCAGTTTTCACAATATGATGAAAGATACTTGAGTAGTAATGGTATTCTTCAGGTACAATTACTAACTTATTACTTAGAAGTAAACCAAAAGCTTATTTGAAAATGCACTTGGAAGGAAATATCAGGTCAGCATATTCCCTCCTCCCACTTGCATATGGTGAGTCCTTTGCTCCCAATCCAAGCACGTAGCCATTCTGACATGCATGGCAAGTGACAAACCATAGCTTCCCAGCTGACAGTTTGCTGGAGACTAGCACACAAAGAGAGGAAAGAGGTGTGCAAGCCCAGGGCCGCTGATAGGCTCATTCAGGTCACCCCAAGCTATTGTTTGGTGCTACATCTGAACCCAGCCTGTGTAATACTATATACAAGTGTCATTGAGATAAAAATCAGACACTTGTAAATGCTACTGAAATAAGTGGGACATAAGCACTTCCATGCTCAACTTTCCTTGCATGCTATATAGAGCCATCATCTGACAGTATACGTGCACACAGATAGCCCTTCTACAGGAAGATACAACTGAGCCAATCAACAAAAGGAGGATTACATTCAGTTCCCCAGGTCTCATCTGATTAATATTAAGCTTTTAAAAAATATCTATTAAGGCATCATATATGCAACTCACATTAAACTAGACTGCTGAGTTGTGAAGTCTTATATATGTTTAAGCACACACATTATACATATGCTATACAGTAAACCAAGGTACAGCCCATTATAAATTTAAATAAATGCAAGGTCTCACCACTGAGGTAATATACACATATATGCATATTTAATTTCATGTGAAACATGGGATTTATTAAATATATAACAGCTGTTGCTTGGTTTACTATTCCAAATTTGGTTTACTATTACAAATGTGTGTGACAGAGTGTTAGACTGGATGGGCCATTGGCCTGATCTAACATTGGCTTCTCTTATGTTCTTAAATATTCCACTGGAGTAATTACTTAATGTTGAAAGGTGTTCTTTATATTAGCACCACTGATCCTGCTTACATTTTAAGATAAAGGCACTGTAATGCATTTTAATTATTCTCGAATCTCCAGCAGTACTTATGTAAAGTAAAATCATATTAGCCTACTTTAAGGTAAACAAGTATACATAAAACTAAAGAGATTATGACAGCTATGGTAAGCTGTGGTTATTTTCCATACTGCATCCATTCTGAAGGTCATAAAGAAATATTAAAGGATATATCTCTCTATTATAATAATTCTGTTTGGGTCATGGATTCCCGACACGCTCCGAAATCAATACACTGCGAGATCTGTCAATCACAGGCTGTCTCCATCTACTGGTGGACGCCTTACGTTAGTCCTGCCCACCCGCCCACAGACCTGGCGCCCAGCCTCTTAGCCTCAGTATGTTGGGAGGTGACAGGCGCTGCGGACGCGCCAGTGCAAGAGAGGGGTTGTGCTCGACTGTGGACACCTGCAGGTGGCTGGCTGGCTGGCCGGCCAGCGAGCAGCTGAGAGGGTGCCGGGGGCAGCCAGACACGGGGCCTGCACCCGCTCATGGAGGTGCCACAGCAGACTTTGTCTCCCGCCAACACATTCAACTACCGGCGTACCCAGCAAGTGGCCGGGAGGCGGCTGGAGGTGCCGCCCGTGGGGAATGCTCTGGCGCTTGGGGCCTCCTCACGCCACGCCCAGCTGCCTGTGAGAGGCCGGGAGCCCAGCATCTGGGCGGCCGCTGCCAGCAGGAGGGGGAGCCCGACCAACAAGGAAACTGACTTCCACAGGCTTCATGGCATCAGCCCTCACCCCCCGGGGTCCTGCTAGAGCCCACTGCATTGACTTTGCAACAGGCTTCGTAGCTAGTCTCTCTCTCTCTCTCTCTCTCTGAGTGCAAGATTAGAATCCCAGTGTCATACTGTGAATTGTCTTCATTGTTTATTCTTTTGAGCTCTCGTATGTGAAGATTTCTAACTCTTTCCAAACGTTCAAGTTCTGCTTGTATTTCAGCTTCCTCCTGCAAGTAAGAGAAAAAATCAACTATGAAAGCTCAGTTTGTGTTCGTTTACACTCAACTTCTGCAAAGAGTGTTTTACTGATGCCTGAAGAGCAGTGGCAATGATAGAAGAACATCTGAGAAACTGAACTATTTGTGAGATATATGCACCTAATTCAAGAAATACTACGTTTCACATTTTTCCCTGTATATATACTGCAGGAACTAAAAAGGCAGCTGATTTCAAGCTTAAACTAAGTAACATATTCTTTGGGAAGTGCTTTGACAGCAAGAAGCACATGACAGCTCTAGCTATGGTATTAGTTTGTACAGAGGTAGAACCACAGAAAAGCATAATTATTCATGATAACCTAAGCTATGTATTTAATATACAATATGGCTGAAGCATATTTCTCTTAGCATGTAACAAAAATGTTATTAGCTCAACCAAGCAAATAAAAATGAAAACAGAATGGCAAATATATGCCGCTGTGCATATATTTATATACATCACTGCAAACAAGACTGCATTATATATATGTACACACACAGTTCCTTAGCAATGACCAGATGAATAACTCATCAAAACCCTGCATTAGCTTGATGGTTGTACACATGTATTCAACATGGCGGGCTAACAGAAACAAACTCTTAATGCTTTACTTTTAATGTTTTAACTGCAAGACACATGATTTATACAGTAGCTCTATAACAGATTCTAACTTTTTCATCATGAATTCCACAGGAATAGCCTTGTTAGTCTGTTACAGAACACACACTCTCATGTACTTTCATGGTCTGAAGCTCACTTCATCAGACACGAGAGGAAAAATTGTTAGAAGTACAGTCTGACATTGCTACACAAAGCTCAAATGTATACAAGATGAACAGAGTGACCATTCACAACAGCCATAATAGGTGATAACTCAGTCTTCCTACACTTTTGAGCTAATCTGACACCTGTTCTGTGAAAGGAAACCACTGTCCATCCCAACTGAGGTCTAACAGCAGAGTTCAATGTAAAATTGCTGAACGAGGATTCCTAAGAATGTTTTTACTTAGCTTGCTTAGGAATTTTAATTCAGTGATTTCACATTGCTGCCTTCTTTTGAAGTTCTTTTGTTGAAAAACTGTGACTTTCGGGTTAGGGCCTCTTGATGAACAACTAGCGGCTATTTCCCTTTCCTTTCACTCACAGTTTCAGGGATCTAATCCTAAGGGATCTGATCCTATCTGTCACATTCAGTCATTGTCTCTAAGAGAGCTGAATGAGCATAAAACAAGAGACTGTTGGCAATCTTTCCTTCCTGAAGAATATTCCACTACAGGAACATAATGCACTGCTTTACAACTACAATCATCAGTGCTCAAGGGAGCAGTAGTATGAAATAACTGGTAAATTGAGCTTGCCTTATTCATGCAACAAAAATTACCTTTGCTAATTAAAAAAAAGTGTCAGAGCATTGTGTACGTAGCTTAGTTATGTGTTGCTCGTTTACAAAGTACTCAAATTTTATAATGTAATTGAAAACATTGCAGAATACAGTGTTAACACTACTGCACAGAGTAAATGCCTCTCTCATGAATGTTGATATAGAATTATGGTTTAAAATGCCACATAAAAGTTTGATTACTCTCCACTGCATAACACGATGCAAAATGATTCAGATAAACTTTCCACAGGAGATGCCAGAAGCACTACGTAAATATCCTACACATCCACAGTTATATAATACTATCCCTATACACTCTGCATGGTCAAAGACTACATTTTTTCCTTTTTGGTTAGGTAACTGCGATGGATTTGTAGTGTGTGCATGGTATACTCTAGACCAATAGCTCACCACAAGGTAAAACAGTTTCTGGATTGTACCATTAATACAACAAGTGTGGAGCAGGAGTAATGTTATTCAGTGTAGAGTACTCATTCTCACTCAAGAGAAAAACAGGTAAGAGATGTCTCCCAGGAAGCCTCCTGCGACTCTGTAACTGCAGTCTGAAGTAATACAGCCCAGAACAGGTTTATCATTCAATAAGCTCCTGAATTTAAGTGATCTGATGGATGTCAGGAGACTTAAAGCCTCCCTAGACAGATGTTGCTAGCAAGACTCAGTTTTGGCAGCCGGTCTCTTCCCTTTCATTTTAGCTCCATTGACCACCTCATTTCTGCCACTCATGCCCATGTAAGGGCCCATAAAATGTGTTTTCAGGCCACAGAAGAACAAAGGCTAAGAACAAGTAGAGAGTGGGAAACACTGTCTGATCGCATTATAACTCATCTGAGGAACAATGGCAAGCCCAGAACATACAGAGCCGCTAAGGCTTTTAGACTATTAATCAAGGTGCATCTTGCTACAAAGGCTCATCATCGTCTGGAACAAAGGCTATCCTTTTCGCTTACTAATATTCATCACTAGTATTCCTCCTTAACAACAAGGCTGTAGCATAACAGAATGTCTCAGGAGGGTGTTTTTATAATAACAGGACTGCAGTCTATTACACTGTTTATGGTTCTGCACTGTCTATTTTTGTAACCCCATTTTTTGCGTGTATATGACATACTACTCCTGACACTTTCTTTGCTTTGTTTCTAATTTTTATAATCCTAGTCCTGTTGCACTGTTGGATGTCTCATGCCATTTGATGGTCCTGTTTTGCACTGTGTAATCCACCTTCAGTATCAGTGAGAAAGGCATGTACATAAAAATATATGGCATGTACATAAAAATTAAGAGGAAAACAGCACCGCCTCAAGGATTTTTCTTCAATTTTTTTACTGAAAAATTGGAAAATTTTAGGCTATCCTGAAAAATCTTCCTATTAAATATATTCTTTGTTTTTGGAATGAGTGAAAAATGCTAAGTTAACACAGGGTGCAGCAGTTTGCAGGTTTCTCATTAGTACTGTGTATATCTGCAATGTTGTTTGTAGAAAATAAAAGTATTTATACTTTTAAATTCTATAAATATGCCAACTGATATGATTTTATATGCTAAGTTATGAATGATGAATTTTACATTAAAGCAGCAATACTTTTGGGTCAGTCACAGCTCTTTCAGAGCTCTCACAGCTCAAAAATAAATCTAGCTCGCCACTAAAAGAGCTAGAACTTAAGACTGCCAGACAATCTTAGGACCTCCTGGCTATACTACATATGATGCCATATGACAATTTAATTTAATAAAGGTTTAGGCTTGATAGGAAAGTAAGTTTTTGTAGATATTTCAACTTTTCACATGGCTTCAAAATTTTCAGAAATTTTAAATCTCTAGTTCTTTGGAATGCTAATATCCAGATCACCATTCTGTACAGCACTCTGTTTTTTCATTTAACATTTTATAAATATTTTATAAATATATATACTGCATAATACAAACCAACCTAATTATAACCATTATAACCTAATTATAACAAAACAGAACCATATAATGACCACACTCACACAAAATAATCCTATTCACAAATTATCAGAATAAATCATCAAACCAAATCTAGAGAAACAAAGCAATACCATACATCGCAGCTTTCTCTTGTGACTATAACTTTTTAAAACTTTAATGTGATTGGGTAAATAGAAAACACAATTTGGAACAAAAACATACCTTTTTGAGATGTCCTAATCTAAGCTTAAAAATTTCTTCTTGTTCATGATACTCTGCTAACGTTAGCCTGTAAAAGTTGGTATAAATAAACTATTTCAATTAAGTTACAAAACTACTTTATATGACTTATAAAAAAACATGTTAGTAATCATCAGAATGCCAAACTTTCTGGATGGCCAAGATCCTGGATGTGGAGCAAAATGAACCAAATACTGAAGATTATTTTTATAGTTCTTCATAGGCAGGGACAAATAAAGGAACACAAGCCCTATTTTTCTGGTTGCTGTTGGACTAAAATAAAACTAATGTTTCATATAAAATATAAGGTTCTAGCATTTAAAGTTTCCAGTGTTCACAGTAGTAAGAGATATATTGGGTCTTGGAATATTAATGGAAAATAAGCATTAAGTATAGAGCAAGGTGTTGGCCACATTTTATAACAGGAAGAAGAACATTTAAAAAAAATCAAACAGTGGAAGCTACAGTTATGATTTCAATGGTAACTCAAAATAAATCCTCCTGTGACTCTTTGATGAAAAAGTGCACAGTGACTTTTGTTGTATAGCTATACTACTAGACAGAATATTTTTAAAAATTGACCATTTAAATGTGTACTTGATGCTGGTACAGACCTGCTTAATTCAAAGTCCAGGTTTAGTAAGTACAGATTTGATATGTAACTTTTGAGTTTTGGGAAGATCTGTATATCTTACTAACTTCAGTGTGCAACCCAAACTAATGTATTATAAAATAATCCATGGTGCATGTTCCCCCAAACTCTTTCTGAACTCCCTAGGATGAGTTAAACATTTAACAAAATAGTTGGAACAGGGGCAAACCTATCTTCCCCTATCCACAATATCAGAGACAGGGGAGAAAGAGATTTCAACCCATTCATTCTCTGTGTATGGTTATTCAAATTCTCTTATATAAATTAATAGCTATGCATTGATTATTCTAATACATCATCATCATGACAAGCATTTTGACTGTTAACCTATAAAGACGGGACAAACCTGTCCAAACTTACAGTTGTGGTAAATTGGGTCTAACAAATGGATCATTTTCTGCTCCGTTGACTGCTTTGTTTTTCCTCTGTTTAGGCTCCGAATTGGCAGAGGGGGCCTGTGAATTATTTGTCGATGGAGGTTTTCGCTTCGCCAAAAGTTTCCTTTGCCTTTCAATATCTTCCCTTTGTTGATTCACCCATTCCTGTTGCCTGCAAACCCAGAACACCATACGTAAAATATTCTTCTGTAAGTTGATCATCATGACATATTCAAGTCAGGCATTCAAAGACATGCGTTATTCCTCTCACTCCCACCCCACTCCTCAATTAGCAAAATGTCTCCCCAGCTTCTTCCCCCTCCTCCCTGCCTTTGCAGAGAAACCTAGTGGTGGTAGCTGTTTTCCTCTGGTGACTACTCTCCTTTCCACTTTATGCTATCAGAACCCCACTAGTCACCTAGGTTTGCTCTTCCTTGCTGCTCCAATATGAACACCTGAAGAAGCCACTACATTGCAAATATACAGCCTGCAAGCTCTTTACAGAACAACAGCCCAGAGGCCGTAGTTTGAGAATCCATGATCCAGACTGAAACTTTTTCCATCTGTAGAGAGCTTGTTTAGTATGTCTCCTACTTTTTTTTAAAGGCTTTCTGAGGCTCATTCATCTGCTCGCATTCAAAGTTACCAAACTTAAGCAATTCATCATTCTCCACTGATTAAGAAAAGCTCCGTACTGTATTCCGAAGTTTCAAAGAGCATAGGTATGAAAAACTAATCCCAAGGCTTGCCATTTTAACTAATTTAAACTCCCGCTGCAGGGACCGGTAATTACTACCAATTTTAAAAAACCATAACATTGACTAACTTCACAAGATTCTGAAATGCAAAGCCATCTGTCCACTGTTCAGTAAACGAAGCACCATGTCGAACGGTTGTAAAATGCCCGAGGCGTAATCTGTCTTGCATACTCTTCTCTCTGCTTGACAGTTTTTCTTGTGTGCTCTAAAAACCCAAAATATTATTAGTTAGGGGAAGAGCCTGAGCATGCTTAGTGGATAGTTCTTACTTAGTGCCTGTGCGGGACCCAGAGCTCCTTATTTAAACTCTCTCATCCCTGGAATCAGCACTCCCCCCCCCCCTCCACATGCACACACCATTTAGCACATCAGCTGAGATTGCAAGTACTGCTCAAATATCACAGCCACCTATTCGTTAGTGCCTTACGACATCAACAGTGACAAGCAACACAGCTGAAAGCTGTAACTCCTTAAATTCTTTATGAAAGCCTCCTGCTTCTAAGACACTTTATGCTGTGTACAGTTTGGTTGCTCTCAGCAGGAGGAAAAGGGGCAGCAAATTGTATGCTTACACTGGAAACTCTCCCAGCTTTTAAAAATACACTTTTCAATTAAGCATATTCTGCAATGTATTATAACACTAAAATACCCTTCAAAGGAAAGGTTGAGAAACTAGGATAGGCTCCCTCGTGCTAGCACAGGAATGTAATTGCAGGGCTCACTCCTGCATTTAAATACTGCACAAAGAAAGCTGTCCTAGGGTCCATTCACATACTGTCACAATAGCATAGAAGCCTCCTGTCCATGGCTGCATTCCAGGAAGGAGGCAACAGTACAGAACAGACCCACCCAACTGGCCCTGCCCATATGACTGCAGCCTGCATGTTACTGTAGCATTACTGCAGTGGAAAGAATCCACAGATAGTGGATTGAGCAATAACATTCAAAGCAGTCCCAGAAGGCTCTTTTCCCACGTGGTATGATCCAATAAGTAAGTTTTAGCTTCTGCCTTTGCTGCTAAACATAATCCAAGCATTCTTTTGCCATAAATGCAACTTGCCTTTTCAATCAGAAGTTTCTTGCTCATTGAAATGCATTTGTTTAACCTTTCTTTGTATTTTTCAAGTAGCTTTTGTTGTTCATCTATTTGTCGTCGTAGATCACAGTTAGCCTAAGAATTAAAGAAAATTAATCAGTGTATACACCAAGCAAATTCCATACACAAATGTGAACAAGAACATTTACCCTCACATGATTCTAAAAAAATCAGATCTGTCCACAAAGGAAGAATTATTAGCTTAGAGAAGAAAAAAGGACTTCAACGTACAAGGTGAAAAAAATCATAAAAATCATTTGGAAGATACAAAGTAAGAGAAAAATAATGCACACTGTATGCCATGCATAATCTTGGCATCTTCAGACAAATGGAGTAACAACAGACCTATCTGTCATCCCGATTGGCTCCATGCCTTCATAAATTTGATACCCAATACCCTAATCTTGCCATCATCATACTTACCCTGAGCAAATCATCTATACGACCTTCCTTCTTTTCCAAGTCTTGATTTTTATTACTTTCAAGTGCGGTTAATTTCAGCATTGTGAGATCAGTCTACATTAAAAATGGTGGGAAATGCAAACAAGTTTAGCGAACACAACGTGGTTAGTTCCATCATAAGGCATCCTTGTCATTTGTCAAATGGCCTGTTTACATGATATAAAGAGCAACTTTCCCCTAAGTAAAGCACACAAGAGGCAGCTCCCAGCTCTTCCGTTCCTTGGATGGAGGAGGTGGCCACAATACAGAACTCTTAGCTGCAACAAAGGATTGTGCTGCAGGTATGGCTCAAGAGAGCACTGGGACTAGACCAGTGCATTAGGGCCCAGGACTTGCGAGCCTTTCAACTTATGAGCTACACATTCCGAAAACAACAACATGAAAACAGAAAGGCGGTGAAGAATGATTCATATAGCTATCTCCCCCTTCTATGGCCCAAGGGTAGTAACAGCAGTGAATCTCTCTTTGTGCTTGAATTTCCACCCACCACTTTCCTTTGATTCGAGAGCCTCTCAGGTTCAAAGGGAAGCAGACGGCATGAGAGACACCAACGAACAACAATTCCTCTTTAAGTAATCTGATTGGAGACTTTGGTCATCAGCCTGCCTAGAATCAACTGAGGAACCAAGTTAAGGACTCATCAACTGCTCAGCAGCAAGAAAGCCAATTCAAAGCAACTAGGAAACCATCAAAAATTAGGCAGTAAGAGGACTGTACTGATCAGAAGATCCAGGGTAAGATTTTTACTAACCTCAAATATCTGCAAAATCCTGAAACAAGTATTGTTACTTTAACTATAACCAGGGTTCTGTGCATCTGTGAAAGTATGTTTTAAAAAATTCACAGAACATCAGTGGCTATTAGCCACATGGTATAGATAGGAACTCTCAGGCTGGGGCAAGTAATGCACGGTATTCTTGCTGCTGGGGGGGGGGGCAACAGTGGGAGGGCTTCTAGTGTCCTGGCTCCCCTGATGGACCTCCTGATGGCATCGGGTATGTTTGGCCACTGTGTGACAGAGTGTTGGACTGGATGGGCCACTGGCCTAATCCAACATTGGCTTCTCTTATGTTCTCTCTTAACATGGTACAAATCTGCGCTTTCCCTTTTTTAAAAAAGTTAGATTTTTATTCTTACATTTGGAAAATATGCTTGAAAGAATGTAGACAATGCCTAGCAGGGCTATTTTTGGGCAGGCCCCCGAGTTGGCCACGCCCAGCAGGAACTCATTAACATAATAGGTCACACCCAACAGCAGGAACTCATTAGGATTGGCTACATTAGGGCTGCATGCAAAGGAGTTCCTACTACAAAAAAGCCCTGGGTTTTGACAACAAAGAAGGTAAACAGAATAAGAAGCAAAAGGTGGGTGTGGCTGGATGACCACACGTCCAGTGACATGGGGGTGTGGCCTAATATGCTAATGAGCTGTGCTATCAGTGGTGTGGCCTAATATGCTAATGTGTTTCTGCTGATGGGTGTGGCCTATTATGCTAATAAGTTCCTGCTAGGCTTTTTCTACAAAAAACCCCTGATGCCTAGAAAGGTGGCTAAATAAATTTCAGTTATTAGGGGAGGGACTTCAGTGTTCTTGCCTCTCGAATGGGAAGTAGAGCTAGAACAGATGAGAAAATGGCAGAATTCTGTGAAGTAAGAATATGCAAATTTGCTACATTTGCCTGTGTTATACTTATCACACAACTCAGCTTTTCTAGGCATATAGTTTTAATTTTATTCTTTTTGGTGTAGAGTATACACAGCTCTGATTATAAATTATCTGTATCCTCCCATTTCTTCCATTGCTTGAGTTGAAGTTTTCACTTTCAGCTTTTAAGATCATGACAACTGAAAATTTCAGAGCACTCAGGTTTGAAGTTTCTGTCAACATTTCTTTTTTAAAAACAACTCTAGGGAAATCACATGGGTAACCTACGTTAGAAGTAGTTATGTGTAATAAGATGCAAGCCATTGTTTTGTCTCTTGCTATTTGTTTTAACAATCCTTCAATACAACAGATACTTCAGCTTTAAGTACCTGCCACCTTTTCTAAGCGCTACTTCCAAACCTCAAAGAGGGAAAAAAGGGGAGGGGAAGAAGAAGAAAGAATCCCATGTATTTTTAGCACTGAATACAGAACTAAGGATTTACCTGAGTAATTTTAAATGACAACTGCTTTGGTTGGGTAACAAGGTGGTCCCCAAAAGATAGTGCAGTAGGAGAAGGAGTATTCTGCCGAACCTAAAACAAGAAACAGTATTTGTATTTTCACCAGACAACTCTGAAGACAATAAGGTTAAAGACGAATTTATGAAACTACTCTAAATAAGAAAAAGAGTCTGTTCAGAGTCTGGCTCTTCTACCATCCTTGTGCCTCCTCATGAGTAAAGGAGGCCACCACTCTACTGGATACAATGAGAACCAGCAATTGGAAACCAAATTGTTCTTCACTATACAGTATTAAGGCTACATATTAAAAAAATCTTTCTTGTCGATTTCAATAAAATGAGAATTTTGTTTGTTAAGCAATGGCAACTCTGGCTACGGTGACTTTCTTCTATACTGGTATCATTCCATGTCAGTGAATATCTGCCACTATGAGTTTCTACTACCACAAAGGCTTGCTACATACAAGATGTCATGGAAGCCTTTGTGGGAAACTGTTAAATGATGGTTTCAGCTTCAAAACATTTTTCCATACAAAGGCACTCTCACAAAGATGACCACAAGTTACAACTATGGGCAATTAAGAACTAGGTTACTATTCTGAAGCATTTTTGAAAGTGTCTCTATGCTAAACTGGTAAAGCAGTTTCAATAAAAAAACATGGAGTTAACTATAGGACTACAGCCAATTAAAAAACCCCAGAATAATCTGGTAATAATTTCTAACATTTTCAGCTTGTCATATCTATTTCTTTTTTTAGTATTACCTTCAAATAACACCCCCACACACGAGATTTCTGGCTACTGACCTGCTCAAAGATAAAAATGGAACACCCCTGAAGCAATGCCCTGAACTGGAGTTTTCTGTGCAAGCACATTCCCAGCACTTACAGACAGAAAAACAGACTCTTATTTTGTTGTGACACACAGCCATCGAAACCCCCCATAACTTCTGGAAAGTTAGCTTTAAAGATCAGAGGAATTTTCTACTGAATGGCAACAAGGGAGACCTCAGCAAATTGAACTTACGGAAGAAGGGGCGGAATGTGAGTTTTGAGGAGAACGGATTGCAGGAGGCATTCCTCTTACTGGGCTTGACCCATTTCCACCTTGGTACTAGAAAGTAAAAGAGCAACTCCAATAAGAATTAATTTTCTACTTAACAAAAATATGTTTCAGTACATATAAGATAATAGCAAGTCAGCTGAATTATATAAATTAAACAACCTGTATGAGGGAACTGAACTTCTAGTCACTGATAAGCAAACCCAACTGCATGCATTTCTCAGCATTTTTCTGTAATACACGAAATGCATCAGCTAACGTGCATTTAAAAGCCACTGCCGGAACTGAACTCTACTGTTTCGTCACATTGTGTAATTCAGTTGTAGCAGCTGCCTGTCATTTATACACATAAAACTGGGGGGGGGAGCCTTCTAGCTAATATTGGGGGTATGTACACGTTCTTTCGTAGGCTTCCCAGTCTCTCACTTAGTATGCCTTAAATAATACACAGCCTGAAAAATCATGACATTTTTTCTGCAGTCTAACTGCCCTATGGATACTATCTGGTTACAACAGTATACATTGGGGGGTACAGAAATAATTAGATAGAAATGTACATGCTAATTTCTTCCAAAATCTTCCACCACACTGCTTCAAATTCTGCGTTTCTATACTCACCAGTCATAGCCATAAAATAATGTTTGCACTCACAATCTGGGGAAAGTCCTGGAAAGCAGCTTCATCTGTTCCTTAATGAGAGTACTGAACTGGGAGCATGGGAAGTGTTCCAGAAAATGACAAAAAGCAACTTTCCCCCAGAACAACTCCCTTTCAAAGACACCTGTGTGTGTCACAGCAACTTACACTGCTCCTTAACATATTTCTGTCAGCTAAGCTACGCAGACCATCAGGGACCAATGAACATGAACCATTTCCTTGATGGCTATTGCAAGGAATGAGAAATGCTGATACAGTGGCACTAGGTCCAGGACACAGGAAGACAACAGGAAAAGCTCAAGCTCCCTATCCTTCCCGAACACCTCATTTTGGTGAAGCCTGAATAGGGGCATGATTTCCACTCACTCAAATGAATGCAACTTATGCAGACACAGTCCCTTCTTTCTCCATTGGTCATCCTCAGAATTACCGGGGATGCTCAGATCAATGTACCAAATCCTATAAATCTCAGCCTACATGAACACATTAAGCTGCCTGATACCGATTCAGACCACTGGTCTATCAAGATCAGTACTGTCTATGATGACTGATAGAGGCTCTCCAAAGTTTCAGGTACAGGCCATCACCTACTACCTGATCCTTTTAGCCTGAGATGCCACAGTCTGAACCTGGGACCTTTTGTATGCAAAGTAGAGGCTCTTCCACTGAGCCACAGCCCCTACACCCTTCATACTGGGTCTCTTGAACACATGCAAAGATGGTTTAAGGTATCAGAAGGACTTGGTAAAGTGCTAAAGAAAGGTTATCTTACTTCTTGTATGTGAATAAAAGGAAGTAGACCCCAAAGCTAATTTCGAGAACTCAACTGCAATCAGGGTTATCAAGACATGCTTGCTAGAGGATACAAGCAGGGGGATAGTTCTATGACAGGGCATGTGACTCCCCCCAGTCTGATACAAATCACTAACCCATGGCTCCAGATTGACGGCCAACTCAGTCCAAAGACTGAGAATCTCTAGTTCATGCTATACACAGTTATATGGAACACTCATTCTGTAATTTCCTCAAGAATTAAGTAGTGATAGACGTTTTCTACAAACTGAGATAGGGGGCTGGGGAGCAGTGTTCCCTCTAAGCTGAGTTAGTGTGAGCTAGCTCACCATTTTTTAGCCTCCGGCTCACACATTTTTGTCTTAGCTCAGGACAGATGGCTCCAGAAGAAATTAATTTATGCAGTAGCCAAATTACTTGCTCACAACTTTAATGCCAATAGCTCACAAGGTAGAATTTTTGCTCACAAGACTCCACAGTTTAGAGGGAGCATTGCTGGGGAGTCCTGTGGTTGCTGTACAACAATGCCCCCAAATGTGGTGCCTCTGGGCACCATGGTGCCTGCTGGCATCTTTTCTGGTGCCCGCCAAGTGTTCTTAGGAAGTGGGCAGGACCAGGAGAGTACAGATTTTTTTTTAATTGCCATGGGAGCAGTTACCGCCACAGCACAAAGATGTTCACTGTGTGACTGAAGGTAAGCTGTGGCAGCCATTTTATGGTGGAACTGGACTCCTATGGCAGGCATTTTGCAGTTGTGCCCACCACACGGAGTCAGAATCCCTGAAGGCTAAAAAAGGTTGGGGACTCCTGCTTTACAGCACATACCTACACAGTTACTCTAATCTAAATCCAACAGGCTTAGACTAGAGTAACTCTACACAGCAACTCTTATGTCAACACCATACACAAGCCCTCTAATTTGTTATGTAACAGCTCCCAGAAAATATTGCTGCTGGGTTATTAATATGACATTAAAGCAGATAACTGAGAACATTAGTATGCATCTATCAAAATAAACCATTAACACGGGAACACAGAAATGCTGTAATTGTTTAGAGTATATCAGAAACTTACTTCAAAATAGTCACTAATTTTGTGACCACGTCCCCCAATGCTTTTCCCTGAAGCAAACACAAAAAATGATTTTTAAAAACAAAAAATGAGACACAAGAATATATAATACACATCATAGTTATCTATACTGTCATGTCTTACTTAGTGGGTTCTTTGCAATTACATTCAAATCTCCCTAAACATATTCATTTAAAGAATGGAAGTTTGTGTTTTCAAAAATGATCATATAATTATGCTATATTTATACTAAGGCCCCAACCCAGCAATAGTCAGCTGCGACCAAAGCCCACTGAATGTAATATATGGAGTCATAACTAACTCTAGAACGATTAATTTTAGATGAGAAGTTGTGTTGCAAACAATGTCTTTTATGGCAACTTAAAGACTAGTATGGCACAAGATTTCATAGGAAACAGTCTATAAACTATGGGGTTGTATTAAGAACTCTACTTTATTTTCATAACAAACAAAGCTGCTTACTCACACTAGACTCAGAAAATAAGCCTGTATCAACAGTTTGGTGACTGTGGGAAAAGCACAGAAACTGAATGGATTGATTATTTATTGGGCAGACTTCCAAGAGACAATAAATGGATTTATTGTATCTGATTATTGTTCTGATCTGCTTGATCCCAAAAGCTCAGGACAAGAGTTAATATAACCTGAAGAACAACCTAGGGGATAACATCATGCCAAAATGCTGTAAGATTAAAATTCAAAACAACCAACAACAACCATCGTAAGCAATCTTACAGCTCCTCCAGGCAACAAAGACTTTAGTAAAGTCCCCAAGAAACAGAACTGTATCATTTCAGGGGACACAGATACATCTCTCTAAACATGGTTTTCTGTTTGATGAAGACACACATCCAAATCTTTTTGTTCACAATAGCATACAAGGTGGCCTCTACACAGCATACGGGGCTCAGCCTGTTTGCAACTTCACTGGTTAAACGTATAAAAAATAAATCTGCGGGAACACTTCCCTACCAGCATACAGGGAACCACATTTCTATTCTGTCAGAGGAGGGCTTTTACATATATTTTTGTGAAATTAAATAAGGACAAACTTTGCAAAGTATTCTACAAAACTAAGAAAAATTCTCAGTCTTTCACAGAGAAGCAGTTCTGCCTCCTTTTACTATGAATGGTTTTCCCTCCCCAGAATATTGACATATTAGGATTTCTAAATTTAATTTTGTAACATCAAGAAGCTGAGCTAACAAAATCTATTTCAGCTTAAGTTTATATGAGTCAGAACTCACTTCATCACAGGCTTATAGTGTACACCTGTAATATATTTATACTCAAAGTTACAAGCACTAGAAAGGCAAGGGTGGCAAGATGTTACAAAGAGAGGCCACTTTGAAACAACAAACAAAGAGAAATCAATCCAATCAAAGTCAGCAAAAGCCACACTGCATTGTTGAGCAGAGTAGGATTAATAAATCCAGATCTATTCAACAAAGCTAAAGCATGAAACAGGATAAGCAGAAATAAATAACATTTGTTTTTGGTGGGTCATGCTGAGCTATTAACACCTATAGTAAATGAGGAAATCCAAGTCCTTATTCAATAGTGGAAAGAGTTTTGAATTTCTAGATAAAGTCTAATTCAGCATTTGCACAATGGATTTTCTCTCTGAAGTTCATTTGCAGGAGAACAGTAACAGATCATGAACAGTATGCCCTGGAAGATTAAAATGTTTTCCAAGTAGTTTCTGAACATTACCATTTTCCATGACAGATTTGTGTTCCCTGACTTTTATGTATGTGTCCTGAAAGGCATCACTGGCACAGTATGGCATATATTGCATGATGGGATGGGCAAGTGGATGAGACCAAGATTACATAAACTCATGTGATTAGGTTCTTTAATAGCAATGCCCGAGTGTAACAGTTATTACCAACATGGTGGCTGTGGATGACATGGTGTCCACCAATACGCTCCCAGAAACCCACTTCTATTTTCCTCAAAGCAAGAACCAGAACTGGTTCACTAGGTACTTCAAAAAAGCCCAGGAGGCATTTCTGTGTTTGCAGGGGGCATCCATTCAGGAACAGCTACCGCCATCAAAGGATGATACTTGGCTCAGAGGATGCCAGCACTGTATAGAACCTCCCATTACTTTGTGAATGGACCCAGGCCCCAAACCAGCAATTTAATGACTGGTCCCCTCTCCAGCAGCCATTCTGTAGTGGTGCCCACCACCTATTCTCAAAATTCCAGAAGGGCTCAGAGGTTCAACAAGGCTGGGGTACTCAGTACATGGAGACAAATGTGACATCTATGCTAGGTTTATTGCAGAGTTTGGTTCCTGGATTTGTGTCTCCGTTGGGTGGTGGCTCTCTGAGGGGAAGAGAGAAGCATGCCACCCAAACCCCTGGGAATGAATGGGGCTGCAGGGCAACAGTGGGCCTATAGTCTCTTTTCCCAACTTAGGAGTTGGAATTGTAACCCATCTGCAACAGCTGTGATCCAATTTTGAGTCTTGACCTGTGGTCTGAGAACTATTGTCATTTTATGCATCATACACTGTAATCCTCATAGTAGTATATCTAAAGACCATATATATATATATTTGGCGAGGCAGCAGATCCTTTAGTCCCATTGAACCAGGTAACATAATTTCTTCAAATATAATAAGAGTTCTACAAAATTCACAAGTTTGATAAAATGCCACTTCAATAAATTAGGCCTTGTAACATCAGTCTTTCAAAAACCAATACTGGTTTAACCAATAGATTATTTTTTTAATTTCAGCATACTAGACTCATTATGGATTTTTTTATTTTTCAAGTGCTAAGGACAGGAAGGCAGGCACAAATGCATTACATAATTATGGACCTACACTCACATATATACAAAGCTTGTGCTGCAGTTAAATAATGCACATCATCTTTCTGAAGTTCTGCAATATATGTAGCTCTTTCATAAATCAAGTGTCATATTTCCCAAATTAAATTATTCAGAAAACATGTTTGCTCTGCACATGCATGCATCTGTGCATAACACACATCTAGACTTTGTACTTTGGACAACAGTGTACAAAGATAAGAAACATGCAGTTTGAAATAACATTTTCTCTGGGCTCTGGCACACACTATGCCTAGCACTCTTTGCTATCTCTTGCCATCTGGGGGCTGGAATAGAGATGTGTTTAGAAATCAGTCACTGACAAAGGGTGAAGTAGCTGAATTTTTTAAAAAAATCTAGTTCTAAGGGTGAACATCTTAATGGAATGTTGTTTAATAATTCCAATATAAAAACATTTCTAATAAAATGTTTCTATTATATTTGTTATCAGGTGGACAGCTCTTCAGCTATCTAAAAAAGGACAAACATGAAGAGGCAAGAGAGATGACAGCAGCAAAGGGGTCATCATCAATACATCCCTGTTCATTCCTTGTGGATGTCAATAAGCCCAGTATGCAGTGCCCATTAAAAGACCATGCTGATAATAGGCACACAGGCCTGCTCCCTCTGAGATGGCATGAAGAGCCTGGAGAGTTTCAGTTTTCACTTGATTTCATTAAGTGAAAGGTTCCCTATTACTGGTCACTTGACCACAGTTTTAATACTAGTCTGGAAAAATGAAGATTGCATTTAAGATTAGGACAGTTCTGATGGTTCACATGGAAGTCATAGCAATAAATTCAAGTCCCTTCAATGTTTCCTGGGAAAGGGGGGAAATGCCTCAAGGACTATCCACAAAGAAAGAATGGACCATTGGATACTTACCGCCAGACCCTTAACCGAGATTGTTTGGTTTGTGGGGCATATTTATTTCTTCTGGGGCAGCCTTCTACGAGCAATGCCAATGACGTAGAGGGATGGATCTCTGGGCATCACCCCCCAGGTGAACTCAGGGCGACCAGCACAGGCTCCCAGCCTCTCCTAGCCGCTGGTGGCCCACCAAGGCCAGTGATAGAAAGCCTTGTCAAGGATCTTCATGACTCCTCGAAGGCACTCCAGCTGCCCCTGAGTGGCCACGCTCTCCGGGGCCCACTGTACCAAAACCCAGTCCCAGCAGGCCCTCACCATACTTCACCTAACTTTCCAAGCACTTTCTTGGCCAGGGGAAGGGAGAGGAGAAAGGGGGGGAAAGCGGCAGGCAAAGGCACCCACTTGAAAAAGGGGGGGTTGTGGTGCAGGAGGTGGTGAGGTTCCCTGCCCTGCAGTCATGCACTGTGCAGAGGAGGCACTGTTCATGAGCGTTTGGGAAGGGTTGGTTACTCTGCCATCCTCACTCACCCCCGCAGCCACGCTGCAGCAGCCCTACAGTGGCCCACATCACCCAGCAGCTCCACGGTGTCTAGTGGTGCATCTTGCCCTCAGGTCCACTGGCCTGTGGGTAACCCACCTGGGAGAAGTCATCCACGGCTCAGCCACCTTCCTGCTGGCTCAGAGCTCCAGCTAGCTGGGGAAGGATCACAGGAACAGCCAGCAGCCAGCTAAATCACGTGGCAACGTGGCACAGTAGGATACATAAAGAATTACTTTAAAAATAAAATTTTTAAAGAGTGAGTTTCATGGGGTGTGGGTGTAAATTAAAGGGGCATGACCCTAAGATTCCCCACTGTGGCTATGGGCCAGCTTACCATGAAGGGTCCTTCTCCTCTGAGGAAAGGAGGACATATTGGTAGCTGATTCCCACCCTCCATTCAGGGAGGCAGGAATAAAGTCTTTTCCACTTCCTGTCTCCTTGGTGGGAGTCAGCCATTTCCTCAGTTCTGGCAACTCCAAAAGCAGTTAACAAACCTCCTGAACTATGAAAGAATCAACACACATGAACTATAACAAGGAGAAAGATGAGTAACAGCAAAGCAAAGGAACAATAGGACAGGAAGTGGTCCTGCTGAATAGAAAAGTGAAGAATGACAATGTCTTCGGGAGGAACAAAATGTCTTCTTTTCCTCAGAAGAGAAGGACCCTTCATTGTAAGTATCCAATGGTCTGTTCTTCCTCTGAGGTGGAGGACATCTTGGTGTGACCTCCCAAAACAGTGTCCTCATTTTATGTGTGGGTCATCATCTTCTGATTCTAGAATATCTTAACACTCTTCTGCCAAATGCTACATCAGCTGAGTCGTAGATGTTCATTTTGTAGTGTCATACAAAGGTGGATACTGTTGACCAAGTAGCTGCCTTGCAGATCATTTCAACTGTAGTGTGTCTGGCAAAAGCTGCATTAGTTGCAGTACTTCAAACTGAATGGGCAGTAATCCCTGCTTGGTATGTCTAATTTTTGAACTCTGTAAGCTTCAATAATGCAGGCCTTAAAAGTACTACTGATGACCGATTTTGACATCCTCATTCCTTTATTTGGTGGAGAGATGGAAATGCATAAGGAATCCATTTTCCTAATATTTCCTGTCCTATAAATGAAGGTTTTAAGCGCATGTCTTACATCCAATGTATGCCACAGTCTTTCCTTAGGATAAGTGGGGTTCATGCAAAACGATGGAAGGCAAATCTAAGATCTGTGGTAAGTCGAATTCACCTTGGGTCTAAAGGTAGGGTCTGTCCTCATGACTACTTTGTCCTTATGGAAAACACACAACACAGGAATGACTGACAGTGCACCAAGTTCAGACACTCTCCTTGCTGATGTAACTGCTATAAAAAACAAGATTTTCATCCTCAGCCATTTAAGAAGAATTTCTTTAACAGTTTAGAAGGGATGTCTAGTAAGAGCAGAGAGCACAGTGTATAATTTCCATGCTGGAAATTGGTGTAGTTGTGGTGGATCTTTTACAGCAACATATGTGGGGATGTCTGGATAGACTCAGTCCCTGGAATTGAGGTAACACCATCATCAGAGCTGCAACCTGACATCTTACTGCAGAAGGCTTGAGTCCATTGCAAAGCCATCTTGTAGAAATGATAGAATGGATTTAATCTTTGGTTTCAAGGGGTTGATACCTTTTCTTCTACTCCACCTGACAAACACCTTCCAAGAAATGTTACAGATTCTACTAGTTGAATGTTTTCTAGAAACTAATAAGGTATCCATCACTTCTACAGAGTATCCTAGTCATAAAAAGTTGCCCCCCCCAATCTCTATGTGGTTAGATGTAGCCACTCTGGATGTGGATGCCATACAGGTCCTTGTTGAAGCATGTCAGGTGATACTGGAAGTGTTAACGGTGGCTGGGTTGCCATTTCCTGAAGGGCAGAGAACCATGGTCGCCAAGGCCAATATGGTGCTACTAAGATGATTTCTGCCTTCTGTTCCTTGATATTCCTGATTAATTTGGGAAGAACTGGAGTAGGGGGATAGGGGTGTTAGGGCAACGGTTGCTTCAGCCTTGGGATGAAAAAATCAGGTGAAAACAGGGTTGCACTTACCTGTAACTGGTGTTCATCGAGTGGTCTTCTGTGCAGGCACACATGGGACTGCAGTTCTGCAGGCCAGCCACGGAGAGGCGCTAGCGAGCTCATTTAAGAAAATTCCAGGCTCCCAGGAGTGCTCCCCCGCCCCTGGAGAGACTGAACTTCCCGCCCAAAGTCAGCTGACCAGGGGGAGGGAGCACTCCTCCCTCAGTTCTCTTTTTGCCGCCTAGCAAAGAGGACGTGTCAGCGAGCTGTCACTTTTCTGAGGTAAAAATTACTGGTTCAGCTGATGGTTGAAGTGAAGAGGTCCAGCAGAGGAAAGCCAAAGCAGGATGTGATCAGATGGAACAGATCTTTCTTCAGGGACCATTCCCCCTCCTGAATGGTCTGCCTGCTGAGCAAATCCACCTGGATATTCATTGATCACTTTATGTGTTCTGCCAGGTTCTTCTCTGCTCACACTAGGATCCTGATTGCCTCCTTGAGGAGTGTTGAAGATCAGGACCCTCCTTGCTTGTTGAGATAAGTTTTGGCAGACACATTGTCTGTTCTGATTAGAATGTGGTGACTGACTACTCGTGGGCTAAAGTAAAGTAAGGCTAGGTAAATTGCCCAAAGCTCCAGGATGTTGATAGGGAGGTTCATCTCATTTCTGGACCATCAACCCTGCACTGGAGAGCTGTCTAGCATTGCTTCCCAACCAGAGAGACTGGCGTCTGTGAAGATCTGCTTCACCTCCAGAATACAGTATTTTGTTCCCCATAAAAGACTGGGCATTCTTGTCCACCAGACAAGACTGGTTTTTACTGTCAGGGGAACCCTGATAGAACGATCCTCTTTGTTTGTAATTTGTATCTGGAAAGGTCTCAGAAGTTGCTGTAGGGATCTTGCATGCAACCAACCCTACTGGATAGCATCAATGCTTGAAATTAGTAGATTCATTAGTTTTGTGAGTGTCATCAGTGATGAAGACGGCTCTTGATAATTGCTTGTGATATCTCTTTCATTTTCTTTGCCTTCAGGTCTGTTAGGAAAAGGGCAATTGCATGTTGTGTCTAATATGACACTCAGATGTTCTAGTCTCTGAGTAGGTTCTAGAGAACTTTTCTGCAGGTTGAGAAGAAATCTGTAGGCCTGTAGACAGTGGATAGTTGTTTCTGTGTCTTGATCTTGGAACCTGACCTGATCAACAAGTCGTCCAACTAAGGGTGGATGTGAATGCCAAGCTCTCTTAATTTTACAACTGGATTGATCAAGATCTTCATAAAGAAGAAGAAGAAATTGGATTTATACCCCACCCTTCACTACCCAAGGGAGTCTCAGAGCAGCTTACAAACTCCTTTCCCTTCCTCTCCCCACAACAGACACCCTGTGAGGTAGTGGGGCTGAGAGAGCTCTGACAGCAATTGCTCTTTTTCAAGAACAGCTGTGCCAGAGCTTGTGACTGACCCAAGGTCACATCAGCAGGTACAAGTGGAGCAGTGGGGAATCAAACCTGGTTCTCCCAGATTAGAGTCTGCGCACTTAACCACTACACCAAACTGGCTCTCAATAAAAACCCTTGGTGCCATAGGGAGGCTGAATGGTAGAGACCAATTGTCTGTCTGAGAGTTGAACCACATGTTTTGAAAGTGCTAAAGATGCCCCACCCACACACTGGAATCGATTCAGTCATGCTTTGGATGGCTTATTGTCATGAGCTGGTTTGTCAGATCTGTTGTTGAATTGTTCATTCAATAGATTGTTGAATGAACTTCTCCTGAGGGTTTGTCTAAAGCAGCCCCAATCTGGCCTTCTGTTATCCTTGCCAAACCTCAGTAGGACACATTGGGAGCAAAAGGAGTAATTGACAAAGGTCCTCTTGTCAGTGCAGGTGAGTGTCCCAGGTAATGCCTTTTTCTTGCCTCTAGTTTCAATAAAAATTTTGTCAAGAGTGTACCCGAATAGTCATCTAGAAATGGATAGGCCGTAACTGTTGACTTCGCATGGAGATCGGCTTGCCGAGCCCGGAGCCATAGAGTTCTTCTGGCAGCTGCCTCAGATGCCATAGCCCTACATGAGAAAATTAAGGAATCTAATGCTATGTCTGCCATGAATGTCTCCCTCCACCAGGTGACAGCTGCTGGATAGGATAAGCTGGAAAAGTTTCCTAGACCAGATAATAGCTGCTCTTGAGACTACTGAAGCTGTCAAGGAAGCTTTAATGGCCATTGCAGTGGTTTCATGGCATTTCTTAGGGCAAAGTTGGTCCTTTTGTCCAGGCTATCCTGGATCATGCCATCGCCATCTTCTGTCAATAGCCCAGAAGACTGCAATGCTGCTACTGGAACAACCACTAGTGGGACCTGAAAAAACTGATTAGTGAATGATGGTAAAACATACAATTCCTTAATAAAGCTTGGAAATTGTGTGTTGGCCATAGGTTTTGCCCATTCTGCCTTTAATTGTTTCTCAAAGAATTCAGGGAAGGGGAAGACCCTCTCCACTATGCTAGACCTAGGGAAGAACTGTTTGTTTCCTTTGGGTCTGCCTTTGGATTCCAATGTGGAAGGGCCTGGTTCCTCTCCTAAAGGATTCTTCTGCAGCTCTAAGGCTGCCCTGGTCTTGGATAAGAGATATTGGTAGTCCTCTGATTTAAAGAATCTTATGGACTGTTCCAGACTTTCTATCTTATCCTCTTCCTCATCCACCTTAATATCTGTATATATGTCTGGGTCCCATTGTGAGTTATCTCTTTCTCTTTCTCTGCTATAAGCTTCCTTCCTAGCTGCCTTAGTGACCAGCTAGGTCTCCCTTTGGAGGGAACTGCTCTTTCTAGATCCCCCTGTCTGGGAGGGGAAGGGCAGGAGGAGGAACTGGAATGAGACCTGTCTCTTCCGTCACCACTCTGGTAAAAGTTGGCAACCTCCTTCCACGTGGTTTGTCTAAATTTAGGAAATCTGGGGAGAACATCAAGGGCTCCACTCCTCAAACATTACTCATGAGTAAACCTGTAGCACCATTGTCAAAACTGGACCTGGATACCACTATTACTTGTTCTAAAAAACAGCTTGAATGATTCTCGCTGGGCCCTCATCATTTGAATGGCTTATGGATATGGGGAAAACAACTCCGCAGCCTCCTCCCGATTAGTTGACAAAGTTGTCAGTAGTGGTGGGCACAAAAATGGCAGCCACGGATTTTGGTGGTAGGGAAGAATGGCACCTCTTTTTGGTGTGTTTTTGAGTCTCTAGTTGCTTTGCACAGGGAACATTCGCTGATATGGTTCCTGGTCAACCTGTACCAATCACGTTGGTGTTTTAACAGGAATTGGCGATGAGGGTCCTTCTGACCCTCTTTCTGAGAAGAAGCCATTTTAGAGTGGTTGGAGAACATGCTCAGTAAGCCTGTCAGGTTGAGAAAATGGCCATGGTGGCTGACAGTTACTCTCCTGGCTACAGAAATCTTCCCCTATGATCTCTTCATTGAAGTATTTGAGATAGATTAGAATAGGAGAGAAAGTTAGAAGGAATTGAGAAAGCCAGACAAGGTAAAGATTTAGAGGCAGAAAAGCATAAAAAATAGGGAAAGGGAATGAATAGGTAAGTCACAGCCTATTCTGTACTTCTCTCCATGTCGAGGCAAGAAGAGAACTGAGATGGATGACTCCCACCAAGGAGACAGGAAGTGGAAAAGATTTTGTTTCTGCCTCCCTGGAGGATGGGAATCACCTACTAAGATGTCCTCTGCCTCAGAAAGAGAACTGTTAGTACTCACAGCCATCTAAAGCAAATGACCAAAATTAAACCTTTCAAAGAGATTGTCTGGGAAGACTATGAGTCCTTAAAGTAATGGCAACAATGGAAAGGGGTGGTATGGCTTGCATTAAGAAAACAGTACAGATTATAATTCTAGGAAGTTGACGCTTAATGACATGTGTTCAACTGAAATATCAGCAGACCCAACGTACACAGTTAACACCTAACTGATCTGCCACCGTGCAAACCCTTAAATTTTACCTTGACTGCTTTCGCTCTGGTTTTCTGCTTTCCTTTTTCTTCCCCTTGAAGATTCCAACTGTTTCTTCTCAGGAGTCTGCAAAAAGCAAATCGTCCAGCAGTAGTTCAACCCAAGTGCATATTAAAAAGGTAACATCCAATTAATAAGCAAATTTACTCCCCACCCCCGACAACCCAAAACTCTATCTACATAAGAACACGGATGCTAACTTGGAAAGTGCAACATCCTCACTCATATTAGGCTGTTTCCACATGCACATGGCTAGTAGGGCTTTTTCCCAGCTTCTCCACAGCACCGTGCTGTTTCCATCATTTCCTGGGCTTTTCTCCAGTCCTTCCCGTACTTGATTTGCTGCAAAGTTTTGGGGGAAGACTACAGCAAGCCTGGATGGCTGCTGTGTGGCTTAGAAAACTTGGATTTCCCTGGTCCCCACCCACATAGCAGCCATCTCCCCCTTCCAACCACTGGGGAGTCTTTTTTTAAAAAAACGGCAACTGAATATTCTTATCAAAATCTGTGTTATCACTTTCTCTGAATCCCCAGGTTTCATTTTTAAAGTCTCTTGTTCCTTTTGTTGTGAAGATACAAGGGGAATGGCATACATCTGTACCAAAACAAGCTAGAAATTGACTTTTATAAAAAAAAAAAAAAAGCTGAAAATTCAGAGAACTGTTATAGCAATACTCAATTGCCAATTGGAAAAAAAACTGAAAAAGCCCTGGTAGCACAGAAGAGAACGGTCAATAGCCAACTGGAAAAAAACTGAAAAAGCCCGGGTAGCACAGAAGAGAACATGGTACCTGCCATGTTGAAAGCCCATATTTGCTGCACTATATTATTATTATTATTATTATTATTATTATTATTATTATTATTATTATTATTATTATTATTATTATTAATACCCTGTCTCCCAGCCATGGCCAGCTCAGGGCAGTAGCTGGTAGTTGCAATGGGGAAACTACACAAACCTCTCCCCATGTGGGAAAACACCTTACTCTTAAGTAAACCCTTGTTAAAGTATTTAATCTTTTTATAGAGATAAATGGCTTTTTTAAACAATTAAAAGGAATATGTACTTTTCTTGTTTGATAACCTTGGTATTCTATCACTTAATACTGCCTTCTACATATTACCCCATCATTATTTGCCCTTACTCTCAAAACTTTTGACCACCAGCTTGAATACAAAACTGCCCTCTATATGCCTGGGGGAGGGAGCTGGAATGGCAGGGGATGGATCCAAATCATTATTTATTCACAGTGCAATCCTAAACATAGTTACATCCTTCTAAACCCACTGACTTCAATGGACCTGGAAGGCGCAAAGTCTGTACAGGAAACTCTGCATAGGATTATACTGTTATTTGCTAGAAAGTATACAAGTACATTACTAACATATCTGAATGAAGCACAAGTGAAGTATAGAAATTATCCCGTAATACTTTTTGTGGTGCTCACTCCATAGAAAAATTGTAATAGAAGAAGAAGGAGGAGGAGGAGGAGAAGGAGAAGGAGGAGGAGAAGGAGAGAGAGACAGAGAGAGAGAGAGACAGACAGAGAGAGAGAGAGAAGAGATTGGATTTATACCCTGCCCTTCATTATCTGAAGGAGTCTCAGGAGCGGCTTACAAACTCCTTTACCTTCTCCTCCCTACTACAGACACCCTATGAGGTAGGTGGGGCTGAGAGAGCTCTTTCGAGAACTGCTCATGAGAGAACATTTAACTGACCCAAGGTCACATCAGCAGCTGCATGCAGAGGAGTGGAGAATCAAGCTCAATTCTCCCAGATTATAGTTCACACACTTAACCACTACACCAAACTGGCTCTCAGTTAAAAACATTAACTAAAACCCAGGAAAATGTAGTAAGACTGCTGGAGTCAGATTAAATCAAAAAGGACCATCAGCATACACAAGCCAGTACTTGTGTATCAGAAATAAGAGAAATCCAATACATTTTATCATGGAGTAATTTTAAACTTATACTATTTTTTGCACATACGACACAATCCAGCAGTGATACTATCTAAAGTCAATGCCCTTACAATGGAAAAAATTCCACAAGAAAAAAGGACATTACTATGGTACATGATCACATCGGCGAGAATGGCTTTTGTGCAACAGTGGAAAGCGGAGAAGGTGCCAGATATACAAGACTGGTTAAGGAAACTGCTGTTTTTAGCCGAAATGAACAAAATGATGAAGAAACTAAATGGACAAATGGCAGAACAATACTTAAAAGACTGGGAAGGCCTGAAACTGTATATGGAAACTGAATATAGAATGAAAGGGAAAATGTACAATCTTGACTCGTATTGAAATCGAATGAGAAATGAAATGAACACCTGATTGTACTGTACCTTTATTGGAAACTATGTTTGAAAGAGTCAGGCATTTATGTATTAGAACTGTGTTACCTGGTTTGTCGATTGTTATAAGTTTAAACGATTACCTTTTAACTCTTTTTTTCTGTTATTAGCAGTGTTGAAAGCCTATTGGGGGGGTGGGATGTAATTTTTTAATTGTATTGGTAACGATGTTTAACGATGTTGAATACACTCCAATAAAATTTTGTTTTAAGTATAAAGTCAATGCCCTTTATTTCTTCAGAATAATATTGAAGGCAGCATAGTCCCATCCATGCTGAAGAGGCACCAAATTTAAAATGGATATACTAGATGACTCCTTATGTGTAAATCATATATCAAGCACAGAAATGTATAAAGGAAAAATGAACTGTGTCTTGTTTTTCAGAATAAGTTACAAATACTACAACACATACACAAAATATTCTTCACTTTAAATAATTTGAGTTAGTTGTATGAACCTCATCTTGGTATTAAATCTGTTTGTTAAAGGCAAACATGAAGAGATCGACTTAATGCATGCCCAAAACAGAGTAGCAACATCAACTCCATGTTGCATCACAAGCAGCTTTTACAAGTCCCTTTAGACTCGGCTCTGATTTGCCCTAGGGCAGACAGGCCACTGCTGTTTGAGGGGGGGAAAGCCCAAACAAGTGTGGAACTGGTTGCAGCATTCTTGTGATCCTAGCCACTGGTTGGATTCTTGCACAAATGAAATTGCAATTAGTGCAGATTCACCCAATGAGCTATACCTTCTCTCCTGTGGTGTATGCAGCACAATTTCTAAAGACCACCAGACAACCAGGAGCTGTTTTTCAGATGGCGCTAATGTAGTAAAAGATGGGGGAGGCTTCAAAGATCTATTCTGCCCATAATATATTCAAGTACACCAGGCCTAGACAAATCCCAGATGCCAGTTTGCCTTTGAGAATAGTGCAGGAATCACTGAGAAAGTGAAGGAGGAAGGGAGCTGTGAATTGTGTAGGTGGTTGGTCTAGATGACCCTTGGGATCCTTTCTAGCTCTGTTTTTATGGTGCCTAGAAATTTCATTATTACACCTAGTATCTTCAGCAATGATTTTATTACAGTGTTTCTCAGTGATCCTCAGAAGTACAAACTTATCACTTCGTATCAGAATATGTTTTGCTGTATGACATACATACACATGTACAGGGCTATTTTTGGGCAGGAACGCACAGAAATGGAGTTCCGGCTGGCTCCCAAGTTGGCCACGCTCAGCAGGAACTCATTAGCATAACAGGCAGAAACTCATTAGGACTGGCTACATGAGGGGTGTGTGGCCTAACATGCAAAGGAGTTCCTGCTACAAAAAAAGCCCTGGGTTTGGACAACAAACAAGGTAAACAGAATAAGAAGCAAAAGGTGGGTGTGGCTGGATGACCACACTTCTGGTAACATAGGGGTGTGGCCTAATATACTAATGAGTTTCTGCTGTTGGGTGTGGCCTATTATGCTAATGAGTTCATGCTGGGCTTTTTCTACAAAAAAAGCCCTGCACATGTGCATGAAGTTCTTGGCATTGCTTGTTTATACATTAATTTTGTACCATTCAATAGTGGTAGATAAATTCATTTCTTAATTAGTTGCCTTCTAGACTAGCTAGACAGTCCATATTCAACTAAACAGATTTTTAAAACAATAACATAGTTATGGGAAATTTGGAAAAAGTTAGGTTAGGGGTATATATTAGCTTTTTTGTTGTCATGATGAAAACCAGAGTTAGCCCATATTTATTCATACACTGTTTTATCATAGCTTTAATAAAATTATGAAAAACTGTGAAGAATTTAGGAAAACAGGGTGATTAAAATATAAAACTCTGAAGGCTGGAAAATGAGTCTGGCTCCTACAGCCGAATTTTTTTGTCAAGGCCTGAAGTTCATTGCAAAATTTACAAAATCACCAGAAAATACTTTACTTTTTCAGTCACATTCCTACATCAGACTTTAGGAGGAACTGCCTAGCTCTGCTTTCATGTAACTTCTAAAATCTTTAAAAGTAGCATCAATACATTCCTATATAATCACAACTGGAATGGCAAAATGTGGCTTCCAGGGAGCAAAGTACTACTATCAAATCCTGTACCTGGCAAAGCAGCTACAAACAATTTAAAAAAAAACCCTAAGACACCTTTTGAAATTTGGGGCAAACCCCACCCCGACAAACCTACACTGAAGGTTACGTACTTCACCAAGTGATGCTATGATGTCAGACTGGATCTAATGATGTCCTTCCACTACCAGTAGTTTGACACCCTGTGGTCAAACTCCATGATTCAAATCTAAGCTTGCATCAGAAACTGCTATTAATTTTTAATTATTTCATACCTCTGATTCTTTGTCACTTAGAGATCCCAAGCTTCCAAAACTGTGATTAGAACTTTCATTATTTGTTGAGGCCTGTTAAAAAAATTAAAAACATACTTTAAATGCTTTTAGCATAATCAACAGACTTTTAAGGAAAAAATCATACATATTTTGATCCCCACACATAAGCAGAATTAGAAGCAGTTAATTCTAAGAACGGGGTGTTGAGTAGGCAATATCAGGTAGTCAATAAATTTTAGCACTTTCTCTTGATAACCATGACATTTTGTTTAATGCACCTTATTCTGAAGTAGACTGTGCACAGTCTTTGAAACATGAGACATTTATGCTAGATGGTCCAACTGCCTACTTACCTTTGCTCCAACACTACAACTTCCTGTACTCCCAGTGCTGCCACTCACTACTCCTGTGAATCTGGCTTCTAGCAATTCTTGCCTTCTTGGATCCAGGCTATGAAGTTCATCCATTGCACCTAGAAAATGTGTCATTAATTATACATACTACCAGCAGATCACAGTATAATTTCACAACAAGTAATTTTGATTTGCTCAATTTTTAAAATAATGAAGTCCAACAGTATCATATCATACTCTAAACAAATCAAAAAATGCAACTTCCTCCCCAAACTGATCTGTTACATCAATACTATACTATTTATTGTCTGCACTATGGCATCTCAGGAAAAATTTAAGACACACAATTTCCTCCCATATATCCCATCCCATTTCTACAATCAGAGAAATTTGCATTTTGTATTGTGCCACTCAGGCACAGTATCTGTAAAAAGATCAACTTTTTTTCAGAAGAACAAACCCAAGTCAGATCACAAAAAGCTGAAGAAGTTATTTTGTGTACTGTACAGTCTAACAGCTTTCTAGAGAGAATAAAGGCACAGATGCTGTAATGAAATGTAAATTATGAATCTTTTAAAAATGAGCTATAATACAAAAGGGGATAATAACTCAACTGTTTACATGAATCTCTAGAGATTTTATGTAAACGAATGTGGAAGAATCAGAGGATATGTTAACATAACAGCACCTCGCATGACAAAGGCCAAATTCAGCACAAGATATTAGATAATCCTGGGTTATGCGTATGCATAATTCCATGGCAGCATACAACTCAGATTCATGAGAGTCTCTGCTTCCATCATGAAAAACAACAAGTATATAGCTCTTCTGATGATGAAAATATGACTGGAAATGTGTAGGAAGGTCTGAATGCTGTAGGAATAGCTGAGCAATATACCCAGCACTGGAGGCAGGGCTCAGCATCCTACACTGTTCACCTTGCCACAGCCAAATTATGCATAAGAAATTATGCAAATTTTGCCCAATTAGCATAATTTCTAAAAGACAAAATTTTCTTGACACATCATTTGAGGTGACATGCAGAATTTTAATTGTTAGTACATGAAGAATACAGTCCAGAAAACTAATGAAAAGTTTGTTTTGAAACTTTGAGAACTTGGATATTAATTTGCAGCAAATTACTAGCAGACAATATGAATAATGCAGAACAGTCCCCTACCTTCCCAAACAGAAGTACTAATCATGATTTGCATGAAATTATTAAAATGGCCATTCCCTATATCTCAGCAGACCTAGAAAACCCAAAGGCTTACTTTACAAAAGCGTTCTAAACTCCATGTGATTAAAAATGTACATACTTGTACCTGGAGTTTAGTAAAATTATACTTTACACTCTAATTAAAATCCTTTATTCCATGCTTCTAAAAGCAACAGACCTACAGAACCAGTACTATTCTGATTAAAAGTAGCTGTACTTCATGCAATACAGGTAAAAAAATATCATTTTTAAGGATACATAGGCAAAGCACATTAAGAACATAAGAACATAAAAGAAGCCAATGTTGAATCAGGCCAAAGGCCCATCTATTCCAACACTCTGTCACACAGTGGCCAAAAATACCAGGTGCCATCAAGAGGTCCAGCAATGGGGCCAGGACACTAGAAGCCCTCCCGCATTAATTTCTTATTGTGCATTTTCTCACAGTTTTGAAATGCAGTATTGTGCTACCTCAAGAGTCAAACGAGATCACAAACACTACCAAGAAATTTGCACAAGGAACTAGAACTGCATTTGCAGAAATCTTGTCTTTTTTAAAAGATACCTACACTGCCTTTTCCTCTGACCTGGATAGCCTAGGCTAGCCTGATCTTCTCAGATCTCAGAAGCTAAGCAGGGTCAGCCCTGGTTACCATTTGGATAGCAGACCTCCAAGGAAGACCAGGGTAGCAACAGAGAGACAGGAAAATGGCAAACCACCTCTGAATGTCTCTTGCCTTGAAAACCCTATGGTAAAGTAAAGGTAAAGGTTCCCTTGTTCATAAGCTAGTCAAATCCAACTCTAGGGTTGCGGTGCTCATCTCTGTTTCAAAGCCGAAAAGCCAGCGCTGTCCAAAGACGTTTCCGTGGTCATGTGGCTGGCATGACTAAACACCAAGGCGCACGGAACGCTGTTACCTTCCCACCAAAGTTGTACCTATTTATCTACTTGCAACTTCTTGCTTTCAAACTGCTAGGTTGGCAGGAGCTGGAACTAGAGACGGGAGCTCACTCCGTCATGCGGCACTCTCAGGTCTCGAACTGATGAACTACTGACCTTCTGCAGCCTGCAGTTCAGCGTCTTAACCACTTGAGCCACCACAGCTCCTATGGGGTAACCACAATTCAGCTGTGACTTGACAGTACTTTCCACCACCAGCCACCAAGGTTGTTTTTCACGATTAGGTCAAAGCTAGCTTAAAGTTATAGTCACGTTCTAAAAACCACTGCTGTATCACAAATAGCTTTAAAGACCACAATATCAGAAAAAGCTCAAATGGCATAAAATCAGCATCAATTAAATGGGCAGCTTACTCCCTAAAAAGGATTCACCTTAAAAGCACTCACCTTAAAAGCCCATTTCAGCAGCTAACTGCTATGTGTTGTTTTTTAAAGCCTCCTTAAACAGCACTGCTATTTAAAACCAGCTAAAATAATGCTAATCAATTACAGACATCCAAAAATTGTGGCTAGGCCTGGTAGTCAACCTTATTCTATTTAGGCTATACTGGAGCACGATGGAAGACAGGAGGGCCTGGAGTGATGTGGTCCATGGGGTCGCGAAGAGTCAGATTCGACTGTGCAACTGAACAACAAAAGGACACCAAAGAGCCTTTTTACTAAAGGTCTAAGTCAAGTCTCTAATTGCTGACTTTGTAATTTGTGTGATGAGTCTCTTAAACATATGCTTTGGGCCTGTTCAGCTATTTGGCCTTTTGAGGAGGAAGTAATTAATCATATAATTTTTAAAAGGATATTCACTGATTTTTGAGGATGCTTATATACTTTTACACTTTTGCCTGTCGCCTGGAGTCTAATTGATGGTCAACTAAAACGGACTCTCTGTGCCGTTACTTCTGCTAAAAAGACTTATATTACGATACTGGAAAGAAATCCCCACCTCCAGTAATCCTATGGACTGAGGACTTTTCAACCTTATCAGCATTTGAACATATTGCATATAGACAACAAACGTGCATGGACATGTTTTTAGATATTTTGAAACCTCTTTAAAGGCTTAACTGTAGAGAAGTCGGAAGTAATACTCTCCAGAGAAGATTTAATAGTTAAAATATTAGAGGTGGCACAAATGGACGATTTGATACTGTCAAATGAAAATGAAAAGGTTCATGCTAAGAGGTGGGTAAAGGTGTATAAATGGATAGACAATTTAAAGAATGTATAAGACTAAAATATATGTAAGATAAAGAGTTGGATTGTAATATGTATATAAAATCAAAAAATAAAATTAAAAAAGGCTTACCTGTAGAGTTGCCACCACCGTTATATGTCTGATTTCTGTTTGGGATTTTATTTATACTAAAAATTAAAAAATTAGTTTCAAAAACTTTATTTTCTGCTAGTCCAAGTCTACTGCATTTTCACTGGTAGCAACTGGTCTAACTGGGTTTATATAATCCATGTTAATAAAAGGAAAACAATTCTTCAACCTTAAATAATAAAGCATGCTACCTGCAACCTTATCTAGATTAATGAATGTGTAACATGATTTTTACATTATTGTGATTAATTTTTTAACTTTGACTGGTTACGCCCTTGCTGATTCTAAATGTCATAAAATACATAATTTTCAAGGAAGCGCAAACGATATATACACATTCTCTTGTGAAAGAAATTGCTTGTACAAAATATACATGCTACATAGTATGTATAAGTAAGTATTTGAACTTACTGTAAAAGCTACAGGTTGGATCCAGACTAGATTTTCTGTTAACAGAAGCATTTGCACCAGTGGACAGAAATATTCTGGACTGAGCTCATCAAATGCTTCTGCTAGGGGACAGGGAACCACATTGGGGAGATCAGTGGGTGCAGTTAAGGCAAAAAGTGCTGCTCCAGAAATGGAAACTAAAGTTTGGATCCAATCCCATGTTTCTGTCATTAAAACAGTCAGCATAATGTTTAGTTATCCACGACCTGGATAGCCCAACCTAGCCTGATCTCAGAAGCTAAGCAGGGCTGGCCCTGGCTAGTATTTGAATGGAAGACCACCAAGGACCAACAGGGTAGTGATGCAGAGGCAGGCAATGGTAAACCACCTCTGAACGTCTCTTGCCTTGAAAACCCTACGGGGTTGCTGTAAGTTAGCTGTGACTTGACGGCACTTTCCACCACATAATGTTTAGTTTAATTCCCAGGACAAAAGAATTCATTACAAAAGTGAAGAGGATTGACAAGATTTCCAACCTTTATAGGGTTTTAGTGGCTGCTTTTCCCGAACTAACTGGGAGAGGCAGCTTGGTGGCTGAGCATATGCTCTGCACGCAGAAACTTCCTAAATTCATGCACTGATATCTCCAGGCAAAAGAATCTTTAGTCGCTGGTCAGGGAATGATCTGTGGGTAAGATCCTCAAGCACACTGCTGAGAGCAGACAGTGGGCTGGGCTAGACATACAGTCTGAAAAAGCAGAAGAAAGTTTCACACATTGGAGGCTGCAATGCTGTTACTTGGGAATAAACTCCATTAAATCTAGCAGGACTGATATCTCAGTTAATACTGAGAGCCAGTGTTAAGCACCGTTGGGCTAGGGTCCAGGAGACCCAGGTTTGAATCCCCAATCAGCCATGGAAGTTTGCTCGGTGGCCTTTTCTTCATATTGACTTTCGTCAAGTGACAAGACTTTCTTCAGACACTACAAGGCTAAAGGCTATCCTTTTTCCAGGTCTGGTCAATTCCAGCATGATTAGGTGAGCACGATGATTTGAGAATGTGTATGGATGTGTGTCCTTCTGTTCTTTTCATGTCATTTATTATTCTGTAATTAATGTTAAATGCATGGTGAAGTAAACTAAAAATCACATGATACTTTCACTCATTTCTTACCTAGAAGATCCCTACATTTATGGCAAGCAAAAACAGAGGAGAGAAGAATGGTGTAAGTTGCTTTGGGCCCCCATTTGGGAGAAAGGTGTAGTATAAATGAAGTAAATAATAGATATGCATTTGGTCAGACTGAGTATCACTGAAATTCCCTGATTTGAAAAGAAATCAGTAGATAATCTTTCAGTTTTGAAAAGGACTCCCTGTTCTAACCTGCTAGACAGCACACAAGCAGGGGCAAGAAGAGATGCTTTTTGTAATGGCACTGCGATTCTTCTCTCCTCTGTCCTTCTTTCTGGCTAAAAAGGTATCAGGAGAAGTGGGAAGTAGAAAGGGGCTCCAAAGGGGCTTTCAGACACAGAACAGCTTCTGGCTGAAAATGTAAGTAAAATCAGCTTGCATGCCTACAGCTATGTCTATCTTAAAGGCACAGTGCAGCAAATCCTTCCTTAAAAGGCAAATCCCAGGAAAAAACACTTCATCCCCAATGTAAACCCAGCAAGTGCTTTCACAGAACACTGATGGTTACAACATTTAAGTCTACTAATGACCTTTTAGTGCATACATCATACAGAACATCATTCAGTCGGCTAACACTATGTTAGTTATGAACAGTACCAGCTATTTTCCCTACAACAGGTTCTTTAATTTTTTTCATTAATTTATACAGATAGTATAACCCAGTTAAAACAAAACCACTGGGATCTAAGCATCTGCAAAACTGCAAACAATGCCATAAGCATAATTTTAAAAAAGTGAACATACACTAAACTCTTTAAATAAACCCAACAGTGCAATCCTAAACAGAATTACACCATTTGAAGTTGATGGGAATCAATGGCCTTGGAATGATGTTACTGATTAAGATTATGCTGCAAGTATCTAAAAAATGCTACAAAATACAACTTAATCATGATTTACTGAATAAGATGGCAGAACACTGAGGAAACAGAATGGAATGTACCACTTCAGAGCACAGGTGATGGATTCCATGTCTGAATGTTTCCTTACACATGTTTTCAAACAGACACAAAGCCTGTACCAGCAGCAGGGAAAGCTTCTCATTCTCACTCTTTCAATTGCTGTGCTGGTTTTCTATGATTCTCTAGATGCATTCTGAAATGGTACAGTCCACTCTCCCACCCTCACCATTCTACCACTTTACTTCCACTTTATGCTTTTGCATGTCTACATATCTACAGGACCATCTCTCTCAGTACATCCCTCAAAGAGCCATGTGCTCCTCTGATCAACATCTGCTGTTGACCCCTGGCCCAAAAGATGTCCACTTAGCCTCAACCAGAGCCTTTTTGGCTCTGGTGCCAGCCTGGTAGAACACTCTCCCAAGTGAGATCTGGGCCCTGCGGAATTAATACAGTTCCGCAGGGCCTGTAAAACAGAGGTGTTCTGCCAGGCCTATAGTTGAGGAGGCAGCAATCCTCCTGGCCTCCCCTGCTCTGCTTTATTCTATCATGGTGGACTCCCTCACCTACCCATTTGCCTTATACTGTTTCATCTACAGCTATACATAATTAGAGTCCCTTGGGACTCGCTAATCATGCAGCAGACACCATCAAATATTGAGTAATGTTGGTATGTTGAGAATTGTATTATTTTAAATTATGTAAATCGTTGTGTATCTACATTGTAATCCATCCTGTGCAGGAGAGGGAGGGCTACAAGTCCAATAATAAATAAATAAATGTGTAAACCAGCTTTAGGCCTTTTGCCATACTAGTTAGTAAAATTGGTTATGAGGACTCCAAACGGTCATACCCTCAACTCAACCAGACTCTGCCCATTCCTGAAAATGCTGCTCTCTCCTTGGGCCAACCTGTCCATTTATACTAATTTAGAGCTGCTTCAAATATTTTTCCCCTCCAACAAGACAACCAATTTCTGTAAAGAAAAAAGCATACACAGTAATAAAGAAACAGCGTCAAGAGTGCCATTTCCAGAGTTTTACAGATCAAGAAGCTATTGTAAGTATGTGATAAATTTGCCACCATATAGACATATTTTTCCAACACCAATATTACAGTCCAGCCAGGAAAAAAAATGTACCAATGAACCCCAAGTTAGTATTCCAGCAAGTAAAATGAATTTTTTGACATTTACCCCAAGGGCATATATAGATGGTTTTTTCCCTCTCACCAATATTTACTATCTTTTTTTTGTTTTTGCTGCATACTAGCAAGAATTACTTACTATAGACTGACCGTCTTGTTTCATATCACAAAGGATAGCTCAAAAAGCATTAGCAGCTAATTACCACCCACTGTCAATAAGAACGTAAGGCTGCATCAAATGAATCAATATTGTCTGCACTATTGACTCCATCTTGATGAAAGCTAGGTCTAACAGATCTTGCCTTGTTAGCACTTTCATTTTGTTAGCACTTTCATTTTTCTACAAGCACATACATATACACAGTACAGCAGATTAACCATTCCACTTTCAGCACTGTTTTCCATCCCTCTTATTTCTGCACAAAAAGGCATATAAATGGCTTTCTTTATCCCTTATTTAATCAGCAAGTATTCTATGGAGATCTGTCCCAACATAACAGACACATTTTTCCTTTTCCTTTTCCTTTTTTTTTTTTTTTTTGGGGGGGGGGGTGTTAGACGGCTCCAAAGACATAGAAGTTGGATCTGGTGATATGGCAACACTACTCTCAATAAGGATCCAGGGAAAAAACATTGAATGCTCACCATTAGGGTTCCTTATATCTGAAACCTGAGGGCAACATTTTCAATGTTGGGTACTGTCCTTCCCATCATCCTCCTGGAGGCAGCAAGTTAGCAGCAGTCTCTGCCTCCATCCCAACAGTTTGGAGACTTCTGCAGCCATCTACTATATCCCAAAAGACCATGTGCCAACACAGAAAGAAATGTATTTGGAAACAGTTACACACAGCTAGAAGGCAGTTAATAGATACAGTTAGCAGCAATGTTCCCTCTAAACTGTGGAGTCTTGTGAGCAAAAATTCTATTTTGTGAGCTACTGGCATTAATGTTGTGAGTGAGCAATTGGGCTTCTGCATAAATTAGTTTGCTCTGGAGCCATCCTTCCTGAGCTAAGACAAAAGTGTGTGAGCCAGGGGCTAAAAAACTGTGAGCTAGCTCACACTAACTCAGCTTAGAGGGAGCACTGGTTAGCAGTACGAGCCCTGGACCCTTCAGGATAACAGAATGCCCCCCCCCTTAAATCAGGACAGGTGTATATAATGCCAGATAGAATGAACACTCACAGTAAGCATCCAGTGTTCCTGTGTAGATGTAAAATTTCCAGAAATTTTAAAACCATGTAAACAAGCTATTTAGGGGGGTCCAGAAAAAATCAGAAATGCGGGGGGAAACTGAAATATGTACAATGCTTACCAACTCTAACCATATTTTGCTTTTTAACATTAGCAAGGATCATCTGTAATTTAGTTGGCATATAAAATTGTATTAACTGGCATTTTATGAAATTTGAAGTATAAATATCTGAGTTTTCTACAAGCAAAATTGTGAGACAAATCCACATACTGCTGTACCCTATGCTATTTTATCACATTTCACCCATCCAAAAGAAAAAAAAATGAACATCACAGTTTTTCAAGTGCTCCCCCAAATTTCCTTATTATTCCACTGCTAAACTTGAAAGCTGTAAATTGAGTAAAACCTTGTCTTTAAAAGTATTTCATTCATTCTGAAGATAGAAAGGTGGTTCAGAGTTTTTTCAGTGCTCCCCAAAATTGTACCTGAGAAATTGATTTTAAAAACCCTCAGGCTTTCATGCTATACATTTTGAGTGACCAAAACGTTGTCTTTAAAAGCATTTCACGTGTTACAAACATTTCAAGGGAGATTTTTTCAGTGCCCCCTCAAATTTTCCATTAGTAAAAATATAATTATTTTGATTTACAGAAGACAACCATTTTTCTAAAATGTATATGTGGTACCTTTCAGGGTCTGGCCATTATTCTTCTTTGGATGAACAGGCCTGAGACAGAAAGAACGTAGGTTGATCTCCTAACTTCGGCAAAAAGAAGAATTTACCCTGACACAAGGCCACAAACATGGGGAGGCCTGTATGAAGAAAGAACACTAAACTCCAACATTCTCTGACTGATGTAACTGCCACTAAATACAGCATTTTATGATTCAAACGTTGCAAGAACATTTCTCTTGTAGGGACTCCAAAACAGACTTAGTGCTTGCAAGATTACGTGCAACCTCCAAGACAGAAAGCGATGATTAACTGCACAGCCCCAAAGTGAAGCCTCCTTTAATGTGTGTGTGCCTGAACACAGAAATGCCATCCACCATTGGAACAATTGATGCAAGACTTGCCACTTGCTAGTGTAGAGTATTAGAGAGAAATCTCTGAGCAAGATATTCTGTAGATGCTAAGGAGAACCTGAATGGCATCACTTTGAATCAGAACTGCTGACCACTGAATGTAAAATTGGGGAAATCAGCCATGGGAAGGAAGAATCAGCACATCCAGGTAAGCTTCTGGCAAGCCTACAGATGCCAAGTAGTTCCTGAGAAGTGGGACTTCTGCTGAACTTTCATTCTGAACTCTCTGTATTTGACAAAATGGTTGGTATCTCAGGGGTCAGCCGCTGGCCTCCCCTCACACTACGGTACTGGTAACTGCACCAGTCAGTCCTGGACAGTGCAACTTCCACTGCAGTAGGGTTGAGCCGTTTTGCCTACAGCTTGGGGGTGACAGGTTTCTGATACCCCTCTGACTCTGTTCAGCTCAATTTTTGACATTTTTCCTTTAAATAGCTGACTTCCATCAAATCTGGTTGTGGAAAGCTCCTCAGATTGAAATGGGATTTGGCATGGAGCATGGTGAATTGCTCGACCTGAATAACAAAAACACAACATTTCCTTGGGCCTGTAGAACTAACTGCATGGTACTTCAAATCCTGGCCATTGTCCAGTGGTAGGTAGGAAGCACAAATTTTTATGCCAGCAGTTTACATAATCTTTCAGATGTCACAATAAAGATACACATTCTAAATGCGGTGCTTAAACTCTGCAATCTGAATGTAATACTGTTGAAATCATAAACAAGGTGGATTTATTTTTTTTAAATCAAGATGTTTGAATATTTGATAGTACAGTTTGGGATAAACTGCCAATATTTTTCTCTCTAGCACTCATACCATTCAACTGACAGACATTTTTTTAAAGATTCCTATTCTCCTGCCAAATTGCAATATTGTTAAGTTTAATACCTTTTCCTCTTACTGTCATTCACAGCCTCTCACTGATGAAACACCTGCAGGAATCCATATGCTAACTTGTGTCTGCCATCATAATTTTTATTACCTGCTGTATTTGCTTTGTTCAGTTCCCTGCCCTTTCCACCAAGGATCTCAGGGCAGATACACAGTCCCCCACTCCCCACTTCCATTCTATCCTCACAACTCTTCAAGACAGGTTAGGCTGAGAGACTGCTCCATTGCGGAATGGAGATTTGAACTTCATCTTTCCTCGTCCTGGTCTGAACATTCTATACACTGCACCACAACAGCAATATGTTGCCTTACTTACTGTTATTTCAAAGTTCAGAGTTTATTTAATGGTTTCTGCCAGCTTAAAATACAGAGAATAAAACCAAGAACACAAAATAAAAATGAGTTTAAAAAGGTGTCATATAAAATAACCTTGCAGTTATATACGAATTATGGGGTAAGATTCATCTTCTCTCTACGTATTGCAAGACAGGCTGCCCAAAATCTAGCAGCAGCCTGGGAAACCTCTGAATCCACGTCCAAGAGGATGAAATGTTGAATCCAATCCGGACTAAATATATAAATTTTACTCTGGATTTCAAAGAAAAATTTCATGCAAGGCTCCTCATACCAGCAGCACTGTAGCATAACATGTTGTAAAGTCTCTACTTCAAGTGCACCACAAGGATAGAAACGCTGGGAGAAGAGGATTTTGTTAAATCTACCCTCTAAAATCATAGACAGTAAGGATGCACTCCTTGCTAAGGAAAATGCCCTTCTTTACTTGGGGTTCTCAATGTGGAATAAATATGACGCTGGAGCTGGATTATCTCTGAGGGGACCAATACATATAAAGGGGGAAAGCTTGGCCAAGTCATCTTGTCTGTCTTGATTGAAAAATTTCTGCCTTACCCCTTTTGAATGCCTGATCATTGTTTATAAATAGGAGATCCTGGGAAGAAAGTCCCACTGATTGTAATTTCTGATGAACAGCTTTCAACCATCTATGAAAGCCATCAGCTATGATGCCATAGGATACACCTCCAGGGGGTGTGAGTTTAATTTAAGCCAGAATTTTAGGGATGCTAGAACAATCCTAGTTTCCATTTTAACTACTCCAAGCTCAAGACGAATAAAAGTGTTTGGTACACCTTTTGGCTCTTGTAAAAGGGCTTGGAAAAATTTTGATTGTGTTCTTTCTATCTTTAAAAGATCCATGGCAGATGCACCTAAGAAGGAACCGTATAACATTACAGAGGCGGTTTTGGCATTGTATAGCTTTAAGGCCACTGGGATAAATGAGGCTCCTTTGGTGTAAAAAGACTCTCAGAATTGCATTGGCCATTTTTTCACTTTGTGCACAAGCCAAATTGAAATGGATCCCACTACCTCCTGAAGCTTGTAGAGTTCTGCCTAAATATTTATAATTGGTCACTTGTTCAATGGGATTCTCAATTATAGACCACTGTCATTTCTTTTGTCTTGATCCAAATGCAATAACCTTGGTTTTCTGGTAGTTTATTTCAAGGTTATTAATTTGGCAGAAATTATTGAATTTTCCTAGGGCTCTCCTTAAGCCCAACAGGGTTCTTGAAAGGAGGACAGCATCGTCTGCATATAGAAGAATGTAGATGTGTCTGCCATGTATTTTTGGAGGGTGTAGATCAGAAGATGACAAAAAGTCCACAACTTCATTTATGTAGAAATTAAAAAGAAAAGGAGCAAGCAGACTGCCTTGACAGACTCCCTTGAAAGCTGGAATTGTGGAGGAAAGATGTCCATTCTATTTATATGAGCTTCCATTAGAGTAATTCTGCACTGTTAAATTCCCAAGAGATTTGCATTAGCTCTATTAAGAGTTGAAAATCCAGTGTCTTGGACATTTCCTCAGCTCACAAGCTTCAATACACCTCGTATCTGCATGAAATATTTCAGTCCATAAAGGATCACTGGATAATCATAAAATTATTTTCCTCAACCTGTTCAACAACGACTAGCTGGAAGGGGAAAGTAGATCAGAAGAATTAGAAAGCATGGCTCAAAAGTGTCAGCAGGTTATCATTTCAACATATGCTGGCAACTTAGAAAGTGGCACTGAAGTCTAATCATCCCCAGACAAAAATACTCATGTAAATAATTTTGAATAAAAAGACTAGAAAGTTATGAGACATTTGTAAAATCACCTTTAAAGAGTAGAAAACAAGAAAAGTCACACAGGGCCTATATCAATGTCATTTTCTCTTATCATGGTGTTTAAGAGTAGTCAACAGTTACAACCTATGAGAAGGACAAAAAGTCAAATGTGAAGAATGTTTCAAAAGAAATCAGGATTCTGTGTTTTAAAGTTTGATTTTATAAAATATAAATTGACATACTAAATATCCATACTATTCTTAAGCAATAATACAACCTCTTGGGATATTTAGAGAAACTGACACACACACCCAAAAAATTAGGCAAATACTATTTTTCTTGGCACACCAGTAAAATTACTGAAGCTACAGGAGAGCAGAACACTTTGATACACTACCTGTTCGTGTGCACAAAATATTAATCTCATATGGAATCTACTACTGAGAATAAATACTTAGCTGATCAAAGCTTCATTAACTGTGACTATATGATGCATTAAAACAAATATATAGCAGAAAAACAATTTGTCTGTTGACTGGCACCTAGAACAATAAAGAACTATGAGATTGTATTGGGAAGTCAAGAACATACCTCCCAACGACAGAAGATTTTCATCATTCAGTTTTGTATGACAGACTGCATGGCACTGATACTAACAGTCAATGCAGTCACAAGCATCACTGCAAAAGCCCTGGTATACAGTCCGAGTTATCAGTCAAAAGTTGTTCCTCGTACTTCCATGGAAATTCTAATTTAAACTGAATTCAAGGCAGTTTTCTGCTCATGGAAGGCTCTTCTATCAGTGGAACAGAACTTTCTTGCCTCTCTACCCTCCCACTATAGCCCACTGATCTCCCAGAAATACTACTTCTGAAGAAAAGGAGACCAACAGGAATGGAAACTGGGGGTCTGCAACAGGAAGGGGGAGTTGGCAGAAATTACAAACACCCCCTTCTGTTAGTGGAAAATTTACTCTGGATGCAACTGGAGTTTCAGGATAGCTTATCACAGGCTAAGAAATCTTTTTCACTCTTACCAAGAAAAGGAACAAACTGATTCTTCTGAACAATCCTTATAAAACTATACAACAAGTTTATTGACCTATGAAAATATACAGCCTTTCAGTATCTCTATACAGGTTTTTTTTAGGAGACTACCTTTGGCAAAAAAAAATAAATTCTTACAATTACTCCAGGACTAACAAACATGTTTTGAGATAATCATCCTCAGGGTACAGCTGCTTGCCTTCCCTCACAATACTGTACTGGTAACAGTCAAGATGGAGGTTGGCCTGCCCTGCTCAAGTGCTATCTTCCTTCGAGTCTGTGTTTTCCTCCAGAACATTTAAGATTTCTAGAGCTATAACATCTCTAGAATAGAAGACCAAGGCTACATACTACAGATACTTAGATCATATCCATTATATGTACTTTATTTTACAGGAATGGAGCAGCACTCACCAAAAGAAAACTTTCTGACCTCCTGCCTGAAGCTGAAGCCTGTTGTGCCCCAAGAAATTGTTTTCCAGACCAAGAGCCACCCCTAGGAAATATGTGCGCACATGCTTTTATTATCTAAAAATCTTATATTTATGCCACATTTACTATAAAAGCTGTTTTTCATTTTCAACTTTTATTTTTCCTGCCTTTCAAATAACAAAAACTAAAATCTAGGTGCTAAGGTAGCACAGGGTGCAGCAGTTTACAGCTCCCTCTCAAGAACTGGACAGATGTGCAATTTAGCTTGTAGAAAACCAACTTAACCCATAACTATGCCAAATAGTGCAGCTGTATAAGCTAAGCTATATATTCGCTTAGTAAAAATAGGGTTTGATAAGAAAATGTATTGGTTAGAGTGTCAGACTAGGATCTGGGAGACCCACTCTGCCACACAAGCTTGCTGGGTGACCTTGAGCCAGTCATACAATACCATACAAGATCAGCCTAACCTACCCCTTCAGGGTTGCTGCACAGATAAAATGGGGAAGAGCCTTTCTCATGCAGGAAGTCAAAATTGAGGCAAAGGTTTTGTAATCAACATTTAAGAGAGATATAGGGCAGTAATTTTTAACCTCCTGCGCATCCGTATCTTTTTTAGAAATTAAAGCTGAGTTCCAGGAGTCAGGAAGGGTCTTCTTTCCGGAGATATCAAGCAAAGTCTTTTTGAAAGGTAAAATTATTTCTTCAAAAAATTGATAGAATTCAGAAGGTAGGCCATCTGGTCCAGGAGTTTTATTTGTTTGTTTCTTAATGGCTTCTGAAATTTCAAAGACTGTAATGGTCTCGTTGAGAATTTTTTTCTGAGTTTCATTTAGTTTTTTGATATTAGAATTTTCAGTTAGGAAACGTTGAATTGCTCTTAGTTCTATGTTATGCTTCGCATATAATTTGGCATAAAATCTTTTAGTGATCTCTTTCAGGTCTTCCAAGCAATTTTTCGTTTCTCCTTATTCAGTCTTTAAAGTTTTGATAAATCTCATATTTTCTTCTTGTCTCAATCTGTAAGCCAGCCAACGAGTAGGTTTGTTTGTGTTTTCGAAAAAATTCTTGTCTAGTAAGGAGAATCTTTTTTGCTATTTCTTCATTAAGTAAGCAATTCATTTCATGTTGTAAGCTCTGAATTTTGAGTTTAATTTGGTCTGGAGCAGTACTTTTTTTATTTTATCCTCATTCTCTTGAATCTGCTTTTTCAGTTGGCTCAATTTTTGATTTCACGTTTCCTCGTGTTAAAGATCCCCTGTGCAAAAGCTTTAAAAGTATCCCAAACAACATCCATCTTGAGTCCCTGGCTGCATATTGATCTGAGGAAGAGAACACCACCACTGGAGGAAAGTGTGGCATGTAAATGAATAAAATAATAATGCAAAAACAAAGCCAAATCACTTGAAACGCTGCTACAAAATTTCTGGAAGATTAACATCTATCTTCCAGGCCCTATCTGGTTTCCATCTCTTTATTATATTATGGTGTAACAAAAGCTGCATTTTATTAATTCATATATGCTAGTGCACATATAAACCACACCCCTCATGGTCAAACAGAAAATAGCTCCAATATCCTCCTTACAGCACAGATTTTTAAAGAGAGCTTAAATTCTGAAGCACAGAATCCTACTCTTAAAACAAAGCCATCTCCTGTACTTCCTGAAAGGCTTCTGTTAAGAGTTGTAAGACCCTCAAGAACAGGAGGCCATGCAGCAACAATGGGACCGGTGTAAAGAACAGACTGAATAGGAATTGCTCTTGCTTTAATTGTTCAGGGGGCTCTGATGTAAATACAGGATCCAAAACTTAAAATTTAGTTGTTACAGCTAAGGACACATACAACAATTAAGCTGATATTGCTTACTCTTCCCAACCATGAAATCCAGTAGATCAATATTAAAAGGTTAACATATTCATTTAACCAACTGAATGTATTTCCAACTCAAACAAACTGTTCCATGTAAAAGGAAATAGTGACAACTATCTGACAGGTCAAAGTCAAGCCAAAGGGTAGTTATAAAAGCAAACAGAGGCCTGATGATATCTAGAAATGATATGGCCATTTTAGGTTTTTATTATTGATAAAAAAACTGTAAATACATAATTTATACATAACAAAACTACAACATTTACAAGTATTTATCATTTCTATATCTGTTACTAATTATCGATCCACTGCTACTTTTGAAGTTTCTTCAAATGAGTTATTTGAACATTAAATGATTGGAGCCCAAATCTTGCTAGAATTAATTTGCAACCATTTCTTCCTTTCCCACATCTAATTGTAAGCCGTGATCTTATACAATAACATTACTTGCCATATTTTTTTCATCACTCCTTTCTCCCTGGAATAACTTATCTTCATATTTGTGCTACTGTCATTCCTGCTGCTGAAATTATTAAATTACAAAGATTTTATATTCCTTTTAAATTATTTTTTTGAAAATCGCCTAATAAACTGTAATAGAACATTCAAACTTCTGACATCACAAATGGAGACCTGCAATATTCATGGGGGAAATCTCTTCCCCCATCGCTGCTGATTCTCCTTACAGATCAGGAGGCTGGAGAATCACGGTGGGGAATGAACCCAACTTTGTCCTCCTCCACTGCTCAGCCCACCTTCTGGTACCCTCCTCTGTTGCTAATGAGCCTGGCGCTGCTGCTAGGTGTCCTCCAGTGTCACAGCCAGGCTGCAGCGGCTGCGGGGAGTCCTCCTTCACTGTGGCTGGGCCTGGTGTGGCTACCTGTGTCCTCCACTACTTCTGAGCCCGACACGGCTACCAAGTGTCATCCATCTTTGCTGCCATGCCACAGCACTTGCCAAGAATCATCCTCCACCGTGGCCAGGCTGCAGTGATCTCAAGTGCCTCCCTCCACTGCTGTCAGGCGGTGGCAACTCCTAGACAGCCTCCACCACCTGCTTTAATACTGATGTCATGCCTGGCACAGCTACTGGATTCTGCCATTGGTCCTGGCTGTAGCAGCTCCGCTCTCATCAGGTAAGAGCATTGTCTGTGCATGCGCATATAACACAACTGTATTGGGAGGGATTAAAACACCCCTATATATTGCTGTTACGATCTGGGATTCTTCTACACACCTGGGGAGTCCCTCAAGTGTGCAGAAAAATCTTTCATCTCCATGTGCCCCAATTTGCAGATTCAGCTATCTGTAGATCGCGGCCACATGTTGCTAATAGTATACAGATTTTAATGTCTCTATGTCTCCAGAATTTCCTCACCATGGCACATTCCCACCATATGTGGAATAATGTCCTTTCCCTCTTGGCCAAATGCCTAAGAAAGGGAAAATTCTCCTAAGATCTGCTAATCTATCTAGAGAGGATAGCTTATAGAAGTAATTCCTATATTCAGCAAATATTTTTTAACTTTTAATCCTTTCCATTTCACTGTTGAGATCTCATCTCCATTTTACTTTCTTTTTTATTCCATTTTTAGTGACTGTCATTTATGATTCTTTTATTTCTTACATGGAATTTATACACACCAACACTGAAAAATGCATACAGGAAAAAATCAGCATGAGGAAACAGAGAATGATGCAAAAGTAAAGAGGTTTCACAAAGAAGATGTAAAACTAGAATACAGACAATGAAACTGAGCTGGCAAACTTTTAAAATTTAATCTCACTCCTACTGTATTTCACCTTTTTAAAATCATATCACCCTTTTTTTCTCATCCCTACTGCATTTCAACTTTTTCTGTTTTTTTAAAATCTTTTTACCAAGAGAAGTTACACAACAATTTCTGTCAACGCGCATGCAACTTGGAATAAAATCCTGAGAGAGACCTGTTTGCTATCAAGTCATTAAGACAAGTGATTACAGGATAGCTCAGGTACCTGCACAGAGCTCCTTCTTGTTGATTGTGATATTTGCAATTCATTGCTCATAACAATCATTTTCCTACCAGAAGAAATGGTGTAACGCTAGTATGAACCATAATGCACCCACAACATAACCAAGACAACCCACCCCCTTAGGCAAATTAAGTAGCAACTGCTATTAGGAAGTGGAAACACAGACTGCAGGAGAGGAAAGTAAACTGCTGCAGCCCCTTTGAAAGCCAAACACTGACAGAAGTTTAGTTCATGAGCCTTGTAATTGCTTCTGTGTTCAACAGTGGGGCTCATCAAGGATCTTTGTCTTCTTCACAGCTGGAGATGGAATGCATGATGAAGGTGAAATTTATAGTAGTAAAGATTCTAAATCACTACTATTGCTCAATAGTACATTTTAGAAGAGCTGTCATTCCGCACCATTGGAATGTCAAGCAACATATCATTTTGTAAAGCTCAGTGCTAACTAAACAAGAAAGCCAGGTTTTGTCAACTCATGCTGTCCTGTATGCAGTCTTCAAAGATACACTCAACCAGATTTTCATATGACAGATGAATAAACTGGCATCTTGAAATGTGAGCTCTGAACATTCAATGGTAACTATCATACAAGCCACGCAAGCATCCCAAGTCAACATAGTTGGATTATCTATTAAAGCATGCCAACTACCACATGATCACAAGGAACAGGCAGTGGGGACTGAACTCACATCACTAATATTAAAGGAAGTTGCCTTCAAATAGAGCTATCGAGCAACTCTGTTTAGGAGTCTCAATTTATTTCCAGCTCTGACACACAGTTCTTTGATAGTTCTTAAGTTTGTTACTTCAGCCCAGGGCTCATTTCCTGCAGGAGCGCACAGGAGCAAAGCTCCGGCGGTAAGGAGCCCAGGGGGTAGGCACATGCAGCAAGCCCCTCCCCCTGCTCCCAGCAGCCCCTTGTCATATTTCCCAGCCCACCCAGGCTCTGCCCGTCTTCATGCCAGCCCTGGCATGGCACCTCTGCAAGGTGGGCCCCAACAACCCCTGCAAGGCCTATGAGGAACTCCACCCTGGCCTCTTGCACCTACTCAGCCTCCTCCTGCACCTCTGCCCCACCACCGCCCTGGCCCTCTACCTGCTCGAGGCCACGCGCATCCTCTGCAACGCTCTCCTCAACCCATGAACAGCCATATACTTTCCTGCACTTGCTGGCCATCCAAAAGAGTCCAGTGGACCCTGAGCGGTGGGTGTTGCCTTCTGACACACTTCTGGTGATGTCAGGGGGTGTGGCATATGCAAATAAGTTATGCTAATGAGCTCCTGCTCCTCTTTTTCTACGAAATGACCCCTGCTTCAGCCTATGCCCCACGGGCAAAGGATGAGATAGTTAGACAGTGTCATTGATGCAGTAAACATGGAGTTGAGCAATCTCTGGAAGACGGCAGAGGATAGGAGGACCTGGCGTGATGTGGTCCATGGGGTTGCGAAGAGTCGGACTCAACTGTGCAACTGAACAACAACAACACACTCCATGACTTCTTGCCAGCTCTCCCACCTGCAACCAGCCAAGGTTTTATCCAAACCCCAGTTCTATCTCATATACTACTAATGTTCTTCTCCACGGACACTGACACCTTAGTGTCAGCTTGAACTCCATTATTCTGACTTCTTTGGTGGTTGAACACTTCAGCTTCACCTTATGACTACATGCTGCAATTCTGATCCTGTTTACTAGGTCTGATTCAGAGTTCCTGAATAGGCCCTTAATATTCTAACCCTACAATGAATGCATATGCCACAAAAATGAGTATTTTTAGAAAAATAAACACGTGTTGAAACGAATGTTCTCCTCAAACTGCAGTATTTACTCCAATGCAAGACTATGATTTTTTCCAGCTATGGCAGCAAGAGGTACGGCATGTCATACATTTGCATGCAAGTTAAAGTTATGTCTAGTAAAAAATGTTTTGTGTATAGTTTTCGTGGAGGGTTCATCTTTTATTTATTTATTAGATTTATACCCCACCCTCCCCACTGAATCAGGGTTAGGGGGGCTTACATAAAAATTTTAAAAGTTTAAAACCAACATAAAATCTAAAGTGCTATATATTCATAATTTTCCTATGCAGCGTTGAATGTAATCCAATATCGCCATATCCAATATTTTAATGACAGGAGTCAGTCAATGCAACAATGGCGATGGAAAGATCCCAGGGAAGGCTCTGATGTTATAACCAGATGTTAAATGTGATCAAATGTGGTCAAAATGCCTGGTGGAAGAGCTCCATCTTGCAGGCCCTGCAGAATTGTAGCAAGTTCTGCAGGGCCCTGATATCCTCCGGGAGCTCATTCCACCAGCGCGACACTGCCACAGAAAAGGCTCTAGCCCTGGTGATGGCCAGTCTGGCCTCTTTAGGGCCAGGGAGAACTAGGATGTTTTGTGTCCCAGAACGCAGCGCTCTCTGGGGAACATGTGGGGAAAGGTGGTCCCTCAGGTATGCTGGTCCCTGAACATAAAGGTAAGAATCTTTCTGAGTAAATAAGGTAAATAAATCTATGGGTGAAACTATTCTTGATTATTTTTACTCTGCTTTTCACATGGGTTATGCTTACTTCAATCAACTTTGTCATAAAAATGAAAAACAAAGGTTTTTCCCCCTTCATAGCTAGTTAAAGGGAATAATCAGAGCTAAGAATTGTTAGAATTTTACCACTAAGAATGATTTAATCACACTGAATTTCCTATGGACCGTGCCCCATTATTGGGGAAGCAAAGTCAAGTCTTTGGTTCAGTAGCTTCCTCGGAGACAGCTGTCAGCATTAAAACTGGTATTTAAGTTTAAGTTAGAATGTGAGAGTTCCAAGTCTGAATGCAAGCTCCACATCTTTATCCATTTTCAGGAAAGATGTAATACTACACCACAGTGTATCTGCCCTGAGCACTGATAAGAATGAATGTAAAATTTGTTCTCTTTTGAAATCCAAGCACCAGCACCAACTTTTGCGGAAAGACACAGAAAAGCTGATGTGAACAAGCTTCTCAAATACTGCTTTTCTATTACATTACTGGGCTAGCACACAGGAGTACTATTGTGAATATGAAATTCTTATGCATCAATTAACAACGTAATAACAAAATCTTGCTGAACACATGAGCACATGAAGCTGCCTTATACTGTACCAGACCATCAAGGTACTCAGTACTGTTTACTCAGGCTCTCCAGGATTTCCAGCAGAGGTCTTTCACATCACCTACTGGCAATCATTTTAGCTGGAAATGCTGGGTATTGCACCTGGGACCTTCTACATCAGGGGTGTCAAACTCATTTGTTATGAGGGCCAGATCTGACATAAATGAGACCTTGTTGGGCCAGCCCATGTGTGTCATAAATGTTACGCCAGGTAACTGAGATATAAACTTTATAAAGGACACAAACACAAAGGGGTTTTTTTTACTTAAAAACATGCTTAGAACATTAGCACTCTTGCAATATTTTGTTTATTTAACAGTATCTGATAACTGACACCTCTTGCTCTGAATTATTGCATCAAAATGTCTGTGCTGTTGCAATCTTGAGTATGCTGCTCAGGTGTGTATCTGTAAGCTCCAAACCTACAATGACGCAGCAGCAGCAGAACTGGAAGAAGAAGCAGAAGAGAGCCAGTTCCACTGAGGGTCTGATAGAAGCCCTACGGAGGCCTGATCTGGACCCTTGGCCGCATGTTTGACACCCATTCTACATGCTAAGCAGATGCTCTACCACAGAACCACAACCCCTTTATTTGAAGTTTACATATATAAAGCCCCTCAAGAACTTCCTCAGTTTTTCCAATGGGAAAACTGAGGATAGCAGGGGGGGAATTCCTATGACTAGACTACTATAATGCACTATACACTGGCCTCCCCTCAAAATCAACTTGGAAACTCCAGCTGGTCCAGAATGCCACAGCTTGACTATTAGCAGGAGCTAGATGGAGCATGCATATTAGTCCAATTCTGCAAACCCTCCATTGGTTGACCATTTGTTAGTGAGCTCAGTTTAGTGTAGTGGTTAAGTACGCGGACTCTAATCTGGGAGAACCAGGTTTGTTTCCCCACTCCTCCACTTGCACCTGCTGATGTGACCTTGGGTCAGTCACAAGCTCTGGCACAGCTGTTCCTGAAAGAGCAGTTTGTGTTAGAGTTTTCTCAGCCCCACCTACCTCACAGGGTGTCTGTTGCGGGGAGGGGAAGGGGCAGGAGTTTGTAAGCCGCTCTGAGACTCCTTTGGGTAGTGAAGGGCGGGGTATAAATCCAATCTCTTCTTCTCTTCTTCTTCAAGGTATTAGCTATTGACATATACAGCCCTTCATGGTCTTGGTCCCTCTTATTTATAGGACCGCCTACCTCTCTATGCTCCACCACAACTACTCTGTCCACTCATGTCAGCAGGGGTTTTTGCGTGCGCCAACCTGCAGATGGGCAAAATTAACAACTGCCCATACACACGCTTTCTCCGTTGTGGCTCCCACCTTGTAGAATGGCCTGCCCAAGGAGGTCAAAAGAAGCTCCCACTCTCCCGGCCTTCTGCAATCTCTGCAAAACTGAACTATTCAAGAGGGCTTTTCTGCTCAGGGAATAAGGCTACACAGTACAAAATGGCCCCACAAACTTACTTGGATAAATGATCGGGACTTGTGGTCTTTTCTGCTGCATACTGTGTACTATAAATAGGATCCTATTATGTAATTTCAGTATCACTTAACATGTCATATTAACACTAATGCTATGGTTTCCAGTCTTCCATTATTCAAATACATTAGTTATTGAATATCCCATTCTGTTGATTTTACTGACTTGCTATGTGTAATCTGCCTTGAGTCCATGTGAGAAAAGCGGACTATAAATAACGTAAATATGTAAATAAATAAAAATATCCCAGTTTTCTCCTCAATGGAGACATAAAGTTGTTTAGAACATGGTTCTCCCCTCCTTCTGTTTTTATCCTAACAGCCACCCTAAGATAATGTGACTGGCCAAAGGTCACCAAGAAACTTTTCATGGCATAGTGCAAATTCAAACCCAGGGTTTTGCAGATCCTAGTCTAACACTCTAACCATTTGACAACACTGTCATTAGCGTATTATAATGTGTATGATTACAATATAATATTAACAGTACAATCTTGTATGCGTAGTTAAAACTGATATATGTAATATTGCTAAAAGAGTTGAGTAAATTTAGGTTTAATAGAAACACAAGTATTCCATACATTTCAGTTTTCCCACCAAATTTCTATTTTTTCCCCAGAAAAAGAAGATCCTCCCGTGATTTCCAAGATTTCCAGAAATTCTGTATCTCTAGGTAAGCAGCCTGGAGTACATTTCAGACAGGGTTCAGCTTCTTTCAGATGTGAAGTTCAGGGCCTCTTTTGCAATCTCTCTCCCCAGTATACAAGTAATCCACCCACTTGCCAAACAATGTTTTTCTTTTTTAAAAAGACTAGGTGTGCCTGTCACCATTCATCATCAATCTGAGCAATAGTCATCATTACATCTGCATCAATATTTGTGCTAACCACACTTAGCACCAAATCACAATTTGAAGCCAAGGTCAGAAACTGTTCGGCAACTTGTGGTTTCAACAGCTATGGAATGTTAGCAGAGATACTAACATAAAATACAGTTCTCACCTATCTTTGCAGACTTGTTTGCAAAGCTGGTTATGGCTTAGTGACATAAAACAAGCCATACAAATATCACTAACTTTTGAACCATTAAACTAGACCTATAATTCCTATGTCTACTAGGAGTATGCTTATTTCCTAATCCTGAAATGTTGTAACGTTATCCTAATTTCATATTAAATTTTATAGGAAACATTTCAAAGGCCTGAGTGGGAGAAATAATGGAAGGGTCAGTTTAATGACTTCCAGTTCCAACCAATTCAGTGCAGCTTTTAAAGCGCATTTATTTAATCTTTCCTCACCTTTAATATGCTTAAAACAACAAAACAAAACAAAGTTGCAATACCACGAAATATAAACAGCAGCTGACACACACTAAATTTGTAGGTAACCAATTCTGCAGAGTTTTAGATGCCTAGATTTTTCTCTGCATATACATGTGTATGTGTAAATTTATTTAACTTTGTAATGCTGCCATAATACATTATTCCATTTTCATTCTACATACCCAGGTAAGTCTTTAGAATACCCTTCTGTAAACTTTTGATGAAGGACCAGTATAGATCCACGGAAAGAAAAACAAAGTCTATCATTTGAGCCTGAAGTAGGAGCATCACAGACAAGAGACAAATATTTGTAGAGCTTTCCACATGGTGTTATTGCATCAGTTCTGGCTCCTTACTGCTTTGGTTCCCCACCCTCCTCCACATATTTTCTGGAGCCACTAGTTCCTCCATCCATCCATCCATCTCTCTCTCTTTGTTCTTTTGGGACCACTTTAGCCACAATCTTTTTCTTACAATTGAGTTTCAGACACATTTGTTCATGCGTAAAAATTTTCCCGCAGTTTATTTGATTTCTTCCACTTCCTGCTCATTTTCCACTGAGTGGATGGTGACTATGAGACAACCCCACCTCGTGGTCTCTTCTCCCTGCCTCAGTAACGAGGAACGTTTATCCCTTGTGTTGGCAAAATCACCTGATAGTGATATATCTCTTTATCAATACATGAAGGTGCAGGAATGATCATTGCTCTTCCCAGGTGCTTGCAGCAACTGGTACTTTTTTCTTTTCCTATCCTGAAAGAATTCTTTTTTTACCATGGCCATTTGCTTCCTTGCACTTTCAAAAGGGACATGATCAAACAATGCTCTTTCCAGCCACTCTGCCTTTACTCTCTGTCTTTGTGCTTGGCTCTCTTTATATGCCCCAGCACTCCCGCCCCCATTTTCCCCATAGAAAGATGGATTTTTTCCCCCTTGCAAATCTGCAGGCTAATTTTTATTTTAAAAAAAATTCCAATAGTGATATATTGCTGATGAAGGCCTGTGCCTTGATATTCACTTCCCCCTTTACTATGCTTATTTTTTGTGGGAATCCAGTTTTTTAAATGTGTTTTGGGGAGTATTGTTATCACTTTCAATTGTAGTGGGGACTGCTCACCAGTTTCATTGCTCTTGGCCTGCTAGAGACATTTTCATGACTAAACATTAGGTAACAGTCACTTGACAGCAACTGACTAGATGGGTGAGCAATTGACTCCTCTCCATTTGAAGGCCATTTGTCAACAGGAAAACTTTTAGAAACTAGTTTGCAGCCACAAAGTCCAAACATTGGGGTGAATCTTTGAGTGGAAGGCATTTTTCAGCATTAACAATATGTTGATTCTCATGCATAAGCATGCCTAGTCCCTCTTCTATTAGTATATCAGTATAGTGCATGCAGAACTCGAAGAAAAAAGGGAGGTTGGTGCTGTGATGCCACTAATGGCGACAGCACTCTCACACAAAAATGCTAGTTTTTAAGGCACATCTGTAAGAAAATAAACCAAAACAGCAACTGAAAAAATAAAGGATGGAAAAAATGTAGAACCCTTGTGCTTGATGCAAATGTGATGCTAGCAAATCCACTTTTAAGAAAAGCAGGAATAAGCCTTGCATATGGAAAATCCCTGTTACTAAAAACCTTATGTTTTTAACATTCACATATAGCACCTTAGAACATGGCTGAGAAAATCAATTTAACACCACTAGAATGCTGCACTAAACACAGTTAAGGAGGCTCTTGTCAAGAATTAGACCATTAGTCAATTTCTTGTTCCTTCATTAACCACAGGCAGGCCTTATATTAAACTCTAGGCCAAGTAAGTTGAAGTGACCAAATGGAAAGTAACTGGTTGTTGATATGAAATAGTTGATATGAAACTTGTTAGGCTGCCCTTCCCTGCAAGCAGGGCTCAGGGCAGCTCACATCAGAACCAACACAATAATAATCCATTAAATAACACTAAAAACTACTAAAAACAATATATTAATCAAACAATACACGACATTGTCTAAGATGATGAGAAATTTGAACTCCCTAACTCTCTGACATAAGCAACATTTTAAAAAGCCTACTTTTCTGAGCAATCCGTCACAGCTTCTGACTGTGTGGGTGGTTCAAAGGGCTGGTGGCAGACTACCAAGCCTGGTGAGTGTGTGGACACACATCTCAGGGTTTTGTAATTTTGTACTCTGCCTGCCTGTACCAAGAATCCCCTGGATTGGAGATTTCTTGACAGATACCACTGATAATGGTATAGAACAAATTTGATAAGACAGGGCTCCTGGGAGAAATGTTGATTAGCATCCGTAACTGTCCAAGTATTAGAATGACTTGCAAAAATAAGCAGGGTGCAACCGAAGCAAACCTGAAGCCACCATATATGTATTTCCTTACTGTAACATTTGTTAAGAACATTTTAACTAGATCTGTTAATGAGCCCCCACAGCAGACTTCTCCACCATGTCAAACAGCCTGACGAGGCAAAGGCCTCCTGAAAAATGAGGAAAATTTCCTCTTTGGGATCTGGAATTTTATTCAGATCTAATCCCTCAAACAAGAAAATCTATACAATTACTTTGATAGTAGTATAATTATGTGGCTACTCAGGTAATAACAATTAGGTGTATACAACATAGATAGCAAAGTAAATATGGCACTCACTCTTTTATGTGAAAAGCTTTCACATGACGTTTCAGTTCCAGAAATGAAAAGCAAGAGGTAAAAGCTGTTCTCAGGATAGTCCAGTGCCAATTTAGTACTACTCAACCCCACAGGCTCATGCACTTTTTTGTTTCCCTCTAACCACCCTCTACAGCCAAGCCCTAAGATATAAGCATTCTTCCATAGTTTTGCTGGCAGGGACAAATATCTGCAAATAGTATGCCAAGCATTCCCAAAACTACAGAACCACCTGGGAAAGTGAAGAGACAGACTGAAAAGACTAGACAGGTATCCAAGAATCACATTCTACAAGACAGATCCAAGACAAATAACTTTGTTTGTACGCACACCTCAAACCTTTCCAGCATATCATCATGATCTACAACATTCTTCCTTCTCATAGGCAGTAAGGAAGGGGTAAACCACTCTCCCAACCAGAAACAACTACTTGTCAGCAACAATAGACCACCAAATGGAAATTCCTATGCAGAGATGAACTCATGCAACGATCCTCAGTGCCAACTCTGTCCCCATTACAACTCAAGTGGCACTAAGGCCCGACACAGCCACTCCTCCCCTCTGGATCAAATGGGCACAACACTTTCAGCCAGTTCAATTAGAGGCAGCACTATATCATGCCAAGCCACCAGTATGGCCACGGCCTAAGAGTAGTAGACTTTAAAGACTCTAGTACTTCAGCAGGAGACAGACTGCAATGAGAAGCTGCTGAGTTTGGATTCAGTGGGAACCTGGGATGATTTTGTTGTTCAGTCGCACAATCGAGTCCGACTCTTCACGACTCCATGAGCCAGGCCCTCCTGTCTTCCGCTGTCCTCTGAAGTTTCCTCACTGCAAAAACTAATCACCCCTCCTCTCTTAGATTAATGCAAAAAGTCAGATTCATTCTACTTTATCTGTCAGCAATTGGAGTGGTCCCCCCACCCCCTGCGATGTGGCTGCTTGTAATAATTGCCTCTTCCTTTCTGCTGTTTGTAGCTTTGGGTAATACTCACTCTCTATGTGAACTGAATGTGAACAATTCATGCATTTGATTGTAGAGTGCTCTGGCTCACAAAAGCTTCTCCCACAATATAAACTCATTTAGTTTTATGGTATCAGAAGATTCTTTGTCACAATGGTATTTTATGACACTATTTTGTTTTTACTGTTTCAAAATGCACCAAATGTTTCAACCAAGCCTGCTAAGATACACACACACTTAATTTCAATGCATTGGTTAAAAACAATGAAACAGTAGTAGTCAGAACTGGAATTATTCCTATTCTGTTATCTTCATTGTCTCCTCAGCACTTCAAAAACAGAAAGGAACGAGCAACAAATAATTGTGCAGCACCTTGTGCAAATTTGTCGTAAGCTTCAGTAGGCCAGATTCCAAAGAAACGTGCATGAAGTGATCTCTTAAGTATGTGGGTATACCTCAAGTACAGAAAAAAATGGGTATTTCTTCCAAAGTGCAGTGAAAAAGGTGAACCCACACAAGAGGTAGTAGTTACAGCATCACAAAGCACAAGGGAATACAAAAGGAGTACAAATAAGTTGTTAGCATTTCAGCCCCAGGTCAGATCCAAAAGGTATCTTTCTGTCAACAACTCAAGCCATTAAAAAAAAAAATAGGCAGAGCAATATCTGCAGCTTAAGTAAGCTTCTGAGTTATGTATAATTTATTTCACAGATCTGAAAAGCAGTGTTTTATCTATTATAAAAGGATCAAAGCTGAGCTTCCTTCAGCTACCAAACTTTCCCATTACTTTTAAACAACACCTTTTAGGCCAATAAGGGTATATTTTACTGTCCTTAACATTTTCACTCTAATATGTACAACTAAATACACTCACACACAAAAGCAATGCAAATCATACTACATCCAAATATATTTAAAACATTTATTTATCCCAGATATAATCAAATGCATATTTTTTAAAAATCTTAAATGTCAATGGAGCATGATAATCAACTCCCTTACCAGTCTACTCCAATAACTTCTAGTGTCCTTTGTACTGAGAAATTTAGACAATTTTAATTTCTAGATGCCACATTAAATTCCTTCTATGAGATGGAAGCACTAGGTCAGAATGGGAATGGTTATGCCAAGATAAGTACCATATGTGGCAAGCTCATTCTTAATATGTGCACCTAGTTAACAGATACCCAGTTATCAACCTAACAGATCTGAACCAAATGCAATCAATACCACTAGGTAAAATCTGTAAGTAATTGAGACAACCAAAATAGCTGTACAATATATCCAAAATGCTCATGAAACTTCAATTAATTCAAAGATCTTTTGAGACAGCTTATCCATAATTCTACAAAATGGTTCTCAGCTTAGAGAATGCAGGATTTCCAAAAAGATGCAAGGAGAAACAAGGTACTGAAAAGAAGCATGACTAGAATAAGTGCTAAGAATTTCTAATTTAGCACTTACAGTGCCCAACTCAAAAGTAATGAGAAAGTTCCATTAGGGTAGTTTTATACTGCTTGAGGCTATCCAATCCAATTAACAAGTGACACAGGCCAACCTATATGACTCAGCAGTACTAAAGGAAGGCTTTTTAGACTGTATTATGAGGGTTATAAAATCACCATTCCTAGTAGCCTGGGTTTATTCCTAGTAGTCTGGGCTGCAACAAGATGGTAGCTCTTCACTAGAAAACAAGAGTACATGTATGCTGAACTGTATTTATTCACTCATCCTATTTTCAAAGAACTGAATTAAATAAGATACACGAATGTTGACATTACATCTTGTGTTTTAGTGTTTATAAAACATGCAATCAAGTCAACAGTAACCTGCAAGCAAATTAACACCAAGCACAGAGATTTGATTTTAAAGGAAAGTTAGGATGATCATATCATTTAGAAATCTTCTACTCTGAGAAATGTACTTGGGAGAACTTTTGAAATCAAGTTTTTCAGATTTTTATTAATAAAATACACAAGAACCACAGAACAGATCCTCTTCCTCCTAAGCCTGTTATGGCAACATAGTTATTTTTATGGCTTTTTAGACACATGAGCTGCCCCGTAGCCTGCAAGCCTGGGTGACACCATCCAAAGTCATCATTCATGTATTACTGAGAAAAACTGTCTATATTTTAGCACAGAAACCAATACTCTTTTCTGGCTTTTAAAGCCAAGGCTCACCTTATAACACATATTATACTGTCACTAAGGAATTTGTACCCATCTCTTACCTAAAACATTCCTTGTCATCACTGTTAGTTCAGATTAGAAAAAGATTTCACCATCACAGTTTTACCATGGGACCAAAACAGCAGTGTTGCTACAGCTGCGCCAAGTTTCAGCTCATGGGAAGATAGTCACATATGCCTAATAAATATTAAGACGTATTATTTTCTTGCAAGATTGTTCTTCTAGAACGTCCCTTTAACTAACAAATTAAGCTGCAGCAGCAAGGTACCATCAGCAAGAATTTTAGAATATTGATGTATAACCCTTCAAATATGTTTATATTTACAGAAACAGCCCACTTAGGATCTGACAGAAATAGTAAGGTTAAGTATAAACAGAGGGGGAAACTTATATACTGACATCTTACTAGATCAGGGGGTCAGCGACCTTTTACAAATTAAACAGCCAAACTACATTAAAATTCAGAGCAAGGCATAAAAATCCTTTTGGATAACTAAAACTAATATCCATAAAGTTTCTGCAGTTCAGGGACTAACTGTTCAGAGTCTTATCAGTGGCACACAAGAGGTCTCAAAATAAGTAACAAATATGGTTTTAGTGTACTGGCATAAACGTGTGCATGGTTCACACTTGGAAATGGTGGTAGTGGGCAGTTGCTAGTAATCCCTTTCTGTCAAGTGTCTCTAAAAAGTCCGTGAATCCCATAAAAATCTTTGCTTGCCACTCTGTTTATATACTGATTGTTCCGTGTGTGTGTGGTTCTATACTAAGCCACGTTTGGCTCTGAAGCCCTAGTCTTCAGACCCCTGTACTAGTCTGTTATTCCTCTACAGAGAAGGTTCTCGTCACAGGCAAGGTTGCAATTAGTTGAATTCAGTCTCCTCCGTGACAAGAGCACTTCTGCCTACACAAGAGTGGAAGCGATTCCTGCCAAGTTCCCTCTTCTCACTGCAGAGCTTCACACCAAGAGCCTGAGACTTTCAGGAGTTGCTTTTTCAAGAGACACAGAGGGCTGCAATGGTTAAGAGGGAACAGGGAATGATACCTTCCATAAGCAAAACTTTGTTTGTGCATAGGCACCAGAAGTTCTAGGTAACACAGTCCAGATTCAAGAAGATAAATCCATACTAGCTTGCTCCCAGCCTTTTGCTTGTAACCTTCAGATAAAGGCCTTGTTCCCACTTCCAGCTCCATGCAATAAAGTTCCACACAGTTTTGACATGAATCATGGGTGCCAATTTCAAGCCTGCTGGCCTAGAAACAATAAAATGTTGACAGACACAACTACTTCAGTGACTTTGTCTGGTGCAAGATATTTACAGTTTTGTAATGGGTGTCGAACTTGGCTCTGCCGAGAAGTAATCTGCCATGTGTTCTTTTTCCAAAGTGCCCCTGATTTCTATTCAGATGTAAAGGGCCAAAGGAAAAAACTGCAGACTTTGCTATGGAAAAATAAGGAAATTTTGGAGAGTAGTGGAAAAAACATTTCTATGAAAATATTCTCTTAAGAGTGAATAAAACATTTATCATTAGACAGTGACAAGTGAGGGATCCTCATGGACTCGCAAGAGGTATCTCACTTTCCCCTCCCAAATTACATCCTCTTTCCCTTACCTGGAAGCCCCCATAGCCTCTCCCCTTTTCCTGCTTCTCTCCATTCACCAGCCAACCTACTTTTATCTTCCCCCTCCTTCAGTTTTCCTCCTTCCCTCTCCCTGTCAGCCTCTCCCCAGGAAAACTATGGCCTATATGCATGGCGCCAGCTGAGCTAGGCCCATTTGCATGGGGGGGGGGGACCTGCAAGGACTTGCTAGGAGCACCTCACTTTCTCCTGCATCCCATCCTCACACTCCTTGCTCTTTCCCTCATTCTAACAACTCCCATATCTTCACCTTCCCCTACTTTCTTCTCTCCTTCACACCCATCACTATCAGCCCCCCATCTTATTTATTTACTTCATTTATATTTACTTAATTTATGTACAATGGGGACTAAAAACTTAAGCTGCAGCAACAAGGTTACATCATTCTCCTCTCCTTCATTTTATCCTCACAACACCCTGAGGTAAATTAGGCTGAAAATACGTAGTCGGCACAAGGTCACCCAGTAAGTTTCCATCGCAGAAGAGGGATTCAAGGTCCCAGTCCAAAACACTAACCACTACAACTGAGCTGGCTTTTGTGGGGTGGTTGCTGTTAAATAGTAGCAAGCAGCCAAGCCTGGCTGAGTCATGCAGTCTGGGTGGTACTAAGTAACCTGGTGTGTTCTGGTGGCCATGTGTAATTTCGCCAAAGCATCCCTTCCCTAGTCTAAAGAGCAAACCTTAGCTTTTCTCTTTCTCACTGGAACAGGAGGTGCTTCAGAGGAGTCCAGGAAGCATCAGCTTTCTGTCTGTACAGAGAACCTGTTAAGAAACAGGGGCCTCCAAAAAAAAACCCAGATGTTTAGCTTATGACCTCCTAGCACTTTGAGTTTGGAGCCAACCAATTTTGCTGTGGCTAGACATGTGAAGGCTGGGGGGTGGGGTGAAATTTTTTGGGGGAACTTTTTTACCCTTGTTCTCCCCCCACCCAGCTTCGGAAATGTGGGGGTGTTACTGAAAAAAACTCCTATGAAATACTTTCTCTTTTCAAATGGGTGACATGTTTTTAAAGACAAGATGGGCATGCTACAGACATATACAGCTCTTAAAACCCAGATGCATTTCTGTACTTAGAAGGATACCTAATCTTCATAAAGGGAGTATGCAGGGCTTTCATAGCTTCTTAATAGTTGTGCACATTATGTTGCCCTTTTGACCAGATGTGATTGACCTTTTACGCTCTCCAGTCAAACCACTGAGACACATGTATTGGTTAAAAAGCAGCTTATTGCCCTACCTTGCAGGAGAGAGAGAAAAGATCAGAAGGAGGTGGAGCAGAAACTGTACCAAAGCCTCAGAGGAAAACTGAAAGTTTCACTGAAAACTTAGTTCCCTCCCTTAATGTATGTACAATGGGGACTAAAACTTAAAAATAGCAAAAGTTACAGTACATGCGCTAAGATAGCACAGAGCGCATCGCTTGCAATTTTTTTCCTCAAATATTGCATACATTTGCAATTTTGCTTGTACCATGACCATAAATATGCCAAATATTACAATTTTATATTATAAATTATAAATCTTATGTTAACAGTAAAGTTAGTTTAGATTTGATAGGATGGTAAGTATTGCATGCATTTCAATTTTTCCCCAAGTTTCCATTTTTTCCATCTATAATCTCCAGAAATTTTACATCTAACTGTGGCATCCACTCCTTGTTTTCAAAACTCCAGAACTGCCCACAAGTTCAATGAAATCAGGAACCCTTGCTGGTAGACACATTTCACATATGTTTTATTGTTTAAACATGAATAATTTTGTCAACAATGAATATGCTATAATATATTTGACAATACATTATGTTAGAGTACAGGCTTTCAGTGTTAGAAGTTTATTCGGACAGCCAAATATGCTGGTAGTACTACTGTTAACTACGAAACTGTTTAAATAATACACTTTTGTTTACTACAAAACTTGTTTTCTAATTTCAGCTTTCGTTTTTTCTTTCCTTTCAGACTGTAAATGTTATGATACATGTGCTCAGGTAGCACTCAAGCAGCAGTTTCACCTTGCTCTCTTAAATATTGGGCACATTTGCATTTTGGTTGGTGGAAACTACAGCATTTATATGCTTGAATTCCATAAACATGACAAATAACACTTTTCTATATGCTAACATACGTTAAGCATTTTATGCTGTTAAAGCAATAAAATAAGTTTAGGTTTAATAGGAAGGTAAGTATTGTACATTTCAACCTTTCCTAAAAGTACGTGTTTTTAAAAAGGAGACACTTTTCCTGTAGATTCAAAATTTCTGGAAATTTTTCTCTCTACATCTAACTGGGTAAAAAAAAAAAAATGTAATATGCCAAAGGTCTGATACCAGGGAGCGATATATGTCAAGACAAGGCTCTAAAAAGCTCATTCTTGAAATGAATTCCAGAGAAGCAGCTCTAAAATATATTGCAACAAGAACAAAAGCTCAGTTCAGACACTACCACCAAACCGCTATTTGAATGAAGCTATGATCTGAGTTTTCAAACACACCACAGGCAAACAAACTACGGTTTTCAGCAGCTTGTCTGCATTTGTTTTTGATGCACTCAGTCACAAATTTATTGTCATCTATACAATACAGCAGCAATTATTAATTCAGACATCAAGCCAAACTACTGTAAGAGAATACAGCTTCTGATCAGCCAATTACAACCCATGATTTGTCAGTTCAAACACCACACCAAACCTTAATCAAGCTTAACCTTGATTTAACAAGTAGTCTGAATTAAGACAATCACTGTATGCAGATGTCACAAACCACAACTTTTCCCTTTAAGTAGCAGCAGTCAGAATTTCTCAGCCTTCCAAGCAAACTATGGTTTAGATTAGAATTTAGGCTTATGTGCAAAAAGCAAACTACAATTTGTTCAAATAACCAGTGCCATTATCACAAGACACTGCAGTTTAAGACTTCCTAAACCAGTAACCACAGTATAGTAGGGGAATGAGAGCATAAAGACTTCTTACTTGTTCCCTTCATAAACTATTGTTTATTATGTTTAAATGAAGACCCGTAGTCCTGTGGCATCTTGAAGATGAACATATAAACTCCGGCATAATTTTGACTAAGGGAGCTCTGGTTAAGAATATGTGTGATAGTTTTCGAAGTGCCAGAGGACTCTGATATTCTTGAAATGTCAATGGGTTCCCTATCTTGGCACTATTAATAAAATCGAAGAAAAATAAAGTGAACCTTGGGGGGTTGAGCTTTTAGCTAAGGAAAATCCATAGTCCATATACAAATGTAACATTCTGAAAAGAAATGGCTATTTTTCAGTAGATGTGTAAAGCCCCTAAAAGAAAGTGGGGAAAAGGGGGTAAGAAATGGGGAAACTTCCCCTGTGTAAGCATCCTAAAAAACAAAGCAGTTAACAACTTTAATCAGTCTTAATGAAAAGTTGTTTAATCTTTAACTAAAAATGATTTAAACCAAACCCCCAAAAAGATTTAAATCAAATTCCCCATTTTGAAATGTATTTAGTTTCTGAACATGCATTCACAGTGTAACATTTGCAACTAAACAGAATCTGTATATAATCAGCACTTCTGATCATAACAGCTACAAGACTTTTCTCTGTATAGCTGTGTGATAACTGTGTGACTGCTAATACTGCAATCCTGTGCATACTTAGTTGGAAGTCCAACAGAACAAGATGGAACTTATACTCAGGTAAACAAGTAGAGGACCGAGTTGTAATAAGTGACAGGAACTTTCCAGAAACAAGTTATGGCAGTTACTAGGCAAAACTGTTTCACAATGAGATGGAAACTAAGTAACTACTCTGATTAGGAATGATCAATCTGAGAAATGAATATATGGCAAGAGTTCAACTAGTCAAAGACAACATGGGAGCACAAGATAATGCATAAGTAAATAGTTCTGGTGAGATCCTGGGTCCTAGCTCTTAGGGTGATCTTGCTAGTCCCTGGATCCCCTGGGCCCAGAAATTCATGGCACTGCAATTTACCTAAAATTCATATTTTCCCCATGGATCCATTTTACCTAGAAAAGCAGCCTTTAATTCAGCATTTGGCACTCAGTTAAGTTCAGTTTTAACAGATCGTAAGGGTAGACTTCAATGTATGTTACTCACGTTGACTCTATTTTTAAAAATACACTTTGATTTTTAAGCATTCAGATGTAGTCAACTGGCAGAATCTTATCCACCTCATTTTATTGACTCAAATATGGCTGCTTGTGTACAGCATCTCAAGGAGTGGCTTAAAATGAAAAACAGATTTCCTAACAACTATTTCTTCTAGTTCATGCAACTACTTCTGCTGCACCTGTCTAATCTCTTGGTGGGGAAAGAGAGGTCAATTAAGTGAAACAGCATAGAATATCCTGACCCTTTCAAGCATACTTTCTCTCAGAAGTTCACACATTTTCAGTAAAACCCCCATGCAGAGTTACACCAGTCTAAGCCCACTGACGTTAATGGATTTAGACTGGAGTATCTCTGCATGGAATTATACAGTTTGACTTGACCTGTCAATTATCAGCGGTAGCCATTGATTCCTCCCTTCAGGTACTACAAAGCATGTCCCAAAAACTTGAAGTGAAAGACTATATGTCCTTGTCCAGAGATTTAGCAGAAGATGCAAGCAACACAAGATGCAAGCCTCCTGCTGCAATCCTGTGGGAAAGAAGAGAAACAGTCCCTTAACTATGGGGAAATAAGCTATGGTGGTTATTCTTATCAAGCTTCTGTGAAGACTAGCAGCAGCAAGGTGCTACAAGTGTTTGTGTGCAAAAGTCTAACGTAGAACGAAAATCATCTCTTTCCTCTCTAGGGAATAAAGGGTAGGTTTAACCCACAAACAGGACTTATGTTGGAAATTCAGACTACTCATTGGGAGGGATACTTTTTGTTTGAAAGAGGCAAGTGAATTGATGGGATCCGGTTTTGTCCCTCTTTGTATTACTGTAGGATTTGGAGAAAATAGTGCACCAGTTACCAATGGAGTTGTAACCTCCTCTAAAATAGTCTTGCAAAGTCACTCTGTATTAGACAAAAGCAAATAGCTCAGCTGAAATGTCAACCCTTCATTTGAAGCAAATTTAAGAGGCCAGTCATTCATAACATAAATATGACATATTTACATGGCCATTTATAAAAATAAGACCTAAGTAAGCTAATTAAACAATCATATTTTCTCTCCAGATGCTACCAACATGTTCTAAACTTATAGCAGTGTTCTTACAGAGTAGAAAGATAAAGCAAACAATTTTGGCTCGTGTCTAGAAGTCAAACACATGGTATCTGACCTATTGATGGGTCAGTAGAATGTTTCAGAGAGAGAACCATTAGTTTATGTGGTATCACAATTTCAAACCCAGTACAAAGAAACTTGTTAGAGATGTATCAAAGTTCAGCCATTGTTATGTGTTCAAATTTCAAACCATTTTGTATCATACTAGGAGTACCAGAATGTCTACAAATGACTAACAGGAAGGCTGTACCAGAATGCATACACACTACTAGATCTGCATGGGAAAATTTAATTTTTCTAATGAAAGGATGATTCCCTTATAGCCATATCATAATCAGTTTTCCCAAGACACATCAAGAAACAATATATTTATATGCAGTCCACAGCTGTAGAGTTGTGTCTCATTTGAATCATAGTATCAGGAAAATGGCTTTAAATTGTTCAAGCACATTTCAACTTGAGATTTAATGCATACACAAAATTACAATGCATTTCTCTCTGATTATTTCAGTGTAGTATCTATAACATGACAGTGCTAGGTTCAAATTCATTAGTTTGCAAGGCGCAAACATACCATTTAGATTCTCTAACATATAAGAATGACCATATACTTCCAAGATGAAAGTTATACAAACATGGTTCAGTTTTTCTGCACAATAATTTAGTTAGTAAATATGGATATTTTCCCTATGATGTAACCTACGCAAAACTTGCAAAGTGCTAACAGGACCGTCAGAGAGTCTTTAAGATAGACACAAAATACAGAAAGTTGACAGGTTTTTCCATATACCTGTGAAGTGCCATGGGGAAAGGGAAAAGGAATAAATGACCATGAGCCAAAAATGCAGGTTACCTGTAATACCAGCCAACATCAGTGCACGGAACAATCAGGCAACACTGGCAGAATTTCAGCCAGAAACAGGCAGAGCTATGTAAGTATTTATTTTTGCCACATCTCTATCTCAGACCTCTTCCAACTACTTCAAGGTGGGAGATTTTGAACCCAGCCTCCCCCCTGATCTAGTCTAACATTACCCAGCACACTCTGCTTCTTTACAGAAAACCTATCTATATCAATTGAATACTTTCTCTTTCGCAAGCTTCAAACATCAATTTACATACATACAGCAAAATGGTAATTAATGCTTTTGTAATCATGTAATAGTCACTCAACATTCTAGAGTGCATCTTATAACTATTTTCCTGTGAAGAGACTGCAGATCTTGCTTACATGGGTCAATCATATACTGTAACAAGCACATAGTGTATCTGGAATTGTACAACATAGTTATAGAAAAGTTGAGATTATTTATTTTTGGACTCTAGGTTATCCTTAAAATAAGGCACAAATTTATGCTAAGGAGTAATACATGTACCCCCCTCCCTAATACTTAAGGCAGTAGACTTTTCAGCACCAAGATACAGAGAGACTACTACATAGGAGTCATTTGTATGAATTAGAAAGCTTTTTTAACCCTCACATAAAGTGTAAAGGCTGAGTTTTTATCTCAAGTACTATAGGAAAACCCACAGCTTTCAGATAAAAATTGACTGACTCCATCTGCAAACTTCTAGGTCATCATCAGAGGTAAAGCAGTACTTTGTTTTACAGATACCATGGACTACCAAAAAATACAAATAAGTAGGTTCTAGAAGATCAAATCAAGTCTGAACTCTCCCTAGAAGCTAAAAGAACTAAACTGAGGCTATCACCCTTTGGTCACATTATGAGAAGACAAGAGTCACTGGAAAAGACAAATAATGCTAGGAAAAGTTGGAGGCATCAGGAAAAAAGGAAGACCCAACACAAGACAGACTGACTTGAAGAAGCCACGGCCCTTGGTTTGCAAGACCTGAACAAGGCTGTTAACAATAGGACACCTTGGACATCATTAACTTATATGGTCACCATAAGTCAGAAGCAACCTGACCGCAATTAACACAAACACAATTCACTTATTAAAGACAAGATATGGAATTAGGTTTTAGACCCAGCCCAACTACTGAATAATTTGCCCTTCTAAAATATTCTTCCAGGAGAACTCATTTTCTTATTTCTCCAACTCCAAAGCTACCACAATTAAGTCAGGATATTAAAGTCCTTGATTTTTAATTACATATTTTTAATCTATATCCTCTGATGTCCATTTAATCACAGAAGTATTTGGGCATAGCTATACAAGATCACATAGTCGTATTGCATACATCTGTGCACCTCTGTTAACTTGAGGTTTATTCTATTTAACCTATTTAAAGTGGATCTGAAAGGTATATATTTTTACCATCAGCACCTCTGCATTTGAAAAAAATTGTTACAATTATATTTTACCTATCAGTAACAAACAAAACATTTTATTCTTATTCCAAACAGGAAATAGGGTCAAATAAGTAATAGCCTTTCTTCTATCACATCCCTCCTAACCCCAAGCACTTTGTACCAACTGGACAGAGGAGCAAGAAGCAATGCCTGCTAGAAGAATAGTTTAATTTGCCCAGAATTGTAAAGTCCTAGAAACAAAAAAACAACAACACAACAATAACATCTGGGGGGAGCAAGTAAGAAAACAGTTTTTCCATTCCATAAGCTTTTCCCCAAAAGAAAAACTAGGGAAAGTTGAGGGGGGAAATCTGTGAAAATATTTTTAGACTCATGACTGAAATTCTGAAGTCAAGATGTTATTGTTTTAGCTGTCCTATATTATTTTAGATTTCTAATAACCGTAACAATCATGTAACAGATTACAAAGCTAAACCCTCCCCCTCTCCTTCAAAATAAAACTCTACAAAGATGCATATAACTCAAGTAATTTGCTTGCTTCCCATTTCTCCATCTGCTGTAGCTTGCAAAAGAAACTGGGATATGTTGGGAAACAGACAGACCAAATCAACAAACATGTGAAAGTAAAGCCACAGCCGTTTCAGTTTGGGCAAAGCTTTAGTTTAAGTGTATGGAAGCAAAATTAACAGCAGAAACTATTGATCTTTCAGAAACCAATTTCAATTAGAGAAAGAAACCTGAGGATGTAGTGCTATCAAGGATACATTATTTATTGTTTAAATGACATGATATGGGCTTTGAATAACTAATTTTGTCCACAGTTACTACAACACTTACTATGTGTGTTGACAATACTCTACTGAACAGTTTGATGTTGTTGTAAAGTTTAACTTAATATCCAGATTAAATGATAGTCCTTAATTCTGATATTTGTAAACTTGGGGTAGGCATGAATCTACTCCCTACCCCTCCAGAGTTGAAAACAATCTGAAAGATGGGACAGGCATGTGATGTGCTCTTTCCTACCACATTTGCCTGGGTAAACAGGTGTAGCAGGTTTTTGTACTGTTTCTTCTGTTTATGAATAACACTGATGTTAGAGAGAGAATACTGTTTCTAACTTCAGATAAGTTTTAAAAACTGCCTTTTATTAATGGTTTCTACTTCTGGCTCTGTTTTTATTTCCCCAGCTAGTAAACTAAGATATTCATAAGAACTTTAGGATTGAGTAGCTGGTTGCTCCTTATCCAACAATAAGTATATTTGTAATTATTGGTTAAATAAAAACCAAAGCACTGATACTTCCCCATTTCATAAATGTACCAGTTGGGTGCCGAGTTATACACAGTGCACTGGATGTTAATTACTTGAAGTTACAAAAGTTTAGATACTAGAAACTATTGCATATATTTCCATTTCCCCAAAGAAATCCATGCAAAAAGCACACAAACAAAATAGGTCTTTCCTGCCACATCAATATTTCCAGAGAGTCTGCATCTCTTCTCTTGGCAAGGTAACTGCTGTGGTCTCCAAACCCTGCCAACCATCTCCAAAGTCTTGACTGCAAGAATTGGAAAGTTCTGATGCTCAAGGTATCAGGTTTGAGAGCTGGTATCAGTTCTCAGGCAAGTATTTAATATATTTTGTCCTGCAGCAGAAAGCTCATTTACTTGTTTATTAAAATATTTATACTCCGCCGTCCACACATTCAAAGAAAACAGTCTGTGAAGGAAAGATTTAAAAGGGTTTTTTTAAATTAAAGTAGTATGATTAACTTGAGCAACTACATCTCAGTGTTGGACCATGCAGACACTACCCATGATATGCAGTCCTCAGCAGAGTTACACTCTTACAAGCCTGCTGACTTTAACGGAGTTAGCAGAGTGTAACTCTGCTTAGGACTGTGCTGGTAATGTGATAGCTTTCTCTGCAACATTTATATGAATGGTTGTATACAATGAATAAATGCCAATTATTTAATAAAGACAAAACAACTCAATACGTAGCATAAAAGTAAGGAGGTAGATTTCACCTAAAATATCTTCAAATAAAATAGTCTTATCATGGGGTACTAAATAAGGTTTATTAAACTGAAAACAAATAGTAAGACAAGTCTGTGACACTGCCCGCTTGCATCAAGCACAGAATAGAACTAGATATCTTATATGGGGGGAAAGGACACATTTCAGATCAAGAAAATTAACTGAAGCTTGCAAACTATGTCACAAAAAACATAGCTATCACCCATGAAGGGCCTCATGGCTGTTATTCTATCAGGTATTTTCCAGCATGACAAAAACAGCACTTATATGTTTATGATCAAAGTTGGAAATACTGGCTGCATTGTAAAAAGAAATGCATCAAGTTTGTTTATTTTAGCCCCAAAAGCTGATCCTAGCACCTGAAATTTTGTTGTTCTGCCTTCGAGCACACAGCTGTTGACTCCATTTTGAGCCATGGTTCTACATATTCCCACACTGAACAATGGTGCAATGAACAGCGTGTCTGTCCCTTTCACGTCTGAAGGCTTCAAATTCAGCTTCAGTTATAAAGTAGTCTTCAATTATACCTAGAGGCTTTTCATTTTCAGGAAATTATTCTTCCTTTGGCCAATACATGGAGCCCCCCTTATCATGGAGTTGCATCTTCCAAACAACTAGACTGAACACAAGTGCACTCCAAGAAAATGACAAATGTCTAGATTGAGCAGACAGCTCTTTCAGATGACAACACTGATTTAGTAAACCAATACTTAGTACACAGTGAGGACCTGAGTGTTTGCCCACTGCTATCATGTTCTTTGTCACACAATTACTTTTTCCAGCTGTTTAAGAAGTCAAAGCAGAGAGTTGGGGATGCTCACTGCCCACTTCCAGAATGCAGGTATTTTACCTAACACTGATTGCCAATTATGTTCTGAACAACTAATAAATGACAGCATCTCACTTTAAAACCAGACAATCAAAAGCAAACATGTAGGGAGACACATAGAAGAGTATGGAAAATTGCACGAGGTGAATTAATAAGCATTTCATTTGACATGCAAATTCCTTCCATATTACTAGGAGAATATTTCTAGCTCTCCAAACACAATTAAATCTTGACATGTTTTCTTCTAGAAGAGTATCAACACCATTGCATTCCACAATGGCCTTGCAAGGAGAGTTTATAAAACTACAGACTGATAATCTCAGCACAGTGGATAAATATTAAATGGAGCAAGTTATCATTTAAACTAGAAAATGCAAACAGAAGCTGAGCAGTTTTCCTATTTGCACATTTGAAACATTAAAAGAATTTTAAAATTAAAATGATGCTGTAAAGCCATCTACCTATAAAGACATTGATATAATGTTAAACATTATGTGGCATAATACACAATGCTGATGTTAAGCACTACTGCACTCAAACTTAATAAACTTAGTCCCAACTGATATACAACTGTTGTATTTTCTCCTTAAGAGGTTCAGTTTCCAAAGAAATAGGCTGGGACAAAATGCCAACCACTTAACATATGCCATAAATCCAACCATTTCAGGTATTTTTTTCTACAGCGCTTTTATGCCAATCTCTGAGCTTCCTATTGTCAGCTTCCTATCTAGGAACGTGTGCAAAAGTGACAAGGAGTGATGCAAGTCTGACAACTACTGGAATGAAGAAAGAGGGCACACCACTTCCATTATGCACTGCCAGGGTTTAAAACCCTTAGACAAAACAGCAAAACGGCTTGTAGAGAAGGTATATTCACACTTCAAATTCTCAGAACAGAGACATCTAATTTCTAAAAATATTTAAAATACCATTTATAAGTTTTAAAGTTTCTGTGGTAAGTCACAAGGCAAACAAAAGACAAGAGCCATTCAATGCATTGAAATAAGCACCACCGTCCAAGAGCCATCACGTTCCAAAAATCATGAATATGCAACATTCATTCCACCAGAATACCATATGTTGATGTATGAAAGTTCCCCTCCACCCTTCACTAACCATAATTTTAAGTTTTTTAAAAAAACACAAACCCTGATCAGTTCATACACTGTATAATTGCTACATCTTGTGGCAACATAGTTTAACACAAGGAACAAGGGGGAAAATGGACAATATAAAGGACTTGTTTGCACATAACCTTCATACAGATATTCCCCGCAAACACCCACAACACCCTGCTCTCTCACTGTCGTTCTAAGACAGGAGGGGTGGGGAAGGGGAGGAAGAGGGGAAAAAAATATCATCCAAGATGTGATGGAGGAAAAGGAGAAAGTTGCAGTCATTCCATGATGGCTTTTAATGCCTCCCCATCACTTTTGTCTTAAACCAATGGCTGAAGAAAGTGTCTTCGTTTCTTGTAGCAATAAGTGCCTCGATCTTTGTCTTTCCCACCATCCTACACCTCCATGATGCCAAAAACGACACAACCCCCCCTTTTTTTTTTGCTCTTTTAAGCAACAGCCACGGTTCATCGTTATTCACACCACCCAAAAAAAGAAAAGCACCCCACTTTTCCTCCACTTTATAATATAGATACAAAAAGAATCAACCAATATGGGAACGATGAGGAAGAAGAAAAAAGACAGAATGCAAAAAAAATAAAATAAAATCCATTTAATACCCTTTCCAAAATAAAACTCCGGGTTTTTTAAAAAAAGATAACGACTGAAGACAGCTTTTAAAAATATGTTTTACAAACGAAGGGTTTGTCATGGAGATGGGGAAGGCATTCATCCCTAGTCACTGGAAGTGAAAGAGTAGCATTAAGACGACATGTGAGGGGGGTTTCAAATAAATAGGGGGGGGCAAGGGTTGGGGAACCTCCTCGATTTTTTCCCCCTCCTTTCTGAGATGCCCGTGCATTATATGGTTGGGTTTTGGGTTTTTTTTTTTGTCGTCTAGACCTGCCTCTCCGTCGGATGCACTAGCGAAGGGAAGACATGTTTCGCCTCCCTTTCCCTTTGCCCTCGGCCCCGCAAGCCTGGGACTGGCCTGAGGCGGCGGGCGGCTGCAGCTGCCGCGAGTGCCGCGGCTCTGCCACTCTTGACACCGCCGTGCCCCTCCCTCCCTCCTCCTCCCTTCCTTCCCTCCCCCCTCCCCGGAGGCCCGTGTGTCGTGTGTCCCCCCCCCCCACCTACCTCAGCCAGTCAGTCATCTTCTTCCCCTCACCTCCCCAAGGAAGGGAGAAAGAAGGCGAAGCGCCTCTTCCCCTCTCTCTCGCCCTCTCCCCCTCCCTCCCATGTCGGCCGGTCTCCCCCCGCCATTTACCTTCCTTGAGCGGCTTCCCAGGCGGCGCGTTGTTGTGGAGCAGGGAGGCCGCCGCTGAGGCCGCCACGGCCACCGCCGCCGCCGCGAAGCAGCCCTGCAGGCTCGGTGGGGACGTGGAGAGCCGGGACCAAGATGGCGGCCCCTCCAAACTTCCACTGCTACTTTGGACACTCATCAAGCTACTTTCCTGGAGCCCGGCGGCAGCCGCCGGGGGCAGCAGCACTGGGGGGAGAGGAAGAGGCGGCGCGGCGGCGGCGGAGGGACAACCAGCGACGCCGCCGCCGCCGCGGTCATGGCCGGGGGTGGGGCGGAGGGGGGCCGGGGGGGAAAGCGGGGACCCCCACCTCACACCCCACACACACGCGCGCGCGGGAACGCGAGGAGGAGGAGGAGGCCGTGGACGTGGAGGGAAAGCGGCTCCCTCTCTCGCCCCTCTCCGCGCAGGAGGAGAAGCCGCGGCCGCTCAGGCCCGGAGCAACCTGCCCCACACCTCTGCACTGCGTCGCCTCAGAGCAGCCGCCTATGCTGGAGACGGAGGGGAAGCCGCTCGCAGCTTAACCTCCCCTCCCCGTGAGGGAAGAGGGCGGCGGGGAGGAGGAGGAAAAGGAGGAGCCGCGTATCCACACAGACATACATACACACACACGGGGCGGGGGGGGGGGAGAGAGCCGCTCTCGCGGCCGGGCTGGCAAGTGATGAGAGAGCGTCGCCGACGACGACGACGTTGCTGCTGCCGCTGCTGCTTCTGCGGCGCATCTCGGCGGCAGCGTCGGCACCTACCGCCCGCCTGGGAGAAGGCGCACGCAGCCGGCATGGGCACCTGCTCCTCCTCCTTCGCCTCCCGCTTCACAGCAGGCCGTAGCGGCGCGCCCTCTTTGGTCTCTTCGCCAGTCAAACTACACGACATGCTCGCACAGCCGGGATTGGGAAAGGGATTTCTTTTCCCCTCTCCCTCCCGTCTTCCCAGATTGATTTGGATCAAGGGGATGAGGGCTCCTTCCCGCCTGCCCCGCTGGGGAGGGAATATAAGGAGGAGGCGTCGTTAGGATCGCCGCTGTAATTTCCCTCGGCGGGTCAAACGGCAGGGCAGTGCGGGAGAGAAGGGCCGTGGAAACAGCATGGGGAGGCTAAAGGCTAAAACTACCTCGTTTCTCCCCACCCCCTTCCCGGCCCGGTTACGAATCGTCTCCCTTCAAGCCGTGGCCACTATTTTAAACAAATATGAGAGGAAAGAAAGAGTTCCAATCATGGGTCTCCCAGTCTCTCGACTGGTTTGACACCACAGCCTTGTCTCCCTCCCGCCATACAATACCTGAATTGCTTTTTTTTATTATATTCGATACTTTTTATCTCGCTTCCCCCCCCCTTGGGGAGCCAAAGCGGCTTCCAAAGAAATTGAAAAATACACTCTCACTCTATTCCTACCTACCACTAATCAATATTAAGTTATGCTCTGGCGCCAACATCTTCCACTATAAGCCACATGCATGTTTACTCAGAAGTAAGCCTCATTGTGGTCAGTGGTGTATAGGATGACAGCCTTAATTTATGGGATGTGGTTATGGCTGCTAACTCAATTTCAAGGCAGCAGTCTTACATATATTAGGTAGAAAGTTCCTTTGTACAAGGTTAGGACTACCTCTGAATAAATGTTAGGCTGGGGGGGGGGAGGGTGAAGCAAAAATCAGGATGGGTCTATAAGTTAGTAGCCATGACAGCTACATGGAATCTCTGTAGTCAGAGGCAGTAGACCTCAAGGTGCCGCACAAGGAAACACTGGAATGTCTTGTCATCTTCAAGGACTCTTTGGTGACGCAAAAGCTGGGGATTTTCAGTTTGATCCAGCAAAGCAACTAGTACACTCACTACCGTCTTGGCAAGCACACGCCTGATCTTGCCCCTTGCTCCATCTACACAGCGGCCTACCTCATAAACTAATCAACACAGACCCCAAGAAATACGGTGTTCAGTCCCCTTCGTAAGAACCTCGTCTGCTAGCCATGAATCACTTTGTATCATGTAACTCTGTACTATGCAAGCCACTTATTTAACTTTTACTCTGAAGTAATTCATCTTCAGTAACTAATAACCCCTCCAGCAACTGCACCAAGTCAAATTTCCACTCACCATAAGCATATGCTAAAAACAGGAAAATAACATTCTTTTACAGTTATTTAAGGACACTGTGGTAGTATGGGTTAAGATGAGTTACGGACAAAAAAAATCTCTGGGAAATTATCTTGAATATCTACCCATAGGCATGCCTGGACTTGATGGTCCTCAGCAGCTTCCCTACGATCCCATCTCACGTCAACCCAGCCCTCTCTCCACGTATACTTTCCCCTCACTTCATTTCATCAGCTGTTTCCACACACCATACAAGTACCCTGTCTCTCACTTTGATATACAGCCACACATCCTTCAAAACTATCCCTACAGTCTTATTTCTGTACCATCCTAGCCACTCATTCTAAGCATTCTTGCTCATCAGATGCCCCCCATCCCCAAATTATCACCAGTTGCCTCAACCAGTCTCCAAAACATCATTTCATGTTGCACGGATCTCAACCAGTAATGCCGTGGTATACCCTAATTCCCATGCTAGAGGCACTGATTAATTTCACAAGACTGTCTTAAAACCTGTGAAAATTTACTAAAGGAGATAGGCTTGGAAGGAGCCACCAGCCTTTCCTATACCACATCTCGCTACACTACCATAGTGTAGTGGGCATGACAACATCTTAGATAGTACTTTTTTGTAGGTTTATGTGTGTGCATGTGCTTGCATGCCTGGAAGTCATGGTGACTTCTGGCGACCCCTAGTGAAGTTTGGGCGTTTCAGAGAGGTGGCTTGATTGCCTGCCTCTGCGTCCAAGCCCTGGTATTCCTTGGAGGTCTTCCTTCCAAGTACTTGCCAAAGTCAGCCCTGCTTAGTTTCTCAGATCTGACAAGATCAGGCTTGCCTGGGCTATCCAGGTCAGGGCAACATCCTAGAACCTAGATAGTACTTGGAGGACAGTCAAATCTCACAGACTGCCTGTGTGTTTCAAAGGAACAGTCTAATCCATCTCCCTCCTCCTGTCAGTCTCCTGTCCCCTACTTCATCCCCTGCATCCTCTGACTCCTGTTTCAACTCACATCTTCGCTTTTCTGTCCCAGCAGATGATAGGGTAGGGTTAGGCTGGTTTGGGAAGAACAGGCTTTGTTCCACCCACTTTAATAACCTCAGTGATGAATATATGGCCTCTTTAGTGGTGCTATTGCCACAGGTGGGAGCAGGCTTGCTTTACAGACTCAGCCCTGTCACAACCACCACCTGTCCTATCCAAGAAAGGAATGCTTTCCCTGTCCCCCCCCACAAAGGAGGGGCGGGTGAGCATCAAAACCGTTATCTCCTGCCACTGCAGCCTAGGAGCAGCATTGGGGTAGAGAAGTTTCATACTCTCCAACCAGCTGTAAAACTCAGAACTGTTGCCTTTGATTTTGATGGGGGCAGGGGAGACTGATCCCACAAGGTTAGTATATATAAGATATTGCCTAAGAAGAAGAGGAGGAGGAGGAGATTGGATTTATACCCTGCCCTTCACTCAGAGGCTTGTGGGCAATTAAGGTTTGGCCCCTTCGACCTTTAGGGCAGTCAAATACAATGCTTATTTACCTATCTGGCAAACACACATTGATGAGTTTCAATTAATTTAAGATGATCAGGGGTCATTTCATAGAAAAAGAGGTGCAGGAGCGCATTAGCATATTATCACAACTTATTTGCATATGCCACACCCCCTGGCATCACTGGAAGTGTGCCAGAAGGCAATACCCACTGCTCAGGCTCCACTGGACTGTTTTAGATTGCTAGCTACGGGGGGGGGGGGGGAGCACGCAGATCTGCCGTCACAGAGGAGGGGAAACTTGTACCTGAATAAACCTTGGCCTTAAGAAGTTTTCTGGGGTAGCAAGCGAGTCCAGCTGCTCCTGCCCTCTTGGCCAAGTACAGAATTTTATTTATTATCTTAGTTAAAACATTTTTGTACTAACTTTCCACCCGATCAGGGTCCCCAAGGCAGCACACGTTAAAACATTCGAACAATTAAAACAAAATTTAAAATTATAAAATAACTCAATAAAAACACATATGCATAAAATACCGGAACCAGAGAGAAGGCCAATAACAGTTACCAGGAATATGCCAAATGAAACAAAAAAAGTCTTCACCCACAGGTGGAATATACTGATAGAGGGTAATGACAGATTTATTGTTACGGTTGTTGACCAAACACAGTAATACAAGTGATACACATTTATACCCAGTCTTGAACATTTCAGTTCCCTATACATAAGTATAATATTTGTAAAATACATAGGTAAATCATTTGTATAACCTAAAATATTAAGTAATATAAAACCATCTCTAGAATATTAAGTAGCATGATTTATCCATATTTTCCTCAGCTTAATTGCCAGCCAACCACACTTAGCAATTTTAAAGGTGACATCTCTGTTTCTATCAGCGAGCATTTTCTTGAGGTGACTTTTTTTTATCTTTCCCTGGGAAGCTAGAAATTACTGGAGCTACCAAGGACTCCTGAATCTGCTTATAGATTTTACAATCAAAAATTACATGGCTTAATGTCTCCACACTCCCATCCCCACATGGATATAAACATTCTTCTAAAGGTGTCTTCTTCTATTTGCCTTCCAGGACTGCAATAGGCAGCACATCGTATCTTAACAAAGTGGAAGCCCTCCTATACTTGGGATTCTCTAAACTGTTGACATAAGACATCAATAAAGGCCTATTTAGGGTGTTCAGATCTATTATATCACCCTTCACTCTATTCAGATGGTTGTTGTCTTTCAACATCTAGAATCCTTTGTTTTACCAATGACCTTGCTTGATCCAGCTGCATAGACAATAGATACTGTTCTGATAGTCCATAATAACCTAGTTTCTTCCTCAACATAATGGGCCATGGTGGAGTAAATTTGTCTTTTAAAATTAAATGAGCAATCCCATATTCACTGCAGGCTAGTTTCAACCAGTATCTAAAAACTGCTATCCACATCCTAGCTTCTATCGTCACCATTCCTGCCTCTGTTCTAATTGCTGCATTTGATACATTGGGTGGAGTTAGAAAAACTGCCCTTAGGAATTTGGACTGGTAGAGGGAGATGGATTAATCTCCATGGGGAGGAAGTTCCCAAGTTTTGGTGCCATGACCAATAAAGCCCTTTTCTCAGGTCGACGCCTGTCTAGCCTCAGACATTGGGGCAACCAAAGCAGGGCCAGAGAAGATTCATTTAGAAGAAGCATCATTAATTTTCACAGCACAGATTGCCTTTTCTCCACTGCAGTACAGTAAGGCTCACCAAGCCTAGACTGCTGTTTCTGTTAAATCTCCCCCCCACACGCCCTGCTCTGTAAGTTACTGGGGAATGATGTCAATCACTCCTCTAACATAGCTGAGAAGAACAATTTTTATTCCTGGAGCTCAGCAGAAAATAACCAGAGATTGACATTTTGCACATTTTGATTTATACAAGATGATTTTAATGTCTGGTTTACTTTTGTTCTAAAATGCTTATTTTATTTTACAAATATATGCTCTAATCCCTCAATTACATTATGCATGCAAGGGTTCTGGATGGAGCGCCAGAAGTTATTCTCAGAATACGGGGCTGTTCTGTGAACATCTCTCACCCATGCCTGTCCCTGATATTAAACGTGGGGTTCAATGCTTAGAGCTGGAGCTTTTGTGCATCTGTGGTTGTGCCATGGTAGAACACCCGTTTTGCATGCAGAAGGTCCCAGGTTCAATCCCTGGCATCTCCAGTTAAAAGGGTCAGGTAGCGGGTGATGTGGAAAACCTCTACTTGAGACCATAGGGTCCCACTAACTATCCAAGCAGACAATACTGAGTTTTATGGACTAATGTTCCAACTCAGTATATGTGAAACCTGGCTTCGGCATGATTGGCATCTATCTTCTGCTCAGTTACCAGCACTTAAGCCACACTGATATTAATGAAATATGTGGGTAATCATGTGTACGACAATTGCTTTAAAAATGTCTGATTTGCTTTATCAATATTTACAGACTATGTGGCCCAAAGGCAGCTTACAGATATTTTGCCACAAATTATTGATAGCTTAATCATTGGCTCGGATCCAGCAATCTGTGTATGCAAAGATTATGGAACTTCTCCACTTTCCCCTCTCTCAACAGCCATTTCCAATCTCTCCTTCCTGTCCTGCTAGCCAAGCTTTGCTGGAAGAAGAAACAGAAGGATGATTTCACTCGCTTCCTCCTCTTCACTGCAATCCATCAACCCACATGATTTTTTGTGCTTATGGGGGGGTCCTGTGATCCCAGGAATCAACTTCCCCAGAGTCCAAAATTGTTGCTAGAGAAGGGGGAAAGGGGACATCTACAACCCTCAGTGCCTTCTCAGATGGATTACTGGATGCAACCCATTGCCTTCAAAGGGCTTGACCTCTTCTTCATAAAGGGCTTCAGGAGCAAAGGCAGATAAACCCTTCCTCATTTTAACCATTATTACAGTAAAACAAAATCTGAACCATTTTATTCTGACAACAGCCCTATAAGGTAAATCGGGATGAGAAAGAACAATTGGCCAAAGGTCATCCTCTGAGTTTCATGGAAAGGAGGATTTGAATGGATCCCCTCAGTCCTAATGCAGGACTGTAACCACATTGTCTTAATGAACACGTACATCTTTAATCACTGCAAAAATGCTCACTTCATATATTAGCATTATTCTACCCATCTCTCAAATGACATATAACTGAAGAAAGGGCTTCACCCACTATATGCTCACTATATCAGCCATTAAGCAAACTGTGTTGAAGTTATTTATTTACTTTACTTGGAATCCACTTTTCTCGCTAAGACTCAAGGCAGATTATAAGATTTTAAAATAATACAATAGAATCAGGATAAGATCTATAACAAACAGGGCAATTATTGGATTACAAAAGTATAAAACAATGCAATAATAAAAAGTATAAAACATAACATATCATAAAGAATGCAAAAACCAGATTATAGAAATTAGAAAACGCTGCACTGAGAAGCTGCACAATGAAGAGTGCCATAAACTACAGCTCTATTCTCTTTATAAAAACACCCTCCTGAACAATTCAGTTTTACTACAGCCTTGTTTATAAGAATGCCCTCCTGAACAATTCCATTTACCCACCTTGGTAATTTTTTTCATTTGCGTACCCTTTGCCATGGATGTGGATAGTTTTTTGTTGAACTGCAGTGGACATACAAATTAAACCACAGAGGCAGCAATCTCATGCAAACTTACTTGACAGCAAGTCCCAATGGACTCAGAGGGATTTACTTCTAAGTAAAGATGCACGAGACTAAGTTGCACGAATCTCTGAAAACTGTCAAATGATGCTAAGATATACTATTCAAACCTATCAAAATTAGGAGGCATTTGTCAACTTTCTAAATTAAGTAGCTGCATCCAGGCAGTAACTTCTTGCATCACCAGTTGAACACCAGAGTTTTGTGCTTCTGGTAAGTATCACAAAAAGGAGGCCACACAGAAGGAATATAACCAACAGGAACTTTCTTTTAACCACAGAGGTACATCAGGAGGAAACCTTGAAGCTAACTGGTTGCTAATAACAGCCAGACTCTGAAACTGCTTTTGCTAAGAGACTTCCTAGTACAGACAGCTAGGAGGACCAACTGTTCTGTCATTCTACACTCATCATTTAGGACACCACAGTATTCCGTTACAGTAGTCACCAGGGGGGTATACATAGCACCATGCCACATCAACAAAAAAATAAACCCATAAGTTGCTCTTATATACAGATGCCAGATCCCCGCCATGGGTGGGGGAAACCCCACTTTTGCAGGGCGCTTCCCCACTGCCAGTCAGCTAGCCAGCAGGGGGAAATCCCATCCCCAACTGGACCAAAAGGTGACATGATGACATCACCTGGAAGTGATGTCATCGCATCACCAATGTCAAGGGGTGATGTTCTAGTTTTTGGGCAGAACTCTATTGTAAAATTGGCTACAAACCATAGAAATCATCCCCATGATGTTGGTGACATGATGACATCACTTCCTGGTGACATAATTGCTTCACATGTGTGGCAGAAGATCCAGGAAACGACCAAGGATCCCCCTGCTGTCTGCCGGGTAGGACCTGGGAACCCTACTTTTATAAGGGGCAATATTGTAGACCATTTATAAGAGACAGTAGTGTAGTCTATCACAAAGTTTACTATACGTATCACCTCTCTTTCTCTACTGCAATGCTTTCTGACTTCATAACCCCATTTCTTCACTATGTAGGGTTGCCAGCCTTATGCCAACAACCTCCAGGAGTTTCTGGAAGGGGGAGTATGGGGAGGGGGAGTGTCACTGATACAGCAACGATACTTCACCTAGAAGTGGCAAGACCACATCAGAGATGCTCTAAGAATTTCTCCAGTCTCTCTGGTAAAGTCCATAGAGATGAGATTCCTAGACTGTCGTGGATGTCAGTGCATCTGTAACGTCATTCCCCCCCACACCACTTTCTCCTATCACTCAGTTATCCAAGAACAGGCAAGAATGGGCAGGGATAAGAGGTTGCCAACTGTCGATGGGCAGCCCTATCATTATGGTATGTTATGCTTTAGACAGTTTTTGTTGCTCCAGGCATCTTTTATTTATATCGTTTTCTGGTTGCAGTAATCCTAGTCCTAATGCATCATTTATTGGAGATCTTTCCTGTCTGCTTGAACTTCTCATATTATCTAATGCACCAGGCTTGGGGAGAAAGTAGGGATGCCAGCTTCCAGGTGGGACCTGGGGATTCCCTGGAATTACAGCTCATCTCCAGACTACATAGGCCAGTTCCTCTTGAGAAAAAGGATGCTTTGGAGGGTGGACTCCATGGTATTGTACTCCACTGAGGTCCCTCCCCTCCCCAGGCTCCATCCCCAAATCACCAGGAGTTTTCCAACCTGGATCTGGCAACTCTACTCCCCTATCCCCTGCCAGTGGCTGGGGAAAACTGGCAACCCTAGGAGAAAGGTGAGTTACAAATGAAGATGATGATGATGATGATGATGATGATGATGATGATGATGATGATGATGATGATTGACCTTGGAGGAGATCATAAAAACATGTATGACAGACCTGGCCCAAATAAAAAATATGACCGACTATTGAATTGTTGGAGTGTGGAAATTAGTCTGTGAAATGGACATCTGAGTTGCCCCCTGTGGAAACAGCAGTGAGCAGCACGGGAGTGGATGGGGACAGCATCTACATCCCTATGTTTGCTGCTGATTTCCACCATCTCCTCTGATCTTTTCCCTCTGTCATATTGATGCAGAAGTGCCAACCTGAAAACTGTGCTGCCCTGCAACAGGCTGGCAACCAACCTTCTCTCTTCCCAGCTGAGTTGTGGTGCAAAGATGCATTACTGCTCAGCTGTGAATAAAATAATCTCTTTAAAGGGCTAAAGGGGGGAGGAAATATGGAGTCTAGCTCCACCTCCTCCCTATATTGGTTACAGGCAGAGTATCTACATGGGCCCCTGCAACACCTCCTTTAAGCCAGATCAAATATGGTTTTCCTGCCTCTAAAGATGCAATCACATGCCAAATGATGTTTCACTAGTAATAATCTAGAAACAAAGAGAATGTATGAACCAATGCAATCTTGTATCCATCTTGTGTCTATGTTGCATGGTTGTATGGTTGCGCTGTATTGTGATGTGGGCCAGTATGCTCCTTCATTGTGTTTGACCTCTGAAGAAGCTGAAATGCTTCAGGTCAAGTCCATTGGCCCTTGTGTGCTAGATTTTAGTATTTTTACATGAGGCATGATTGGGCCCTTATATGTTTTTTAATTTTTTTTAATAAATACATGTACCTTAATATATACGGTTTTCCTTTGCTCCTGCTCAGGAGTCCCAGGAGTAGGGTTGCCACTTATCTAGTTCAGGTGGGGCATATCCTGGCAATGGTCCCTATAATCCTCCCTCCCTGGGAGGACATGGGGGAATGGCATCAATCAACTCCCAGATGTTACTTCCTGTTTTGGAGGGGAGGTGACATCATGATGCTCTAAGAATTTCAATTTTTTTCCTCATAGAGATTTTAGAAATTCCTAGAGTGTCATGACATCAGTTCCTGTTCTGGTACAGGAACTGGTGTCTCAGAAGTCTCCCCCTCCAATGGTCCCAGGGATTGCCAGTTCTCAAGTAATTCTTGGACCAAGCATGAACGTGACATTGTGCAGGTGCTCCCCAAAACAATGGGGGTATCTCAGAGTCCACATTGAAGCAGTCCTGATAAAACCTCAGGCATGGATGGGGCTGTTCAGGGGTGGAGCTCCCCCCATCAGCCAGCTAGGTAGTGGCAGATTGGGCTGCCCAAAAGTGGGGGAACCCCTGCCTCCATCGGGGAAATGGCAACCCTAACTGTATTGTCATTTCTGTTTCAGAACAGAACTTCTCAGAGTACATTGTATATGGTATGCTGTAGTGGGCTTGGAGTCACTCTTTCATCCCAATAATACACTTCCATAAAGAAAGAAAAACCAACACAGAGGGGTAGGTGTTTGGTATTCCATCTGTTTTTTAACCTTTCTCTTCCATATCTCACATTTTTGGTTTGTTATTCCTTAGTTCAGCTTGTTAATTTACCGATATTTTCTGTCAAAGCAATTCATCCTTTACTATTTCATAACCTTTTAATTCCAAAGACCTCAGATTTGGAATGTCTATAAAATACTGCAGTGCAAAAAGCTTGATTATAGTTCACAATGAAATCCTAATTCTGTCTGCTTCTGAAAATGGAAAGCGTATGAAAGGGGGTAATTGTGCATGGGCTTACACACACAATCTGGCCTTTTATCCTAGGTTTGCACTTTCTGGGATGCCTGGAAAGAAGACGACAGTAAAAAAGAGGAATTCTAATTCAAAACATAAGATTTGTGGCTGCAAACAGTAAAGTTTTCCAGAGGGAAAAAAATCTGCTTTTAATTATTTGTGTAACAGAGATTTGTATGAGTAAGAATTCTGGTCAGCTTTGGAAATTGGCACAATGAAACTGTACCAATGGCTCTCACCCAAGTTGATTCCTTTCTGCCAACATGACTTATCTAAAAGCATCCTGAATTTCAAGCAGGGAAATTCTATTTTTAGCTCGATTTAATCACTTATATCACCCTGCTCACTTTGAACTGAATGTGGTTCATTCAATGATTTATCAGGCTTATTTCCCTTCCAAAACCAGGTTCTAGAACAATCTTTAGCTATGTTTTCTACAAAGTGTAAGGAAACAGAGCATTTCCTTTTCCTGGTTATGAACCTATGGGACCATTTGAAAATATGAAATAAAGACCACATCATTCGCCATGTTTGTCAAGAGACTTTATTGAACTAAAGCAAAGTAAGCTCATAGCAAATATGTATTTGGCCAGTATGGCTTGGTTTTAAAGAGGATTAGACAAATTCAAAAGATAAGTCCATCAAAGGCTACTAGTCATAGTGACTAAATGGAACCTCCACATTCAGAGGTAGTAAACTTCTGAATACCAGTTTTAGGAGGAAACATGAGAAGGCCTTGGCTTCTGTGCCCTGTTTGTGGTCTTCAAGGGCATCTGGTTGACCACTGTGTGAAACAGTATGCTAGGCTAGAAAGATCCTGAGTCTGATCCAGCAGGACTCTGTTTATGTTCTTAGACACACATCTTGCAAAGGCTCATGGGAAATCCTCCAGGGATGGCAAACTCTAAGAAGACTCAAGATTTTCTTCCTGACACATTGTTTTGTAACACAGATAGAAACGAGGAGGGAAAGGAATGGGAGCTACAAAAAGGAGAAGATGAAGTTATCAAATACAATGAAAATATGGGAAATGAGAGGAAAAAGTGGATTGCAATAGACAATTGTATAATGTCGAGGAGAGCATATAAACTGGCAGGCCAATACATTAAATAAGTGTCCACAGAACATATAAAGCCAGGTGCCATTTAGTGCCATAAAGGTGACATTTACCAGCCTCTAAATTCTTTTCTTGTTACTGTTTATCCAAGAGGCCTTTTTTGGGGGGAAGAGTATCCTGGGCTTAGTAATCTACCTTTGTCACACTTGAAAAGAGTCCTTTTTGAGCTCAGACAATAACACCACAGCTTGGAGTTTTGAACTGCTATGGAATGATTATGGGTCACAGAAACATCTGGAAGAAAAGCTAATCAGCTCAAAACAGCAAATCCACCCAGTCAACGAGGACCTACATCAATTAGAAGTAACTGAATTTTACCAGCATTAAAGGGAATCAGTTGCCAAGACAGACTCCTTCAAATTTCACCTCTGTGGCAGGCTTCTGGCTATCCAGTAGTCCTCCTTTGTAGTTTTAAGGCAAGGAAAGGCGAGTTCTGTCTAAAACAGTAAACCGGTGTCTGGGGTCTACCACTCCACATACAGCTGGCTCATAATGTCAGGATGCTCTCCCTACATACCCAGAATAATTATTACAGACAGGAAACAAGTTAGAGAGGAGAGACTAGAATCCTCCTTGTTGATTGGTTCACTTGCCAACTTAGGTTTGCCCAATGGCTCTCGCTAAAGATTCTTTCCTTTCAGGAAGTGCATTTGATCTTAAGAAGGTATTTAGCCACTGTCTCTAACAAGGTTTTGAAAGTTATGTAAACAAGACTTTGGTTAAACCCAGGGCTTTTTTGTAGAAAAGGCCCAGCAGGAACTCATTAGCATAATAGACCACACCCACAGCAGCAGAAAATCATTAGCATATTAGGCCACACCCCTGACAGCACAGTTCATTAACATATTAGGCCAAACCCCCGTGTTACCAGAGGTGTGATCATCCAGCCACACTCACCTTTTGCTTCTTATTCTGTTTACCTTGTTTGTTGTCAAAACCCAGGGCTTTTTTGTAGCAGGAACGTCTTTACTTGTTAGGCCACACACCCCAAATGTAGCCAATCCTAATGAGTTTCTGCTGTTGGGCGTGGTCTGTTATGCTAATGAGTTCCTGCTGGGCATGGCCAACTCAGGAGCCAGCCGGAACTCTGTTCCTGTGCGTTCCTACCCCAAAATAGCCCTGGTTAAACCACATAAGATCTGCTCAGCACAAGTTGCTTTGTTCTGGAGTTTGTTACTGCTGAGCATACGGTTGTTTCAGGATGGTGAAAATATGATCGGTGGTGGACTGGGGAAGGGCAAATGGCCCTGACACTAGTGCCTCCCAGCCCAGTCCCCTCAAAGGAGGGAGGGAGCACCTGCCTGGCCAATTTTGGAAGTACCTAGAGAGGGGCTGTGGCTCAGTGGTAAAGCATCTGCTCGGCATGCAAAACATCCCAGGTTCAGTCTTTGGTTTCTCCAGTAGGAGATGAAAAAGACTTCCAACTGAAACCCTGGGAGCCACTGCTATCCTGAGTAGAAAATACCCATTTTAATGGACCAGTGCTCTGATTCAGTAGAAGGCAGATTCATTTGTCCAAGCTCAGCAAAAAATGAAGATGGTTCAGTTCTGTACAGTTTGGGGGGGGGCTATTTTGGGGAGGGGCTGTGGCTCAGTAGTAGCACCCCTGCTTGACTGGCAGAAGGCCTCAGAGTTTAAATGTAAACACATTATATTTTTTTGGAGGGGGGACTTCTTTACAAGTTAGTATTAAAAACAAGAAATTGTTAGCAGAAAGGTACTGGGTCCGACAAAACAGAACCAAAATCCATTTCTTCATAACCACAGAGCTACATTAAATTCAGTCCCATCCTAGTAATTGATAATTAGGTGTTTCTCATAATTCCTAAAATATATATAGAAAATAATACAAGTTACTAAAATGTTAGTAACAAAGATCTATAGAAATTAATTATTAATTAATCAGTAACAATATCACTGAAGAAACACTCTTCTTAAGCACAAAATTTAATACAATGAGAAATAATAGTTTAATAATGTAAAAAGAGACCTGAAGAAAGACTATCAATCTATCTGTAGAACTAAGTAAAAGCATTAGTAGTGTAGATAACAATTAAGAGACTGTGAATTCTGAACTATCAAGCAATTACAGAGCAATATGAAGCAGGTCTACTCAGAATCCTAGTTAGGTCTATTTAATGGGCCTTACTCCCAGGGAAGTGTTCTTAGGATTGCACTTCCCGTCACCCAGAGGATCCAGTGTTTATTGCTAAGATTCTGAATCTGAGGCTGAGCAGAGGGAAGGGAGCAGCCTAGTCTTTTATAGTTTTGATCTTGAACCCATGTCTACTTAGGGTTGCCAGCTCCAGGTTGGGAAATACCTGGAGATTCTGGGGGTGGAGCCTGAAAAGGGTGTGGTTTGGGGGGAGGGTCTTCAGTGGAGTATAATGCCACAGAGTCCACCTTCCAAAGAAGCCATTTTCTCCAGATGAACTGATCTCTGTTACCTGGAGATCAGTTGTAATAGCAGGACACCTCCAGCCACCACCTGGAAGTTGACAACCCTGTGTCTACTGCTTACCTAGGGTTGCCCTGCCAGCTTCCTTTCTGGACCGGGAGGGCTCCCAGAATTACTACAGAGATCAGTTCCCCTGGAGAAAATGGCTGCTTTGGTGGCTGGCCTCTATGGGATTATACCCCTCAATGAGGCCCCTCCTCTCCCCTTAATCCTGCCCTCCTCAGGCTCCACCCTCAAATCTCCAGGGATTTCCCAACTTGGAGTTGGCAACCCTATGCTTACCTCACACTATGAGGTCTTAGTTTCCCAAGATGATGCTGTGGGAATAAGATCTTTCATTTTCTTGCACCAACACTGTAATAAAACTTCTAATACGCTGCCATAGACATAGCAGAAAGTGACCTTTGATAAAGTGGGAGAATATAAAGATCAGGAATATCTGTGAGGTTGTGTGTTGTTGTTTTTTTACTAAGACTGAACTTTAAGAAATAAGAAGACAATAAACCATTTTGGAGGAGATCTTTGGAAACTGTATATCCATAATTCCTACATCAGACTAATTATCAATAGCTAGAAATGCAGGAGGTGGCAAAATTAGGATTGAAATTAATCAAAGGTCAGCCTCCATTTTGAGAAAGAACCCAACTCAGGCAGATTCTGAATTAAGTGATCAATATGCAAAGACCAACACACCAGTTATAGGACTTCCTTTGCTAACTGCAAGAAGAATGAGCAGAAGGTACTCATGTATATGTATCTTTCCTACCTTTGGAAGGGGGCATGGTTCAGTGGTAAAGCATCTGCCTGGCTTGCAGAAGGTCCCAGGTTCAACTCCTGACCTCTCCAGTTAAAATAGTCAGTCAGTGATGTGAAAGAGTGTCACCCAAGATCCTGGAGACCTGTCTCCAGTCAGAGTAGATAATACTTACCAATGGTTTGATTCAGTATAAGTCAGTTTTCGTGTGTTCATGTGCTTCCCTTCCCTCTCCCCAAGCAGCCTGTTTTGAGCTGAGAAAAGATGACTCTGGAGGTCATATGAATCTTACAGACAAATCTGTACCCTTCCTCTTCTATCAGCAGTACTTCTACTCATGCAAGAAGTTTCACTGTCATTAGGAAGTAGAGAGGAGGGCTTTCATACAATTTCCACTCCTCACTGTGACTCCACCTCATACTCTAGCATGTTACCCATGAAGCTCACCCAACCCCCTTTGAATACCTTCTGCCAGGGGCGTAGCCAGGAGTTTGTTGGTGGGGGAGGCACCAAGGGCACTGAGGGATGTGATGTCACTTATGATGTCACACCGAGACTGGCGAGCCCAGCCACTCGCAGCCAGTAGATGAGGAAGAGCCTCTTCCTCATCTACTGGCTGTGAGTGGGCTTGCCACTCCTGGCTTGAACCTTTGCCATTTAAACAGTGCTCAAGCAGCGAGCCTGCCTGCAGCCAAGTCTACTGGCTGTGGGTGGAGGAGCTGCTCAGATGGGGCAGAGCTACAGATGGGGCATAATTCACTAATGAGGAAGGCGTGGCCCCAAAATGTCACACTGTAGCTACCCGCCTGCCTTCTGCTTCCACTTCATGGAATCCAACCCCTATTGTTTATTGCCCTTTAAAGTAACTTCAGCCTATTAATTTGTGTGCATGTGTGGTGGGTCTGATTGTGCAGTTAAAATGACCACTTGACAGCATACAGAGCTTGAACAATAGCGAATAGTTAATAGGATTAGGAACTGTGTGCTATGTGCTGGCCCAAGTAGTAGCCCTTGTACTTAGCTAACCCTTAGCTCCATGACTGGCACTAATATATTACAGAACTTTTAAAATAAGTACACCTTTCTGGATCAGTCGTCTATTTAATCTAGCTTCCTGTCTCACACAATGGCCAATCAGTTCTTCTGAAGATCCATTATCAGGGTAGAGAGGCCAAGACCTTCCCCTGATGTTGCCTCCTGGCATTGGTATTTAGAGGCTGATGACCTCTGAATTTGGAGGTTCCCGTTAGTCACCAAGTCCCTTTAGCCACTGATAGACCTGTCCTCCATGAATCAGTCTAATCCCCTTTCAAAGCTATCTATCCCGGGAGCCGGGGCTGTGGTGGTGCAGAGGTTAAGACACTGAGATGCAAACCAGAAGGTCTGTAGCCCCAGCTCCCGGGATAGATGGCTTTGAAAGGGGATTAGACTGATTCATGGAGGACAGGTCTATCAGTAATTCGAGACCCTAGTGTTGTGTGACGGAGTGAGCTTCTGTCTGGCCCCAGCTCCTGCCAACCTAGCATTTTGAAAGCAAGAAATTGCAAGAAGATAAATAGGAACCACTTCAGTGGGAAGGTAACAGAATTCCGTGCACCTCGGCATTTAGTCATGCCGGCCACCTGACCACGGAGAAGTCCTTGGACAGCGCTGACTCTTTGGCTTGGAAATGGAGATGAGCACCACCCCCTAGAGTCGGATCGACTGGCTTTCGAGCAAGGGAAACCTTTACCTTTTTATCCCTGGGGCCATCACTACATCCTCCAGCAACAAGTTCCACATCTTAATCACTCATTGTGTAAAGAAATACTTCCTTTAGTCTGTTCTGAATCTATTACCCATCAGTTTCATTGGATGCCCTTGAGTTCTAGTACTTTGAGAGAGAGATAAAATCACTTCACCTCCTGCATAATTTTATAAACCTCTTATCGGCCGAGTACAGACTGGCAATTTGCCCCGGGATGGGACCTGGGCTGAGCGACTCAATATCGGATTAAATGGAATGTTCACACAGGCACATCTGCCTGGCGTCCCCCACCCGGAGCTTACCGGAGCCCTCGCGCTTCAGTGCCGGATTAAAAAAACACCTGATAAAAGCCTTCGCAAATCCAAAAGCCTGCGTTCGTCGCGCGTTTCTCCGCTTCCGGGGAGTCTGAACGCGCAGGCGAAAAGCCAGGAGCAACCCGCGTTGGGCACGAGGCAGCAACACTGTGATTGGCTGTGCTCCGCTCCACTGCCCAATGTGGTGCCGGCATTGCAGGGCAAAAAAAAAAAGAAAATCGGCAAAATGCGCTTATGCGCATGAGCGCTTGAGCGCATGAGCGCTCATGCGCACATACACCCATACACCCACAGCCGAATTAATGGGGAAACGGCGAATATAGCACACCTCCGGCGCGGCAGTCTGAACGCTCCCACGCGCCTCCGTCCCGTATCTTCCGGCAGCGGCCCTCGCTGTGTGGACGGGAAAACCCGGTATAGTTTAATCCAGGGTTTTTTTGCCGCGAGTGGCTACCAGGGCAAATTGCCAGTCTGTACTCGGCCATCATGTCTCCTCTTAGTTGTCTCTTTTCTAAAATGAAAACTCCCAGACTCTTCAGGCTTTCTTCATATGGAAGGTGCTCCAACTCCCTGATCATCTTGGTTGCCATTTTCTGTACTTTTTCCAGCCCTACAATGTCCTTTTCAAGATACAGTGACCAGAACTGTACACAGTATTCCAAATGAAGCCACACCATAGCTGTATATAGGGACATTACAATATTGGTTGCTCTATTTTCAATCTCTTTCTAACTAATCCCTACCATGGAGTTTGCCTTTTTTCACTGCTGCAGCATACTGGGTTGACATTTCCATTGAGTTTTCTACCACAACCCCAAGATCTCTTTCCCTCTCAGTTTCAGCAAGTTTAGATCCCATTAGCAGAATATAAAGAATTTAAGATCGAAACGAGATGCAGCAATGGTTATACAAAAGAAAGAGGATAGACATGATTACGGAGGAATGATTCATATGAAACTTTATTTTAAATGGGAGTAATGCAAATGTTTGCAGATTATTAATATTGCACTGGTGGACATTGTATACCTCAAAGACTGGTGGCCTTTTTCCTGTTTCTTGTTGATCGTACAAGGCCTTAAAGTTATTTTTCGGCTCTGCAAGTGGCGATTAATACTTCAGCTATTGCTGTGTGCATGAGAGAGGTAAGATGTTCACAAAAGGGAATAGGTAATAACTGGATTGATAATAAGTGCCCTGGTTCTTGCTCACATAAACACACCTGTCAAGAATTAATAACACCTGAGGTGTAATAACAGTGCTATAATGAAGAGTCACAAAAGCCCAAGAAAGGGGAAAAAACCATCCTTGAACATAAAAATGTTGCAAGGACTTCAAAAATAAAACTAGGCCTCAACTATTTTCAGGGCTGTTTTGAACATCACGAGCAAAACAGCCATGATTTCCTTATCTGTGTACCTTCCATAAGAGGCCATGCCAATCCCAGCCCTCTGACAGGTACACCTGTACGCTCTCCAAACATCTCTTTGCAACATTCACAGTGTTGGGTACATTTAAAAATCTTACACCAACATTAGCGGTAGTAATGTGGGAAGCACCTTTAGAGAAATATCTTTTGCTCTTGTCGGCTGTAGGATGTCAAGCACATTACACATCTATGAAACTTCTAACAAGCACCATGATGATGGAACATCTTTTATTGCCAAGAGAAGGTTTTGTTCCAGGGCAATCCTAAGCAGGTCTACTTAAAATCCTATTGAAGTTTACTCAGTGGGGCTTACTCTCAGGAAAGTGTTCAAAGGATTACATTGAAGACAGCTTCAGAGGGTATCTATGTTGGCCTGCAGTAGAACAGCTAGATTCAAGTCTGATAGCACCTTAGAGACCAATGAGATTTCCATCAAACCCACAAACCGTTAAATCATTATTATTTGTTCCATGCAAAAAGTCTGTAAGGGGTTTCCAATCAGCAATAAACAAACTTATTGTCTTTTCTCTAATCAGTGGAGTAAGTTTAGCCATTGCTGCAAGTTCTAGCACTTTCACCAACCATTCCTCTGCTGTAGGCAATATTGGACTCTTCCACTTTTGCACATATAATAAGCTTGCTGCCATTTTCTTAAATATAAACAAAGTTCCATGGCTTTTTTCAAGCTGAGTGTCCATTAACCCCAAAAGAAAGGACTCAGGTTTCAATTGTATATTAATATTTAAAATCTTCTGAATTAATTATTGTATTTTTATCCCCCCCCAAATTGCTTTCTTATGTGTCCATGGCATATGGTATAATGATTCTTCTTGTGGTGATAGCCACCGAGGCATTTTTGGACAGATCGTAGGTTCAATGATTTCCATATTCTCAAAATGGCATGTCTAACATAGTGGTTATTAAATTCTACATTAACAAGTACTCTGTCTAGGTTTGCCATAGCTTTCCTCCCAAGGAGCAGGCGTCTTTTAATTTCATGGCTGCAGTCACCGTCTGCAGTGATCTTGGACCCCAGGAACGTGAAGTCTGTCACTGCTTCCACGACTTTGCTTTCTATTTGCCAAGGAGTGATGGGGCCAGTTGCCATGATCTTTGTCTTTTTGATGTAGAATTTCAAGCCACCTTTTGTGCTCTCCTCTTTGACCCTCAGCAAGAAGCTCTTTAGGTCCTCTTCATTTTCTGCCATTAGAGTGGTATCATCTGCATATCTGAGGATGTTGATGTTTTTCCTGGCAATCTTAATTCCAGCTTGTGATTCATCCAGGCTGGCATTTCTCATGATGTACTCTGCATATAAATTAAATAAGTAGGGTGACAATATACATCCTTGTTGTACTTTTCCTATGCTATGCCTATCAGTTGTTCCATATCTGGTTCTAACTGTTGCTTCTTGACCCTTATACAGGTTTCTCAGGAGACATGTGAGGTGGTCTGGTACTCCCATCTCTTTAAGGACTTGCCACAGTCAATGAAGCAGAAGTAGATGTTTTTCTGGTACCTCTTGCTTTCTCCATAATCCAGCGAATGTTGGTAATTTGATCTCTAGTTCCTCTACCTCTTTGAAACCCAGATTATACTTCTGGCAGTTCTCTAGCCACATACTGCTGAAGCCTAGCTTGTAGGGTGTTGAGCATGACGTTGCTAGTGTGTGAAATGAGTGCAACTGTGTGATAGCTGAACATTTCTTGGCATTGCCCTTCTTTGGGATTGGAATGTAAACTGACCTTTTCCAATCCTGTGGGCATTGTTGCATTTTCCAAATTTGCTGGCATATTGAGTGCAGCACTTTCATCTTTTAGAACTTTGAATAGCTCAGCTGGGATACCCTCATCTCCGCTAGTTTTGTTGTTAGTAATGCTTTCTAAGGCCCATTTGACTTCACACTCCAGGATGTCTGGCTAGGGTCAGCGATCACACCATCATGGTTGTCAAGGACACTGAGGTCCTTCTTGTACAGTTCTTCTGTACATCCTTGCAATTTCTTTCTAATCTCTTTTGCTTCTGTTAGGTCCCTACCATTTTTGTCCTTTATCACGGCCAGCTTTGCATGGAACTTTCCCTTGATTTCTCCAGTTTTCTTGAAGGGATCTCTAGTGCTTCCCATTCTATTGTTTTCCTCTATTACTTTGCATTGTTTATTCACAAAAGCCTCCTTATCTCTCCTTGCTGTTCTCTGGAAATCTGCATTCAGTTGGGTAAATCTTTCCTTTTCACCTTTGCCTTTCTCTTTCCTTAGCTATTTGTAAAGCCTCATGAGACAGCCGCTTCACTTTCTTGCATTTCTTTTTCTTAGGGATAGTGCTGATTGCTGCCTCCTGTATAATGCCACGAACCTCCATCCATAGTTCTTCAGGCACTCTGTCTATCAAATCTAGTCCCTTAAACCTATTCTTTACCTCCATTGTCTATTCATAAGGGATGTGATCTAGGTCAAACCTGAATGGCGTAGTGGTTTTTCCAACCTCCTTCAGTTTAAGCCTGAATTTTTTCATCTCTATGTGCATGTATATACTGAGGATTCACTTCATGCGTTTGATGAAATCAGCTTCACAAAGACGTATGCTGCAATATATCTGTGCAGTACACCTTAACTGTTAAGGTGCCAAAAGACTGCATTTAAGGACAACACTGAAACATCAGTTTGTAAAAATGTTGCCACACATACTTGATGGAATAAGCTGCTTTGAAAATATTGTTTTTGAACTCTGGAGCTGGTTGCCTATTTACTTCAAGTCCATTTTAAGGTGTGACTCTCATATTTAAAGCCCTGCTTGACGTGGTTGCCCCATACATAAGGACCAGCTCTAGGTAGAATCTACCAAGTGGGCTCAGGGATTCTCTGTGTGAAACCTCTCTCTGTCACTATTACGAGGAAGGGAGGCAGAGATAAGCTTTGCTTGAAAAATCATGAAGGGCTACTCACTGCAATGCATCATTCCTCCACTTTTTAGCCCTTTAAAGGGCTTTCCCCATTTCTGTGCAGAGCCAAGTTCCAATGTTATAGCCTGGCTTGGGAAGGGAAGGGAAGGGAAGGGAAAATCAGAGAAAAGGGATGGGGTTTAGGGCCTGGCATGACAGGAGGGGGGAAGGGGATTAACAGGGTTGAGATGGGAAAGTAGGAAGAAAAGAGGGATGTGTAGACAGCATTCCCACAAACGGTGTTATGCTGCCACCACCTTGGCACCACCTCCCTGTGAAAAGCGGCCCAGTTATACTCTTGACACTTCAGAAAGGTCTGCCAGAGAGACTGAGGAAGGCAATACACAAGAAAACCTGCAAAATGTGTTCCAGAGGGCTTTTTGCCTGAGTTTGTTGGCTTCAGTTTGGTGTAGTGATTAAGTGTGCGGACTCTAATCTGGGAGAACCAGGTTCGATTCCCCACTCCTCTACTTGCACCTGCTGATGTGACCTTGGGTCAGTCACAAGCTCTGGCACAGCTGTTCCTGAAAGAGCAGTTTGTGTTAGAGTTCTCTCAGCCCCACAGGGTGTCTGTTGTGGGGAGGGGAAGGGAAAGGAGTTTGTAAGCCGCTCTGAGACTCCAAGTGAAGGGTGGGGTATAAATCCAATCTCTTCTTCTTCTTCATGGTTACTATTATCCTATTGCTTGATCTGTGCAAAAGTTGGTGCTGTTTTTAATTAATCTGTCAGCTCTGAGTGTGTTAATATTTGTACTGTTTTTCCACCTTTTTTTCTTTTGGGCATGTGTTTGTAACCTGTCTCAAGCCCTGGGGAAAGGTATTTCAAACAAATGTTTCAAACAAATACATGAATAAAAAAAACCTCGTTTTTGTTTTTGTTGTACCACACTAACACAGCCATACACTGGACTATATAACAAGAAAATACAGATAGGACGAGATAAGGAAGATCATAGAAATGAATGAAGGGAGCTGGCATAGAGCTAGGGTTCCCAGACTTGTTGGGTCTGGGTTGGGAAAACCGGGAGATTTTGGGGGTGGAGCCTGGAGAAGGCGAAGTTTGGGGAGTGGAGGAACCTCAGCAGGGCATGATGCCATCGGGTCCACACTCCAAAGCAAACATTTTCTCCAGGGGAACTGATCTCTATCATCTGGGGATCAGCTGTAAAAGTGGGAGATCTCCAGGCCCCAACTGGACATTGGCAACCCTAGTTGGGTCTGTTGGCATAATTGAAATTCAGAGAACAGTCAGTGGGTACCACCATAAAATGGCTATCAAGGGGCTCAGTCAGCCACAAAATGGCTGCCATGGGGGCAGAGGACATTCACAAAATACTGGGAGGTTCTAAGCCATGCATCCTCCTGCGACGGAGATGACTCTTTCAGAATGGAAGCACATTCTGCTCCAATGAGACCCAGTGTGGTGTAGTGGTTAAGAGAGAACCAAGCTTGATTCCTCACTCTTTCACACAGAGAATCTGGAGAACCAAGCTTGATTCCTCACTCTTTCACACAAAGCCTGCTGGGTGACATTGGAACAGTCACAGCTTCTTTCAGAACTCTCTCAGCCCCGCCTACGTCACCACCTGTTGTGGGGAGAGGAAGGAAATGTGATTGTAAACTGCTTTGAGACTCCTTAAGGTAGTGAAAAGCTTTTCAATGAGATGAAAGAAAGGCAGGGTTAGATTTTTGCTTTGGGGGGAAACAGATGTTTTGGGGAAGGGGGTCATAGGCACCAAGAAACATGCTAGTAGGTGCCACATTGGGGATCAGTGTTGTGGAAGAGCCAGGTAGGTTCCCATCAGGGCCGGCTCCAGGTGTCTGGGCGCCCTAGGCAGGACAGCCTGGGGCACCCCCCACTGGGGATGCCAACCTCCTGGTGGGGCCTGAAGACCAGGAGGGCGGCGGCGGAGTGCTGCCGCCCCCCCTCCCAGCACCGGCTTTTCTGGGGGCTCCACGGCTGTGGGACCCCCAGGAAAGCCAGGAAGGGGGCGGGGGGTCTAGCCGCCGCCCCCTCCTTCCCAGCGCCAGCTTTTTGGGGGGCTCTGCAGCTGTGGGACCCCCAGGAAAGCCGGGAAGGGGGTGGGGGGGTCTAGCCGCCGTCCCCTCCCTCCCAGCACCAGCTTTTCTGGGGGCTCCATGGCTGCGGGACCCCCAGGAAAGCCGGGAAGGGGCGGGGGAGTCTAGCCACCGCCCCTCCCTCCCAGCGCCGGCTTTTCTGGGGGCTCCGCGGCTGTAGGACCCCCAGGAAAGCCGGGAAGGGGGTGGGGGTCTAGCCACCGCCCCCTCCCTCCCAGCGCCAGCTTTTCTGGGAGCTTTCTGGGGGCTTTCTGGGGGGGGAGTGAGGCCGGCGCGCCCTAGGCAAACTCCTAGTTCGCCCTATGGGCGATCCGGCCATGGTTCCCATCTAGCTCCAGCTGAACTCACTGGATGGCTGAAAGCTACTCTCTCAGTACAGTATGTGGGAATAATGAAACTGTCAGAAGAAAGAAGGCAGCACCAGAAAAGCAGGAAGTGAACCAGGACTTTAAAAAAAAGTGCTGTGGAATCATTTATTTGAAAGAAGTGCATGCATGTTGACTCAACACATTTCAAAGGTAGTTATTGTTCCTTGGAATCAAGTGTGGGGGGAAAGGGTAATTGCACAACTTTATCATAGCAGAATACATCAAACAACAATAGGGATTATTCTTAAAGTACCTCATCCTATACCTGCCTCAGTCTTAATTAGAAACGGGTCAAAATATATGTGCACCTTCGTTCTATAATTACCTACAAAGGATGACTCATTATTGAAAATCATGTTGCACACATGAAACCTCTTATTAAACCCATCCCCTTCTTACTCGGCGTATTGCAGACCGAAAGCTGTCTGCTTATACAAGTACCGGAGAGAGAGAGTAAAAGGAAGCAGAAAGGAAGGCAAGCAAAATAAACAAAAAGAGAGAGAGAGAGATGCACATTAATCACTGCTCTAGCTTTTGATTTTATAGGCTTTACCAGATGTTGCATGGCCATCTCTTGGCACTTTCACTTACAGAGAGAACTCAAGCATATATATATAATAATTCTCTGGTGCTGGTGGCACACTCCAGAACATTCCACACACTCCAAAATCAATTCGCTCTCTGGCCGGGCATTCAGAAGCTTACCCAGCTTACGCTATCCATTGGCTGTGTGGGCTGAGTCCCACCCACACAAGCAGCACAGCGCTTAACCCTCAGTCTGGAGGGAGCCAGCGAAGGGGATGGACACTCCGCCGAGGGAGCAGCAACTCCACCATGGGGGAGAGAGGGGGCAGACCTAGCAAGTGCCAGCAAGCAGGGGAAGCACTTACCTTCACTGCGCCTTGCGGCCCCTATCCCTCGACCGCAAGGATGGTGCTTCGTCAGGGTGATAGCTCAGCGGGCTGCACCACAGAGAAGGCTGCCCAGCGCCTTTTAAAGGCTCTTCCGCCTTCCTTCAGCAGCAGTGGCAGCGCCAGGGAGGGTCTGGCATACAGGAAACGACCTGCGGCTCCTGGAAAGCTGGACTCTCTCCTGAGGAAGACACTTCTCTTGGCTCCTGTGTGGGACTAACTGTGACTAACTGTCCCCTCAGTGGCTGTTTTCTGTCAGTAAAAAAACAAAGGACTTTCAGCATAACACCCTCCCCCGCCCACTGCCAACTTGGCCACTTTCCTCTCAGAATAAACTGAAAACGGCTCTCTCTCCTTTTTGGCTCCACCATGGCTGGCTGGCTAATGAGCTGGGCCAGCAACCATCAATCCATTCTCTCAACCCCCTGCTGTGTGGCTGACTTTCCCCCAGGGTTGCCAATCTCCAAGTGGGAGCTGGAGATCTCCCGCTGTTACAGTTGATCTCCAGATGACAGAGACCAGTTCCCCTGGAAAAAATGGCTGCTTTGGAGGGTAGACCCTATGCCATTATCTCCAGCTGTCGTTCCATCCCCCCCCCCATGCTGCCCTCCACAGGATCCACCCCCAAATCTCCAGGTATTTCCCCAATCAGAGCTGGCAACTGTACTTTCTCCTCAGTGCCTGTTGCTAGGCAACCAGGTTCTGTCAGTAAAAGGCCTTTCCACACCTATTTTGGCCTTTGGGAGAAAACTCATTGGGGCCATTCCTGATAGGGTTGCCAACTCCAGGTGGAAAATTCTTGGTGATTTGAGGGCTGGAGCCTGGAGAGGGTGAGGTTTGAGGAGGGGTAGGACCTCAGACAGGTACAATGCCATAGACTCCACCCTCCAAGCCAGCCATTGGCTCACGGGGAACCACTGTTGCCAATCTCCAAGTGGGGGCTGGAGATCACTCAAAATTACAACTACTCTCTAGGAAGGAGGGGGAGGAGATGGAAAGCTGAAGCCAGGGGGCAGATAATGGTAGGTTGATGGTTGGTTGGGAGATATGGTTGCCAACTCGAGTTTGGGAAATTCCTGGAGATTTGAGGGATGGGGCCTGGAGATGGTGAGGTTTGAGGAGGGGTGGGACCTCAGACAGGTACAACGCCATAGACTCCACCCTCCAAACCAGTCATTCCCTCATGGGGAACCATTGTTGCCAGTCTCCAGGGGAGGGATGGAGATCACACAGAATTACAACTGCTCTTCAGATGGCAGAGATCAGTTCCCCTGGAGAACATGGTGGACTCTGTGTCATTATACCCTGCTGAAGTCACCACAGCAAATTGATGCTGAGTGCCCAAGGCCAGGGCACTCTCCCAGAGCCTCTTTCTAGATCTCGTTGTATTTATTTCCACAGCGGGCTTTATTCCTAGTGTGTGTGTATGTGTATGTATACACCATATGATGACTACAGGTTGAGAATGGCTTGATTGAAAAGGAAAGAACACTGATTTCACATGACTCGTAAGAGGCCTCCTGGACCCCAGTTCCTATGCATGTTTACTTAGAATAAAGGCCAGCTGCATTCTTCCAATGACAATCATACACCTGTGCCCAGGACTGAGACCTTGCTTGTATAGTTCCTCCAAAGGGGAATACAGCAACTCCTGGGGGCAGGGAGTGTTTGAGGTTGTAAAAATGACATGGGAGGAAGACATTAATATTGCACATTTATATACTGCTCCGAGGATCTTGCTTAAAATGGGGAGGGGATATACATCTAATACATTTTTGAAAACTTCCTCCTTGTGCCACAGTTTTAATTTTAACTGGGATCTCCCCACAGCAGATATTTACAATTTAAAAAGTCTGGATCAGAGATCTCTCAGCATTTCAGGGTTGCCAAATTCCAGATGGGGTTTGTGGATCTCCCAGAATTACAACTGATCTCCAGATAATAGTGATCAGTCCCCCTGGAGAAAATGGCTGCATTGGAGGGTGGACTCTATGGCATTATCCTGTACCGAAGTCCCACCCCCAAACCCCTGCCTTCCCCAGGCTCCATCTGCAAATCTCCAGGAATCTCCCAAACTGGAGTTGGCAACACTGCAGCATTTCATTCAGGCAGTTACCCCAGTATTGCACTTTATAACTCCTTGACAAAAAAAAAATGGTTTTACAACCAAGACAGATACTGTTTTTGAAAAAACAATAACCACATTTGTATCTTACTAGTTTCTCTGAGGAGGTCAGGTTGCAGTGATAATTTTCTTTGCAGTTTTATTCACCTAGAAAAGAGACCCTGATTTTTTTTATTGGGGGGGGGGGGCTTACAAAGTGAAAACATAATGTAAACATAAAACACTATAAAATTCTCACCAATGGCGGAACTGTCAAAAATACTGCATTAAAAACCCAGAGCATAAATGCATCAAAAAAGGCATTCAACAGATTAAAACGAGTTTTATAAAATAGTACTCAGGCTAGACATCGACTATCAAAAATGGTGATGAAAAGATCAACCCCTTAATTAAAAGCCTGAAGCCTAAGGGCAAGTTCCAGATGCTCAAGGGGGAGGGCATTCCACAGGCAAGGCACCACCACTGAAAAAGCCCTGTCTTTGGTCACCATCAGCCTCACCTGTGAAAGCAGGAGCACAGAGAGCTGAACCAGCACTGCCCAAGTAGGTCAGGAAAATGACGGACTCAAGACCACACATGGAGTTTTATGGTCAACCCACCAGAGATTTTAACCCAGGTGTCCTCAGGTTAAGTTAGGGTTGCCAGCTCTGGGTTGGGAAATTTTTTGAAATTTGGGGGTGGAGCCTGGGGAGGGCAGGTTTTGGAGAAGGGAGGGACCTCAACTTAGTACAATGCCACAGAGTCCGCCCTCCAAAGCAGCCATTTTCTCCAGAGGTACCGATCTCTGTAGTCGGGAGATAAGTTGTAATTCTAGGCAATCTCCAGATCCTACCTGAAGGTTGGCAACCCTAGTCCCATTCCAGCACTCAAGCCAGTCCAACAGTGAACAGCAGTACTGTCTTAACAGCATGGCCTCCCAGAGGAGATCATGGGGCACCCTCTTTGGCCTCCTTTGAAGGCACTGCAAAGCAGTATTGTGTAAGAAGGCCTTTGCAAGGGAACTGATGTTTTGCCAGATGTTGGGAAAGGCGGTGAAGTCTTTGAGCTGTTTTGTATTGCACTTATTAATTGCTTTGTTTGTGTTGTGCCCATTTTGGGATATCAGCCAACCTGAGTCCCAGTGAAATGAAGGGCAAGTGGGGTATAAATATTTAGATTAATTAATCTTGTACCTTCTCTTATGCCATTTAGGTATTATGTTATTGACCCTTTGTGTTTATTTAGTGAGATATTTGCAGACTGCTTTTCTCCGTGGGGGACCCAAAGTACCTTACAACATTGCTCTTCCCTCCTCCATGTTATCCTTTCAACAACAAAATGTGGTAGGCTGAAAGTGACTGGCCAAAGTTCAACCCAGTGACCTTTCATGGCGGAGTGGGGATTTTAACCGGGGTCTCCCAGCCTGAAGTAAGGTTTCCAGCATGAGGCTGACAACTGGTGGGAGACTCATCAGTCAGGTGGGGGTCCTTGACAGTGATGTGGTAACATTGCTGGTGGTGTGACATGATGATGTCACTTCCAGAAGAACTGGAAATGACATAATTGCACCATAGCTCAGCATTTGGCCAAAATTCTTTGTTTTTTACCATTGAATATTGGCTGAATACTAGAATGTCACCAGCCAGATGATGACATCACTTCTGGCCATGCTGGAAGTGACATCATCATGTTACCAGCAATCCCGAATTGCCCCCATCCCCACCATTTTCTACCACCACTCAGCAGGAATAGCAAGCTGGGGGTGGGAGATTTCCCGCTGAAGCAGGAGACCTGGCACACCTAGTGGGAAGGTACAGGAGACAGCAAAGGTAAGAAGATCCAGCCTCGCTCTGTGCCTCAATGGGAAATTTCTAGGAAATGGTATGGAAATTGCCTTATGTTCCTTGATGATGGGTAGCCATGGAATAAATAAATAAATAAATAATGGCCCCTGTTAAAAATTGCTGCCAACCAGAGCACTAATTAGCTGAAATCTCTTTACATGCACAGGATTTTTTTATTCATTTAGCTGCAAAAGTATATCTATTGTTTTTAATACTGAGGCAAACGAAGCCAGACTGCGTGCTATCGTCTACAGGAATATGTTAATATCTTTATGCAATTTCTAACATGCCTGGAACTGCAGCCCGACCAGGCTGTTATTACTGCCATGAGAGAATGACTAAGGAAATGCGTAACATTCAGTTTCAAAGTCCTGCACGACAATCCTATTATACTAAACGTAAATGTATTCCATGCCAGCCAGTTTCCAACGGTTACTCTTTCATTTGGAGAAAGCGCCGCAGATACTCAATGCATGTGGTAGTCACAGGAATCTGAAATGGATTCAGTAAACCCAATTAAACAGAAAGAACCAGTCTCTCTATATGCTAATTATTCAGGTGCTATTTGAGTGCCTTGAAAATGGCTCCTAGGCTTCTTTTCACTGTCTAATAAAGAGGAACATAGAAAGAGATCTGTTCGGGGTGGGTTTTTATATCATCCTGCTGTTGCTGTATTATTCCAGACTTCCATCAGCTGCAGTTTTACAAGCTGTGACTGGTTTTCCCCCCTCTCTTAGTCATGAGACATCACTGAAGGGGTGGGGGTGGGGTGGAGAAAGGCAGCTTGAAATAAAATGCAAGTTCTTCAATTACCAGTTTTGGTCTCCAGTGATGCTTAGACCAGGCAGCAACACACTTGGAAGAGGCAGAGAGGCCTACACGGTACAGGCCGCAGCCTGTTCCCAAGCACCTACGGCCTGGCACATAGTACTGTGCTATGGGTCAGCACCACATTAGACCCCTCGGTACCTCAGCTCTTTCCTGACAATCTCCAGAGATCTCGGCAAGAACTTTGAAGGTGTAAAGAAAACAAGCACTTATCTACATGCCCAGCTGGATCTGGCACCTAGCTTAGCTCAGAGTTCCTTCAGATGCTTGAGGCAAACCTGCTGAAGCCAAAACAATGAGTCAGAGTTTTAGCAATTGCTGCAAAACTACCCACAGAGCAACAGCTAGAACAGTGGCAAGAGACGCCAACACCCCTCTTCTCTCCATGGAATAATCTGCCATCTTGTTGCGTGTCTTAACTTCCACTGTGGTCTCAGCAGGTGTTTCAGGTGCTGATGACTTCAGCTGTCCTAGGCTTGTCACCGGTTTCTTATTTCCAGGAATTGTTCCATATTCAGTATTAACAGAAATGCAGGGGGAAAGTGATGAATCATAACAGCAAAAAAAAATCCCAGCTTTAATACTGTCATGTACTTCCTAGATTTATTTATTTAGAAGAGGAAGAAGAGGAGGAGATTGGATTTATACCCTGCCCTTCACTACCCAAGGGAGTCTCAGAGCGGCTTACAAAATCCTTTCCCTTCCCCTCCACACAACAGACACCCTGTGAGGGAGGTGGGGCTGAGGGAGCTCTGACAGAAACTGCTCTTTTTCAAGGACAGCTCTTGCCAGAAGGTCATCCAGCAGGTGCAAGTGGAGGAGTGGGGAATCAAACCCTGTTCTCCCATATTAGAGTCCACACACTTAACCACTACACCAAACTGGCTTTAGTACATTTTAACCCCATCTTTCTTTCAAGGGGCTAAGGGCAGCATACACAGTTCTCCCTTCCCTAATTTTATCTTCACAACAACCCTGTGAGGTAGATTAGGCTGAAAGAGACTAACTGACTCATGGTCACCCAGTGAGCTTAATGGTGCGGGAGATATGAACCTGGGTCTGCCACACAGGGTTGCCAGCACAAGGTGGGAAATTCCTGGATATTTTGGGGTGTGGCCTGGGGAGGGGCAGGACCTCAGCAGTTTATAGTACTAGAGTCCACCCTCCAAAGTAGCCATTTTCTCCAGGGGAACTGATTTCTGTCATCTGGAGATCAGTTCTAATTGGGAGTTCTCCAGGGCCCACCTGAAAGTTGGCAACTCTATGTCAGATCCTTGTATGCCTCTCTTCCCCAAGTGATGAGCCTTCCAAGGTAGCACTTACTTGAGTTGGATCCCTTTGGAGGATCCCTGCTACAAAAAAAGCCCTGGGTTTTGACAACAAACAAGGTAAGCAGAATAAGAAGCAAAAGGTGGGTGTGGCTGGATGACCACACTTCTGGTAACATGGGGGTGTGGCCTAATATGCTAATGAGCTGTGCCATCAGGGGTGTGGCCTAATGTTCTCATGAATTTCTGCTGATGGGTGTTGCCTATTAAGCTAATGAGTTCCTGCTGGGCTTTTTCTACAAAAAAAGCCCTGGTGGGAACAATTCCAGTTCCTGCTGCTGAGAGGTAAACTATTTATTTATTTATTTATTTATTTTATTTGGATTTGTATCCCGCCCTCCCCGAAGGCTCAGTACCATCAAAGTGCTGGGCAGGGCTGTGAGATTGGGGGGGGGGCCCTCACAGTGCCATCACAGGCCCCGGCTCTCTTTGATTAGCTAATTCACTGATTGATCTGATTAAGGCAATTAAATAAATTAAAAAATGAGAGGGAGAGAGAGACCTCAGTCAACTCACAGTAGTATCTTCTCCTCTTTCCCTTCCAACATCTAAACAGTTGTTTACATACAGAGACACACATCTTCTCTCTCCCTTCAGTGGGAAGGTGTCCACTTCTGCTGAGCTGAACAGAACCATTTCCCAACACTGAAGACCCATACTGAGGCCCCTCCCCTCCCCAAACCACGCCCTCTCCTGGATCCACCCCCTAAGTCTCCAGGTACTTCCCAACCCAGACCTGGCAACCCTACTGCAACAACACATCACAAAGCTGACAAATTTTAATAAAGCATTGTTAATATTCTAGCTTTACTACAGTCTCACAATGAGTTTCATATTTTGGGGATCTTCACGTGTCAACCCTATGCTGTTTACCTTATAAGTCGGTGGTGCAAACTTCTCTGGAGATGGGGGAGTTATGTTTGAAGTGGCAGGAAATGGCTGGTACTCCTCAGACAGAATATCTAGTTTTGGAGGACTGCCATTTGGAGATTCTTCAATCAAAGGGTCACCAGCAGGTGAGTGTCCCCTCAGCTGGTCAATATGACATTTTCGGACATGTCCACCAATAATCCAGATTGTGTATGAAAGACTGTCTCATTCTTACCAGGCATATGACTCTTACCGTGAAACATTTACTGTTCCAACTCCACTAACTTCAGGCAAACACAGGATCCTGTGGAAAGAATGAGCACAGAATAGTGGATGGCAAAGCAGAGACTGCTGTGAAGTTCCTACTTTGTTGTAACAGGGCAGCCTTTCTGCACAAGACTCCCAAGATGCTGGCTGACTCACATCATCTTTCTCTATGTGGCTCAATTAACCCATTTTAGATACAATAGCAGGAAGTCCCAGCAGTCATGGATAAGAGGACAAGTCCTCTTGTGGGTTAAAAACTGGTTAATTAACAGGAAACAGAGAGTGAGTATAAATGGGCAGTTTTCATAGTGGAAGTTGGTAAGCAGTGGGGTACCACAGGGCTCAGTACTAGGTCCAGTCCTTTTTAGCTTGTTCATTAATGATTTGGAGTTGGGAGTAAGTAGTGAAGTGGCAAAGTTTGCAGATGACACTAAGTTGTTCAGGGTGGTGAGAACCAGGGAGGGCTGTGACTTGAGGCATTCCAAAGGGATCTGCTGAGGCTTGGTGAGCTAGCGTCAACATGGCAAATGAGGTTCAACATGGGCAAGTGCAAAGTAATGCACATTGGAGCCAATAACCCTAACTATATAACTGTACATTGATGGGGTCTGAACTGGCAATAACTGACCAGGAGAGAGATCTTGGAGTTGTGGTAAATAACTCACTGAAGATGTCGACTCATCATTGTGTGACTGCAATAAAAAATGCAAATGCTATGCTGGGGATTATTAGAAAGGGGACTGAAAACAAATCAGCCAGTATTATAATGCCTCCATATAAATCAATGGTGTGGCTTCATTTGAAATACTGTGTACAGTTCTGGTCACCGCTCCTCGAAAAAGATATTATAGTATTGGAAAAGGTGTAGAAAAGGGCAACTAAAATGATTAAGGGGGTGGAACACTTCCCTTTGGAGAAAGGTTAAAGCGGTTAGGGCTCTTTAGCCAGGAGAAACAATGATTGAGGGGTGACATGATAGAGATTTACAAAATTATGCACGGGATAGAGAAGGCAGAGAAAGAAGTACTTTTCTCCCTTTCTTACAATACAAGAACTCGTGGGCACCCAATGAAATTAATATGCAGTAGACTTAGAATAGATAAAAGGAAGTACTTCTTCACCCAAAGAGTAATTAACATGTGGAATTCACTGCCACAAGAAGCAGTGGTGGCTACAAGCATAGACAGCTGCAAAAGGATTGGATAAACATATGGAGCAGAGGTCCATCAGTGGCAATTAGTCACAAGGTATAGGTGGAATAACAGGGGACGCAGTAGCTCAGAGGTTAAGACACTGAATTGCAGACCGGTAGCTCGGCAGTTCAAGACCCTAGTGTCACGTGACAGAGTGAGCTCCTGTCTCTGGTCCCAGCTCCTACCAACCTAGCAGTTCAAAAGCAAGAAATTGCAAGTAGATAAGAAGGTAGCAGCATTCCGTGTGCTTCAGCATTTAGTCATGCCAACCACATGACCACAGAGAAGTCTTCGGACAGCACTGGCTCTTTGGCTTGGAAACGGAAATGAGCACCATCCCCTAGAGTCGGATTCCAATGGCTTTCAATCAAGGGAAACCTTTATCTTTACCTTTATAGATGGAATACTCTGTCTGGGGCAGTGATGCTCTGTATTCTTGGTGCTTAGTAGGCAACAGTGGGAGGGCTTCTGGATTCCTGATGGCACCTGGATTTTGGCTACTGTGTGACAGAGCGTTGGACTGGATAGGCCATTGGCCTGATCCAGTATAGCTTGTCTTATGTTCTTAAGGGGACAAAATGCCTTTCAGTGAAAAATCTAGAATCCAGTCACAGAAAATTGTCCCCACAATTCCAGGGTTGCCTCTGTAGCAGGTCATTTTGTAGTCCTACACACAAAAACACTGTGTTTTGGGTACACCAGAAAAATTGATGCTTCTAACTGTTCATTGACCAGCAATTAAAACTGAAAAAAAGGCAAACAGTTGGAGTATGAAAAGAAAACACGCACTTTATCTATAACAAGTTTGATTTGGAATCGAAACCACTCCCGTGTTCCCTCAGATCCTAGTAGCAAACGGGCCTGAAACTGAAAGCAGTCGTTTGTTGCTGACTTTGTATTTTGTAAGTGCTGCAAATGCTGAAACTGCAGCAAGAAACCATATATACCAATACCATAGTCAGTGTATGACAGAATCAGGTTGTAATTAAATCAGTCTGAAACCAGTAATTATCTGGAAAATAAATCTAACACATTCAAACTGATGAATTACAATTTTGGACTGGCAATTTCCCCTTTTTCTAGGGCCCTTTCTGCCCTCTTCTTTTAATCCATTTTCACCACGGTGTCCTCCACGCAAGTCTGCACTAAAATTGAATTCAATCTCCTTTTTAATCCAGGTTTTTTCCATACTCTGCACTAAAATCGAGTTCAATCTTCATTTTATTCAGGGTTCCCCCCCCCCCATTCTGCATTACATTACCTCCCTTCAGTGGACAGCCTGCTTTCAGCCTGCTGTTGCCACAGGTTATTTGGATGCTGTTTTGCCATGGACTTAAATCGTCTCAACTTGAATACTGAGAAAATCCAGAGTAGCAGGCAAATGCAGAAAGGAATTAAGTCCAGCTGTTAAATACTGGGTTCAAGACACATTGCAGTGAACAGCTCTATTTTATTTAGTGATTTCAGGAACAAGACTTGAGACTCCAGGGCAACTGCCCTGTTTAAGTAGCATGCAAAACCCACACCCAAACACACCCCACTCCCAATGACAGGCTATTTACATCATATTGTCTCCTCATTGGTTACCTCTGTTTGCATAACATTGCCTTCTCATTAGTTACCTCTAGAATCCTGGTGGGTCTATTGTTTCCGAGCTCCAAGCTCAGCCTGTCTCTTATGGACAGACCTGGGATATTCCAAACCAATTCATAACATAGGACTTGCAATCTTGTTGAGCCTGTGGGCAGAACAGGGAGTGGGTGTCACACAAAATGGCTGCCATGAGGGCTGGGGCCAATGACAAAATATTGGGTGGTTCCAAGCCAAGTATCTTCCTATGAAGGAGACAATGGTTTCTGAGTGTGTACTCTCCACAAAGACACAAAAGTAGTGCCTCCTGGTCTCTTTGGTGGAAGCACTTCAGATTTCAACAAGGTGGAGGAAAGCTAGCACTGGGCATTTACTTTAAGAAAGAAATGCTTCAGGAACAAAGCAAACAGGCACCCGGAAACTCATCAACAGGCAACACGGCATCCATGGAAGCTATGTTGAGGGTCACTGCTCTTGATCTTGGTCATATGGAATAGCTGTTCCTTGGATGCAACTGCCATGAAATTCTGATACTTGTGGAAAGTGATGTGGTAGCCATTTTTTAAAATTAATAATGAACTTCAGGATAGTGCTTCTTGCTTTCTCAAATATCAAATGTGTTTGGAGGGAAAGCCCCATCATTACAGGTGATTGTAATATACATATTACCATAAAACATAAGAAAACTATGCCAGATATGGTTGATTAAGCTTGTCATTCATCCACCCACATTCCTGCCCTTGGCCACAATCCTTTGTCCCCAAGAAACTGAGAAGCAGGTTTTTAAAAAATGGCTGGAAAATGACCTCTATGGTGAGGCTGTAGGAATTGCCCCATATTTCTACGGTCTTTACCATAGAGGTTGGGGGAATTCCCAGAGCATCACCCAGAAGTAATGTCACATCCTCCACACATTCCACATTACTCAGGCTCCAAAGTCTTCCAGGATTTGCAGAGGCTCTGCTGGCAACGATATGGTTAATATATTTTGGACTTTTCCATTTGTCTTATAATACTGGTCTTAAATTTTATGGTATATTGAAGAAATGATAGCCAGAATCTCCACATGGCCTAGTTAGATTTTTGTATAAAATACTTGGGGGTTTAGGAGTTGGAAATTCTTACCGATGGTTTGACAGCAGTCAGAATGGTTTCAGCTCACACATGAAGGGGAAGATATCCTTCATCAAGAATGGATTTGTTGTCCAAAACATGGAACGTTTTCTCAATGGTTAAATTAACCAGTTACATGTGACTGCACAAGGGAAGGCATATCTGAGAACAACTGATCTTTTTACACTCACAAGGGAGGCTGTCATTGTTTTCACCTTCTTGTTCCCAGAAGGCCAAGGGAGCTGCTTCCTACACATCCAGAACTCTCCAAACAGGAACAGACGAAAAAGGCCTCTTGTTTAGATTATGGCCTGAATACCATTTTTCCTTCTCCTTTAAAAAAAACTCCATCCTGACGAACACATTTTAAATATGCTTAACATCATTTAAGTTTAGATAATGGTTTGTTGACTCTACACATTTTCAAGCTTGTTTTCAGAAAGGGTCTATTTCTTAATGAATTCTAGTCCTTTCATATGATACTGTACGGGTGTGTTCAGACGCTCTATTTGAACCACTTTCGGCACACTTCAGGAACAGATTTTATGTGCACGTTCACACATCCAACATCTGCGCACCGTCCCCAGCCCTCGCTTTCTGGATCAAACCCCCTTTAAACCGGAGTATTTTGATACCACTTACACAAGTGGTGTTTTCCTGATTCTCCAGTTCTAGCCACACTTTTCTGACGTCTGATCGCTCCTGCGGTGTCGAGCCACTTTCGGGTGCTTCAACCCCCTCCCCTCTGGAAAGCTGCTGTGGAAGCCTAAGGCTTCCGCTTTTTGTCCAACATTTTTTTATGCCATGGCGGTGTGCGCATAGGCGGAGCTCTGCTCCTAAGTTAATAAAAGCAAAGTTTAAATGGTGCCTAGTTTTAGCATTTAGATAAGTTCGGGATCTCACAGAGGCCAGTTTCGGGGTAAAAGTTTAAAGGGAAGTGTTCATTTAAAGTTTAAAGGGAAGTGTGGAAATTGCTGTTCTGCGCACGTGCAAAAATTTTAGTTCTACAGATGGCTGCCTGTGCACATGCTCAAACTGAGCAGAAAAAAACCCACCTATGCATGGTCCCGGGTGTGGATGGCGAGGAACGATGTGGCTGCGCAGCGATCCAGAACAAAGAGGTGAGTGTGATCGTGATGCTCCGGGTTAAAAAAAACAACAACGCATTGGGACCAGAGCAATTTACACCACTCCCAGCATGCTGTCTGAACGCATCCTAGGATTATCTTTAAAGTAGGCATACTGGATTAGCAGCTATGATAGACCCCAGTAGCTTCCCAGGGAGATTTTCCCCACCAAAATGTAGTTCATTTCTGTTACTGAGTCACTTCCTAGTAGCATGTATTGCTTTGTCTTAAAAGACTTGATTGTACTACCCTTTGACAGGGATATATTTTGGCTTTGGACCCAGCACAGGAACTTGAGGGGAAAACAGGAGCCCTCTTGTCTTAAACCCTTTGAAATGGCACTTGAGACTATATAGCTTTTAGAACAGCATACAAGATTTTTATTTAACAGGCAGGGAATATATATAGAAGAAGTCAAGTTTTAGAAATACTGAGGTAAAAGATATATTTTGTATAGGAACAAATTCTGAAGACAAACAAGACTGTGTTGTTATAACTTATTTTCAGAGATTTCTAGATCTTTTCAGTGAGAGGTATTTTGCTTAGTATATTTCAGCAGTTTCAGAATTACTTCACAGAGTTTCTTGGAGCTTTGCTCTTTCTTAAAGTATCTAACTTTCTCCCTTTTGAAAATACAGTTTTCCACTAACCTCTGAGGTGTCTAAAGCTTATTCCCATCACCACAGACCAGAGTTCTCCTCAGAACTCAATCCCTTTTCAACTGGCAGGAATTATTCCTCTTTTCCTAAGAAACAATAACCCTTTTTCTACTTGGCTTGAATGGGAGTTACAGCCTAACACCCCAGTCACCCTTGCCAAATCTCTCTTCCAGTACTGATGTCTGTGTAAAACAATTTTTATAGTTTTCTGGACTGAGAATCACAATTCTCCCTCAGAGTAGTTCTTATTCAATTAGGGCAAAGGAGTCTCTTCTCTTCTCTCAGAAGAAGAACCTGTCTGATCAATCCTGTCAGAACTACTGACTCCAGCCATCTCTTTCTCTGTCAGAAGCCAACTCACTGGCTTGTGGACTCCAGACAAAAAGCCTCTTCCCTCCAGTATACAGCTTATCATATATTTTCTCTCAGCTGATGCTGACCAATCAGAAGGCATGTAGAGCAGCCAATTAAAAAGCTTCAGGGAAGATAAACTCCTTAATTCCCAGGCTCTCTGAACTAGCAACATTTTAAAATCTGCTTTTTATGTGCAATTCATCACAGCAGGCCTTGCACTTTACAAATTAAATAACAGGACACAATGGTTTTAAATGTCATGAGAGAAGGGGGAATTCAGAGACAGGTAGGGCTGCCTTCCTCTAGGGAGGGTCTGGCTGGAGTTCTCTTGGAAATGACTGATCTCCAAACTACAAAGATCAGTTCCCTTGGAGAAAATGGCAGCTTCAGAAGGTGGACTCTACGGTATCACCTACCACCTGAGCTCCCTCCCTTCCCCAAACTATGCCATCCCCAAGCTCCACCCTCAAATTTCTATAAATTTTGCAGCCAGGAGTTGGCCCAGCTGCAGATTTAGCTGTCAGAAACTAGTGAAAAATTTGCTCCTCTCTGATTCACATGTATTCCCTCTCTTTCATTATAAAAGTTTTAGCTTTTGAAGATCAGCTCCAAATCCAGGGTAATCAATTTCTCCACCAAGGTGAGGCAGCCATTGGCTTCATCATCACTGCAACTACGATTTCCCCAAATTGTAGTTTTATATATCACATGGACAAATTTATTAGTCACATATCAACTGGGTAATTTCCAAAACAACCATGATGTTTATTGGTGAAAGAAAAAGAACTAAAAGAATAAAATTTATCATTCGTAATCAGTCTAATGACTCATGCTTAGTTACAACAGTAAAGAAAAATGTTTTCTTTTTCATCACAAAGTATCACAACAAGCAATGCCTTAGAGCAATGTCAGTACTATATTAGTACTTGATCTAATCAAGCAGTCAATTTGAATAGGCTGCCCTTTTGATTTGCACAAGATTGATCGGTGAGAACCTCATCTCTTCATATGCTCTTTCAGTGTAGATAGTTCCAGGTGGTCAGTCATATTGGTATGAAGCACTAGAACAAATCTAGAGTCCAGTGGCACCTTTAAGACCAACAAAGGTTTATTTCAAGGTATGAGCTTTCGTGTGCATGCACACTTTTTCAAATACATTGGAACATTACCTTGAATAAACCTTTGTAGGTCTTAAAGGTGCCACTGGACTCTAAATTGGTTCTTTCAGTGTAATCTGCATGGAAAAAAGGTGTTAATGGCTTAGAGCAGCTCTGGGAAGCTGACAGAGAAAGTGGCTGAAATATCCCAGGGAGGAGAGAGAGGACACCTGCTTAGAATGGTGTGACTGTGGTATTTACAAGTCTGTGATGTAAAAGCAAACAAAGGGCATAAGGAAAGAATCCTGCCTTGGCTGCAAGTACGATGCCCCAGTCCTACCTAATACAATAGCATTAGCTGCAAGCAAATTAGGGCATTCTTCCCTGGAAGAAGCACTTAGCCATGGTCAAACAGTATATAGCACTTAGCCATGGTCATACACAAGAAACCAGTCAACTGACCACACTGAACCAACTATATCTGTGATTCCCAATGTGATGCCCATCAATATATTTCCTGGTGCCCATTTACTTCTTCCCCAAAGCCTCTCTTCCCCAATGCAAAGAGAAAATCCAGGCTTTCATTCAGTTATTGAGATTAGATTAGTAGATACTTTTAAAGAGCCGGGGCCATCACCTTTGTGTCTTCAGGAAGATGGGTGTGTGCATATATTTTCATATAATTTCAGACCCAGGAGTTGGGAGTAAAACCTTTACGATGATTGCTGGTTTGGGGATAGGACTTTACACGTTTGGGATCCATTGGGGGGGGGGGTTGACCATTTTTTTTGTTTTTGCTTTTTTTCATATGTGCGTGTGTGTGTGCACATGTAAGTGTGTATGCACTTGGAAGTCATGGTAACCTCTGGTAACTGTATGTACATCTGGAAGTCATGGCGACCCCTGGTGACTGACTTCTACTGGGGGCCTGGATGATATTCAGAGAGGTGGCTGAATAAAACCTGCCCCTGCCTCCCAACTGTTGGTATTCCAAGATGGTCTCCCATCCAAGAACTTGCCAAGTACTTGCCAAAGTACTTGCTTAGCTTCTGAGATCTGACAAGTTCAGGCTTGCCGGAGCTATCCAGGTCAGGGTGTGACCATTATTTTTGATGGGGAGCCAATTCTAGGGTCTGGGGTAGCTAGATAACGGCACCAGATTCACACAGAACATAGTCCTTTCCTAAGGTTCAAGCAGAATGGACCAAGAGGGCTGATTTTACATACCCCTGAAAGATGCACCTTTCAGTGCAGATGCACTAATCTCCATGGACCCCTTTTGTCTTTTATTCAAACCAGTCAGAAAATGGTGCCGGCCACCTACATTTTAAGAAACATAATTTTACAGTGACTGACTGACAATAGAAAATTACCTTTCAGCTGAAAATTCTGCATTTACCATCCTTCCTTGTTGTGGCCCATTGTTTCCATTTACAAAGTAAAGAAGGCTTCCTTTGAAGACCCCTTCAGCCCCGTCCATCCAATCTTTAAAAATAGTTCTTTTTTAAAATAGGGCAAAAGTATGTGCGATTGCATGTGATGAGTCAATCATCCAGAGGCTATGAGGAACACGTCTTCACGCTGGGTGTCCGCTGTGGGCGTACCTTGATTAGCACCATTGCTATTTAAGGAGTTATTGGGAAAGGAGGTGGCAGAGGCAGGGGGGTAGGGTATGACGGAGTCTGAAGGCTATGCTATGTGACATATTTGTTTATGAATTGTCTTTTATCAGAGTCATATGCCAACTCCAACAACATGGTTTAAAAGAAGAAGAGATTGGATTTATACCCCACCCTTCACTACCCAAAGGAGTCTCAGAGCAGCTTACAATCTCCTTTCCCCTCCCCTCCCCACAACAGGTGGGGCTGAGAGGTACGTGGGGCTGAGAGAGCTCTTTCAAGAACTGCTCGTTAGAGAACATGTAACTGACCCAAGGCCACATCAGCAGACGCATGTGGAGGAGTGGGGAATCAAGCCCAGTTCTCCTAGATTAGAGTCCACCCGCCTAACCACTATACCAAATTGGCTCAGAAGCTGATTTTGCTGATAAGGGGCGGTGTGTTGGTGGAGAACAGGCGTCTTGCTCTCCCACCCAGGCTTTTTTTCTGATCTGAAGAACCCCAGTAGAATGTTATTTGCATAAATATGGAGCTGTATGTAGATCAGTCTGAGCACTCACATCTTGGCACAGACTCTTCCACAGAAATATCTTCTCTGGTGCTTGTCTCCAAAGGTGATTAGATGGGAGTACTCACCTGCTGGTCCCTTGTGAGGATCCAGTTGGAAGAGAGAAATCCCACTGCCTAGGAAATTCAAAGAATCAAAGGAAAATAAGATGCCTTGCCTGCTGCTGATGGCAAGCATTCATATGCAAAAAACGACGTGGATTTTTTGGTGAGTGGCGGTAAGTACCCAAATATGAAAAACAACATGGATTTTTCGGGTGTGTGTGTGTTTTGTAATGCCTAAGAATCCCAGACTTGTACTGGAGAATCATGGTAATGTCCAAAACTTTTTCAGGTATATTTTTAGCTTGTGACTTTTGTCATGCACACCTCTGTTCAGGACCACTCATTGGGAAACAAATGCCTCTAACACAAAAAGATGTTTGGACTGGAACTTCCTCGAGTTTTGTAGAACCTCCCAACATGGCAGCCGTTGTAATTGGTTCCACCTTCCTTGACAGCCATTTTGTTGCAGTACTTACCACCTCAAAATTCCAAATCATCCTCAGGTTTAACAAGGTTGGGGACCACTGGGTTAGATAATCAGCTTACTATGCCTTCCTAAACTGCTTAAATTTTATTAGTCTGAACAGCTGTGTAAGTGTAGGTGTGCACAAGAATTTCTACAATATATAGTATATCCATTGTCGATTCTGAAAAGTCCTCTAAGCACGGTTTCCTCTATAATACACCCATAAATGTTTCACTGAAACTGTTTTTTAAAACACTATCCTCTCACCCTTTTGTCACCCCTAAGAACTCCCAGAGTGTGGTACTGGTCACCAGACTGGGCTCAATTGTGTGGTAGGGAACCTGCAATGACCTGTGGGGAGGACACGTCACTTTCCCCTGTATCCCACTCCCCGCACAATTTCCTCTTTTTCTTTTCCTGGCAGTGCACCCCATATCTTCACATTTCCCCCTTCCCACCCATCAACGAACCAACCATTTATCTGCCTACTCATCTTCAGCTACATGTATTATTTATTTATTTTATAACCCACCTTTCTTCACATTTGGGGCTCAGACCATCTTACATCGTTCTCCTGTCTTCCATTTTATCCTCACAACTCTGTGAGATAGGTTAGGTTGAGAATATATAACTAACCCAAAGTCACCCAGTGAGCTTCCATGGCAGAGTGAGATTTGAACCTATACCACACTGGCTTTCATTGGATGGCTGCTGTTGAACAATAGCCAGCAGCTGTGCCTGGGTAAGTCATGCAAATAGGTGGTAGCAAGTAACCCAGTGGTTTCTGGCAGTCCTGGTCCTGACAAGTCCTCCCTCAAAGGCCTAAACAGCTCTTGAAAGGACTCTGCCCCCTCCCTCTACCTTTTACTGTCAGAATCTAAAGCTTGAAGGCTGGCAATACTGTTGTGGTTGCCCAGCAACAGTCACTGAGGGAATTTGTGTCTTAAAGCTACAGGAACTGATCTATTATTGGGGGGGGGTTAAGCTCCCATTTTTCTTAAGATTTCAGATGTTTCTGCAAACCTAGGGCTTTTCTCAGGGTCATAGAAAATTCTGTCTTGTCTGTTCATAGCTCCAGTCTTTGGATTTAAGTAACCACAGATTTTGGTCATGTCAAACAGTAGATCTATTGATGATGCCAGACGTGTCTGTGTGCATGTGAGAGACAAATTAGATTTTCTCTCTCTCCCCTTTTTGCTTAAGGACTGTAAGGTAGACTGACTGAGTGGGGGACACATGAGTAAGGTTTCTTTAGGAATTCCCTTTCAGACCAGATATACCAGATATCAGATTTTGTAAGTCTGATTTACATACTAAAAATGGAGATATTTGAAAATGGCTATAACAGGTGGAATGACATAGAACTGCAAACAAAAGGAAATACAGATGCTTGTTAAATATAGTCACAATATATAAGCATCTAACACCTTTGAGAGATGGATCAAGGCTTTTCCTTTCACATCATCATCTGGGAGAGATAAATGCAGGATAAAGATGAAGCAAAGTCTCCTCCCCCATTCCCTATGTACATGTTCTCTCTAGTTGGGGAGTTGTCTTCTTGGGCCAATCAGAACTTGGGATACAAATTCAAAATTCCCTTCAAGAGGACTTTTGACCAATCAATGCCAAAGTAAAGATGAAAGGCTTGCTGTACCCAACAACAAAATTAGAACTGTGTGCAAACTATCAGGATGTGTTCACAATGCTGGACAAGAGAGGTGTTAGACTAGAAATACATCTGAAGTGTCCCCTTCCCTCCCACAGAGAGGCAGTGACAGGCTGACCAAAAGGTGTTATTTGTATGTTTATTTCACTCCCCCCCCCCCGTAAATGTCATCTCCCAGCCAGGAAACCCAATTTGGAGTTTCATTGTCAACTTAAAACAGGCCAAACTCCTTTGTCATAAAATCACAGAAATCCATCCATAACATCTCCTGTGCTGGGGAACAACCTATTAGCATTTCAACAGCAGTGCAAGGCCAAATTATTTAGATGGGCCTAAAGATTTTCCAATTGACAAAGGTATTCTGCTCATCCAAAGTTATTTTGAGCTGTGGCATGTGCAGATTTGCAATGGTCTCTTTTGTTCTTGTGCATGTTAAAGTTCATTGTAATCTTCCAATAGTTCTTTTTGGGATAAAGTCAGGCTAAACACATCTTAAATAAATAAATGCTATGCAGCGGGGGGGGGGGACCACAGGGAGGAAACTGAATTAGACAAAATCACCCCTCTTGCACTAGCAGGAAGCTTTCCTCGTGATAAAAGAGGGAGATGGGGACAATTTTGCCACTTTCCGTTTCCGTTTCCTTACCAGCACCGCCATATGTTGATGGCATTTAGACCAAACGTTTCCTCTGGTCAGTCTTTTTGGGTGTCAGGAAAGGGAAGGCAGGAAAGATTTGTTTCATTTGTAGGATTCCAACAGATACCTTTGCTACTTATTGATTTGTTTGTTTAGAAAATGTATATGCCACCTCTCCGGAGACCTTCTCAAGGTCAAGTAAAAACAAGACAGTAAAATCATACTCTGCCCTGGATGACTCAGGCTTATCCTGTGTCATCAGATTTCAGAAGCTAACTTGTCTTTTGAAGTCCATGGCAAACCACCTCTAAATCTCTTGGGCCTTGAAAACCCTACAAGGTCACCATAATTCTGCTATGATTTAGCACTTTCTGCCACAAAATCATAAAATCAAAACAAGCCGTAAAACCTGCTCAGCATACTAAAATTATATCCACAAACCAGCCCTCAGACTAAAAGCAAGCATAAGAACAGCTTTCTAAACAGTCATATCTCTCAGTCAAAACCCCGGGCGCAGAGATATGGTTTGGCCTGGTGCCTGAAAGAAAGTGAAGTAGGTGCCAAGCAAGCTTCAGGTGGGAGGGCATGCCAGAGGCAAGGTGATTTTTAAATACTGGGTTTTTTTTAAACACAGAAAGTTCTCACAGCAGTTTACATTAAAAGGCAAATCAAGACATCATAAAAGTGACAATATAAAAGAGCACTGTTCACAGATGGAGTTTAATGTAGGCATGAAACAAGACTTCCTGACCTCGGTATTAGTATTCTAAACTCTGATGACCTCAGTATGAGTATTCCAAACTGGATACAGGGGTCTCCTCAGCTTGAACTGGGTGTACACATCATGGGATGGTGTCAGTCTGCTGCCTTCCATCACTCTGAGGGTCTCAGCTGCGGCCTTGATCAGATTCTCTTCTACAATTGTTTAATAGGCTTGCCAACCTCCAGGTGGGGCCTGGAGATTCCCCATTTTTACTACTGATCTCCAAACTACAGAGATCTGTTGCCCTGGAGAAAACAGCTGCTTTAGAGGGTGGACTGGACTCTGTGGCATCATACCACACTGAGGTCCCTCCCCTCCCCTCCCCTCCCCACCCCAAACCCCACCCTCTCCAGGCACCACCCCCAAAATCTCCAGGTATTTCCCGATCCAGAGCTAGCAATCCTATGTGTGTAAAGTGCCATCAAGACAGAGCCAATTTATGGCAACTTCATTGGCTTTTCAAGGCAAGGGAATAAGAGGTGGTTTGCCATTGCCTCCCTCTGCAGTCTTCCTTGGTGGTCTCCCATCCAAGAACCAACTCGGCTTAGCTTCTAAGATCTGACAACATCAGGCTATACTATACCATTCCACATCCTCTCTACAATAGGGTTGCCAGGTGCTTACCAGCTGTCAATGGGGGGGGTGTCCAGGCTGCTCCACGAGATAACTCTGATGTCACCCAGAGGTGATGTCATCACAGCAGGCACATCACGCAGCGGGCACTCTAGCATTTGGAAGGGAACTCTATGGTTACCATAGAGTTTTTATGAAAATGTTAGAGCATCCTCTGTGCAATGGGCCTGGTGTGATGACATCATCTCTGGGTGATATCATCATGCCAGGCACATCTGGCACAAGGGAGATGTTCAAGGGTGGGGCTCCCCCCACCAGCCAGCTGGCCAGCAGTGGATTGAAGCCCCAAAAAGCAGGGGAACCCCCGCTGCCCCCAGACGCCTAGCAACCTTACTCTACAGTCTTTGGATTAAATCTTTTTAACCATCTATCTTTAAGCCTTCTTACTCAAAGGAGCTCAGATGGGCATACGTACACCACTCCCTCCTCATTTTTCTTCACTGTACTGCTGTGAGATAGAAGATGCTAAGAATGAATGGCCCAGGTAATGCAGTGAGCTTCACATCTCTCCAGACTTCTTCCATTATGTCACACTTAATGTTTGGCATGAACTTGGTCTTAATTGTTCCAGAGCAAAACAAATACTTGAAGCATCCAATGCTGTGCTCCTCTAGCGGAAGGCAAACTAGCAAGAGGAAAATGAACTGGTTGGTTGAATGTTTTGAAAGGTGTAGCATTTTAATTATTTTCCTCATGGGGACAGCTCGTTTTTCTTTTCTCTTTTCTCTTCTGGATTTAAAACCAGCTGAGGCAGAATTAAACAACAACAAAGCTTAAGAAAGAGCCTCCCATTGAAAATGTCTATTGATTTCTAATGAACTCTTATAAATCCAAGTTCAGACTTTAGTGCCAATGTGACTCTGCTACGCACCCTGGGGCAAGAAAGAGAGTGTTCCACTTTAAAAAATAGACACCTTTTTATACTCAGATGGCTGTAACCTGGTGTCCACTCATTTTTTGCTCACTATCAGAAGTATTTCTGGTTTCTCAGGAATAACCTGGCATCCTTGAATTTTTATATATTATTGAGTCACAGTGATATGCTTTATGACTAATTATTTGCTTCGGTTCTTCTTTTTTTCAGAGGACTTGAAGTCTCCTTTGCTTGTTAAATGTTGCAAGATACAGAAAAGGAAAGTTAAATAAACAAAGAAAGAAGGGAAGGGAAGTGATCTTTTCAGCCGTTCTCCCCTTCAAGCCAACATCAACCATGACCTAAGTGGACTCATTTTCCAGTGCTGTGAACTAGACTTAACTATTATTATACAAAACAACAACTATGCTTGTTGCATAACAGTTGAATTGAATCCCCCCCCCCATTACCAAACAGAAATCTCAATTCAAGTCCCTTTGTTAGGCACTTCAAGGCTGCAAGCCTATGAACACTTTCCTGGGAGTAAGACCCATTGAATAACATTGGAATTTACTTCCATTAGACCGGCTCTGGATTTCTCCCTGAGGATCCTAAGGCTTGGGAAGCCCTTAGGAACATACCTTTTTAGTGGAACTTCTAATTATGTGGCTGTTTTGGACATTTCCTTAGACCTTTGGGGAAATGAGGCTTTACACAGTATCAGACATATTCTGTTCTTCTGTCTTTACGGTTTGAAACTACAAGGGACTCAGTGTTAAGAAAAATATTGTCCGGGGCTGGCAAAATCCTCACCACACTCTGGGGGATGGCCAGAAGGCCACAGTGTCATCAAGGCTGGAGAGCCCCACCACCACCATTAGCACTGGGACCAGGCCAGGCAACTGTAGCAACACTAGTAGGGCAGAAAAACCCTCCACACACCTGTATGGTCTGCCAGGACAGTGTTGGAGGGCTGCAACTGCAGCAGTGAAGAGATGGAAGGCAGGCAAGGTGAGCCCAGGCAGACTCAGCTGCCAGCAGCAGCCTGGAGGGCAAGCAGGGAGCACACCTAGGGTGGCACACTCATCAGCACACCCAGGGTGGCAGCCAGTGCAGGCTAAGGGGTCTGGAGTAGTCCAGAAGGAGGAGCCACAGGAGGGACCTGGAAAAACACAAAATAGGGAATAGTGACTTCCTGGGAGCAGCACCAGCCAGTAGGAAGTTGTTTAGAAGCCTCAGATTGGGTGAGGCTCATAAGGGAGGAAAACACAGAGGTAGGCTCACTAGCTCAGAAACTGAGAATAAACTGGGAATGCCCCCTCCCTAACTAGAGGGCATTGGCAGAGCACAGCACAAATAAACACAACACCGGGGGGGGGGACAGGCCCAGCCATAGCTAAGCAATCAGAAGGTGGACCAAGGGCTGGGGAGACAGAGTGGGGAGTGTTGGAAACTCCCCTTCTCACCTGTGTTGAGACATATGTGGGGTATGCCGAAGAAAGGAGGAGTGTATTGGCTTGCAGACTTTAAGTATCAGATGTTAGAAGTCAGGCAAAGCAGAGTCATTCAGTCCAAGGCGGAGGTCAAGTCAGGCAAGGCAAAGTCGGTAGCTTAGTGTCTATTGTACATATTGTGTCTCTTGGCTGGTTTTATAGCCCCACACCTAAGGGTCATGCTTGCAACTAGTTGCTCGGAAGCAATCCTGCAACTACCCATCTTCATTATTAGCAAGCAACTGGCATTAGGCCAGGAGGTGTGCACTTTGCTGTCTTGTCTGTAGCTCTGTTTTCAGCCTCCTTTTGTGGCACTCTAAGGGTGTAGGTGACACTGGTGGTCTGAGAATGAACAACTGAGGTTCACCTGAGGAGTTAGGGCTGGAGGATGCTGCAACAGTTGTTGGCTGTGAATCCTGACAAGCTTGCAGCTCATTTTCCTGCTGGTCAGCTTCTGTTAACTCAAGGCTGGCTACATGAGGCTCCCCTTCTCCTGAGGAGTCCTTGCTATTGCTGAGTCCTGGCTGACTCATGACAAAAGGGGCTTGAGGGTGCACCGACCAAGGACTCTGCCCCCAGGAGGTGAAGTCTGATACTGTGGATTCAACTAAGCTCTTCCACACTGTTCTTATTTGCAAAAGTCTAATCTTCTTTTAATGGAGTGTGGAGCCCTGGTTTGGGATTTCCCTGGAATAAAATACCATACATAACTTTAAGAGATGCCCCCCCTGCATAAATATTTGGTTAAGAACCATGGGGCAAGCTGTGCACCTGAACACTGAAGGGTACAAGCTACATTAATTATATCATTCTCCAAGAAGATCATGGCAGCAAAGATGGTTTTCTACTCCTTCTATGTTACCTTCTAAGGCTGAGAGAGAGCATGAGGTCTCTTAGGCCCTTTCTGCACTCACAACTTACTGCAGAGTATCCAAGCAAACCACCACCCGATCCCTGGCTTGGCATTCTCCTTCCTCTTCAACCTCTGCGAAAAGACGGTCAGTCAGATGGAGCTCTTGAACTGTAAGCAACTGTGACTGGCAGTAGATTACCTCAGCCACTTGTGGCTGAGAGATGGCAAGCAGTTTAGTGTAGTGGTTAAGTGCAGGGACTCTAATCTGGGAGAACTGGATTTGATTCCCCACTCCTCCACTTGCACCTGCTGATGTGACCTTGGGTCAGTCACAAACTCTGGCACAGCTGTTCTCTCAAGGACAGTTTGTGTTAGAGTTCTCTTAGCCCCACCTGCCTCACAGGGTGTCTGTTGTGGGGAGGGGAAGGGACAGGAGTTTGTAAGCTGCTCTGAGACTCCCTTGGGTAGTGAAGGGCGGGGTATAAATCCAATCTCTTCTTCTTCTCTTCTTCTTCAGGCTAAATCAATAAACATGCCGAAGCATCAGCACTGGACCTGAAGGAATTAGTGAGAAAATTTGCAAAGGAAAAGGCATTTTGATGTGCCTGAAATGGAAACAGTCAAGAGACTTAAATTTTAACATCGCAATTCACAGGATTATTCAAAAGGATTTGTGTGCTAAAACTGTTTTCTGTTTGAGAAAGAAAATCAAAGATAGTTGTATTACTTATTCTTGCATTTTTTTTTAAAAAAGTAGCAATTTTAAGTTTTGTGCTTTTAATTTTTCCTACAATTAATCTGTTTTTGGAAATTGGTTAGAGGTGGTGGTGGGGGCCCAAGTAGCTAGCCTTGCCTAGGGTGCAAAAAAGCCTGGTACTGGCCCTGCCTGCAATCTGCACCAGTCTTACACCATCTGGTGTACTTATTCTGCAGCTACAAAAAACCCTGCACTTTTTTAAATTGGTGGGCAATACTTGTGATATATTGTGGGCAATTGCCCCATCACAGTTGCACAGTTGTGTCCAGCAACCACCTTCCATTTAACTCCTCATAGTTCATGGTTTGCAGATGCCCTTTGTGTTAATAGGTTCACTGATAGGGAACAGGAAGGCAGGCAGAAAAAGGGGGAAAACCCACTATTGAAACTGACCAGATGAAATATACTGAGTTCCCAGGCATAGCACAGTGATCAGCTCAGGTTTATTTAGTAGCAGGAATCAAGGTACAGCCAAGCCGGACCGAAGCCCGACTTAAATCCCCGTTGCACACCCGTGATAGGTTTATTTACAGTGCACCCATTTCCCATAGGTTCCTACTAGGATCTGGATGGCCCAATAGTTTCGTTCTAGGATCCATACTAGCTATTGTTTAGGGGAGCAAAGCTTTGTGCATTCGCATGACCATGTGTGAAGGCGACCGTGTGTGCGGTTCCCATTGGTACACAACACCAGACTTGTCTCCAAATTGACAAGGAGCTGAGAAGCCCCATTTTCCATATTGCCAAGCACTAGAGGAGATGGCAGCTCTGCTGAGCATGCGTGTGTGTGTTGAGTGTCTCCAACTTTGAAGAGGTGAAGGTGCTGCTTGATTGTCAGTAACTGTCATGAGTACTGCTGAGGATGAGTTCCCGGCCCCAGCAGAGGCCACACCTGACCTGGATGAAGCCCCAGAGCCCGTCAGTGTATCCTTGCCGCCCGTCTCAGTGACAGCTGAGGAAGAACAATGCCCGGCAGACAGCCCCCCTGACTCGCCTCCACAGGTGGTGCGCTTATGGAGCCGGCTCCGCCAGGACTTAGCATCCTGGCAAAGGGAGGTGCACCTGCAGAGCAGGTGGTCCCTCAGCCCTGAGTTCTAGCAGGAGCTGGGATGCACACACTGAGTACTAATTAACAGCGGCACCTACGGGGTATTTAGCTCCCCACCCAATGCCGGTTCCATGTGCCAGCAACTAGTCAACTTGACGATGCTCCGCACCTACCTCGCCTGTACTCCTGATTCCTGATCCGTGCTCTGACCCCCTGGCTTCTCAAACCTGGCTTGGAATGACTATGGGGGGGGGAGAAATGCAGGGGGAAATGCAGAATGAAAACGATACTGCGACGGAGAAGCACTGTGAAAGCGGAGGAAACCACCGGTGCATCAAAGGCCTTAGTGAGCTTCACATGTGAGGAACAAACCATGTTGTACAATTTTTCATGTGTAGTGCCTTCAGTTCCTCCAACCTCTCTTTGACTCAGACAGTCACATGTCCAGTGAGCGGGAACATGTTTCCCAAGTGTTTGGGGCCCCAATTTAGAATGGAACCATGGCATGGAAGGAGAAGGGGCTTCAGCCTTCCCCTCTGTGCTGTTTTCCCAACCTGAAACAGCCCCCAAGGGAACTATTTGCCTGTTCAGTTCCCTCACACCTGACATGTAACTGAGTTCTGATCATAGTGATGCTACACATTAAAAATCTTAACAAGAGATTAGACCATGAGTGGAGAGCTGAACCCATGATTCCAGTCTTTGTCCAGCATGGTTTTAGTCTGACACTGCAGTTTTTAGTCTAAGAGCCATACCACACTGACTTTGGGGAGTGAACCACTGCTGCCTTCCTGCCTTAGTATATTACCTTAAACATATGTGGGAGTCTGATTTCAGTGGAGTTTAATAAGTCCACCCACCAGCAAAAGTTACAAGTTTCAGAAAAAGAAAAGGCCTGTAAATCTTGTTAGGGTATTCATCTGTTGACACTCAAATGAAGGCGTAAAGAAAAACCATATCCACCACAGGACGTGCCATGTCATGTCTCTGCATCTACCGCATTTCCTGCCATAACGTCGGGTACGATCATCCACAGATTGCCCATATTGCATATGTTACCCTTTGTTGCTGCTGCTGCTGCTGCTGCTTCGCAACTTTATCTCTGCTGTCATAAACTTCACATGGAAAGAGTTAGGCTAACACAAAGCTGCCAAAACAGGACACTGAAGACTGCAAATTTTGAGTCAAAATTATCTTGAACATAAGATCCGAACACAAATTAATTATGAAACTTGTTTCTAAAAGAACTGGAGTTTATGACCAGGTCATCTTCCCAGTCAGCTCAGCAGTACTGCATACACAGGCCAGTGTAGCGCAGTGTCAATAGTGTTAGGTTTCAGTGCGGGAAAGTTTCTTGCCTCTCCTCAGCATGATGCTCAGTGTCTAGAACCCTGGGCTTTTTTGCTATGTGAAGAAGCATGGAGAGATCCTATTTCTCTTCCCTTCTCTCCTCTTTGTGAATAAAGACTTCTGCTGTCACACAAACCATAGTTTGCTCTTTCTTCTGCATGACTAGCTACTGTTTGGTTGTATTCTTCCAAATCAGGATTTCGTTGTGAGGAGAGCTCACATGAACACAAGAAATTGTCTGAGTCAGATCCTTAGTTCTAACAAAGTCAGCATTTACTATGTCTGATAGCGGCTCTCCAGCTTCTCAGGCAGAAAACTTTTCATAGCACTTATCACCTGATCTCTCAAACAGGAGGGGCCAGGGGTTTAACCACAGAAAATAAATACTGTACCACTGAATCAAAACCCTGACCCAAAGGTGTGGCCTCCCTGCCCTTCCCAGTATTGGAGTGTTTACTGAAAAGCCTGGACCAATGGGACTTAGTCTCAAGTAAAAGTGTGCATAAGATTGCAGACCAATGCCCAGACAGGCATATCACCAACACTACAAGCTACTTGAAAACTTGTAACTGAAGTGGGTAATCTGTTGGTACCTATGTAATGCCATCAAGTTGCGACTAATTTATCATTATTATATTTAAGACTGCCTTTCACTCTAGCCTTCTGCAATATGTGGTTCTTTGATCGAATATCCATAGATTCCGCAAGTACATCTCAGGCTTCACCTGTCTGATGCCATGGGACCCAGCTGAAAAGCTCTCATCACAACCAGTGCGACCCCTTCTTCTAATTGGAGGTCTGAGGCAAGCCAGGTAGAAATCAAAACCATCATTTCTGTTGTCCCTTCTGTTGCCCCTTCAAAGCCTCGAAATTTTAAAAATCTTTCTCTGGCTTTATGTTCTAACAATAGGATTTTCTCTCTAGCCCATGCTTCGTTATTTTGCAATTTTCTGATGTCATCTTGGTTTGCTACTGTAGACTGTGGAACTTTATGCATTGTAGTTTGTAAGTCCTCCAACTACGCCACTGGCTTTAACATGTCATTAATATTCTCAAACATCTCTATCATAGGATATCCTGTAGGTCTTTCTTCATCAGTGCATCCCGTGACGCATCCGCTATATCTTCTTCAGTCGCCATCTTGCTTTCTGTTTGCCGGCCTCCTGGCGGCTGTCCTTTAGCTGATTCTAAGTTAAAAAACACTTTGAGATTTGCTGGTTTAGGATCAGCCAATTTGTTCCATACTCTGCCCATTTTTTTTCCATAGTTTTAAATCCACTAACCTCCTTTTTACTTCATCTTGTTGGCAGGGTTTGGAAAAGGGTTACAGAGCAAAATCACAGGGTGTCCACTATGCTGAAGTCGACGCCACGCCCCCCTAGTCACAACCAATTTATGGCAATCTCAGCAAGGAGTTTTCAAGGCAAGTGAGAAACAGAGGTGGTTTGCCATTGCCTTCCTCTCAAGACTCTTCCTTGGTGGTCTTCCATCCAAGCACTGACCCGGCTTAGTTTCCAAGATCTGATTAAATCACACTAGACCATGTCGCCTTCCCTCCTGCGTAATCAGGTGCATCAGTGACAAAATCCAACGATCACATGGGAACATCAAGTAGCTGCTCTTCTTCCAAATACGTGCTATCTCTGTGGTGTTGCCACCAATTTGATGTTCCTTAAAGCTATTCCCAAGTAAAAAAGATTTAGTGTTTTGTCATAAGAGGAACCAGCATCCTCAGGCTATAAAGACAGTTTCCTTTGGTTATGGACTCAAAGCAGAAAGCCTGACATAGTAAAACAATAATCAAATATGAATTAATAAAAGTGTGATCCAGTAAAGAGAACTTTAAATGTAAAGGCTTAGGTTCAAAACTTTACTCAGCCACTTTACTCAGGCTCTGGTCACACTGCAAAGGACATGCGCTTTGTTCCCGGTTTATTTAAATCGGGAACATTTTTATTCGCTTTGGGCTGTCTACATGCAGCCGCTGGCCTCTTTCCCCTCTTTCCCAGCACCCGCTTGCCTGCTGCTGCGCCGTCCTTCCAGGCGATCCTGCCGGCCACGGGGAGGCTCGGGCGGCTGCAGCTCCTGCCGAGACTTTGGGGGGGGGGTGCTGCCGCCGCTGCCATTGCCCCATGAAAATAAGCTCCACCGTCTCCGCCATCCTCCTTGCCGGCCCCATCCAGGCTGCTGGAGCCCCCACCTCTCGTTCCCGCCTCCAGGGCCGTCTTTGTGCGTTTTTTTTTTTTAAAAAAAGCTTCTGGTTTGAGCGCTTGACTAAACATGCGCTTAATAAATCCAGTATTTAAACTTTAAATGGATTTATTAAGCGCATGTTTGCTCAAGCGCTCAAACCGGAAGCTTTAAAAAGAAAAAGAAAAAGAAAAACCCCAAGAACGTTCAGACAGCCCTAATCACAATCCTTGCGAGAGAGGGGCTGTCCACATAGGCGAAACCGCGCAATGAAAGTGGAAGTGCCAGGAAAACACTACATTCTCCAGGAGTCAGGAAAACCCAGAAGCATTGCGCGAGTAAGCCTGCTTCGGGGCGGGAGGCGGATTCGCGCGTGTGAACGTGAAACTGACATGCGCAAGGAAACAGCAGCGAATCCCAATCAAAACGGCAGTGTGACCGGACCCTCAGTATCAAACAGAAGCCCGACGACACCTTAAAGAATAACAATATGCATTGCAGAATAAGCTTGGGTGAGTCAGAGCTTGGCCTCTCTTTGTTTCCATTTCTCAGTAACTCAGTAAAGCACCATGCACAGTGTAACATCATCATCATCATCGTCATCATGATTAGTTCTTCTGTTGGGCAACCAGGGTAGAGGCCTGAAGTGCTACTGGAAGCAGGATCTTCTATAGAGAAACCAGAGCAGGGACCTGATCAGCTACTGGAAAACCAGTAATGTAAAAAAAAAAAGTCTCGAGAACAAAACAGAATCTTCATGCAATATTATTTTGAATCAAGGCCTGAACACTGTGGATATTTGAAAAGAATGTCTGAAATATAGAAAGTGTCCCGATTCCACTATTACTGAACAACGACTAGCAGAACTGTGCCATTTTATTATGTGAAACAACTTTTTCACAGCAATATTTATCTTATTTATTATTTATTAATTCAATTGATAAGCCACCCTCCCCTAATGTAGGGCTCGGGGTGATGAACAACATTTCAATAACATTACAATCAAAATCAATAAACACTTAAAATTATAAAATTCCAGTAGCTATTACAAGATGGTGCTTACAAAGAGCAGTGCCAAGCAAAGAGATGGTGCTTACAAAGAGAAAGGAGCAGCGCCAAGCAACCTGTCCTTAGATGAACTAAGAAACAACAGCCACTCAAAGAAGAACTTGAAGAACAAGAAATGAATGAAACCAAACCAAGAATTAGGCCATAGAAATGAAGTTGCTCTTGGAAGTCCACTAATTAAGAGCAAGATATTGACAGTACATCATCACCTCACCTCTGCACAGGAAGAACTGAAGGCAAAAGTCTTAGAGCATATTAACAGCAAAGATGGCAGACAAAGATTACCTGTGCTCAGAACAACATCAAAGAAAGAACTTGCAAGACTCATTGAAAATATCAATGCAGCAATTGAAACAATTCCTACAACAAACATAACTGAAACCAACCAGTTAATGTATAGTGCTGCAGTTGTAATAACAAGGGAACTGGGAATGGACATTAAGAAAAAGGCAGTTAAGGATTTTAAGGCAAAATCAAACTGGCAAATGAGATTGGAGGAAAAAAATCAACAAATGCTGTTCAGACTTAAGTGCCTTAAAGGAATTAAAAGGAGGAGGAAGAGGAGAAGCAGCAGTAGCAGCAGCATGGGTTTTATACCCCGCCCTTCACTACCCAAAGGAGTCTTGGAGCAGCTTACAATCACTTTCTCTTCCTCTCCCCACAACAAACATCCTGTGAGGTAGGTGAGGCTGAGAGAGCTCTGAGAGAGCTGTGAGTGACCCAAGGTCACCCAGCTGGCTTTATGTGGAGGAGTGGGGAATCAAAGCCCATCCTCCAGATTAGAGTCTGCCACTCTTAAACCACTACACCAAACTTGAAGAAACTCAAGACTGAAAGAAGAAAAGCAAACCTCAGGAAGGAATATAAAAACAATAGCCCAAGTTGCAGAAGAAATCAAACAAAGAATTGTTGCAGTATCCAAGAAGATCAAGAGGTACAACAGTAGGATCCAGCAATACAGACAAAACTTCCAATTCTAGGCTAACCAAAGACAGTTCTACAAATCACTAGAGGAAAAGGAAAAAGTGAAAGTAAAACCAGACAAAGAAAAGACAACAATCTTCAGGAAAGGGCTCTGGGAAGACTCTAAAGAATACCATAAAAAGCCATCTGGATCACAGATGTGGAAAACAAACGGAAAGGAAAGCAATGGAGGATCTTACAATAACCCTGGAAATCCTGTAAAAATAATTGAAGAACGTCCATGGCTATTGGCTTTAAAAGCTGACAAGTCTTCATCCATGATTGGTGCAACAGCTTAATGACGTGCTCTGTTCCAAAACAGTAGACTGGCAGGACATTTCTCATTCTGAAGAACAAAGAGAAAGGAGCAGTGCCAAGCAACTTTGACCCCATTACCTGCCTCCCAACAACTTTTAAACTACTGAGAGAAATTGTAGCCAATTCCATTCAAGAATATCTACAGCTCAGGTCAATTTTATCACATGATCCAAAAATCCTGAGGCACTAAAGATCAGTTACTGATGGATAAAATGGCCTTACAAAATTGTAAAAGGTAGAAAACCAACCTGAACATTGCTTGGATTAATTACAAGAAGGCATTTGATCAGGGGTCTTTTCGTAGAAAAACAACTGCAGGAGCTCATTAGCATATGGTATGCTAATGAGCAATTAGGCTATTAACATATGCCACTCCCCCTGACATCACCGGAAGTGATGTCAGAAGGGGAAGCAAAAGGGGGGGTGGCATCTTCAAAAGCCTCCCTTTCCCTTCCCCAGCTGGTCTGGGTGGGGGAGCTAAGAGAGAAGGGGTTTAAAGTTTAAACTCCTTCTCATGAGAGTTGGGCCACAGAAGGAGGAAAGAGGGAAGAAAAGAGAGAAAGTAGAGAGAAGGAAAGAAGGAAGGAAAGAGGGAAAGAAAGAGAGGGAAGAAGGAGGGAAACAGGGAAAGGAGGAAAAAAGAGAAGAGAAGAAGGTGGGAAAGAAAGAAAGAGAGAAGAGAAGAAGGAGGGAAGAGAAAAAAGAAAGAAGGAAAGGAGGGAATGAAAGAAATCTGGCGGCAATTCGGCCCCATTATATCCTATGGGTCATTGAAGTCAATGGTGAAAACATAGGGTATATTCTGGGGGCTGGAGGGGAGGGGGTTTGAGGGAGAGGCTCCAAACTCACAGGGTAGCTGATGGAACCTCTCCCCAAGATACCCATCAAGTTTCAAGAACATTGGATCAGGGGGTCCAATTCTATGGGCCCCCAAAAGGGTTGCCTCTATTCATTGTTCTCTATGGTGGGAAAAAAGTTATTTTTTCCCACTATAGAGAACAATGGAGGGAATGGGGCAACCTGTTTAGGGACCCGTAGAATTGGAGATAACATCCTATCCTCAGAAGGTTGTATACTGTCCTGTCCTGGGCACAATCTATTTTATAAGGCATTTGCTTACATTAAATAATCTCTGAGTCATTTGGAGTTTTATAGCTCATAATTCTGGCATTATGAGATGTGATTGGCAAGGTACATTGGCTACTTCTGAGGTACCAGCACTGGCAAACTCTATTTTTGGCAGTTTAGCATCTCCACCAGGAGGTGGCTTCAGAATTCAGTGATATCTCCTTTCATCAGTAAGACTAGGGGATGCTTAGGGATCAAACAGGATCAATCAGATACCGTTTTCCATGGCTAAATTCAGACTTTGATCAACCACCAATATTGTCCATATAAATGTGAAACTGGAAGGCAACCACCTATTGAATTATCATTTATAGAAAACTCTTTGTCGGGGCAAGGAAGGAGGGGAAGAAAATCTTTTGCCATCTGTTTGACATCATTGTGGAGGACTGACATGTCCTTTCCCATTTCTGGTGCTGTATAAAGCTTGGGTGAGGCCAAGGGCACAAGGCCTTGGGTGTGAACCAAAGAGCTTTTGGCTCTTTGGCAGCTAGCCAATGATATCAGGGCTGCCCTGAGATGCACTTTTTGTTTGTTTGTTTACTGCTTTATTTATATAGTACTTTTTTTTTCTTTTGTAAGCCACTTGGAATCCCTGATGGAGGAAAAGAGTGATATGGATACTTAAATAAATAAATACATACATTTCTAAAAGAGGAGAATGGGACCAATGAAGCAGAATTAGAAGCAATAGATCGCAAAACTCACAAGATAATGACAATGCATCCCTCATTACACCTTAGAGTGATGTTGATCACCTCTGTTTACCAAGAAAATTAAGTGGAAGAGATCTCCTCAAAGTTAAGCAAGTAGTTGAGGAAGAAAAAGAAGCATTGAATGATTACACCAAGGTTGCAGTCAAACAGGTTTTTTCTGCCAGTGTCACCTCTACTCCCTAATGGATTTTAAATGCTTGATCACACAGCAGCATCTGTATCCCATTCTGAACTCGCTGGCCTCCCACAATCACTGCACTCTGGTTGCAGTTTTCTTGACTCAGGTACCTTACAATTGTTTCCAGCTTCACCCCACATTTCAGCCTGTCTGGACCACCTCCTAGCGATTTGCAGCTGTTTAAGACATCTAAGAGTTTTCCTTGAGCTTTCACCATTAAAAAAAAAACAGTTGGCAATGTGCGCATGACTGGATCACCACTCAACATAAGAACATAAGAGAAGCCAATGTTGGATCAGGCCAATGGCCTATCCAGTCCAACACTCTGTGCCACACAGAGGTCAAAAATACCAGGTGCCATCAGGAGGTCCAGCAGTGGGGCCAGGACACTAGAAGCCCTCCCACTGTTGCCCCCCCAAGCACCAAGAATACAGAGCATCACTTGCCCCAGACTGAGAGTTCCTATCTATACCTTGTGGCTAATAGCCACTGATGGACCTCTGCTCCATATGTTTATTTAATTCCCTTTGAAGCCGTCCATGCTTGTAGCTGCCACCACCTCCTGTGGCAGTGAATTCCATGTGTTAATCACTCTTTGGGTGAAGATGTACTTCCTTTTATCCATTCTAACCTGACTGCTCAGCAATTTCATGGAGTGCCCACGTGTTCTTGTATTGTGAGAAAGGGAGAAAAGTACTTCTTTTTCTACCTGCTCTATCCCATGCATAATCTTATAAACCTCGATCATGTCACCCCTCAGTTGTCATTTCTCCAAGCTAAAAAGCTCCAAGCACTTTAACCTTTCTTCATGGGGAAAGTGTTCCAACCCTTTTATCATTCTAGTTATCCTTTTTGATTTATATAGGGGCATTATGATACTGGCTGATTTGTTTTCAATTCCCTTCCTAATAATCCCCAGCATAGCATTGGTGTTTTTTACTGCAGTCGCACACTGCCTCGACATTTTCAGTGAGTTATCTACTACGACTAGCCATCACAGAAGTGGGGTAGCAGCTGAAGAATGGGGAGAACTGACACTTTGTTTTGGGGAGGGGTTATTTAATTTTTTTAATTACATTCAAAAATAAAAAATTAAAACAATGGTACAGCAACATCAGTAAAGCAAACAAAACAAAGAAAAGAAAATGGCCTTAAATTATATATAACAAGTATAAAGTTTTTTTTAGAATTTCTCTGTTCTTTGCCAAATAATTTAAAATATGGGACCAGTTTTTTAAAACTTGGAAACCGTTGCTGGTGAAGACAAAGAATTAAAATTAAAAATTAATTTAGCTAAAACATATTGTTCCCAAAGTTTGGAATGCCAAGCCGAAACAGATGGGGCTGAAGGAGATTTCCATTGAGAAGCAATGGCAAGTTTTGCAGCTGCTAGTAAAATACCAATAATCACTTGTTTCCATATTGGTAAATCATCATTCAGAAGTAATCCCAGAAGCAGATGTTCAGATGTATCATCTAGTCGGATCTCAGTAATCATATAAATTGTCCTCAGCACCGTACGCCAAAAATGCCAGAGCACTGGACAGGTAAGCCACAATGGAGGTAATCACCCTCAGAACCACATTTTTTCCAGCATGCTGGGCTTAATCCTGGAATAGCATGTATGAGGGCTTTCGGTGTCAAATACCAACAGGATATCACTTTGAATGTTCGGTATCTCATCGCTAGAACAGAGGAACTGAATTCTGTTGAGGACCATATGGAATCCCATGTAAATGTAGGGTCAATTGAAGAACAATCCTTCTGCCATTTAAGGTGGTAGGCTAAAGGGGTTTCCAGGCTGAGCGTTTCCAAAATATCACACAAGGCTGAAATTAACCCCTTCTGTTTTTCAGGTCGACGACAAAGAAGGCATTCGAAAGAAAGAAGCGGGGTTCGTAAAGTCTCCGGAAAATTAATCGTAAAACAAAAATGCTGTATTTGAAGGTAAGTAAACCATGGAATACAGTCAGTCAATTTATGTTCTAACAATGTTTTTATCATTAATGAGGTCCTGTCAGAAAGGTCCAACAGTCGCGAGAGTTGTCTCTGTTTCCAAAGTGCCAGAGATACTGTTGACATGCTTTAAAAAAAAATCATGAATCATCAAAGACAAGACAAGAATCGGGAAATCCATGGGAGAAGATTTGGAGAAAGTGCATCCCAAGTAGAAAGAAATGCTCCCAAATGAGGATTTTCAGCTGCCCACTTGCAATGAGATTGTGGAGATTGCCAAAAAAAATCTGTCAAATCAAACAAGGTAGAATGCTTGTAGAACAATGTCCAATGAGTTGAAGATGTAGGAAATAAGAGCTGTAGAACAACAGATAATTGGGCAGCATGGTAATAACGAAAAAGACTTGGTAAACCAAGACCTCCATATTTACGTTGACACAAAAGATTATATTGGTTCAAGAACTGACACTTTGTCAGACTCCCTGGCCAAGTTACTCTCAAGCACACTGTCTTGATGCCCACTCACCCATCCTCAACAGATCCCTTTGGAGTGCCTCACAATCCTCCCTGGTTCTCACCACCCTGAACAGTTAGGTGTCATCTGCAAGTTTAGCCACTTCGCTGCTTACTCCCAGCTCCAAATCATTAATGAACAAGTTAAAAAGCATCAGACCCAGTACTGATCCATGCAGTACTCTACTGCTTAGCACCCTCTGTGAAAATTGCCCTTTTATATTATTTATTTATTATTTAATTTATACCCCACCGTCCCCGTGAACGGGCTCAGGGCGGCTAACTCTCTGTTTCTTATTAATTAGCCAGTTTTTGATCCACAAGAGGACTTGTCCTTTTATCCCACAACTATTGAGGTTACTTAGGAGCCTTTGATGATGTTTTTGTTTAATGTACTGTTCACTAAGTTAGAAAATTAATGAAAATGATTTAAAAAAAGCTTTCTGGAAGTCAAGGGAAACAACATCTATTGGGTCCCCCTTGTCCACATGTTTGTTCATCCTCTCAAAGAACACTAACAGGTTAGAGAGACAAGATCTTCCGTTACAGAACCCATGCTGAGTCTGCCTCAATGGTTTTTGTTCATCACCGTGCCTATTACACTCCATGCATTTCACTCCATGTACACTCCATGTGGTTCAGCTCTCTCCTGCCTACAGCTTTGTGGCACACAGAGTAGGGAAGAGGTTAATTGACAAAATGGATTTGTTTCAGAGAAGGTGGGAGGGGAAGGGAGTCTGAGAACAAAGCTGGAGACTCCAGCTTCGCTCCAAGCTTTTAAATAAAAACAACAGCAGCACCCAGGACACAGGACAAGGCTTCTCTGTTCTCTCACCTCTCTGCTCTTAAACATTTGAAATGTGGAATTTCTCAGGAGCACAGTTTCAAAAACACTACCCTCACACTGGTCTCCATTTCCCAGCAGCCTCCTCCAATAATCCCATTGGCCACCAGCTGCCGCCATTCTGCCAGGAGTTTGAAGTGCTGAGTCCCATACGTGCTTATGTGCATGATCAGAAGACAAATGATTTTTTAAAAAGCTACCTGACTGTCCCACTTCCTGGCTGTTGTGTCTGGTCAATCAAGGATGGGGTGAACATGTCTTTATGTAAGTGCATACTGACCTTATAGAAGCCTGCATTTCAAGTCAACTAGAAATTTTGTAGACTGTTGTCACAACCTGTTTTGTGAACTTGGCAGGGTGAGTTCAATTTATTTGAATTTATTTGAGTTTATTTGCTTGCAATGAGTCATTTGCTTGAAGTCTTCTTTTATGGTTCTTTTGGAAGGTAGCCTGAAGAAAGGAAAATACCGAAAGAAAGAGAGCCTGGGCATTCGTCACCACTGACCACTTTAGAGAAGATTTTAGCTGTACAGGAAGAGGACTTGGCTGTCTAAAAGAATGAACTGTGGACCAGTTTGAATATATATGAATATATTAAGCCACTAAATAAGACCCTGGACTGTAGAGGCCACAGACTATTTTAGAGAAGACTTTAGCTGTACAGGAAGAGGACTTAGGAGTTGTATTTAGGAGTCCTGCATGAACCAATTTGAATATGTTAAGCCACTAAAAAGACCTTGGACTGTACAGGAAGAGAGTTTGGCTGTATTCTAATGTTAAGCTGTTTAAAGAGTCCTTTGTGGAACATACAGAATATGCATGAATGTATTAGATGTTAGTTGTTTATATTATAAATCTTATATTAAATTATCTTTAGGACTTTATACGTCCAGTTAAAAAACAGCCTTAGTGCTGTGATTTTGTAACAAACCTGCTTTCACTGTGTTACCATTATATATTTACATCATCTGGAGGTTGGCAAAACTAGGTACAGCCCTCGAGTTGCCATGCAGTAGCTAAAGAACCAGCATTACCACAGTGTGCTTCATACTTCTGAATTTCATAATTCCAATAGCTAGCTTTTTAGTAGTCTCTTTAACCATGCTAAAGTTACACGCTTTAGTTATAGTACAGCCTCATGTTAGGGACTGGACAAGTGCTTTCTTGTTGTCCCAGAAGCAGAAACTACCCCTTAAAGGGAAGAAATGTTCATTCGTGGGCAGAATCCCATGTTTGGTGTACAAAATCCATCAGTCACACTTTAAGTTGGAAGGGTTTTGCAGATACCCTCAAAGCTTTCAGTTAACATCAAAGATTATGGGAAGGAAACATCAGTTTGGTCACATATCTGATTCCAAAGAGAAGTCCTTTGTACTGCTATTTTAAAACAGAAAAGAAAGCAAACCTCACATTTGGAAAACCTTCCACTAATTCAGTGTCACAAACTACCAGCATGACAGATGGGACTATGGCAAGCTGGCAAAGAAGGCGAAGGGGGGTGGGGTTCTTGTGCAAGCTAGAAAACCTTCCCCTGATAATGTGAAGATCCACATGCAATCTCTGAGAGTTGTACATACACTGACAGCACAGTCCTAAACAAGCCATTGACCTCAGTGGACTTAGAAGGGTGTAATTCTGCTTAGGGTTCCACTGATGATCATAAGAACCAGGGCCTTTTTTTTTTTTTTTTAAAGGAGCTGCCAAAATTCTCAAGAGGGAAATGAAATTTTCAATCTGTATACTGAAAACTCATGAACATTTTTCAAAGAATTTTGTCCAAGAAGTTCCGGAACTTTGTTCCGGCACATTCCCCCCAGAAAAAAAAGCCCTGATAAGAACTGAGAGATCCCCAACATGGCTGGAAGAAATCAGATGGAACTGGAAAGATGCTGATACTGGGGTATAGCCTTTCTAAACTATAGCAGCTGTGGTCTACTGGGATATTTCAGTTGGATTATTTTTCATTTCAAATTTGGGCTGTTTGGGATCACATCCAATTCCACTGGAAGAAGGTTCCTCAAACTGGAGGAAGGTTTCAAACTTTGCAGAGAGGAGTAGTAGGGTACAATCCACTGTGTTTATTCAAGCTGAAGATGTTGGAGAAGCAACAGCCTGCTAAGAGTCTAATTACTGTAAGTCCACTTCTACCCTAGGGGGAGCTGTGGAGCATTCTCTAGTATTTAAGATGTATTGAATGTTTTTCTCTTGCAGTTCAGCCTACCTCTTGTTGTTTCTCCCTCTGCTGTGTGTTAGTATGCCTTAGTGCTTGTGCTCTGAAGATCTCTCTGTTGTATTAATGGCCTGTAGTCAGTTATTGTCTTTCTGCAAAATCCTGTTGCACTAAATTCAGTGAAAGCAACTCCAAAGCCTGGATTGGATCAGGGCTATTTTTGGGCAGGAACGCACAGGAATGGAGTTCCAGTTGGCTCCCGAGTTGCCCACGCCCAGCAGGAACTCATTAGCATAATAGGCCACACCCAATGGCAGAAACTTATTAGGATTGGCTACATTAGGGGTGTCTGGCCTAACACGCAAAGGAGTTCCTGCTACAAAAAAAGACCTGGGTTTTGACAACAAACAAGGGAAACAGAATAAGAAGCAAAAGGTGGGTGTGGCTGGATGACCACACTTCTCATAACATGGTGCTGTGACGTAATATGCTAATAAGTTTCTGCTGTTGGGTGTGGCCTATTATGCTAATGAGTTCCTGCTGGGCTTTTTCTACAAAAAAAAGCCCTGGATTGGATTATTTCCTGAACTCTGCCAACAGAAGAGATATATCAATGGCTTTGTTTAGTTATCTAGAGATGCATTGATAGGGAAAAGAAAGGTGTAAGTTCCCTTAGGTAAGTATTCGGTTTCAACATATTTTGTCTTGTTATCTTTTAATTACTTACAGATATTTATGCCCCGCTTGTCCCCCCCATTGGGGACCCAACGTGGCTATCAGCATTGTTTCCCCACCCTACATTTTTCCATACAACCTCCACATAAAATACGTTAGGCTGAAGAATGACTGGCCCAAGGAGCTGCCATAGAAGAGTCAGGATTCTAGCCCGATACTGAGTCTAACCACTACGCCATGCTGACTCTCCATGCTGGTTCTTGTAATAGAAATAATCTATAAGGTGCTTTTACAAGTATTGCTACCCACCTTCAGCCTTGGAGAAAGGACACTTCTAAATTTAAACAAAAGGGTGGGAGGAAATCCAAAGTACAGTAGCTTTACCTTCAATCAAAACAAGATGTAGAACAAGGAAACTTCAGCTTGTAAGCAATCAACATTTGCTTTATTTTTACCCACTGCCACTGCCACACTGTAGCTCCATTCAGACGTTAAGGCAAACTCAGGTGGTAGAACCAAAGGAGCATTCTGGCCATGATTCTGATTTTGGCATCCAGGCACCATCTCTTTACAGTGCCAGCCTGTCGTGGTCCAGGGTATGAACTCCTCACCAGGAGAACAGGCTGAAGACTCAGAGGAGAAGGAGACAACTGGGCACCTAGCACCATCCCAGAAGGAGGCAGCTGGGAGACCTCCAAGAGCCTCCTTTGATGTGCAAGAATAGCCCCAAGACTTTAGTCAGCCCACTCTCCCTGTAACACAGACTGCCTTCTGATTCAGACTTGGACCCTGAACCCTCTACCACAGAGGTCTCTTCTCAGACAATCCCTCAATCCTCTCCAAGCCCTGTACCACCTCAGCCCTGTCATAATATTCGCTGCCATAACCAGGTGTGGCACCTTTAACTACTGGCAGCCTGTTCCTAGAGTAGGGTTGCCAGGTCCCTCCTGGCAATTGGTAGTGAATGGGGGGATTTACCAGGAGAGGGAGGGAGGTCTAGGCTACATGGCTGACGACGTTGTGCCATCACTTCCAGCATGTACCGGAAGTGACGTTATCACATTGTGATGTCATGGTGACACTCCAGTATTACGGCAAAAACTGTATGGTAAAAATGGCTTCTACCATGGAGTTTTTGCCCCAAAACCAGAGCATAGCCATGACGTCATTGATGTGATGATGTCATTTCTGGTACATGCCGGAAGTGATGTCACCAAGTCACCAGTGATGTAGCCTGGGCCTCCCTCCTATTCCTCATAAGTCCCCCTGCTGGCTAGCTGATCAGCAGCAGTGGCGGGCCTGGTGGCAGGAAATTCCTCACCTCCAGCAGGATGGCTGGCAACCCTATCCTAGAGGGGAGGAGCCTCTATCTGCACTTCCATAAAAGGTCATTTAAGGCCTCAGTTCACCTTCAGCCTTTGCTGGAATAACATCTATGGTACACTGTTGGATCCAGCTGCAATAACTTGACTCTTGGACCTCAGCATTGAGCAGAGCATAGTCCTAACAGGTTTTGTGAAGAAATAAGCTCTGGCAGATTGCCTCATACTTAGACGTTTTCTGTCAAACCGTGAGCTGAAAGAGAGAAGGAGGAAGAACCCCAAGCAACTGTTATGTTATGTCTGTTGATGACACATGGGTAAAACAAAGCAGTTGCTTCCTTGAGAGTATCTTTAAAAAAAAAAAAAAAGCAGAGAAACACTGGATTGGCTCCTGCCAATTTTTTGACCCCATTCCCCTTCTTATTGCAGTTCCGGTACCACATCGGTTTCCTCTGTACAGGCCCTGTGATTCCTATCAAAGCCATTTTGGTAGCCAAAGGGCATTCCCTCCTCCCTTCTTCACCAGCAGAATGGCTCCAACCCAGGTTATATTTTCCACAGACCTGTTCTGTTTGGTGGTGAAGGGACCTGAAGATACGTCTAAAAAAAAAGTCTATAAAATGACAAAGCTGTAATTCATACATCTACAAATCTACAAAATGCACATTATTTAGTTACAATTACAGGTTATGTTATACCAACCTTATATTTATTTAGAACATTTTTATACTGTCACTCTAGGAACCTGCCCAAGGTGGCCTACAAAATAAAAATGGCAAAAATCAAAACATTAGAAGTTATTAATTAAAATCCAGCATTAAACAGTCCCAGACCAGCACAAAAACATAGATCACAAAAACAGACCATTCTTATATCACTCTTTATAACTGCTTCCTTTTATTCAGTGTAATATGCGCAAAATACATTAAAATAGTATCTGTACTTCACCCCCATAGATAAGTCAAATACCTCCTCCTTAGCATTATCTAAAGGGTTATATTTATTTCAGAAACTGATGAAAGGAAAACAGCTATTTGCAAATTTCACCTGCAACCATGTTTTTCTTTCCCACACACATTTACTGATTGTGAGTTTTTCCATTAGGATTACATGCCAAGTTCTGTGCAGACAACATCTTTTCCGGCACTGCTTGTTTGTTTCCATGTCTGAGCTATCAATATTCTCAGAGCTATACCTAGATTTCTAATTAAGCAACTGTGTTCTTTTTTTATACAAGGATCTATCTTCCAGTAGGTAAACTGTAGGGGAAAATACAAATGCAACAAATGTAACCCATTGTCAATTTTATATTATATCCTTGTGTACCCTTCTCCAAAAATCCTTGAACACTTCACAGTCCCTCCACATACAGATTAAGGTACTGTCATGTTTTTCACATTTCCAGCAAAGTGCAGTTCCTCCTGAAATGTGAGATCACCTGATCGGGATATAGGGCCATAGAAGAGACATTAATTTAATTGCATTTGTATTCTCATAGGAACACTGCCGTTTCCCTTCTTCTTCCCAGAAGGCTAAGGTTGAAACCAGCTCCAGCCAGCAGTATCTAATTTAATTAAACCTGCAACATATCCTGCACAAAACACAGACAAGTGGCCTGAATGTCATGGCCTGAAATACTTTCTCCCATTACTCTTTTGTGTTTTTTTACATCCAGCCTAATAAGGTTCTGGAGAACTCAAATGCTTGCACACTGTTTCGTGATTATTCTGGTAGTTCCTAACAAAAGGTATTATGAAATTTTTGCTTTTGATTCATCGGCCTTCCAAATTTCAGTACTTTTGCCAGTCATTTATACGATCCCTTGAGTCCTAGGCAAAGGGAGCAGTCCTGCTGTAATCCTGAAAAATAAAGCCATTGCTCTGGGATATAAAATCATACCAGGCACCCGTGAGAACTAAGGTTGCCAGGCACAGCATGGTAACCAGAAGGAAAACAAGGGGAGCTGGGGACATGGGTTGCAAGCTCTGGGCTGGAAAATACCTGGAGATTTGGAGGGGTGGAGCCTGAGGAGGGTGGGGTTTGGGCAGGGGAAGGATTTCAGTGGGGTATAATGCCATAGAGTCTACTTTTCAAAGTTGCCTGGAGATCAGTTGTAATAGTGGGAGATCTCCAGGCATCACAAGGAGGTTGGAAACCCTAGGGGTGGTTGTCAGTGAGGGCATGACATCATTTCTGGGGAAAATCCACAGTGACATCATACTCCTCTAGGAATTGCCAGAAACTATATGGTTTCTATTGTTTTATCACAGATTTTCTGGCAATTCCTAGAGAGGCATGGTGTTATGTCTCGGTTTTCCCCAGAAGTGATGTGACATCATTGATCCATCATTTTTTTCTTTTTTTTCCTATTTTTCTCCAGCTCCAGTCAGCAGTGGGAAACAGGCGCTGGGGACAGGGGATCCCCCATCCCCACCACGGGCCTCGGTTCAGCCACCTTGAACCATGAGGAAAGACTGGGTATAAATGTTTTAATTAATAAATAAATAAACTCTGATGACAACTATTGCTATCAGCCTGCTGGGGAAATCTATGAGCTTCCCAGGGATGTTTGAGTTTCCTCAAATAGCGCCCAATGGGAATGTTTCAAGCTGGTAAAATGGTGAAATGGGAAGACTGAAGCCCCTTTGTTCTCCCCATGTCCTTCCAATACCTTTTTTTCTTCCTGGGAAACTTATCAAGCCAAATTCATAAGATCACTCAACTCAAAAGACCTCTCAGAACTCATGTCTTGCTTTTAAGGGGGACTCTTTATACTTGCTTACCTCAACATGGGGTCTGTTTTGGATAACAGCTTTTCCGTGTGCATCACTGTCCTGATCCTACTTTGATACCTATCCATGGGAACTGAGGAGAATCTTCAACTCGTGTGTTTTTATTATGTCCGACATAGGGTGGGTGCCAAAACCCAGTCTGTGTACTCCATAACGTTATCAGTGTCCTCTGTATAGCTATCAGCTGAAAATGGCAGATAACTGTAAAGTATCTGGGAAGACCAGAAAAGCTTTATGAAAATAAATGCAATGGTGTTAGTGATTTTAGGGTTTCAATGCCACTCACCAACAGTAATCTTCAACCATCCATCAGGTTAACCGCCCTCTATAGTAGCCAACTATTTGATTCTTTGCAGGAACATCAAAGAGTGGAAAACAGAAGCAAATTTATCCATGCTTTCTCTTTCTAATCTATTGAGGCAATTAATTTGTGACACTCAAAAGTATGTTTTAAGAAACTGGAGAAAAAAAGGACATAAGATCAGAGCCATTTCCCATATTACTCTAAGACAACACAAGGGCACTTGCTCTACAATATAAAATGTCTTGTTAATATATAACAACGGGGGGAAAGTTTAAAAAATACGTCCTTATCAGAGGAATGTTTATGTGTAATCATGACCAGATAAAACACTGCAGATAGGTGCATTTCTTAATCTAATCCCAGTTTAACCTTCATCATCAACGGCATGGCCAAATCTTGGGTGTGTCTCTTGTCCTGGACTTTCTGTCACAAAAACCAGGCATTAAGGATGTATGTGCCATAATTTATGCTACAGAACAGTACCATCATGTGAAATCATTTATATAAGAAATGTATAAAATACCATTCCCAATAAATCATTATCAAATGTACTAAAAAATAATGCATACAACAATATCAATCTCCATTGTAACCTATATAATATTATTGACAAGATGGGGAAAACCAGGTGTTTGTTTACTGGTCCCTCACATGTGATAAAATTTGATCAAAATCTTAATACTGAAGTAATAAGCACTTATATGATTCAAACTTTCATCTTTCATCTCATTGTTTTTATTGACTGCTTAATTTATATGATTTAATTTAAATTTATTATGTATGGATGTGAAAGTTGGACAATGAAGAAAGCTGACAGGAAGAAAGTTGATTCATTTGAAATGTGGTGTGGGAGGAGAGTTTTACAGATAACGTGGACCACCAAAAAGAGAAATAAGTGGATTCTAGATAAATCAAGCCTGAATTTAGAGTTGCTAAGTGCCTTCCTCCTGCCAGCAGGGGGTTTGGGGGGCATTCTGGGGGTGGGTAGGGACAACAGCGACATGCTGATGTGACTTCTGGAAGTGATGTCATCGTGTTAACAACGTCAGGGTGACACTCTATGTTTTGGTCAAAACTCTATGGTAAAATGGCTTTGCCCAAAAAGTAGAGTGTCACCAGTGTTGTGCGGGGACATCTGTTTTGGGGCAGCGCTTCCCCTGCCAGCCAGCTGGCCAGTGGCAGTCCAGAACACACAACATCAGGGGATTCCCCGCCCCCGCCTGGGGACTGGCAAGCCTACCTGAACTCCCCCTAGAAGTTAAATTACTAAACTGAGGCTATTGTTCTTTGGTCACCTTATGAGAAGACAGGACTCAATGGAAAAGACAATAATGGTAGGAAAAGTTGAAGGCGGCAGGAAAAGAAGTCCTAATATGAGATGGATTGACTCTTGTAAAGGAAGCCACAGCCCTCAGTTTGCAAGACCTGTTAACGATAGGACATTTTGGAGGACATTTACTCATTGGGTCGCCATAAGTCAGAAGTGACTTGATGGCATAACACACACATATTTAGTATTCTATAGGAGGTAACTACATAATATAAATGACTAAATATATAAATTACAGAACTGACTAAATAAAATAATCACTCCCCTCTGACATTACTTACTGGTACTTACCTCAAAAGAAGATAGCCTCAAATTTACGGTGACCCTGCCTGCACTCTCTGCCTGTGTTATGGCTGGCTGCTCCAGTCCCCATGACCCTCCTGGAAGGGGAGGTATCACTCTGACAGCATGTGAACCAGACCCTGAGACCCAGTTTATATATGGGAGGCACCCTCTGCAGTCACTGCAGCAGAGAGATATGGGGTGGCCCACGATAAATTGGGTCACACAACCTAGCTGATAGATGGGAGGAAGGGCTGGCTATAGAAATATGCTCCCACCAATCTGCTGGGTCACAGATATGGAAGCCCCCACCTTCTCAGGGTACCTGTTGTACACTCAAATCGAAGACACTTCCCCACACCACCACTGAAGAGAGGCAAAAACATTTTAAAATGTCATCTTACTTCCAAACCAACGAGGTAATATTTGGATACTGGGCAAACTATAATCTCCATCTGAGTACAAGTCTGAGTAGAAAGTAAGCAAAAGCGGACAGACTCCAAGACCCTGTTGAAGAAAATGCTGTGTATCTTTTGGTGGCTGCCAAGATCCATCCATTATTAGTTTCTTATAGGAAAAAGTCTTTATTAAAAAAAACCTTGAGAACCGACCAGCTAATTAGGTGATCATTTCAATGTGAAATGATCATTCTTTCACCTGATGATCATTCTTTCACCTGAAATGATCATTCTTTCACCTGAAAAACTCCTGTTTTGCTGATAGGTGCCTTTCTGTAGGTTCTTTTCTGGCAGCTTTCAAAAGTATTTGCCAACTCTTTCAACAATTCAGATTGTGACTCAATGTGTTGTCGAAGGCTTTCACGGCCAGAGTTCATCAGTTGCTGTAGATTTTCCAGGTTGTGTGTGGCCATGGTCTTGGCATTGTAGGACCTGACGTTTCGCCAGTAGCTGTGACTGGCATCCTCAGAGGTATAACACAGAAAGGCCTCTTTCTGTGTTATACCTCTGAGGATGCCAGTCATAGCTACTGGCGAAACGTCAGGTCCTACAATGCTAAAACCATGGCCATACAACCCGGAAAATCTACAGCAACTAATGTTACTCAATGCTTTGTTGACAAGAGCAGGCACTTGCTTAGGACAAAAATACAACTGAACAGGAATCCTTTAATACTTTGGCCTTGGGCATCAGGATAATACTGTGTTAGGTAGGCTTGCCAATTCCAGTTTAGGAAATCCCTGGAGATTTGGGGATAGTGCCTAGGGGTTGCAGAATCTGGGAAGGGGAAGGAGCTCAGTGAGGATATGATATAATTCTAAAACTCCTATCTTAGGGACAAATGGAAGTCCCATAGAAGTTATCCATCAGGAGAACTGTTATCTGTGGTTTGCAGATCAGTGACCATTCTGGGAAAACTCCAGCTAAATATTCCAACTCAGGGTTGGGATAATACTGGAGATTTGGGATTGAAGCCTGGGAAGGGACCTCACTGGAGTATAATGTTATACAGTCTACCCTCCAAAGCAGCCATTTTCTCCAAGGGAACTGATCGATGTAGTCTGGAGATAAACTGTAACTCCGGGAGATCACCAGGCCCCACCTGGAGGTTGGTAACACTAGTGTTACAACCTGTTCAGAGTTCAGTCACCTTAACAAACTACAAGCATGATCTCAAATTAATTTTGTTGGAAGTCAATTCTGCCAAAAAGAGTGGAATTTACTGTCATCTAATATATCCAGGAATCAGATGGCATTTCCCAGCCACCTAGTTATCAGATAATTTTGGGGCAGGGGTGGAGATGTTACCCAAACTGCCCCCAGAGGAGAGGAAATTAGCTTTAAAAAGGGTTCCAGAAAGGAATAACACAGGACCTTGTAAATCTGTGTATACCAGGGTGGATCTCAGTGGGGATACCCCGAAATAAAATTAGGAAGAAAGAGAGTGTGAGAAGGTGATTGTCTTTCCACCATTAAACTGCCCACATTCTTCCAACCATTAAACTGTTACCCAATATAAAATTAGCAAGAAAGAGAGTGATTGTAAACACAATTCTATGGTATATAAAATAAAAATGTGAAGAACCTACACTGAGCACTTGAGAATTAATTCCCTGAGCGATCATACACACACATATACACACTCACCAGCAAGAGGGTGGACTTGTAAAAAGGAAAAATGGAGGAAATTGAAAGTTTGAGGGAAGGGACATTTAACCTGAAATCCTGGGCTTGAGGTCTAGCGGTCCAAGGAACAGAGTGGGGTGGGGAGGAGCCTGCAATACAATTGTAGTGGGAAAACCTAGCACACTTCTCCTTGATCTGGGATGGTCTTTTTATGGGGAAGAGTCCCATAGCTGGACATGGGTACCCACTTTCCCAGGAACATGATTGCTACAAGATAAAAAGTTTGAATCCCACTGGCTGGTTTAAAGTTAGCTGCTGTCAAATTTTGGCAGGAAAAATACCTTGATTAGGCTATTGTGAGCCAAATCTGCATGGGCACAAAAAGCCAAAGTGAGACAACATGATTAACATACTTTAATTAAGTTGAAGTGAGCCAGATCTGCACTGACACAAAAGTTTGGGTGAGTCAAGATAGCTCCTGAAACAGGATGGAGCGTAAATTAATGACTTGAGTTCCCTTCTTGATTGAATTTTAAAAAGGAAATGAACAACTAAGCATTGGTTAATGAAAAAGCAACTTCCTTGGGCTGGGCAGACACCCCTGGAATATGCCAGGATATTCCAGTGTTGAAAAGTCTTTTGTTTAGGGTTGCCAAGTGGATTTACCTGTCTGGCAGGGGGCTCCTAGCCCACTTCCAGGAGACCAGAATTGCTTTGGGGCCACTTCCAGTAAAATCAGAAGTGCCCTTCCTGGCTTGCTGATGTCACCTGGAAGTGACGTAGACATGTCGGGGGCATCGGGGGGTGATGCTCTGGTATTTGGGTAAACTCTATGGTAAAAACATCATTTGGGGCTGGGATCTTCCCCTGCTGGCCAGCAGCAGAAAAGCACCCCCAAAAGCAGGGGTTCCCCCGCCCCCAGTGGGGATCTGAAAACCCTACTTTTATTATTGAGAATGAAGTCTTATCGTTGAGAACCCTGAGCTGGAGGAGATTGCACTTAATCAGATTGTTATGCCAGCACACACTACCTCCCAAAGTTCTAGATCCCCTGGTGTTTAGTCTCTAAGGGGTGCCCATTAAAAACAACTAACTCCAAAATAAGAAAGGGATCCCACTCACCAAGGGGGTCTCGGCTGGAGGAGGGGGAGGGGTCCTTACTATCGGACAATCAAGCTCAAAAGACTAATAGTAAAAACATCTACAGAAATCTGGAATGTACACAGTTTACAGAGAAAATATATTTTGCTCACCAATTTCGCTGCGATTTGGCACAACATTCTCTTGCACATGACTCATGTGCTTTCCTCTGAACAAACAGGAAGAAGATATATATTATGTGGGGAAAGCAAATCAGAAAATTAATCTGTTCAGAGAAGAAAGCTAAGGGTATCCTTGGAGCTTGATAGAGGCGATTTCTTTCTTTTTTTTTCAAACGAGTCTTAAGACATTTACAGTGATTGTGGAAAGCCCACCATTTTAATAAGTATACATTTTGCTGAAGTGCCTTTCATTCTGCTTTCAACCGTGACAGAAGTCTCCCTAATGAAGCCGTGTTTTGACCTCCTCCTATGATGAACAGGAGGGAAGTGGGATTTAAAAGGCCCTGAATTTAAGACTGATGAATTTATTATTGAACGTCCCTCTTTAAGGAAGCCCTAAAACCTATAGATGGTAAAAGACATTTGGCTCATTTGCTCTCCCTTCAGCCTTCATTAATCTGTCAGGCTGAACTGGACAAAGACAAGGAGAATAACATCCAGTCCGGGGAACAGATATGGCAACGAATCATTACACACAATGTGAACCCAGGCAAGGAATTAATAAATGTTTACTATTAAGACATAACACAGAGATCTGAACTAGCCAGTACACATTTCCTACAATACCGAAACTGTTCCCACGCACCCTGTTCCAGTCCACATTTTAGCTTTGTAAAAGGTTTTCTAAGAGAGAGTTCCTCTTTGATTGGTTTGTGTTTTAAACTCTTTGAAACATCTCCTCGTACCATCCTACCAGTTGCTTGTAATTCTACACATCTATAGCTGCTACTGATGAACACCCCGTATACCTGAAAAAATAGGGTTACCAATGCCAGCCTCCATTTTGAATATACTACAAGGTTACCAATACAACTTGACAGATATGGAGGAGAAGTTGCATTAATGGTCATAGGAACTGAATATCATTTTGAGAATAACAATAGAGAAGAATTGAAGCCACATAGATGATTCAGGTCTATGTGATGAACGAAATGCACCTGTGCAGGCTACCTTTACTGAGCAACAGGTGGGGCCCGAAGATCTCCTGGAATTACTACTGATCTCCAGACTACAGAGACCAGTTCCCCTGGAGAAAACGGCTGCTTTGGAGAGTGGGCTCTGTGGGATTATACTCTGCTGAGATTCCTTCCTTCCCAAATCCTATTCCCCAAACGATTCTAAGTAATTCCATGCAGCTGCATGTTGGATATCTCTTTCTTAAAGGTATGAAGCACGATATAACACTGATCAAAGGTATTGTGGGCTGAAACAATATATAATACTTCCACTTTTAGATGCACTTTAAATATAATACTTAAAGAGATAAACTGCGCTCTGAATAATTGCAGAATAAACTGAGTGACTGCAGAACCATCACCTTCAATGATATAGGAATGTAGAACACTTTGAAATCATATCAGAAACTTATTACTTCCTAGAGGATTTAACGGGACACCATTTACAAATCTTTATTATAGCATAATCTTTACTAACCCCATTAATTTCTTAATCTTTGTTACTATAACCACCAAGGAACTAATCCTAATTGGCCTCAGTCCCCTAAACAGGAACCTCACTTCTAATAAGGTTGTTCCACAGAAAAATCTCAATGCTGATATAGTTCCAGATATGAAAGGTCAACATTCCCAATATTAAAAACTCATTAGAGGGGTGGCGTGCCAGTTATTTCTCCAAGCGTCTTTTAAAATCACTACAGATTATTACACACAGCTGAATGGAATTACTTAGAATAGTTTTCTTTAAGTAGAGCTAGTTTCAAGTTTTGTGTAGAGAGCATTTTGCCAGCAAAATTCAGAAGGCTTTTGTATCTGGTAAGAAAATAGGTTCAGGACTGGCTTGCTCTTAATATAAAAACTTAAGGCATTAAGAAGTAAATTCTTAATAATATTTTAAAATTATTAAGTTCCATTCAGCTTCATGTTGTTTCTCATTTCAATAACCGTGGTTTATTCCGGGATGATAATTTTGAAGAAAATAAAATATTCCTGAGGTTTGCAGAGAACATTTTGCCAGCCAAATCCAGAAGACTTTTGCATCTGTTTAGAGAAGAGGTTAAGGACTGGCTTGCTCCCAGTATAAACACTGAATTGTAACAAGAGGCTGGTAACTTTGAAGACAGTAGGAATACTCCTGAGCAATGCTCCCTCTAAGCTGTGGAGTCTTGTGAGCAAAAATCCTACTTTGTGAGCTACTGGCATTAAATGTGTGAGTAATTTGGCTACTGCATAAATTAGTTTGCTCTGGAGTCATCTTTCCTGAGCTAAGACAAAATTGTGTGAGCCAGAAGCTAAAAAACTGTGAGCTAGCTCACATGAACTCAGCTTAGAGGGAATACTGCTCCTGAGGAAGACTTTGACGAAACGAGCCTACATCCGGATGCTTGTAGGTCAAATCTGTATTTGCATTTTTAAATCAGTTTCGTGCTACTGCGACGCTTTCTGCTTGGCGGTATCACAGCAACACGAAACTGATTTAAAAATGCAAATGCAGATTCGACCGTAGTGACATCATGAAGATGTAACATCATGAGGAAGGACTTCTCTTTGTAATATTATAAGGATGTACTTCTCTATAATGTGACATAAGATTTATATACTGATTGTAAAACGTTTTCCTAAATGTGTTTGCCAACATATCACAGTGTTTGTTTGTATTTTTTGTAACAGAAACTGTGATCCCGGGTTGTTTTTTTTCTTTTTCAACTTCCAGGTGGTAGCTGGAGATCTCCTGCTATCACAACTGATCTCCAGGTGACAGAAAATGGCATCTGGAGAAAATGGCCGCTTTTGGAAGGTGGACTGTATGGCATTATACCCCTCTGAAATCCCTCCCCTCCCCAATTCCTGGAGCTGGCAACCCTAACCCCAGGCCTGGCCCTCATCCTGAAGGCCCCCTCATCTCTGCTAGAGGACTTGCCTCTGCCCCTAGCCTTACTCCCATTTCAGGCTTCCCTTCTTGCACCTCTTCCATAGCGACCTTTCTTCCATCCTCAGTTCCTGTCTCTCCACCCCTTCTTATTGGCCCATCACCTCCATTCAACCATGCAGGCGACTGGGATGGACCCTGCCCCTCTGTTGCTGGTGGTTTGTCACTTCTGGCCTGGCCATGTTTACTTCTGGCTGGGCCACTCCCTGCCACTGCCCAGGACTTGTATGGCTGCCTGGCCACCTACAACTAAGCTTGTCTGGGAGAGAGAAAGATGGAGGAAGGCCCTGTGCCCACTGGTCTTGTTGCTCAAACAGTATATAGCTCTGTTCAGTTCATGTGCAAAGAGGCATTCTCATGTTGGAGGTTACATTTCTCCCAAGTTGTGAACCCTTGAAATAGAGAAACAAAACATGCAGGCATACAGCTCAGTTTATAGCACTTAGCCGTAGTTATTCAAAATGGAAATGCCTCACAGTTATCTGAAATAAGACTTGAGCTGTGGTCACACTGGAGGCTTGGCGCAATCTGGCAACACCTCTATTTGTGGTGGGTTAAATCATTGTGGGAAGGGGTGACAGACAGCACACCCTGAAACAGGTCCTCCGCACCAATGGTCCCACAGGAAGTATCCACATTACTGGCACCTCAACCACAGCCCTTGCTGGCAGCCCTTGCTGGCAATGGGGGTTGTTTATGCTCATATGTGCTTATGTGCACATCCCAACTGGGCGGAACCCCCCCCACACGACTGAGATACAGGTCAAATCTGCATTTGCATTTTTAAATCAGTTGCGTGCTGCTGTGACACCGTCTTTCTCTATGCTTGTTTGAATGTTGTTTGGAGAAGATTCTTTTAAAGCAGTGCAGAGGTGCAATGACAATGGAGCGGCCCCAAAAGGACGATGAACATATGTGGACGTGCAAAAGTATACTAGCACTGTTGAGGTGTGAAAATGACACCAAATGTGGACAGCTTTTTTGAAGATGGAGTCAAAAGGCGGGGACACTGGTGGGAAAGACAAATGCAGATTCGGCCAAAAGTGACCATTCACACTTCCCATCACACTTCCCAATAGGGGGGTTCAAACGTCAGGAAAAGCAGAGTGGAAGCACTGGCATACGTTAACACCAGACTTTCCCCAGTGTTGGCAAACTCCGGTTTGAGGACGGGCCGGACCCAGGTGCCGATGACTGGGGCACAGAAGAAAGATGTTGTTGTTTGATTGTGCTCTTTAAATCCGCAAAGATAATGTAATTATATTGGTATGAACTGCTCATGTGACTGCAGCCCCAGATTGCTCTTCTGTGCTGTTCTTCCTACTGATTTCTGTGGGGTTTCATCGGTTTCCATGAAATTTACTGTCTATGAAGAGCAAACAGGACCACAGCCTCAAAGTCTAAATTATTAACTTCTTTTTTTACTATCAAGTCAAAGCTGATTTATGGCAACTCTCAGTGGGGTTTTCAAGCCAGGAGACATTCAAAGGTGGTTTGTCATTGCCTGCCTCCACATCACGACCCTGCTATTCCTGGGTGGTCTCCCATTCAAATACTTACCAAGGCTGTTTCTGTGTAGCTTCTGAGATCCGACGGGCTATCTAGGTGAGGGGAACTTAAGTGTGCATAGCACTTCATGTACTTTAACATGACAAATATCTCTCATAAACATGTCGTAATACTGAGTGTAGGAACTTTTCTACACAAACAGACTACAAAACTCAAGATTAATTTATCAGTCCATAACTTCAGCCAGCTAACAGAACCCCAAGGAGAGCTGTCACAGACTCCTTTCAAATAGCATGCTATGTTGATGCTCCTTCCCAAGATTATAGGACCTGAATTTGCCCCCAACCATTAGGCAATACCACACAATTTGGCTGGGATTACAACTGATCTCTAGATTACAGAGGTGAGTTCGCCTGGAGAAAATGGCCACTTCGGAAGTTTGACTCTATGGCATTACACCCCATTACACCCTTCCCTTCCCAAACCCCCCCCCTCAGGCTCCACCCTCAAACCTCCAGGTGCTTCCCAAGCCAGAGCTGGCAGCCCTATGCATTTCACATCTCATGTAATCAGATCCCTAAATCACATGTGACAGTTTAGATGCAATGCTATCTTGGCGGAGGGGGCTGAGGGGAAACCAGAGGTTCTTACCTGTGCATAGCATACTCCCAGAACCAAAGATATCACTTAATAGTCCACTATGACCATACCAAAATTTAAGGAAGATGGGAAACTAATTCTAAGCTATTGCAGCTTTTTTAGCTCCAAAGCAGCTGCTTTGCTATTTCCAGAAGAATATCCTCAGAGGATACACTGCAAAATGAACAACTGAGTAGCGCCACTGCTCTTGAAGAAAAATCACAGCAACGCAGAAAGATTCCAGGCTTATGGGCGGAAAGAAGAAACCAACCTATGTCTCGGTTACTTAATTGTGTTTGTGAAGGAGTTGCTCAGAGACAGATAATACATGCGAGTACCATGTCTTATGTAAAAATCAGTTTTGGTAGACGTGGGAGGCAGGAAGGTCAAGGACAGACTGGAGGAGAATATCTGTGCTCTGGGTGTGCTCTGGCCAGAAAGTCACGGGGTTTGCATGTGTGGCAGGCAACACATTTTAATTTAATTTGTTAGAAGCCTCCAGACAATGCGAGTCACAGACAGCTTCAGTGCAGATTATGTGATTTTCATTGCATTCATTTCATTTCTGAATTAAAAATACACCCTGGCTCAGTGCAACCGTAGATTCCCCTTCAGTTCCGTCACACATCTGCAACAAAACCAGGTCCAAGTTCTCTCACATACTGAATTGCTAGTTAAATATCTTTGAAGGATACTGGGACACCTTTCATTACCCCTTTCTCCCAAAGACATCAGCTGCAAAAGATGGGTAGCATAACTCGAAGAACCCAGGTCTCTGCTTTGATGTAGCTAATTAAGAGTTATGTCAACTTTATCAAGAACCTGTCAGATTCAGGGCTGATTTACAAGCTGCAAAGACCTCATGTACCCCACATGGCCACCCCAAGGATTTTTGATATGATGTGCACTGGGAGTTTCATGCTTAAAACTTAATTCCCAGGTACACATGGGTTCAATTTGTATTGGGACTGTGGCACATGGGACATGGGGCAGAAGTCTTTCCTTCCTCCTCTGTTTTCCCAATCTGAAATGGTCCTGGGGAGTTCCTACTAGCTCTGATGGGGAAACTCACAAGGATAGCCACAAGTAACATTTATTCACCTCATTTACATTATCTCTGAAGTGGTTCCTGGAAGTTGACACTAGTACATTCATTACTTCATGGCTGTAACATGACATTTACTTGAATTATCAATCACAGATAAAACATCAGAGCTACAGCTCACCTAATATCACAGAAGTGACATTTTTTCAATAGAACCACTCTAATTGTTGGATTGAATCAAGTACCGAACAATGTTGAAACATCATTAAGAACATGGTTGACATAATATGGCTCAGATCCATCAGAGCATTTCTGAGAACAGAACAATTTCTGTGAACAAAGCCTGAATTTCTCAGCTCTCCCTTTCCACTGCAGCACAAACTGCCCCCCTGAAATTATGCTCTTAGGCTGCAGAGGGTGGGAGGAAGTGAGAAGGTTGTGCTTCATCAACAGAAAGCCTTGACTCGATGTGACAACAAATCATGTTTTTTCATTTCAGGAACAACTCTTGGAAGTCCTTGGACTTGTGTTTTCCTTCTTCATGCATGCTGGTCAGATATTGACGAGTGCCCCAGCAAACTGTAGTTTGTTGATTTATTCTGACTGGAGGAAAGGACCAACTATAGCTTGGTCTACTACCTATAAATAACTATTCCAAACCAAGATGGAACTGTGGTTTAAAATTAGGGCAAAAGCAATTTTTAAAAAACTGTTGTTTTATTCTATTTGAGTGTTATTGACAAATGATACATGAATTTTGCAATGTATCAGTGATCCTCCTTAGTAAATATTCTAAGAAAGGTTATTTCTCTGCTACTATTGCATCAGCTAGTTCATGAACATCCCTGTTGTTTAAGGCAACACAGCACCTGCTGACTCCTAAAATAGAGCTTTCTTTTAGGAGTAGCCGAACTGAAAAAATACCCGAAAAATATCTTGGTCGAATTTGTATTTGCATTTTTACATCAGTTTCGTGCTGCTGTGAAGCTGTCTTTCTCTATGCTTGTTTGAAGAGTTGTTTAGAGAAGATTCATTTAAAGCGGTGTGGAGGCACAATGACAGTGGAGCCACCACGATTGGGCAATAAAGATATGCAGACATTGCATTAAAATTTAATAAAATTTCTTTTAAAATCACATGCAGACATGCAAAAGTATGCTAGCACTGTTGAAGTGTGAAAACGAAAGCAAATGTAGACAGCTTTTTTGAAGATGGAGTCAGAAGGCTGAGACACCAGTGGGAAAGACAAATGCAGATTTGACCCTTATTGGTATTTTTCGGGTATCACACAAGCCGAATACAGATTTTGACCTGTATTTAGCTACCGGTACAGCAGAACCCGAAAAAGCCAAAATTATCTGGCTTTTTTTCGGGTTCATTTTGCTATACCGAAAAACCTAACAGCTGTCGGTCAGCTGTTGCGTTTAAATGCTTTTCTTTCCCTCCCTGACATCGGGAAGGGAAAGAAAGGCATTTTAAACATGCCTGCCCTTTGCTTCTCCAGCCAGCCTCCTCCTCCTCCTCTCTTTCCTATCTGAGCTTCTCTGCTACTGTGGAGAAACTCAGAGAAGGGAGGGAAAGGGGGGGGGATGTTTACAATAGCACTACAGAAAATTAGAATTTTGACAGCCAATCCATATGCAAAAGAACATCCTCAGGAAAGCTCCTCCATTAGCATGCCACAGCCTGGGGAACGCCTACAAAATAATGACTCAGTCCTACCCCACCTTCCTGAGTAGATATAAATTACCTGCCTACCTTTTTCTTCTCACCTTGACACAGAGAGTACTCCATCTTTCTGTATTATACCTCTGAGACCATGGCCATACAGCCTGTAAAATCTACAACTAATGAACTCCGGCCGTGAAAGCCTTTGACAACATACTCACAGTTTCTTCTGAAAGGCTGACGAAAACATAGCTAAGTCACAGATCTTTTCAGGATAGGATTCCTCTGTTTGGGAAAAGAGCAAGTATTGACTAAAATGAAATACTGAAATCAGTACTAATTTAAACAGGTTCAGTAATAAACACTGTTCCTATTAGGGTTGCCAGGTCTGGGTTGGAAAATATCTGGAGACTTTGGGCGTGGATCCAGGAAAGGGTGGGGTTTGGGAAGGGGAGGGGAGGGGAGGGGCCTCAGCATGGTACAATGTCATAGAGACCACCGTTCAAAGCAGCCATTTTCTCCAGGGGAGCTGATCTCTGTCAGCTGGAGATCAGTTGCAAAACCAAGAGATCTCCAGGCCCCACCTGGAGGTTGGCAACCCTAGTTCCTATGGAAATCAGACCTCTATCTCTCTAATCTATATTTTTTCTAGGCACCAATACAGAAGTCATCACTGTTGTTACCCTTCATGGTTACCCCATTATAGATTGTCCCTATTTAACAATTCTGGTTCCCCAACAAAGAGAATTCTTTTCCCACCGGTCTGCCACCAGCCTTCCTTCAGAGGGCGAATCTGCATCTAGCATTTGCTCCACTGTCTTACCAAACCCACACTGGAACAGACATTCCCGTCTACGTTGCATACTGCTTTCACTTTCATTGATTGTTGGATTTTATGGCAATGTCCAGACTGCATGCCACTTTCAGTTCGTTTGATCTCTGGTTTTATAGCGGCTGTCTGCATAGATTTATGGCCATTTTATGGCCATTCAGGGGTGACTCTGCAGTCAGTACAGCGTTGGCCTGGGGTATTTGAATGTGGTTTTGAGCTGCATCTTTTTCTGTCCCAGTGTGGGTTTGGTACAACAACGGAGCAAATGCTAGATGCAGATTGGGCCAGGGGCCAGCCTCTCTTCTGGAGACAAAGGGAAAAGTTGTGTAGTGGTTAAGAGTGTCAGATGCGTATCCCCATATGTGCCATGGAAACTTTCTGGGTGACCACAGGCGTGTCATTCTATTTTATTTATTTATCATTACTTTCAATTTATATCCTGCCTATGCCAGAACAAATTGGCTCTAGGGTTCCCAGGACTGACTGTTGTGCCAGCAGAGGATGGGAAGGGACTTTCCAGGAGTGGGGAGGTGTGTCACAACATGCCTCCGTAAACTGGAAGCGACATAGGCACATCAGTCATGTCGGGGGGGACACTCTGGTTTTTAGGCAAAACTCTATGGTAAAATTTGCTTCAGATCATACAGTTATGCCCCAAAAACAGAGTGTCACCCTTCCCATGTGCCTACATCACTTCTGGTTTTCGTAGGCATGTCACGATGATTTCCGGGTTCCCGGGGGTGATTTGGGGGGAGGAGTGCCCCAAACTGGGAGACTCCAACCTGCACTGGGGGGGGGAGAGGGTCTGGCAACCCTACATCACTCTTTCTCAACCTAACCTACCTTACAGAGTTGTTGTGTGGATAAAATGGAGGAGAGGAGAGCAACGTAAGCAGCTTTGAGTCCCCCTGGGGAGAAAGGTGGGGAACAAATTAATTAAACAAATAAAGTATCTTCCTATTCTTCTCCCTCTTATCTCTATTTGAGCTTTGTTATCCGCCAGAGTCCTTTTATTTAGAAAAAGAAAGGTGGGCTATGAAGAAATAAATAAAATCCAGGGGTGTGCTGGTGTACCAAAGAACAGTGGTACTATTTCACAGTAATAATTCCTCAGATACCCAATCTGCCGCTCTTATCCTAAATAATAACTTCCTGTGTTAATGGCTCCCCCGCCTGAGGAACATCAGGCATGGCTGCCAGGTTTGGGGCAGGGTGGGGCTGGGAGCTTACTATGGGATGTTCCCTCAAAGAGAAGTGGTAGAAACGGAGTGGCGTGTAGTGCAGCAGCTGCACAAACAGCTCCCCACATACCTGCTACTGCCTTCCCCTAATTGCTGGGTGCCATGGCTCCTCCTTGCACAATAAGAAGCTTGAGAAGCCACTGACCAAGCTAACAAGCCATGCAAACCCCTTGATCGTCAATCACCAGCCTATTCATTTACCCCCCTCCCCCCTTTGTACTGAGCGCTCACAATGCAGTTTTTTTGGCAATATTGCAGCAAGCTGGGGGGAAAAAAGAGCTGTCTTATTTATTGCTTTTTTACGGTGATTTCGAAGAACCTAAAATAACCTGCTCATTAGTTTCAGCCTAGCTCATTGTTAGAAATAAATAGGTCAAAATGTGCTGCCACTTGCGGAAAGAAGATGAAGCTTTTTGGAGGAAATGTTATTGGCAATGCTCACCTATTCCCATTTTAAACACACAGGCATTCAGAGAACAAAGAATGGCCTGCAGAGCCCAATACATCTTGGCAATCAGTTGCTGCCGGCACAGTGCTTATTTTATTTCTAGTCAATGCTATCCATGTCTTAATTCATCGCTGGACAACTATGGAGAATGCTCCCAGATTTGTGAGTTTCAGCCTATTTGTTTCCCCAAAAAATTTAAACAAAAGAGATTATATGGAAAAATAAATTTTGGATGTCTATTTCAACATTATTGGCCAGGCAGAAATCAGTGGCTAACCCATGCATACAGGTACATGCATACAAAAAGGCAGCAAGATTCACAGCTGCATAAATAACCATTTTACATGACAGAAATCTTCACTACAGCCTTGTGCCCCAAATCTCCAAGCAGACGTTAACAATTATTCCAGCATCATCACCCGACACCCAAAGCCCACAAGGAAGGGGTTCAACACAAAACTAAAGCTGTACCCAGGTAGCTGTATCAGCAGCACTATCTTCAGTGAGAAATGATTGTTTGCAGCCCTTATAATAGCCACAAGACTTGGGCTATGGCGTAGCAAAATGTGCTGAATTTCAATGTTTCCTGAAGCACAGACCAGCCAGTTACAGCATATTTTCAAATATGCAGCACTAGAAAATGGCGGCTGTCTAACTTCCTTCCCTGTAATGTTTATTCCCTGTAATGCCCTGATCAGCATGGCCCAGGCTAGCCTGATATCGTCAGATATCAGAAGCTAAGCAGGGCTGGCCCTGGTCAGTATTTGGGTGAGAGACCCCCAAGAAAGTCCAGGGTCACTACCAGGGGACATTTTGTAGAAAAAGAGGTGCAGGAGCTCATTAGCATAACTCATTAGCATAACTAATTTGCATATACCACACCCCCTGACATCACTGGTCACCCACCGCTCAGGCTCCACCCCTAGGGACTGTCTTTCTACTCTAGGGGCTGTCATTCCAGTCCCAGAGTAGCTGAATTGGGCCCAGGAGGAATGCTACACATGCTGCTTCGCGCTCCTGCTGGGAGCTGGGGGTGGGGCTTGCCACCGCCTGTGCTTCTAACTGCCAGAGCTCCACTCCAGTGCGTTCCTGCTCCAAATGACCCCACTACAAAGAGGCAGGCAATGACAAACCACCTCTGAACAACTCTTGCCTTGAAAACCCTACGAGGTCATCATAGATCAGCTGTGATTTGATAGTGCTTTCCATCTCCAATAATTATTATTATGACATCCTTTCCCCGTCCTATCCTGCCAATGGCAGACAGTATAGAATACAGTGGAAGGTGTCAAGGGAAAAACGCCAAGGGAAGACCATAAAAAATTACATACACTAGAAATGTCAGAGTATATGACATATTGAATAAGTCTTTAAATTACAAATAAACGTCTATAATGAGTTGGTGGTCCACAACCCAAAACAAATACTATGTTCCCAAATATAATCATATGTGCTCATGGCATATCATACATCAACAATGAGACACAAATAAACATCACAGTAATTGAGTTCACAGGCGCTGATAACAAGGTATACACATAAATCCAACTCGTTGACTCTCCTTGCTTAAATGCAATAAAAGTGTACAAAGTCCTCCAACAGTCATAAATAAAGCAGAGGACGACCAGTGAAAAATCTCCTATAGCCAATCGCCATTCCCCAGGTATATGGCAGACAGTATAGCAGTGTGAAACACGGGCAGGAAAATACACAGCACTGTGCTATCAGAACATGGGTAAATATTACCACACAGTAACTCCTTCCTAAAAAATTATCTCTGGAGAACTGTTACTCAGAGAGCAACAGAATGGATATATTGCCATGTTGCTCAGTAAATGTAGTGCATAGAGGTGCATATAGTTTATCACACAGACCCGAATTATCTGTGTGGTTTTAAGTCTTCCCTATTGCTATTTGCCAACCTAGCAGTTCGAAAGCAAGAAATTGCAAGTAGATAAATAGGTACCACTTTGGTGGGGAGGTAAATGTGTTCCGTGTGCCTTGGTGTTTACTCATGCCGGCCACATGACCACGGAAATGTCTTAGGACAGCGCTGGCTCTTCGGCTTTGAAACAGAGATGAGTAACGCAACCCTAGAGTCGGATTCGACTGGCTTTCGAGCAAGGGAACCTTTACCTTTACTATTGCTATTTGCAAAATGATACTCAGTTCCTATGATGATTCCTATGATCATTCAAGCATCTTCTTCTCTGTATTTCTGTATCTTCTGAGGTGAGCCTGCACACAACAGCTTATACTCAGAACAAAACTTTGTTGGTCATAAAGGTGCCACTGGACTCAAACTTTGTTCTGCGCCTGTCAATTTGTATTGGTAACCTTGTAGTATAGTCAAAACAATAAGCAATTAATACTGTTTTCACTTTGGGAGGGAACTGCTTCACTCCTTTTAAAAAAATATTAATATTATTCAAATTATCAGAATGCCATGGGAAAAAATTTCCATTGACTTCATGTACAACTGTAGAGTCAAGGCAGGCATATGTTTGGGCTTGTAGTGTGTTGTTTGCCATATTCCTTTTCAGGCCGGGTCTGTTTTTCTAGCAGTAACTACAGTACTCACTATCTTAACTTCCCATAGGGCACCTAGATAACTTCAGATAAAGGAAGAATTTAGAACAGGCTCAAAGTACTATTGGAATGTGCATTTTTAGGATTAGTGTGAAATGGAGAATGGTATTATTTGTGCACATTTATTAGCACACCAGATTTAGATTTATCTATGTTATTGCTGCGGTGCTCAAGTGGTTAAGACGCTGAACTACAGGCTGGAAGGTCAGTAGTTCAGCAGTTCGAGACCCGAGAGTGCCGCATGACGGAGTGAGCTCCCGTCTCTAGTTCCAGCTCCTGCCAACCTAGCAGTTTGAAAGCAAGAAATTGCAAGTAGATAAATAGGTACCACTTCGGTAGGAAGGAAACAGCGTTCCGTGCGCCTTGGTGTTTAGTCATGCTGGCCACATGACCACGGAAATGTCTTCGGACAGCACTGGCTCTTCGGCTTTGAAACAGAGATGAGCGCTGCAACCCTAGAGTCGGATTTGACTGGCTTTAGACCAAGGGAACTTTTACCTTTACCTTTATGTTATTGCATTTTAATCTGCAATTTGATGACAATTTTTAATTGTTATAAAACACATTGAGAGTCCAATGGTGGCTGGGAAATGGAGGCAAAAAATTAAGAAATAATAAGTAATAAATAGCATAATTCTCTTGTACCCTAGAAACATGGAATTGGATCCAATCAGCTTTTCTGCTGGTGAGGAAGGAGGGAAGGGTCTTTGACCACCAATTATGGAACTTGAATGCACAAAAGCCATTTAGTAAGGAGGGAAAATGGGCAAGACTGAGCAAAAAAGTTGACTGGACCCAGCTCATGGTATCCTGAGGGTACCTTTGCATCATAATAAAGTGAAGTTCAATCCAGACAAGCTTAGTTGCTTCTGTGGTTTGCCCAGTGACAGTGTAGATGGTTGAAATGGTTGTTCTGGCTCTATTCATGGTCCCGAGAAAGCACAACTTCCATTCTGGGAGCATCCTCAGATGCAGGGGGCATTTCTGGATTCATGCAGCACTTTTTAATCAGCTCTGGTTAATGTGCCAACTCTGCCCTCCTTCTTTAAAGTAAACACTTTGCTACTTTAGGGTTGCTGCTGAAAGTTCTAGATTTGACAACTGCAGGGTATTCACTATGGGGCTTTACACCTTTACCTAACCTACCTCACGGGGTTGTAATTGTGAGGATAAAATCAACAAGAAAAAAATAATGTTGTAAGCAGCTTTACGAGAAAATTGGGGTATAGATGCATGAAGAAATATTTGCTCTTGTTTTTTATTTTTATTGTTATCCTGCTTGGGTCTCAAACTGCTGGAAGAAAGGCAGGCTTTCAAACATTTTCAATGAATGAGCAAGAACTGTATTTTGTACTGCAGAATGCACTGTTGTGAGCTTCGAAAATGTACATTAGAAACAGAATATACATTTTTAATAAATAATAATGACACCACTATAGCTTGATTAGTACCTCTTCACAAAATGCTTAGGCAACTTAAGGAACTCAGTATTATGAGATACGATGATGGCCTCTAGCTTAGACAGTTTTAAAAACAGATTAAACAGATTCATAGAGGATAGAGCTATTTATAGCTATTGGACACAACAGTTGAATAGATGTTCCGTGTACACAGGCAGTCTGTCCAAGTAATTGATTCTAGGGGCAAACAACAGGGGAGGACTTTCCACCCAGCCAGTTAAAACATGGCAAAAAATTCACACAGTACAGCCCATCCACTGGAACATACTGTTCTAAACCTGAAGACAGGGAATTGTCTGTTTGAATGTTAAGCTACCATTCTTTCCCAAGAGAGTCAGTGTGGTGTAGTGATTAAGAGTGTCAGACTAGTATCTGGGAAACTCAGGTTTGAATCCCCACTCATGTCATGGAAGCTTGCTGTGCGACCATGGGCCAGTCACATTCTCTCAGCCTAATTTACCTCACAGGTTGTTGTGAGGATAAAATGGGGGAGAGGAGAACGATGTAAGCCATCTCGGGTCCCCATTGTGGGAAAGGTGGGAAACAAATGAAGTAAATAAAAAAAATACCATAGACACTACAGAAGACGGCACATGTTTCTAAAGACCCTAAATTATTCTGATGTTACCATCCCAAATTACAAAGGACATTTCATTTGAATGGCAATTTGAAACTGCGAGGACAAAAATGACCCCCAAAAATCATTAATTTAAAATTTCAGATTTTCATATCAAGCCAAGCTCTGTTAATTCCAGAGAAAGGGATGTCATCAACAGAGCTTTCTAAAATCAAAAGACAGTCTAAAGTGGAGGTGTCGAACTCATTTGTTACGAGGGCCAGATCTGATGTAAATGTCACTTTGTTGGGCCGGGCCATATGTACCATAAAATATAACACGAGGCAAAGGAAATATAAACTTTATAAAGATTATTTCAGATGCCGAATGGCAATAGCAGGCTTGATTGGATTAGGTATGATATGCAGAGGGGTAGCAGGCATGGAGATATCAGCATTGGTAATGAGATAGGAAACCTAGGTCTCAATTTGGTACAGGATTCAGTCCAGGAGGATGCAAACAATGGAAATAAGTCTGAAGAAGTGAGTAGCGACTCACAAAAGCGCATACCCTACCACAAATTTTGTTAGTCTTTAAGGTTCTACTGGACTCTCACTCTTTCTACTGCTATTAGAAAGCACAACATTAAAAAACCAGTGGGGGGACATTTTAACCTTCCAGGACACGTTGCTGACCTAAGAGTAGCAGTTTTCTCACAAAGGAATTTCAAAGGGAGATTAGAAAGAGAGACTGCTGAACTGCAAGTGATAATGAACTTTAAGACAATGCATTCCCCTGGACTGAATTCAGACCTAGGTTTCTTTTCTCGTTACCAATGCCTGCTATTGTCATTTGGTGTTTGAAATAACTACACTCTCCAAGATATAAGGACAGATGGACTCACATTTTAGCTGTATTTGAAGAAATGAGCAGTGACTCATGAAAGCTCAAACCCTGCCACAAACCCTGCCACAATCAACAACTCTTGCTCCCTTTCTCTCTCTTTCTCTTTCTCTCTCTCTCTCCCCCCTCCCCAGAGGAGGGGGGGAGGGTGAGTAGCACCCAGCCAATCGAGGGAAGGAAGGCTTGGTTTTTCTCCTCTGTGAAGCAGGAAGTAGAAGGGACTGGGCAAAAGGAGCTGTGGTGCAGGAAACAGGAAGCAGGAACAGGAAGCAGAAAGCCAGTTGCCAGTTGCTCATGGATTGGATAGCAGCCCTGCAGGGGCAAGATCCAGCTTGCGGGCCATATGTTTGACACTCCTGGTCTAAAATGCCCATTCAATCCACATGGTAACAAGGCACATTCTGAGATGATGCCAAAGGTCAGCATGCAAGGAGCAGAGGGAACAGGACAGCTCAGGGGAGACCTGTGCCAGATATGGGGGGGGGGCATTAATGAGCTATGACTGCAGCCTGCAGCAATAATTTATTACTATTCATGTGAAACATGGGAAGCAAGTGATATTAAGAATTAGAAGTATAAATAAGTGTTTCTGCAGATTTACTTTTCCTTTGTAATTGTACCTTGCAAGCTCTTGCTTGACTCATTCAAGCAAATTCTCAGTGCTACTGTTCCCTGGCGCTTCTTTTTCTGCCTGGGCCCAGACTGCATGGTCAAAAAAAAAAAAAAAGTTTTGCAGGGTTACAAAAATGCTTTTTATTTTGAAAAGTCTTCCATAACTTCCTCCCCACCACTCTCCTGCATCACATATAATCAACCGTATTGTATATTCTAGATTCCTTTTTTTTTTGGCCCATTATTATTTTTTTAAGGCAGCTCGGAACTCCTGTGGATCTTATGTTTCATTCTTTTGCTTTGTTGCGACTCTGAGTTCCAGCCGGCTCTGTGCTGACAGTGTCTTGCAATGCCCTCTGCTAATGGTCCGTGGTAGCACTTCAGATTTGAATGGCTCTGTAGCACGTTGCCTTTTTTTTGTTGCTTTCACAGTGGGATACTGCACATATTTCTTCTCTGCCCATTCTTTCGCCGGCAACGACAGAAAATGGAGGGCTGCTTCACTTACACAGTTTGTCATTTTCGCACAAAAAAAGTAAAAGTAAAAGCAAGCTTGTGAGCTCTTAATCTGTCTGTGCAGTTCAGTTCCTGCGTAATGGCGATTCATTATGCTACCGATACGTTGCCAGTTACATGCCGACTACACCACATGGTCACCATTTTCACCACAGGTTTATAGCTATAAAAATGTAGATTTGGGGTAAGTTGAAATGTATCATGTACATACAGAAACGCCCCTTATAGACACAATAAAGGCACTAGTTTTGTTTTTTCTAATAAATAATTGCGATTACATCTGTCTCATTGTAGGCTATTAGATCCAACCAACAACTTTGCGAGGTAAACTTTTAATTATAGAGTACTATGGACAAATTCAAGGAGGATAAAGATTTCAGTCTCTCTAGTCAAATGATGGTATTCAAATATTAGCCAGTATGGAGTAAAAGTTTATTTGAGTGACTGCCCCAACATACTATTATGCAAAATGAAGTGGAAAATACTGAGCAATAGAAGATATTCCCAGGAAATTTGCATAGAAGAGTAGGATTTTATACCTTGCTTTTCTCTACCTTAAGGAGTCTCAAAGCACCTTCCCTTCCTCTCCCTATGACAGGGACCTTCTGAGGTTGGTGGGGCTGAGAGAGTTCTGAGAGAACTGTGACTGGCCCAAGGTCACCCAGCAGGCTTCATATAGAGGAATCACACCCAGTTCTCCACATTAGAGTCCGCCGATCTTAACCACTACACCATGCTGGTTCTCCCAAGGCAGTCCTAAGGTTTAATATAAGTACACCAACTGGGTAGCAGCCCTAATAGGCAAAGACTAGCCTGATCTCATCAAAGTTTGAAAGCTAAGCAGGGTTAACCATCGCGGTACTTGGATGGGAGACCAGCAACGAAATCTAGGACTGCTATGCAGAGGAAGGAAATGCAAATCACCTCTCAACGTTTCTTGCCTTGAAAACCCCATGAGGTGGAACTTCACAGAGTTGTCATGAGTCAGCTGCAGCTCTAAGGCAATATCTTTCTTTGCCCTAACCTGGATGGCCCAGGCTACCCCAACTGCATCAGATTTTGGAAGCTAAGCAGGGTCAGCCCTGGTTAGTACTTGGATGGAAGATAACCAACAAAGTCCAGAGTTCCTATGCACAGGCAGGCAGTGGCAAACCTCCTCTTTTGTCTCTTGCTTTGAAAACCTAACCTACAGGGATGCCATGTCAGCTGCGACTTCATGGCACTCTCCAGTACCACAACCACAACAGTTGGAGGAAGGAAAAAATAGTTAGCCATTCTTTGTGGTAGCCCTAACAGTCCAGAAGAGCTCAATCTTGTCAAAGTTTGGAAACTAAGCAGGGTTGGTCATGGTCAATACTTGGATGGGAGACCACAAAGAAAGACGGGGGCTGCTGCTATGCAGAGGGAGACAGTGGCAAACCACCTCTGAATACTTCTTGCCTTGAAACCCCTATGAACTTCATGGGGTCACCATGTGTTTGCTGCAACTTGATGGCACACTTTACCTTCATATTGTTCTGGACAAGTGCTGCAGCCACCAATACACCTATCTTTAATTTTATCACAAGCATCTAGTTCATGTTCTACAAGGTAAGGCCCCAAAAAGAATCATGGGGGGAGTGTTAGATAATTTGGAAATCCCCCTCAAAACTCCAGCATCTCAGTTCTCAGAGGCCTGAGAACACTGAAAACACTCCTATAACACAGGACTCCTATGAAACAGGAGTCTTTTGGAATGAGTGGAATTTTTTTAAGGCAAGGTTTTACACATGCTAAATGGATAGCATGATTTTTTACTTAAGACAATTTGCAGATGATGAGAGATAATAACTCCTACATATACTGCAGACATATATAATGTATTTTCAAGGATATGTTTAAATGTGAATAATTTTGGCAACAATTATTATGCTATAATGTTCTTCATGACAGTGCATTTTCAGCGTTTTCAGTATTGTAACATTTAACTGAATATGCTGATTCCTAATTTGGCTGTATGCTTCTATCCTAACAGTTTGCTAATCTCAGTTCTCCCCCCCCCGCTTCCAGATGGAAAACATTAAAATATATGAGCTCAGGTAGCATAAAGTACACCAGTTTTCAAGTCTCTCTCTTATAATGGATATATTTACAGGTCTGCTTCCAGAAAACTAAAGCGTGTGTATTCTTTAATCCATAAATATGCCAAACAGTATAATCTTGTATGTTAATCAAGTTAAAAATCTTGCTAAAGTAGTTTTAGGTTGAAAAGGAATGTACATATTGCATATATTCCAATTTCTCCCCAACTTTCTATTTTTCCCTCAACCCCCCCCCCCGCCCATTCATGTTCTATTGCTTCATAGCCACAGAAAATTTACATCTCTACCTGTAGAGCATTCTCAGTCCTTGTCAGGTTGGTTTTCGAGGGCATTTTTTCCCTTTTCTCTTGACCAACTTACAAAGCCATATTTTTTTCTGTACACCTGGGAAGTCCTCCAAACACAAAGAAACCGCATTGTGTTTGTGGGTGGCCCCAGGATGCTTCCTGTATTATCCAAAAAGAAGATGGCAAATTTGTTATGAGACGTAGTGATTTGTTATAATAAAACAACCACCCTAGTCAGTTATTTGATTCAATATGCTACTGACGCAACACAGAAAGAGACTGTACTCATGGTACATGTGTATTACGTATTAGAGAAGGCTACTCAGCCCTTTCTAACATTTGCTACAATGCAGTCTTAATAGCCCAGACTAGCCTGAGCTCATCAGAGCTTGGAAGCTAAGCTGAACTGGCCACTGTCAGTACTTGGATGGGAGACCATCAAAGCAGGCCACTTTGTTCATCTCTTGCCATGCAAGAGATGACTATAAGTCAGTTGTGACTTGACAGCACTTAATTATAATCATACAAAAATAAATTAATTGCTACACTATTATTGGTAGCTAAAAAAGTAATTGCCTCTTGCTGGAAGGCCTCCCAGCTACCTGGGGTAAAGGAGTGGTATTTATGTCTGTGGGACTATATAATTTTTGATAAAATAGCAGATGTCAAGAGGTCAAATGAGTACCCTATGTTTGAGTCAAATTTCCTGAATAAGTGGTGCCTGGTGTTGGGAAAACTTCTAAAGAATGTAGATTCCCTGTATTCCTTTAGCAATCATCATTCCTTGTATTTCTTTAGCAATCATACAATAATGAAATTTATTTCATTAATGTAACAATTAAGATTTGTATAAGGTAGTATTGTAGTATAGGTATTTCAGCTTTGTTGTTGATGATGTTTTGTTGATGTTCCGTTATTGATGTTTTGTCACTGATTGATGTTATTTTTGAATACAGATAAAAAACCAACCAACCACGATAAACTAAAAAAAATTATAATCATATGCAGAGTTGCTCCAGTCCCAGTCCACTGATTTAATTCTATATAGGATCACACTGCTACACATTTTTACTCTTGGTTCAGACTAAACAAAAAAACATGGTTTATTTCAGGGCCCCCTCAAGTGTTGCTTCTGATTGGCCATTGGAAATTTGACTTGTGCAGATTTTTAAAAACATTTGCTATAGCAGCAGCTGCCGCCATAGCAAAAGGATCTTCACTGTGTGACTGAAGGTAAGCTGCAGCAGCCATTTTGTGGCTGGCAGCACCTTCTGAGGTAGGCATTTTGTGGTAGCCATTCTGTAGCTGCACCTGCCAAGTTGCATCAGAATTCTAAAGGAGTCCGCAGGCTCAAAAAGGTTTGGAACCCCTGGATTATTTTAACTACTATGGTGAGCTGGCAAAAGAGGGATGATCACTCAGATTCTGTTTTGGCTTGCCAAATGCAGGTTTCATCACTTTTGCTCTGCACTCAGGGAATCAGTGATGGGGTGAGCCAAGACTGAGCCAGGATGCCTGCATTCACACCTCACATGAAACCATAGTTTAACTAGGGTTAATAAACTAACTTCAAACTACCCATAGTAGTGGAGTGACCACCATTCAGTTCACACATTATGCAAAAATGTATTTTAATTAAACATTATCCATAATTTCATTAAAATACATTTTTGTGTGATGCCTGAACTGAGACATAGATTCTTTGGGCAAAGTGCTGGACAGAAATCTCTAATGTGTTTACCACTAGTAATCACCTTTAACTGGCATTTTCACTGTTACTGATTAACAGTAAGGTGCCAGTATATTCTTGAAACATTACCAGTGTTGCCTTGCATTAGGGACAGTTCTCTATACTCTGGAAAACAGGAGTTATCAAATGGTTTCTTGGTTTTTATAGCACCAAGCCACAGTGCTATTACAATCATCACGCACATCTGTATACAAATTAAAAGTTACATGGATGATAAAGTAACAAAACATATCACGTTTTACCACATGATATGATCAAAAACCTTCATGGGATCCCATAAAATCAGTGACCCAAGAGGAACAGTCTTTTCTTATTTTGGCACTTAGGAGATACCCTGTTGTCACTTAGATCTGAAGCAGATAACCCATTTAATAAATAGCACAATGACCCAAAGCCCAGAGGGTGGGAAATATAATTAAATTAAATTATAGATTTCCTGGAACGTGATTCTTTTAATTACCTCAGAGACCTCCTGTCTGATTCGTGGCAACACCACTGCAGGTTTACTGTGCCTTCTCAAACCAACACCAATTTTAATTAATTTTTAAAATGTCTTCATCTAAGCACTGAAACTGCTGTTTTATTTGATGCTCTAGGTTTCACAAAAATTATGGTGAAACTGTAGATTTTTTGAAATTTTCAAGAATTCAATGACATCACTCCTCTTTCTTAAAACCGGGAATTATGCAGTATGCCAACATTTGCTCCATTTCCTCCTCCTAGCACTTAAGTTACTGGCATGCAAGAAGCAGGATGCCAGGAGGTCTTCCACTACAGCGGGAGACCAAGCATCCATAGCAGAGAGAAATTTCAGTGACATTTGTTGGACTTTTTAAAGTTTAACATAAGAGAAGCCAATGTTGGATCAGGCCAATGGCCCATCTAGTCCAACACTCTGTCACACAGCGGCCAAAAATACCAGGTGCCATCAGGAGGTCCAGCAGTGGGGCCAGGATACTAGAAGCCCTCCCACTGTTGCCCTCCGTCAAGCACCAAGAATATAGAGCATCACTTATCGCAGCCTGAGAGTTCCTATCTATACCTTGTGGCTAATAGCCACTGATGGATTTCTGCTCCATATCTATATATCTAATTCCCAAGTGGCCCCCTGTGTGCGGATATCTAAATCCGCACATCGGGGGCATCTGGGGGGCAGGGAGATTTTCCTGTGCACGTGGGGCAGTCCCCACGTGTGCAGAAAAATCTAAAAAGTGTTTAAAAGTCTAGGGGGGATATCAGAATCCCCAAAAAAGTAAGAGCGTTCCCTGCGCATGCTTCCAGCCGCTCGGGCCTCGCCTCCGGAGCCGGGGGGTGGGGGGAGGAGGGGGATCACCGGGGGGGAGGAGGAGGATCGCCGGGGGGAGGAGGAGGATCGCCGGGGGGGGGGGAGGAGGATTGCCGGGGGGGAGGAGATCGGCGGGCCCGGTGGCTGGAAGCCGCTCGGGCCTCGCCTCCGGAGCCGGGGGTTGGGGGGAGGAGGGGGATCGCCGGGGGGGGAGGAGGAGGATCGCCGTGGCGGGGGGAGGAGATCGGCGGGCCCGGTAGCTGGAAGCCGCTCGGGCCTTGCCTCCGGAGCCGGGGGGTGGGGGGAAGGAGGAGGATCGCCGGGGGGGGGAGAATCTGCTGGGGAGGGGGAATCTCAGCGGGCCGGTGGGCCTTGCCGCTGCCGCCGCCGTTGCTGGGGGGGGAGGGAGGGGAGGCTTGAGGGGCCGGCCAGCCTCGCCGCCCCTCCGCTGCTGCTGGGGAGGGGAATCTCGGCGGGCCGGCTGGCCTCGCCGCTGCTGGGGGGAGGGGGAAGCTTGGCGGCCGGAATACTCCCCCCCGCGAGTATCGCGGGTCCCGCCTCTTGTGCTTATCTAATTCCCTCTTGAAGCTGCCCATACTTGTAGCTGCCACCACCTCCTATGGCAGTGAATTCCATGTGTTAATCACTCTTTGGGTGAAGAAGTACTTCCTTTTATCTGTTCTAACCCAACTGCTCAGCAATTTCATGGAGTGCCCACGAGTTCTTGTATTGTGAGAAAGGGAGAAAAGTACTTCTTTCTCTACCTGCTCTATCCCATGCATAATCTTATAAACCTCAATCATGTCACCCCTTAGCCGTTGTTTCTCCAAGCTAAAGAGCCCCAAGTGTTTTAACCTTTCTTCATAGGGAAAGTGTTCCAACCCTTTTATCATTCTATTTGCCCTTTTCTGTACTTTTTCCAATGCTATAATATCCTTTTTGAGGTATGGTGACCAGAACTTTACACAGTATTCCAAATGAGGTTGCACCATCGATTTATACAGGGGCATTATGATACTGGCTGATTTGTTTTCAATTCCCTTCCTAATAATCCCCAGCATAGCGTTGGCCTTTTTTATTGCAGTTGCACACTGTCTAGACATTTTCAGTGAGTTATCTACTGTGACTCCAAGATCTCTCTCTTGGTCAGTTTCTGCCAGTTCAGACCCCATCAACATGTATTTATATTTAGGATTTTTGGCTCCAATGTGCATCACTTTGCACTTGGCCACATTGAACCCCATTTGCCACGTTGACGCCCACTCGCCCATCCTTGAGAGATCCCTTTGGAGTCCCTCACAATCCTCCCTGATTCTCACCACCCTGAACAACTACATGTCATCTGCAAATTTAGCCAATTCACTGCTTACTCTCAACTCCAAATAATTAATGAACAAGTTAAAAAGCATCGGACCCAGTACTGATCCCTGTGGTACCCCACTGCTTATCACCCTCCACTGAGAAAATTGCCCATTTATACTGACTCTCTGTTTCCTATTAATTAGCCAGTTTTTGATCCACAAGAGGACTTGTCCTTTTATCCCATGATATTGAGCTTACTTAGGAGCCTTTGATGAGGAACTTTACCAAAAGCTTTCTGGAGGTCAAGGTAAACAACATCTATTGGGTCCCCCTTGTCCACATGTTTGTTCACTCCCTCAAAAAATGCTAACAGGTTAGTGAGACAAAACCTTCCCTTACAGAACCCATGCTAAGTCTGCCTCAATAGTTTTTGTTCATCAATGTGTTACTAATTCTTAGTAACAGTTTCCACCAACTTACCCGGAATTGATGTCAGACTGACTGGCCTGTAATTTCCCAGATCTCCTCTAGAATCCTTTTTAAAGATGGGAGTGACATTAGCTACCCTCCGGTCCTCAGGAATGGAGGCAGATTTTAATAAAAAATTACATATTTTTGTAAGGAGATCCACAAGTTCCCATTTAAGTTCTTTCAGAACTCTCAGATGTATGCCATCTGGGCCTGGTGATTTATCAGTTTTTAAGTTGTCTATCAGTCATAGGACCTCCTCTCTTGTCACCTCAATCTGACTCAGGTCTTTCAACCCCCCTCCTGAAATCAGTGTTGGAGTGGGCAAGCACTTCTCATCTTCCACAGTGAAGACAGAGGCAAAAAATGCATTCAGCTTCTCAGCCATTTCCCTATCATCCTTCAGTACTCCTTTTACCCCTTGGTCATCCAAGTGCCTCACTGCCTCCCTGGTTATCAACATCACTGAGACTAGCTTTCCACCACTTAAAGGAATCCTTCTTACCTTTTACAGGTTCCATTACTTTGTTTGTTAACCATGCAGGCTTTTTTCTATACCTATTTGTGCCTTTCCTAACCTGTGGTATATATTTTTTTTCTGAGCTTCTAGGATTGTAGTTTTAAATACTTTCCAAGCTTTCCCAATGGTTTTGACCCTTTCTACTTTTCCTTTCAGTTTCTTCCTCACATGTCCCCTCATATCAGAGAAGTTACCCCTTTTAAAATCAAAAGTGGTTGTGTCAGTCTTTTTGGGCAACTCCCTATTTATACAAATGTTAAACTCAATAACATTATGGTCACTGTTCCCAAGTGGTGCAATCACTTTTACATCTCTCACCAGGTCTTGGGCATTACTTAGGACCAAATCCAGGATTGCCTCTCCCCTGGTAGGTTCTGTGACCATCTGTTCCATACCACAGTCATTAAGAATATCTAGAAACTCAATCTCTTTTTCCCGACTTGAACACATATTGACCCCATCAATGTGTGGGTAGTTAAAATGATCTATTACGACACAGTTATTTCATCTAGCCACTATCTTTAATTCATTCATCATTTTATAATCCTCCTCTATCTTTTGATCTGGTGGGTGATAACAAACTCCCAGTGTTAAGCTTCCTTTTGGGCCCACTATTTCAACCCGTAGCATTTCCAGAAGCAAATCCAATTCACTTACCCTCTCAATCTTACTGGACTGTATACCCTCGCTGACATATAGAGCCACCACACCTCCAACCCTTCCCCCACCCCATCCTTCCGATATAATTTATAACCAGGAATCACTATATCCCACTGATTTTCCTCATCCCACCAAGTTTCTGAAATACCCACAATGTCTATTCCCCCCCCAACACCAAGCATTCCAATTCCCCGATTTTACCTCAGACACTTCTAGCATTTGTGTATAAACACCTATAGTTCCCTAAGCATGTTAAGCCCACAACTTTCCTCTTGCTGCCTTGAGACCTTGCCAGGCAGTCCATATCGTTAGCCACAGTCTCAGTGGAGAATTCTAATCCATTTCCTTGTAGAGAAGTAACAGCTACCCCTTCATCTCTTTGAGATGAGCCATCCTGAACCAGAGACTTTTCATCTCCTGTTGGCTTTCCCCCAATATTCAGTTTTAAAACTGCTCTGCCACCTTTTTGATTTTAAGCGCCAGCAGCCTGGTTCCTTCTCGAGACCAGTGGAAACTGTCTCTTTTGTACAGCTCCCTCTTGTTCCAAAAAGCATCCCAGTGCCTAATAAACTTGAACCCTTCCCCCCACACCATCGTCTCATCCATGCATTGAGACTCCTGATCTGTGCCTGTCTCTCCGGCCCTGCGCGTGGAACAGGTAGCACTTCTGAGAAGGCTACCTTGGAGGTCCTGGACTTGTGTTTCCTGCCCAGCAGCCTAACTTTTTCCTCCAGGACCTCACGACTGTATTTCCCCACATCATTGGTGCCAACATGTACCACGACCACTGGCTCCTCCCCAGCCTATCTACAACACACGTAATGTCCACTACCTTCGCACCAGGCAGGCAAGTCACCATACCGTCAGTACGCAGGTTCGCCATCCAGCTGTTTACCTGCCTAAGTATTGAATCACCAACCACCAAGAACCCCCCTCCCTCCCTGCCCAGGGATGGTTCCTTGGTGCAAAAGGATACCCATTCACCAGCTGAAGAAGAGGTCCCTTCTGAGGGCACATTCCCCTTATCCGCAGCACAGATACAGAGAACAATTTATTGCCTCTTTCCTGTAGAAACTTGAAACTGGCTCTGTTTGAATCTGCTCTGCATCTAACACACAATGCAGGCCTTAACACCAGATCTCTGTGGCATTGTCCCATCCACAAACCCCTTTTAAACAACTTTCCTAACATCCAGAGTGAAGAAGCGCTCTGGTAAACTTGAAAGATTGAGCACTGATCTCTGCCACTGCATCGGTCCAAACAAACAAATGGTATTATCTATGTAAATTATGGTCTTATTTTATTTTTTAATTGATTTTACTTTTGAAACAACACAGCCAAAAATAACTTTCATACTAGGAAAACCTTGTAAAAATCATTAATTACAAAGGACAATTTGCTGCCCTTTAATAGTGCCCCCAAATTACCACTTCTCATGGCTGCTACACTCTGCCCAACAGACAGCAGTGGGTTCTATAGATAAGTTCCTCCGTGTGACCAAGCATTGCTCTGTAAATACTCCGTGTTATTACATGAAAACTGACATGATATTTGAGGTGTAATAACTGAGATATTTGATTTCAGTTTACACACACACACGCATAAGGCCTGACTCAGGATAAATGGTAGAACTGGTAGTTGATGGCGATAACACCCTGTTGTAGGATACTTGTGTAAGTGGTGTGAACTGGAGAGGAGTGGACTTGTTGTATCGGCAGTGTCTTTGAACAGGGATATTTGCGATGGAGACTGCTGTTGCAATATTATAGAAGTTCACTCCCTGTTCAAGCCTCGTTCTTGGAATGGCTCAGGGTTAAGAATGTAATGAGCCCTGCTGGATCAGACTGATGGTCTGAGCATTGATAGCTGAGCTCTGATGGTCTGAGCATTGATAGCTGAGCATTCAAAGGGCCAGTACAAGATCCTGGATATCAAAGCCATAAGAACGTAAGAGGAGCCAATGTTGGATCAGGCCAATGGCCCATCCAGTCCAACACTCTGTCACAGAGTGACAGATGCTGATACTGCCCCGCCCAGCAACTAGCATTCAGAAGTATACTGTCTCCGAACATGGATGAGAGCCAGTTTGGCGTAGTGGTTAAGTGCATGGACTCTAATCTGGGAGAACCGGGTTTGATTCCCCACTCCTCCACTTGCACCAGCTGGATGACCTTGGGCAAGCCATAGTTCTGCCACAGCTGTTCTTGAAAAAGAGCAGTTTCTGTCAGAGCTCTCTCAGCCCCACCTACCCCACAGGGTGTCTGTTGTGTGGAGGGGAAGGGAAAGGAGTTTGTAAGCCACTCTGTGACTCCTTCGGGTCATGAAGGGTGGGGTATAAATCTAGTCTCTTCTTCTTCTTCTTCATGTACCCATCATGGCTAATGACTTGTGATGGACCATAATAGCCATTCCTTTCCCTTTAAAGCAGAGCTACTGGCCACCACCAGTAGTTGACAGCTGTGCAAAAAAGTGTGTTGTCTGTCTTGCATCAACTAACATTCACAACCCATGAACTCTGAGGCTGCAAAGAGCACTGGAGCACACAACGTGCTTAAATGTCGTGAAGCATGTATTTAAATATTTCTATCCCGCTTTTCTCCCCATTGGAGACTCAAAATGGCTAACAAAGAAATTCAAGTGTAGCTTAGAATAATAAGCGGCACAAACATACACAAGTACAAGTCTAACTTTTGGGCTGGTCCAGGAACCCCTGGGCTAACTCATGCAGTGACACAGGCTAGGAGCCATGGGCTAGAAGTGAATATCCCTTTGGTTCTTTCACAAAGGCTCATGCCTCTGGCCACACCAAAGAAGGGAAATAGAGGACCAACCCAAATCTTGTGTTCCTAGCAGACATGTTCTCAGGATCCCCTTCCTCTGCTAGTACTGATTCTCTCCCGTTCAGTCTTAGATTGGGCTGTTGAGTCCTCAGATGGACTTTCAGTCCCCAGATGAGTTGAGGAGAACCCACAATTCATATCCAAACACTAAAGAGGGTGGGGAACCTAGATCCAACTTGTACACTTACTAATGTGTGAGCCGAGCAGAGAGCTGGCAGACACAATCCCATTCACAGCCACCACTCTAATGTCCTACTTGGGGCTTTCAAGTGTACAAGGAAAGCAGGGAAACAGCAGCTAAAGAAATATCTTTGTCAAAGAAAGCTAAACAAGATACAAGCACAATACAGGCAACAGCTCAAATTCATCAAAGCCTCTCTGTCAGTTGCACTCGTCAGAAAAATTGTAGCTCTCACATTACACGTGGAATCGCCAACCATCTTACACCAGCTTCCCCATGTCATTTTCATAACAGGGAAAACCAGTACATCAGTCGATCCCAACTATGGCAGCATTACAACTGAAGGCCATTTTGACATCTGAAATGCTAACTCCATCCTATACATGGCTACTCCTAAAAAGGTGACACTGCTGCCTTCTTAAGAAAAGAACTGTTGCTGAGGCTTAAGAATTCCAAACATTTTCCCAGTCCTGGTTTCATTTCTGTAGATTTGATAACAAATTGCCTTCCCAGCCCCTCTTAAAGAGTTCAGTATAATTCAAAAGCTTGATGAATCTTATGCCAACAGATTTCGTCTAATAGGATGTCACAATTTTTGCTTTGCATCTCAAGATGAGTTAAACATGCACCTACGCAGGTTGTTTGTTCATACATTCAAAGATTTTAGAGAGCCGGGTCTGGAAGAGACTCTTTGGAAGTCTGATTACTGGAGTGTCCTTATATTGCACTATGTTTGATCTTCAGAGGACTGGCCTACAGATTATAAACAATATGTGGAAAGTGCTTTCCACAGCTCCATGTGATAGACTTCATTACTGCTTGCATGTATGCTTACCATAGGTTTGGGCACTTTCCCCCACACTACAGCAAAACACCTGAAAAGTGGTTACTCCAATTGTGCAGAAAACTGTGGCAGATGATCTACCTGTCATCTCATAAACTGCCAGCCCTTGGAGCAATTTCCATACACAGAGAGGCTTGAATTCTAAGTGGATTTGCTGGAGAGTTTTCAAGGCTTGGCAGCCCTTCACCTAATAAACAAAACAGAAAGTATCATCTTACTAGCCTTGAACAATCAATGAGAAAGCCAAAAAGCAACAATAGCATCTTAAAAGGTAAACTACCACTTAAATGGATATTGTGACTGACCCCCAAGAATGCTAGGATTTTAGTAGGGTAGCAGAGTGCTCAAGGCATATAAAAACAGCAAAGCACATCTGGGCGGTGTGTGTGCCAGTAAGAAAACAAAAAGTTACACACAGAGCCTTTTTATCTTTTCAAACAAATAAGAGTTCTTTATTAAATAAGCTCCATTTCTAGACAGGATAGTGAAGAGACAGGTTCTCTAATCTAGCCTAACTAGCTAGATGGATGGAGATACGGGAAAGCATCCTGCTGTCAGGTTGCCAAGATGGAGAAGAGGTGGCATTGTGGGGAGAGTGTCAGACCGAAAAGAAGAAAACAATCCCTGAGAGCAGCAATCTACATATTGAAGGGATGGTATCAGAGAGAAAAGGAAAGGATAGTCAGTGTCCTGAGCCCATCTCTCTCTCTCTCTGTTTTTAGCCCCCCCGCCGAAGTCTAAGGTAAAGTGACAGCACACAGTCCTTCCAACAAAGAACACTCTTCCCTTCTAAATATTTGAGAATATGAATAAATATTAAAAACATTAATGGAGTGTTGCTTATCTGTGTGATCCCAGATGAACTGCTTTTATTTTTAAAGGTTAAAGGAGTGTTAGCTGACCTAACAAAGGTCACTCTTCTGTGATTATATTTGTTTAGGAAATTTGTCACTTGTATGGGTCAGCTGGCCAGATACCGCCCCAGATAATCTGGCAGAGGAGCTGGAGGCTGTGGTGGGATGGTTAAAACAGAGCCAGCTGAGACTGAATCCTTCTAAGACAGAAGTTCTGTGGCTGGGTCAGGGAGATTCAGGTGTGGGGTTTCAGCTCCCAGACCTGATGGGGTGCCTCTGAGACTAGCACCTGCTGTCCGGAGTTTGGTTGTGACCCTGCATGCCTCCTTAACAATGAAGGCCCAGGTCACAAATGTTGCCAGACTGCTGTCCTTTCATCTGTGCCATGCTAGGGAACTAGTCCCATACCTGACTCATCTTGATCTATCTACTGTAATCCATGCAACAGTCACCTCCAGATTGGATTACTGTAACTCGCTCTATGTAGACCTACCCTTGAGGCTGATCCAGAAATCTCAACTAGTACAAAATACAGCAGCACGGGTCCTTACGGGGTACACCGTACACAGCACATATCCATCCGGTACTGTATGATCTGCATTGGCTTCTGGTGGAGTATCGGATCAGATTCCAAGTTATGGTGTTGACCTTTAAGGCCCTTAATGGCCAGGGACCTATGTGCTTTCAGGACCGCCTCTCCTGGTATACCCCCAGAAGAGAGTTACGCTTGGGAGATCAGAAGTTATCGGTGGTCCCTGGCCCGAGAGACGTCCGGCTGTCCTTGACCAGAGCCAGGGCTTTCTCTGCCCTGGCTCCAACCTGGTGGAACTCTCTGCTAAGTAACATCTGTGCCCTGTGGGATATACTACAATTTCTCAGGGCATGCAAGGCAGAGATGTTTCACCAGGCATTTGGTTGAGGACAGTGATGGTCCCATCTTGGCACTCCCATCTTCTTCCCCCTGCCCCTTCCCCCATGAGGCAGCAGCGCTATTAGGATTTTAGTGCCGTGTTGTTGTTGTTCAGTCGCACAGTCGAGTCCAACTCTTTGCGACCCCATGGACCAGATTACGCCAGGCCCTCCTGTCTTCCGCTGTCCGCTGAAGTTTGCTCAATTTCATGTTCGTTGCATCGATGACACTGTCTAACCATCTCATCCTTGGCCGTCCCCTTCTTCTTTGACCTTCAATCTTTCCCAGCATCAGGGTCTTCTCCAGTGAATGCTCCCTTCTCATTTGGTGGCCAAAGTATTTGAGCTTCAGCTTCAGGATCTGGCCTTCAAGGGAACAGTCAGGGTTGATTTCTTTTAGGATTGACTGATTTGATCTCCTCGCAGTCCAAGGGACTCTCAAGAGTCTTCTCCAGCACCATAGTTCAAAAGAATCTATTCTTCGGCGCTCGGCCTTCCTTATAGTCCAACTCTCGCAGCCATACATTACTACGGGGAATACCATTGCTTTGACCATGCGGACTTTTGTTGGCAAGGTGATGTCTCTGCTTTTTATCATGCTGTTTAGGTTTGCAATTGCTTTCCTCCCAAGGAGCAGGCGTCTTTTAATTTCATGGCTGCAGTCACCATCTGCAGTGATCTGGGATCCTAGGAACGTGAAGTCTGTCACTACTTCTACGACTTCCCCTTCTATTTGCCAAGGAGTGATGGGGCCAGATGCCATGATCTTAGTTTTTTTGATGTTGAGCTTCAAGCCCACTTTTGCGCTCTCCTCTATGACCCTGAGCAAGAGGCTCTTTAGGTCCTCTTCACTTTCTGCCATCAGAGTGGTATCGTCTGCATATCTGAGGTTATTGATCTTTTCCCCAGCAATCTTAACTCCCGCTTGTGATTCATCCAGGCCAGCATTTCGCATGATGTACTCGGCATATAAATTAAATAAGCAAGGTGACAATATACATCCTTGTCGTACTCCTTTTCCTATGCTAAACCAATCAGTTGTTCCATATCCGGTTCTAACTGTTGCTTCTTGACCCTTATACAGGTTTCTCAGGAGACATGTGAGGTGGTCCGGTACTCCCATCTCTTTAAGAACCTGCCATAATTTATTGTGATCCACACAATCAAAGGCTTTAGCATAGTCAATGAAGCAGAAGTAGATGTTTTTCTGGTACTCTCTTGCTTTCTCCATAGTCCAGCGAATGTTGGCAATTTGATCTCTAGTTCCTCTACCTCTTCGAAACCCAGCTTGTACTTCTGGCAGTTCTCTATCCACGTACTGTTGTAGCCTAGCTTGTAGGATTTTGAGCATGACCTTGCTAGCGTGTGAAATGAGTGCAATTGTGCGATAGTTTGAACATTCCTTGACATTGCCCTTCTTTGGGATTGGAATATACACTGACCTTTTCCAATCCTGTGGCCACTGTTGTGTTTTCCAGATTTGTTGGCAAATTGAGAGCAGCACTTTAACAGCATCTTCTTTTAAGACTTTGAATAACTCAGCTGGGATACCATCACCTCCACTAGCTTTGTTGTTAGTAATGCTTTCTAAGGCCCATTTAACTTCGCTTTCCATGATGTCTGGCTCGAGGTCAGTGATTATACCATCGTGGTTGTCAAGGACATTGAGGTCCTTCTTGTATAGTTCTTCTGTGTATTCTTGCCATCTTTTCCTAATCTCTTCTGCTTCTGTTAGGTCCCTACCATTTTTGTCCTTTATCATGGCCAGTTTTGCATGGAACGTTCCCTTGATTTCTCCAATTTTCTTGAAGAGATCTCTAGTCCTTCCTAATCTATTGTTTTCCTCTATTACTTTGCACTGTTCATTCAGGAAAGCTTCCTTATCTCTCCTTGCTGTTCTCTGGAAATCTGCATTCAGTTGGGCAAATCTTTCCTTTTCCCCGTTGCCTTTAGCTTTCCTTCTTTCCTCTGCTATGTGTAAAGCCTCATCAGACAGCCACTTTGCTTTTTTGCATTTCTTTTTCTTTGGGATGGCGGTGATTGCTGCCTCCTTTACAATGTCACGGACCTCTGTCCATAGTTCTTCGGGCACTCTGTCTATCAAATCTAGTCCCTTAAACCTATTCTTCACCTCTACTGTATATTCATCGGGGATGCGATCTAGGTCAAATCTGAATGGCCTTGTGGTTTTCCCAACTTTCTTCAATTTAAGTCTGAATTTTGCAATGAGTAGCTCATGATCTGAGCCACAGTCAGCTCCAGGTCTTGTTTTTACTGACTGGATAGAGCTTCTCCATCTTTGACTGCAAATTATATAATCTGATTTCGGTGTTGCCCATCTGGTGATGTCCATGTGTAGAGACGCCTCTTAGGTTGTTGGTAAAGGGTGTTTGCTATGACCAGCGTGTTCTCTTGACAAAACTCTGTTAGCCTTTGCCCTGCTTCATTTTGTTCTCCAAGGCCAAACTTGTCTGTTATTCCGGTTACCTTTTTATTTCCTACTTTAGCATTCCAGTCCCCTATGATGATGAGGACATCATTTTTTGGTGTTAGTTCTATGAGCTGTTGTACGTCTTCATAGAACTGGTCCACTTCAGCCTCTTCTGCAGCAGTGGTTGGGGCATAGACTTGGATTACTGTGATATTGAATGGTTTGCCTTGGATTCGGACCGAGATCATTCTGTCATTTTTGAGATTGTATCCCAATACTGCCTTTCTCACTCTCTTGTTGACTATAAAGGCCACACCATTTTTTCTACGGGATTCCTGGCCACAGTAGTAGATATAATGGTCTTCTGAGTTAAATTCGCCCATTCCTGTCCACTTTAGTTCACTGACTCCCAAGATGTCAATGTTCATTCTTGCCATCTCATTTTTGACCACGTCAAGCTTACCTTGATTCATAGACCTTACATTCCAGGTTCCTATGGAGTATTGTTCTTTGCAGCATCGAACTTTCCTTTCACCGTCAGACACATCCACAACTGAGCGTCCTTTCGGCTTTGGCCCAGCCGCTTCACTCTTTCTGGGGTTACTCGTACTTGCCCTCCGCTCTTCCTCAGTAGCATATTGGACACCTTCCGACCTGAGGGGCTCATCTTCCGGCGTCATATCTTTTAGCCTTTTGTTACTGTCCATGGGGTTTTCTTGGCAAAGATACTGGAGTGGGTTGCCATTTCCTTCTCCAGAGGATCACGCTTGGTCTGAGTTCTCTGCTGTGGCCTGTCCGTCCTGGGTGGCCCTCCACGGCATAGCCCACAGCCTCATCGAACCACGCAAGCCCCCTCGCCACGACAAGGCAGTGATCCATGAGGGAGCTAATTAAATTATTGGATTGATTATACTGGTTATGATGTTTCACTGTTTTAGCCTGATCTTAAATTGTTTTATGTGCTGTTTTATCTGATTATGTTGTATACCACCCTGAGTCCAGTCTTACTGGGGAGGGTAGTTAATAAATTCAATCAATAACAAAAAAAAACTGCTTAGGAGGAAGGAAAATGGACATTACAGTCTGCTATGGACAAAAGTGGGTGACACAAGAAGCACGCTCATGTCAGGCTGTTTCAATTGATAATTTTAATATGGAAAAGAAGGCTTCCAATGGAAAATGGCAATGGGCTTTCCCTTATTAAGATGCTTGGAGCTCTGTCCCTTAAAAAAATCTAATAGTAATCACAAAAGGAACATTCTGCTCCTATGGCGAGGCATTGTTCTTCTGGATGACAATTTGTACCCTACTCAATGATGTCTCTTCAAAACATTTAATTTTCCAAGTCTTTTAATGGTTTTAGCTACTCAAGCAGAGAAATTAAAGGCAAAGTGAGGGGAAACCACTATGCATGCACAAACGCAGAGGAGAGATTTCTGAAATTCTGTTACGGATTTGTAAAAATGCAAGGCTTCCTATTTGCAAAGTGCAGGTTGCAAATCACTGGTCAGTATATAATTCACCTCTTGAATAATTTTACATGGTAGTTTCTTAAAACAATTTCATCTGGTTTTGTTCAGAGAGAACACACAGAGACACAGGATTCATTGAGGCACAGGCAGTCTTAGCTCCACCGTGTTGTGAGCAGAAATTCTACCTTGTGAACAAAAAAAGCTTGTAGCATTAAAGTTGTGAGCAAGTCTACGTTTGACTATTGCATAAATTAGTTTTTTAGAAGATTACTTCCATAACCTTGTAAAAATCTCAGAATAAACTATTTTAAATTATATTTAAACGATATTTTAAGAATAATTTAAACATTATAAGAAAAAACAGAATCAAGTCAAATCTCACCAACCCCTTTCCATTATATTGGTAGACATGTTCTCTGGAGAACCGGTCTACCTGCCCCAGTCCACTATACTGGTAGACCTGTCTTCTGGAGAACAGGTCTACCCATTTCCACTGCATTAGACCTGTCCTCTGGAGAACAGGTCTACCCACCCCTTTCAACTATATTGGTAGACTTGGCCTCCAGAGAACAGTTCTAACCACCCCAGTCCACTATATTGGTAGACCTGGCCTCAGATCATTGCCCTATCCTGAGCCTTAGAAAACATACCACCACTTGGGGTGGGGGACACTCTTGCAGTCTAACTTTTTTTGTGTGTGAAATATGACAACCAGCATTACAGGTCAAATACAACAGAGGAGGAACAGAACAAAGTTTTAGTTCAGTGGCACCTTTAAGACCAACAAAGTTTTCTTCATGGTATTTTCAGGGATCTTTCTTTCAGGACAGAAAGATTTATCTGCCAGATCAATCAGATCTTCATGGTTGTGGAGAACCCACACACACACACAAACACACACACTGAATTTTTAAAGTGTTCCTGGTTTGGTTGCTGTAGATTTTCTGGGTTGTGTGGCCGTGGTCTTGGCATCGTAGGACCTGATGTTTCACCAGTAGCTGTGACTGGCATCCTCAGTGGTATAACACAGAAAGATGTAGTACTCTCTGTGTCCAGGTGAGCAGAAAAATGGTAGGCAGGCAATTTATATCTACCCTTGAAGGTGGGGTAGGACTGAGTCATTATCTTGTAGTAGTTCTCCAGGCTATGAACATGCTAATGGAGGAGCTTTCCTGAGGAGGTTCTTTTGTCTATGGATTGTTTCCTGAGGAGGTTTCCTGTTTCTTGAGAAGGTTCTTTTGTGTGTGGAACATATTGTTCCTGGTTTCTTTCTCTTCTCTCTGGAAGGGCAGGAAGCTAGGTCAATTATCAGCCATAGTTATGCAAATGGATCAGTTTACAAGGTCACTGAGGTATTTAGTGTTAGGAATCTCCAGGGGACTCCTGGAGATGTCCTAGAGTGCCTTCCAGGAGGGCTCCCAGGATGTACCTGGGTGTCCCAGGGTTCACCTCCGTGACGTGGGCAGACCAGGTCAAAGGGGGTGGAGAGAGTGATGTAAAATGGGTTGAGTCAGAGGTTTAGTAAAAGTGCTTGCTCCCAGGAGGGAGGGTCTCTGGATGCCAGTCCTTGGAAGAGCAGACTGCTGAGCTCTGTTCTGCAGGCCAGGGGCCATCTTGCCCATGTAGCCTGAGGTAATGGGACATTACCTTTAGAACCTTATGTAACTGTGTAAGTTTGTATGTACCTACTCTATTTCAGCATCTAGTAGAGTATATTTTTAGAACCAGGGAAACAAGGATGTTCTTTATTCTTCTGTGTGCTAATCTATCGTTGTGATTAAGTATGCTTGAACTTACTTTCTTTTTAATAAATCTTTTTTAATATTGGATATGGCCCTAACTCTCTGTACCACATAGTCCTCCAACCGCTTGGATATGCTACTAATCTCCCAGATTGTGAGAGAAGTAGTCAAAGCACCTGTTGCCAACCCTCCAGGGGGAAACCCAAAGTTGCATTTGGTCACTGTGGTAGCCAGGCTCTGGGTAGCAGGAGAACTTGAGGCCAGGATGCAGAACTGGGAAGGGGGATTGAGAGTCCTTTTTTCCTCATTCAGGACCTCTAAATTGAACAGGTGGTGGCAACATGCCCTAGTGGCAGGAAGTGGAATAGCACCCTCCAGGAATCAGAGGGGGCAGGCAGACCAGGGTCTGTAAATCAGAGCAGGCCTGTTCTGTTACATTGGTCAAGGAGAAAATCTCTATCCAGTTCATTATAATTATCAGGCCCAATGTTAAGAGTATGTTCTGGGATTTCAATTATATTTGCTTCATCGGTAGACCCTGGATCCTCTGCCATAATTCTAGCAGATTTTTCATGAACAGCTCGGTCACTCCCTTTAGGGGGCATCAGAGACACCAATGAGACTGTTTCCGCATTGTCAAATCTCCCCGCACCTGCACCTCTATTTATCCACGGCTTTCCCTCGTTTCTGCAGTTGATTTCCCACTCCCAGGTTCAATAACGTACTTTCTCCTCTCTTGCCCCATGGCATCCTAATCCCCAGTTTCTCCCAGCAGTGATCCTGTGTCATTCTAGTGGGGAAATCTTTCCCATCCAGAGTTTCCCCATCCCAGCTCCTACCTTCCCCCTCCCCATTCCCCCCTTCACATTTGAACATCTCACCCTCCAACCTCATGTTTCTACAGCATAGTTTCCATTCAATTAAGTTGTCGTTCCCAGCACTTTCCTTTAAAAAAAATTGTGTTTGATAATCGTGCTATTATGATACCCATATTTTGTTACTATGTAACTTCTCACAGCCTTTGGTTTTTTTAAAAAAGGACTATCTATTTTACTGTGAGGGATGCAGAGAGACAAAAAGAGAAAAACAGAGAGAGAGAGAGAGAGAGAGAGAGAGAGAGAGAGAGAGAGAGAGAGAGAAGGGAATTTCACATTACCGAGACTCTGCCAGATTGAAGCCGTTTCTGATTCGTCTTGAAGTAAACCGGTACAGGGCTGCCATTTCACACATGGCTTTCCCTGACCGGAAAAGAGCCGAATCAGAAGCGGTTTGGCAATTCAGATTGCACAGCTTTGTTTTCCCGCTGGTTCCCGCCACGCCTTTTTTTTAAAAAAATGTTCGCTTTAGAGCACTATAGTGCTATAGTGCTATAAAAACAACACTGCAGGCATTCCAATGGGGTTGCTATGATGCTATTGCGCTATAGCGCTATAGCGTTATAACGCTCTAAAGCGAACGTTCAAAAAAAAAAAAGCCGGAGATCGCCCGCGCGGGCGAAAAAAGGCGGGAAAAAAGCGTATCGGATCCGGCAGAAGAAACTGATGACTACTTGGAAGCGGTTGACAGGTAAAACGCTTCAGCCCCGTTTCCTGAATGGGACAGAAGCGATTCTGTGTGAAATTACAAATATATTCCGGTAGGGAACCGGTTCTAAAACGGTTCTGTCTGAAATGCCAGACCAGAAACCGTTTGGGAACCGTTCCTCTTCCGGATTATATCATCTGTCTGAAATTCCCCAGAGAGAGAGGAGGGGCCCCCCCACCCTAACTGCAGGAGAAAGTGAGCCCAGGATCTTCTGTGCCACTGGAGCAACGTGCTCTGTGTGGCATAGAAGCTCCGGGGCTTGCTTTCTCCTACAGCCCAAGACTCCCCCCTGACCTCCCCCACCTCCATTTTTGCCCATCTCCCCTCCCCAACCTCCATCCTCCCCACCAACTGGCACAAACAAGCTGTTATGTCATAATGCTACTGAACATGACAAAAGAGAGGGGGAGTGGTGGACAGATTTGCTGAGTGATGGGGCAAGACTGCCAGGAGAAACTGCAGAAATGATTCTGCGGATCAAGCAAGCAAGATGACCAATGGAAACTCTGCGGGAAACCACCAGCTGTGGAAGTACTGACACAGACTCACAGCAGTAAAAGGCACTTCCCCGAGGAGCTTCAGAGAGGTAAGGGCGTAATGCGGAAACAGTCTGAGTCACCGATGACAGATCAACAACACCAAAACCTGTGTAGTTGATATGATTTCCTTAAGATAGGCAAACTTCAAGGAAACATTCTTTTGTTCTGTCCTACGGGAGAAGAAAAAATAACTACTCTCTCTTTCTGCTCTTAATTTATCCAAAGGTCTCTTAGCAGAACAAGAGGGCTGGTTTCTGTCAGACATGGGAAAAGCAGAGGAAGCCAAGCCAGGTATTACATCAGTAGCTGCAGTAGTAGTGGAAGTCCCATTAACACCATCTGAGTCAGAGTTCTTAACTGAAGAGCATTTTCCCCAAGCAGTTTGCAGATTGGTTGTAATTAATGGGTAGGGGACTAAATCTCTAAAAACACTGACAGGACAAATTTGAAAAATAGCAAGAAAGCTTCTCGTCCTGAAAAGCATAAAAGATATGGAAGAATGCTTGAATGCTAACTGGATTCCCATAAAAGCAGGTGAACTTAGAAGCCAATCAGCAACAGTTAGATCAATATATTGAGGATGTGTTCATAAAAGCTTGCTCAGATAGTACCTGATTGCTTTTTGTGACTTCCACTTGCCAACATTTATTCCAATAGCGGCAATTCGTAGAATAACTTGGTTTGTAAAACCCATTCACAATTTCTGTTACCAGCAGACCTTGGAAGTTGAGTTGTTATGGAGCTCTTCTTCCAACTACCCTTGCTTTTCTTATCAGGTACACAGCTCTGACTCAGCAGTTCAAGCGCTCGGTAAGCCCTTGATCTTTCCTGACTGTTTCTGAACAAAAGTGTTAAAGGAGTTCTTAAGCTGGTCTATTTGTTTGGTGATATTAGACAGCTGCTCAAAGACTGAAATAACTGTGTGAGCAGTCAAAAGACACTGGTTTGCAATGAACTCTATGGGATTACCTTGCAGTTGTTGTAAATTAGTGTGATAATCTGGAGGAGTGCTTCCCACATCATTATCAAGCAAGTCCTCCTGGCAGTTATCCGAGTCCAAGTCAGACACTGGTGCTAATGAGGAATCACCATCAGATTCCACTAGGAAGGAAAACATTACAAAAGTGGCAAGCAGAGTTAAATAAATTTTTGTGGGCTGGGGCAAAACCAAAAATTAGAGCAACAACATTATATAGGACAATAGACCTTGGTGATCTGAGCATGCCTAATTTACAATGGGGATACGAGTCAACTAACATTGGTACATTAATAATGAGTGCAACATTAGAACGAGCACCAGGATGGTCTCATAGAGAATTAGAGCCCTTACAACCTTTTACGTTATATGATACTGTATGGGACCCTAAAATTTTACAAAAATGTAACCAAATAAAAAATCCTTTTTTGTTTAATTCTTTAAGTGTTTGGTATAAATGGAAACCAGTCTTGGCTCCAGGTATATCTAGCCAGTCATCCTATATCAGACAAGAATGGTTTATTCCTGGGAAAGACTGGGAAAATTATGATATATGGCAGAAAGCTGGTGCGACTAAAATTTCACATTTTTTGGACAAACGGGAAATTTTAACAAAAGCACAATTAGAACAAAAAATTAAGCATCAGGTACACTGATATAAATACTTACAAATCAGACACCTCCTTGAGTCTCCTCCATTGAGATTGATGAGAAGCCGACAATTAACACCTTTGGAACAATTTTTAGAGAAAGAGGTTAAACTATGTAGAAACATTTCATCTTTAGTGTATAAACAGATAAGCGTTAGTAAAGAAGAGAAAAACACCTTATACCAAAAACAGTGGAGAGAAGATTTAAAAACAGATATCACAGAGGAAGACTGGCAACAAATATGGGATGGCTATAGCAGAAATTCAAACATTGTTTCAATAAATAGTCAAATGTCTAAAATTATTATGAGATGGTATACTCCACCTATTAGACTTCACCGTATAAATAAATCATATAGTCCTTTATGCACAAAACAATGTGGTATTAAGGCTGACTTTATACATTGCTGGTGGCTGTGCCCTATAATACAACAATATTGGAAGATCGTTTTAGGAAAAATTAAAGAAATTGCTGACGTAGACTTACCTTGTTCCCCCAAAGTGATTCTGTTGGAACGATGGCCTCACCCTAGAAAAGACAGGAGAAAATAAGACTTAAGAGCATTTGTTAGCAGCCGCATGTTCTCTTGTGGCAACAAAGTGGGCAGAAAAGAAACCTCCTACTTTATCCCAATGGTATAATCGAATATGAGAAAATTCCACCATGCACAAAATGTCTTTTAAAATGTCTAATGCATCACCTGATAATTACCACAAAACAGTTGTAGCTGTTTGGTATCCTGTTATAAGTTTCATGTTAGATAACAATATTATTCCGGATAATCCACAATACAAAAGAAAATGGTTTACTTTTGATCTGTATTTGAAAATAATATGTTGTATGTTGTTTGTTCTAAGCTGAGAAATGCATGTTGTAGATTGTAACTATTGCAAAAATTGTTAATAATAAAAAAAGGAATTGCCATCAGGCAGCTCCCCCAAAACCGAGAATCTATTTGAAGTGGGAGTAGCTGGAACAACATGATTATCGCTTACACTCTTCAACAAGTTGAGTAGATCATCAATTCTGAATTGTTTAGAAGACTTTGCACCTGGGTGTCCGGGGTCGACCTGCAGCGTTTTTTAGGTCTCATTACAATAGTCGAGTAGCTGGCAAACAATAAGCACCTTAAAAGTAAACTATCAGTCTTCAAGGATGCAAGCCCTCATTAAAATAATCTCTATTCTCCAGATAACAGTGACCTGGAATTGTAAACAAACTAAAAGAAATTAAATAAAACAGAAAAACAGGAATGGCAACAGCAGCCACTGCTAGTCAGATGCCATCTTCCCATCCAAATACTCTGGAGAAAATGGCTCTGAGAAACCAGCATTCCAAGAACTTTTGCTCCTGCTCTGCACCACTAGCTCTGCTGGCTAATGCTGATCAGTCCTAAGAGTCCAGGATACAAAAGGTTACCCTGGGCATTTGGAAGGCCATGCAGTACGAGAAAGAGTGCAGTATGGGAAAAAGAGAAAGCAGCAAAGTGAGCCACCCTCCCTGACTTTTCCTAATACAAGATGGGGCTCAGCAAATGTACATTCCTATAGGAAAAAATACCAATGATATCATGGAAATATATCGACGGGAATAGGCACACATGAATAATTAAACAGTCAAATATATCTGGCAAGAACAACCGTTGAGAAATCAAGACTTTCTGCTGACTGATCCTGCTTACTGAGAGATCGTCTAATTGCCAAACCTTTAAATGACTTTAAAAGAATGGGAAACAGCCAGATTCATTAGGTTATGGAGGAAGGCTGTGGATGGGGGCACAGGTATCTTACAAACAATAAGGCTAGATGGAAAGTAGGACTGCACAAAATCTTTGTGTGTGTAAAGTGCCGTCAAGCCATAGCCAACTTATGGCAACCCCCCTCAAGGGGGTTTTGAGGCAAAAAATGTTCAGAGGTGGCTTGTGATTGCTTGCCCCTATATAGTGACCCTGGACTTTCTTGGTGGTCTCCCATCCAAATACTAACCAGGGCAGACCCTACTTAGCTTCTGAGCTCTGTCAAGATCAGACTAGCCTGGCTTGGTTGTAGAGCAGCTGCTTTGTATGCAGAAGGTCCCTGGTTCAATCCCTGCCATTTCCAGTTAAAATATGTGAAAGACCCCCTAGCTGATACACTGGCCCTCAACACTGTAATTTGTGTTGCTTTGCACTTCGTTGACTCTAGATAGAACCTTCTGAATTTACATTGACCCCATTAATGGGTGCAGAGTTTAAGTGCAACCCTCAAACAGGAATTACACATGTTGACTTGTGTGTCAATGTCACCAAATTTTGAAGGGCTGTTGCTACAGGCCACATTGGTAGTGAATAGAAAAACCATGGTCTGTATTCTCAAGACCTGTGTGGAGATGCTGGATCAAGGTCTTTTGTGCCATCCATGTCCTCTCAGCTTCTTGATGCAGTATCAATACAAAATTGTTAGTTTCATGGGGGACAAATATGCTGCTGTGATATACAGGCCATAAATGAGATGTTGGGTGTACAATCTGTAGGTCAAATCCAGAGATTCATATGTGCCTGGAAGCAATAGGTCACATCTATACAGCCAGGTTTCTCTTGCTCTGATTCTTCATTGTTTGTAATTGGGCATGAATTGAATCCCCCCCCCGCCAAATCCTGTAGCGTTAGTTAGACTAGGATCTGGAAGACCCAGATTCAGATTCTCACTCTGCCATGGAACCTCATAGGGTGACCAGTGAGACCCAGTTTGGTGTAGTGGTTAGGAGCATGGACTCTAATCTGGGAGAACCGTGTTTGATTCTCCACTCCTCGACACGCAGCCAGCTGGGTGACTGTGGGTCAGCCACAGTTCTCTCAGAGCTGTTCTCTCAAGAATAGTTCTTGAGAGAGCTCTCTCAGCCCCACCTACCTTACAGGGTGTCTGTTGTGGGGAGGGGAAGGGAAAGGAGATTGTAAACTACTCTGAGACTCCAAGTGAAAGGCAGGGTATAAATCCAATCTCCTCCTCCTCCTCCTCCTCCTCCTCCTCCTCCTCCTGCTTCTTCTTCTTCTTCTTCTTCTTCTTCTTCTTCTTCTTCTTCTTCTTCTTCTTCTTCTTCTTCTTCTTCTTCTTCTTCTTCTTCTTCTTCTTCTTCTTCTTCTTCTTCTTCTTCTTCTTCTCTCTAGTGGATTGAAACTGCATTATTTAGCATGTGTGAAAGTGGCCTCTATCTCAGCCTACGCTACCATACAGGCTTGTAGTTCTGTGGATAAAATGGAGAAAGGAGGATGATGTTGTATGCTGCTTTGGGTTCCCACTGGGCAGAATAGGGAGGTACAAATATATAAGGATGTTCAGTGAGCATTCTCTAGGTATGTGAATATCCAATGCTGCAACAACAGTAAGCACACAGTAAAAATTAGCAAAGAATAACAAAAAACAACTGTGAGCTGAATTTCCCACAAAATATTCACAAAGGAGACTTCATCAAAGTGAAATGCATCTATTGTCTGGAATAAATCTAACCATATAATCCATCATAGGAAAATGCAGAAGCCAAAGAATAAATGTACAAGATAAATATCCTGGCAATAGTATTTAAATTTGATGTATATAATTTATCTTATCTGTTTTGATGTTTATACTCTCTTTCTATTTTGTGTAACAAATAATTTAAAAATTATAAAATTAAAAAAGGAAGATAAATATCCAAAAAGTCCAACACTTTTCCTAGGTAATTTTTCCAGTGTTTCAGACTTTTGATCCTTCCTCAGGAACAAAGAACAACTACTGAGAGTTTCATTCCATCTCCTTTTAAGATAATGCTTTTGTATTACTTCAACATTTGGCAAGGTCTCCTTAGCTCAAATCTGCACCCTTAAAGGCTGCTTCAATGTATCAGGACCAAAACATACTGCACATGGGCATCTGATATCCAATAGATTTTGCAGCACTGTCAAGATCTGACAACTTTTGAGTATGAAACCTTGCTTTCTCTGGGTTTTCTTTTCTTATAACCCCCCCACCCCCGGTATTTTATCAGCTATTTTCAGATACTGGTGAAGGGGGAAGTAAAAATGTGTAACTCAAAGTACAGCATATTCTCTCTTTTTGTCGGTTACTTGCTGGCAGTAGAAAATAAGATTCTAAGAGAGTGCCTCTGACTCATTCTGTGACTTGTCTCAATCTGAAGAGGAAGCCATCAATGAAAAGGCAGGCTTTAAAAATGGAAACTATAGTGTACACTTTCTGAAAACTGTGTGGCAAATAACCTACAGATACAGCTGCCTCAACCACTTTCCTAAAACTGGTAAAAACCACCCAAGCCAACATCAAATGAGAACAGGTCATGAGGAGCACATTAACACCACCGCTCCAGGGACTGTGCTGGTTTCCAGGCTTCGTTGCTCATGATGATCTACAAAGCCCTGTATACTGTTCTATTACGGGCTTTCAGACTGATCAAGGACAACTTCTGAAGCTTATTGTCTAGATGTCAATTCAGGTGTGCAGAGAAGCGTTCCCAGTTATTGCCCCTCATCTCAAGCACTTGCTCTGGAGACTGGCCAAAGCCCAAATCTAGATGACTTCCAGAAGAAGCGCAAGAACTTGTTGGGGGAGGGCTCAAATTGCTTTTTAAGGACCGGGGGCGGAAAGAAGGAGAGAACAAATAATTTTAACTGGGGTTGCAACTAACATCCTGGTTTGGATCCAGCAGCTACTTCTGCTGATACAAGAGATTTCCAGCAGCGGAATCAGACTTTCTTATCTCCTGTGTCTCGCAGCGGCTCCCTGAAAGGCTTGGGGGCAGAGAGCCTAAGGATGAGCATGGGTGCCTGTGAACCCACGTTGGAACAGAAATTCCCCTCTGCATTGCATGCTGCTTTCACTTCCGTTGACCATCGGGTTTTATGGTAGCTTCCACACTCCATGCCACTTTCACTTTCTTTGATCATTGGATTTTATTGTACCTTCTGCATAGATTTATGGCCGTTTTATGGCCGTTCAGGGGTGACTTTGCAGTCAGTATGGCATTGCCCTGAGGTATTTGAGTGTGGTTTTGAGCTGCACTTTTTCCTCCCAGTTGAGAACATGTGGAGCAAATGCTAGATGCAGACTCGCCCAGGGAGAAGAAGGGTATGCAGTAGAAAGTGGGAATCAGCAGAAATTGCCCTGTGCCCAATTGGCAGAAATCTCCCACTGCATCCAATCCACTGTTAGCCACCCGAAGGCAGTATACAATAAACGAGTTTAAAGGAATGCGTGAATAACTGCTTTTTCTGTAGTGACAACGTACGTACTCAGCAAAGATCTGCAAACTAAGCAGCTCATTCAATACTAAATAAACCATAACTCTGAGCACAGTTGCATTTCAGCAGGATAAAAGAAATATGAAATTTGATTTTGAGTGAATGATATTGCCTGTCAGTGTCTCCTCCCAGCATTCTCCCGCCCTCCACTCCTCATGCATAGTCTGTTCTGGATTGTAAGTTTGTAGACAAGATTTTATTTTTTTTGTTATCACACCTAATCGTTTTTAGTGCTTAATAAATAACATTTTTATTATTAAATGTGTTCAGTGGTTCATCGATTTGGTCTTGTCGTTGCTTGTAGGATTATGTTCCGCTTGACAAGAAGAGCCAATATTTTGAGAGGGAGAGACTGCAAGGTGACATATTTGCAGTGCAGTCCTATGTAGAGTTATTCCAGTTTAAGTCCGCTGAGTGGATTGCCCTGCTGGCTGCTGATTTGATTTACAAAAGGAGAGTGGAGAATGAGATTGTATTTGGCAAACCCACAGATTCAGTCCAGGAATCCTGTCTTTCAGCCTTTAACAGCCAGTTCTGATGCATGTTTACTCAACCACATTTACATTCCACTGGGATTGAATCTGTGAGGAACTTGGTGGCAGTGATTGCTAAGTAAACATGCACAGAACTGGGCTGGATGTTTCTGAAGAGAGAAACAGCAAGCTTTCAGAACAGAACTAAATGATGCCTTATAATCCAGCCTATATCCAAGACAGAAACGCCAAGTAAACATGTGAGAATCATCTACATACTCTGATATCTGAAGAAGGGAGCAGAGACTCACAAAAGCTCATACCTGACCACAAATTTTGTTAATCTTTAAGGTGCTACTAGACTCCTACTCTTTTCTGCTGCTACAGATAGACCAACATGGCTACCCATCTTGATCTATCTGATATTCATGTAACATATACACAAACCAGGCCCGTAGCCAGGATTTTTTAATTGAGGGGGCCTTTAAATAAGTCAGGGGGCACCCCATGCAGACCCCTGCACACACCCCGAAAAGACCGCCTGGGCTGGATGGGAAGTCAGGGGGGCCTTGGCAGTAAGTCAGGGGGCCAGGCCCCGAGATGCCCCAATGTAGCTACGGACCTGACACAAACACTGAAGAAAACAAACCCTCTCATATTTATACATGTATGTGTGTAATTTGTTTTCTCCTCCTTCAAAAAGACAGCGTTGGCCCCAAATCACATGGAAGTTGCATCTGCTGTGATTAAACTGAGACAGCTGATTCATCCATGAAAGTTATCCTCCCTGGAGGCCTACAGTTTGCCTATGATGAACACACATGCATACACCAGTCTTCTGGTTCTGTGCAAAGGCACCTTTGCGAACAGAACAAAGTTTGAGTCCAATGGCACCTTTAAGACCAATGAAGTCTTCTTCAAGGTATAAGCAATCAATAGATCTAACCCTTCCTGGCAACTCACCCCCCACAACCTGAATGTAATGGTTGAAGTTTTGTTTCACTGTATGCACACAAATGAAAGTTTATGCCCCAAATTAAATTTTGTTGGTCTTAAAGGTGCCACTGGACTCAAGCTCTGTTCTGCTGCTTTAGACCAACATGGCTACCCACCTGAATGTATCATCTTTGAAAACAGGCAGCAATGCCTAGGAAGGAAACAGCACTCAGTGACGTGCTTTTGTGCCTTATGGGGACGGAATAGAGCCAAAACTTATTCACATGGGAAGGGGAACAGAAGATCTAGTGTCAGATTTGCATAGGCTATTGATCTAGAGTTACATGTAACTTTACAGTGCAATCCTACGTAGAGTTATTACGGTCTTACCTTACTGAAAACCAGCAGAGAGCTTGAGAACTGGACGGAGAAGCTTCTCAGTTTCAGTGTAAAAATATTTATTTCTTGAAAGTTTCACAGATCACCCTTTTTCCCTATGGCTCCTCTGGTTATAATTTTTTTAAAAGATCTAAAATATACAAGGAGCAGTAGAAAGTTTAAAACCCTTAAAAACCAGTTTGGTAAGAACATGAATCACAAAATCAACACAAAATATTATGTTTAAAATTAAACTAATTTTAAAATGTGTCTGTGTCCTTCCTCAACCTACCTGCAGAATTTAACTTCATTGCTGACAAGATACAGTCCGTAAGTTCTCTGAACCTTGACAACTTAGGGAAATCTGGAGTAAGTGCCGACACTGTTCATTAGGATTCCCAATCGCCCAGAATTACAACTCATCCCCAGACTGCAAAGGACAGTTCCCACGGAGAAAATGGCTGCTGCGGAGAGTGGATGTTATGGCATTATACACAACCGAGGTCCCTTCCATCCCAAAACCTGGCATCTGGATTGAGGTGGATTGGTGGTGCTGTTGTCATTGGACCTGTTGGTTGTGTTCAACACGGTCGATCATCAGCTACTTATCCCCCGCCTCGCCGACACTGGAATTCAGGGGCTTGCCTTACAATGGCTTGCATCCTTCCTTCAAGGTCGGGGACAAAGGGTGGCATTAGGGGAACAGCTGTCCCAAAGGCATCTGCTGACTTGTGGAGTGCCCCAAGGGGCGGTACTTTCTCCAATGTTATTCAGCATCTATATGTGCCCCTTGCCCAGATTGCCCGAAGGGATGGGCTTGGGTGTCAGCAGTATGCGGATGACACCAGCTCTATCTGTTGTTGGGCAGCCAGTCTGACTCTACACCAGATGATCTGGACTGGGCGCTGCAGCCTGTGGCTGGTTGGCTTAGACTGAGCCAGCTGAAACTGAATCTGACAAAGATGGAGGTTCTGTGCCTGAGTCAGGGTGGCCCGGGGATAGGGATCCCACTCCCGACCTTCTATGGGGCACTGTGGTGCCAGCACCAGAGGTTAGGAGTTTGGAAGTGCTCCTGGATGCCTTCTTAACAATGGAGGCCCGGGTAGTAACCACTGCCAAGTCGGCCTTCTATCATCTTCAGGTGATTAGGCAGTTGGTGCCCTTCCTTGAATGCAATGATTTGGCAACAGTGAGCCATGCAATGGTCACCTCAAAATTGGACTACTGTAATGCTCTCTACATGGGGCTGCCCTTGTCTCAAATCTGGAAGCTGCAGCTAGTGCAGAATGTTGCAGCCTGGCTATTGATGGGTCTCCCTGTACGGGAGCACATCCAGCCTGCACTGGATTCATTTCAAGGTGCTGGTTTTAACCTTTAAAGCCCTATATGGTCAGGGTCCAGCATACCTAAGGGACCGCCTTTCCCCACATATTCCCCAGAGAGCACTGCATTCAGGGACGCAAATCAGTTGGTCCTCCTAGGCCCCAAGGATGCTAAGCTGGCCACAACCAGGGCCAGGGCCTTCTCAGTGGTGGCTCCATACTGGTGGAATGAGCTCCTGGAAGAGATCAGGCCCCTGTGGGACCTGCAGGGCCTGTAAGATGGAGCTCTTCCACCAGGCTTTCGACTAGGAGCCACATTACACACTGAGGAGTGTCCCTGTGCCCTGGCTTTACCATCTTTCATCTCCAGCCGGTGCCCTGGCTTTACCACCTTTACCGCTACACAACAAGTTGAGTGAACTGAGCTGGCATGAATATCATTGGAACATACGGTCACCTAAGCTTTATTATAAATAACTTCGCTCTTGCTTTTATCCGATCAGGTTCCAGCATTCTAGGAGTATTTTAAATGTTAGTTTATGTTTATATGTCTATGATGGGTTTTAATTGTATTTTATATGAAACTCTTTGTAAGCTGCCCTGAGCCTGCCTTGGTGGGGAGGGCGGGGTATAAACCAAATTAAATAAATTTAAAAACACCTGTTCTCCCCAGGATCCATCCCCAAATTTTCAGGAAAATCCCAATCTGGAGGTGGCAACCCTAGTAACATAAGCAGATACAACAGCAACACATCCTGTGAAAGTTCTGCCAGTTCCCTAAAAGGCTAGAGTATGTGTGTGTTAAAGCTGCCCAGTGTGGGCAGATGGGGAGAACTGAACCCGACACCTGTACTCTTTGACCTGAGAACTTTTTAAGAACTACTTTTCCTCCCAAAGGAGGTTACTTCTGGTCATAGTCAGAGCAAAAGGAAAGAGCTGCTTTAAAAAGTGGTTTGGGAGGAGGAAAGGGAGACACAGTAGTCCTTCCTCTCCATAATGAGAACGGAATCACTCCTGTATGCTTTTATGGAGAGTCCACACCAGATTCAGTTCTGCACAGCAGTCTGCTGCCATTTGGTGCTGAGGCAGCCTCTATTTGCATGAATTGTCTCAGACAGGAGAGGGAGCCTAATTAGTTCAGGGGCTTAAGCATCTTGTGTGCCCAAATTAAGAACAGTTTGGAAAAAAGCCAACAGAGAACAACTGTTTGGTTTCTCATATTGCAGAGGTAGGGGCCACCAGACAATATGCTTTAAAGGAAGTCGCTTTCATACACAGAACAATCAGCCACTGTAGGAAGTGGTTATAGAAGAAAGGGAGGGTGTTTTCAAGAAGGGTTAGACACATTTGGAGGCCAGAAACCAATGAGTCAGCAAACGCTGACAAGCTAAAAACCTTTTCCCCAGCAATTTATCTGTTTAATTTGACAGGTATTGAATTTTGTTACCTGTGTTAGCTGCCTTGGGTAAGGTTACTAACTCCGCACTGGGAAATTTCTGGAAATTTGGGAGGAGCCGCGGACAGGCAGGGGAGAACCTCAGATGGGATGAGAAACCATAGAGTCTGCCAGGTGAAGTTGCCATTTTCTCCTGCAGAACACGTCTCTGTAGTCAAGAGATCAGCTGTAATTCAAAGAGAGCTTCAGGCCCCACCTGGAGCTTAGCAAACTTAGCCTGAGGTCCTGACTTGGCAGGAGAAAGACAGGCTTATCAATATTTTAAATAACTAAATGTACGTTTATAGAATGCATTAGAATTCCAGTTTGCACCAGCATGGTAAATTTAAAGCTTTACAACATCCTAGCAGCTTGAAGAACTTAGACTCATGGAATCATAGAATCCTAGAGTTGGAAAGGAATCCAGGGCCATCTAGTCCAACCCCTGCACAATGCAGAAAATTCACAAATACCTCCCCCACCCCCAGTGACCCCTAATCTATGCCCAGAAGAGGGCAACAAACAAACAAACCCCAGACCTCCAGGATCCCTGGCCAAACTGGCCTGGAGAAAAATGGCTTTCTGACCCCAAAATGGCAATTAGCATTTCCCTGGGCGTGTAAGAAGGGGCCACAAGAACTAAGCACTGATGCAACCCTTCCTGCCCTCCCTCTCATGATCTGCGTAAGTTCACAGAATCAGCATTGCTGTCAGATGGCCATCTAGCCTCTGTTTAAAAACCTTCAAAGAAGGAGAGCTCACCACCTCCAGAGGAAGGCTGTTCCACTGAGGAACCACCCTAACTGTCCGGGAGTTCTTTCTAATGTTTAGCTGAAAACTATTTTGATTTAATTTCAACCTGTTGGTTCTGGTCCAGCCTTCTGAGGCAACAGACAACAACTCCGTACCATCCTCTATATGACAGCCCTTCAAATTACTTGAAGATGGTTATCATATCACCTCTCAGTCGTCTCCTCTCCAGGCTAAACATACCCAGCTCCTTCAACGTTACTTGGGACGCATTAACTTCAGAGTAATCCTGAGAGAAAATAAACAGGAGCCTTGTGGCATTTTAAAAACTAACAAAAATTAATTCTACCATAAGGTTTTTCAGGCTGGAACCCACTTCTTTCAATGAAACAAACAAGGATCACTGCATCTATTCCTACTGCAGCAAGTCCTGTCGATTTTAATGCATCTTTAAAAATCAAGTGTAATCAAATACAGACTTGATTTCTACGGAGGAAGGAGGGAATAATACTTTCAGAATGCTAGTCTGGTAATCTAGAAATTTTGTAAAACTATGCAAGGAAAATAGTTGTGTGGCATCTTGGAAGCATTTTTTTCATGCAACCTGCCACAGTGATCACAGGTAGCAGAACTTCCATGACACACTTTCAGAACAGAGACAGACACATGGCAGAAAATACAATCTTTGAACAACCTTTCAGAGAATACTATTTTAGCCACCATGGATATGGAATCTCTGTACACCAACATCCCACACAAAGATGGATTATAAACCTTAAGGAATATGTTTCTGACAACACATTTTGATTGTCTGGACATATAGTAAAGAAGCCCTGGACATATTCCACCAGGCATTCAATGACTCTCATCCCACCATCAACCTGACAATGAACCAATCTATGCAAGAAATACATTGTCTGGACACTACTGTAAAATACACAATGGATGCATAGACACCGCCTTATACCCAAAACCAACTGACAAACATACCTACATGCTTCCAGCTACCATCCTAAACATACCAGATGATCCATTGTATATAGCCAGGGCTGTATGCTACAGCTGCATCTGCTCCAATCCTACAGACAGAGATTCTTACCTGAGGGATCTACAACACACCTTTTTGGAACTAAGGTATCCACCTGATGAAGTCAAGAAACAGATTAACAAAACCAGAAAGATACCCAGAGAAAACCTGTTACAAGACAGGCCCAAAAGAGACAATAACAGAAAACCTCTAGCGGTCACATACAGCTCTCCAACTCAAAGCAGTTTGACACATCTTCAGTGACTTACAATCTCTACTGGATGACAGGTCTCTTTCATAAGTACTGAGGAGCAAAACTTTTCCTATGCACAGACAGCCCCCCAGTCTCAAACTCCTCACCCACAATAATACATCATCTAATTTGAACATGGACACTGGGAACATGGACACTGGGAAACTTCACAATAAACCGAGGTGCTAACTTTGCTGCCACATAAACCCAGACAACACAATCACTGGACCTAACAACATCAACTACACCAACTCAGGCTTATTCACATGCTCATCTTCTAACATTGTATGTGCCGTTAAATGCCAACAATGCCCTTCGGTTCTCTACATTGGGCAAACAGATCAAACCCTACACCAAAGGATAAATGACACAAATCTGACATCAAGAATCTCAAGGCTGAGAATCTTGTAGAAGAACACTTCAGCCTTCCAGGACACTCAGTGGGGGACCTCAAAGTAGCTGTTTTATTGCAAAGGAACTTCGGGAACAGACTAGAAAGGGAAATGCTGAGTTGCAAGCTATTACAACACTCAGAACAATGGACTCCCCAGGACTTAACAGGGATATTGGTTCCTTATCTCATTACATATGCTAACCTCATTCAGCCCTCACATCTGTATTCTCACCAGTCCCCCAGAAGGAACATACATCATCTTTTATTTTATTTCTTGGAATATTAGATTAGCATAGTACACTGTAATGTAATTAATAGTAGAATGCAATGTAGTTTGGAATGGTACATTGGAATGTATTTCTCTGGTCTGGGGACAGGGGAGATAACTCTATACAGCCAATCGCCCCACTTCAAAGAAGACGCTGTAAGGTCGCCTCCAAGCTTGAGGAGGGCAAATGGAGTGTAATGGCAGGGTCTCAGTTAATTACTCTCAGCGTGCCACAGTTAAGGATACATCTGCCCATCCACCTCAAATTTCGACATATTTATTCCCTTCACTATGTTCCACCCCCTGAATTAAACCCAGACAAACGGTAACCATATAAACTAAGCTTGTTATTCCTGTTTGGTCCTTGAATCTGTTAAACATCTTTATTGTTGTATGCCCATTTACTGCTCACCCTCTACCTGTATGTATGGACTGGTAACTTCCATGTCATTGTATCTGAAGAAGTGTGCCTGCACAGAAAGCTCATGCCTAGGGTTGCCAGCTCTGGGTTGGGAAACACCTGTTGATTTTTTTATTTTTTTTTTTGGGGGGGAGCAGTCTGAGGATAGCCGAGTTCAAGGAGAGGAGATATTTCAGTGGGGTATAATACAAGCCCACCTTCCAGTGCAGCCATTTTCTCCAAGTGAACTGAGCCTTCGACAACATATTGAACTGATCTCTGTTCCCTGGAGATCAGCTGTAATCCCAGGAGACCTCCAGCTACCACCTCGAGGCTGGCAACCCTACTTATACCTCGGATAAAACTCTGTTGGTCTTAAAGGCGCCCCTGGACTCAAACTTTGCTTCAGGTGGCCTTGTTGCACGCCTACACCGAAGTTGACGGAAGACCACAGCATTGTGGGAGTTGTAGTCTTAAACTTACCAGACGCTTCCGGGAGAGTATGACAGTGAAGACTACGCTTCCCAGGGAGAATTGCACGGCCGTGAAAGAACGACGCGCTTCGGGTGGCGGGGGAGGCCTGTCTGGTGTCTTTAGTTTTAATCTGCTGCCGCCCTTTTAGGTTTTGTCCGCGCGCTGTTAATAGGTCGGAGACCAGAGGATGAGCAAGAAGAGGTGCGGCTCACTTTTGTTTTTGTTGTGGGCATCTCGCCCCCTCCCCTTTGCAAGGACGGAGAGAAGTTTATTTTATTTATTTTTTCCCCCTGATACTCTCTCGCCAGGTGGCTCGAAGTGTTCTTGCAAGTCACCCGATTCCGTATCGCGGGCAGCCCGATCCTGTGCATGTTTATTTCGAAGTAGATCCTGCTGTAGTCAGTGGAGGTGGAACCAAAAAAGTGCGCACCTTGCTAACTAGTGTAAAGGGCCGCCTCGAGGATTCAAAATATCGTGTATTCAGCATGGTTTAGGACTGTGTGAGAACTGGAGGAGGGTTGGGACGGGATGGTTTAAGTCTGCAGCTGCATCGCTGATGGCAAAAAAAAAATGTCCACTGTAAGGAAATGCTCGTGGCTCAGTGGTAGGGAGGGTTGCCAGTCTCCAGGTGGTGGCTGGAGATCTCCCGGAATTACTGCTGGTCTCCAAGTTACAGAGATCAATTTTCCTGGAGAAAAGGGCTATTTTGGAAGGTGGACTCTATGTACCCTACTGAGGTCTTTCCCTTCCCCAGGCTCTACACCCAAAATCTCCAGGAATTTGCCAACCTAGAGCTGGCAACCCTAGCTAGGAGCATCTGCTTGAAAGGTTGTCCCAGGTTCAATCCCTGGCTTCTCCAGCTAAAAGGATGAGGTAGATGGTGAAGTGAAAGAGCTCTGCCAGAGAGTTGCTTCCAGTAAGAGTAAACAAGAATGGACCTTGGTCAACCATGTGTTCGGAGGTGATTCTGAGCCACCTGTCTGAATTCATCTGTGTTGACAGTTGGATCACTCTTCTTATGCAGAAGACACCAACTACACTTATTATTACTTTGGTTGGGATTGATTTCCAAATTGGGAGCTGTGAAACTGAAAGACCCGTTCTCTCTCTTCTTTTTAGCCTCCTGCTGCTTCCTGAATGAGCAATAAACAAGGTGGAAGCCCAATGCTTTACAAGCTATGTTGTCCAACTCATCTACCTCATCTTCTGTCACAGCAAGACCTTCCTCTACTGATACATTTAAACGTCACAATATCTGTCGCCTGCTGACCAGAAGATTGCTGGGGTTTTACACAAAAGATGCTGGTGTTGTCTATAGGAAAAACATGGGAATCCTGAGGAAGTTAATTTGCCAGGTATCGTGTTGGCTTCTGAGGGTTCCCAGTATGGTGACCCTTCGGAGCGGAAATTTAAAGCGAAACCAATATGTAGATCATTTTCAATGACCTACCTATGGATTTGATGCTATTTTATACGCAGCTATGTAGAAACTCAGTATTGTGTAAAGAAGCCCTAAGGGAATCTCTTCTGGGATTAATAAACTGGAGTTGTGTAGCATTTTAAAGATTTAACAGGTTTTTAAAGTCTAATGTAAACATTTGTGGATTAGAAACCACTTCCTCAAGTTCCTGTGAAGTCCATGGAATCCCCTGCTAGAAAAAATAATACTTTAAGATGCCACAAGACTTCTGTTTATTTTTATCGCGATGGACTAACATTCCTCTGGAATTATTTTCTAGGATTGTTATCCTGATGCACAGAACAAAGAGCAGGTTAAGATACACTCAATATATATGTTGGCTCATTCACGGGTCAAAAGTTTGTAGATAATCTGTGAATTCCCTCTATTGGACAAAGTAATCTAACTGTTGTTTCCATTATCCTAGGATAACATTTTAAAAGTGCTTAATTATGACCCCCTGGTCTTGCCAGGAGTCTTACTCAGTTCAGCTTGTTGAATATTTAAACAAATCAAAAGTGGAATTGTGTTGAGGGTGAACTGATGGTGTAAACAAACCCTGTGAAATTTTAAAAACAAGGAAGCTAACTTTTCTGTCTAGAGGACGAAAAGGTGCACAACTTTGTATTATGCCAGTCCAATGTAATATCAGTACGAAAATGCTACTCATAATTGTTGAAACTCTTTTCCTTCTTTTAATCATTATAATTGAAATTTTGCATTTAAATCTAAAGTTCCAAATGTACAGTATCTGCATGTAGTAGTGGCCAATCTGTGGAGACTAATATAATTAATATAAAAATGTAAAGGGAATACGAATGGCTTAACTAGACAAAACTGCGTTTTCCCATTAGTCAAAAGGGATTTTTTTGAAATTTAAAGTCCTATTTTTATGATATGATAAAAAGGCATCTTGTTAGACCAAATTTTTTAAAAAACATTGTTTCTCAGAATGTTTACCATAATGTTATTTATCTTCACTACAACACGATTAACTTGTACAGCCATTTTCAATTTTTCCTAAACCATGTACACTTTTGTAGAATGCTGTGATTTATTTCAGGAAAGTACAACATTCAAGAATGTTTGGACAACACATTCCACATCTCCAATTGCTTATCAGAGTGGAAAGATTTATTTTGATAATTATCGGTACTGTGTGAGCAGGTAATTTTTTAAAAGAATACTTGCTCTTTATTTGCTTTTTGAATAGCTTGTTTTGCCAGATCTTGTGAACCAGAGTGTGACATTTCCTGTGCAATCCCATATAAATGAAACTGTCTCCTGTATGCATATTTGTAGAATGGAGGCTTATAGAAATTACCAGGGGGCTCTGGACCATCTTCAAAGGCTGCAGAGTTTGTATGTTTTCATTTAGAAACTGTGCAGGGGAGTTATGAGTATATTTTTGCCCTCTCTTACAACCCTGGGATTCAATATCAGTAAGAAAATACTCTTCACACAGTCCATAGTTAACTTTAGCACTGTGTCATACAGTTTTGGCTGCTGGTTTAAATGGCATTAAAATGATTTAGAGAAATTTAATGGAGAATGCACCTCTAATTGAATACCAGCCATGACAGCTAAATAGAGCCTCCAAATTCAGGGATTATAGACCTTTGAATAGCCGGTGCTAGAGACAAATGTTTGGGAAGGGCTATTACCTCATGCCCTGCTTATGGACTGTTGATGCAGCGTTCTCGAGTAGATGGTTCCCTTGGTCTGATCCCTCTCCTTGGTCTGATCCCTCTCCTTAGGTTCTTAATTTGTGTGGGCCCATGACCATTCCGTTCTTTTTCAATTGTCTTCCAAAAATTCAGCTTTCAGTTGCCATTCTGGAATTAACATTACAAAATTTGGAAAGCTGTTAGGCTACCCAACAGATAATAGTAGCTCACTTCTCAGCAGATTTACCTTAGATCAGATGTGCCTTGTATTTCTGCATTGACAGGGACTAGGGACTTTTTAAAAAGCAATCAAGCAAGCTAGGAATTCAGGGAGCCCAACAGACACTTTATGGCAAGAATGATCAGTTGCCAATTTAAAAACAAACAGCCCTCCAAGTGGATGAAGAGGAATGGCCATTTCGGGGGCCTGGACCAGGGAAAATGGAGGGAAACCTGCCACGTGGAAGCTCCATTACCATTGTACTGTATCTCAGGGAACCCACATAAGCCCATCCTTGTGTGGAAAACACCACAGATAGCTGAGGCAGATTGTGGACCGAGTGGGCAAAATGGATGGGCGACAGCTGGAGAGATTTTGTAGGTGGTGGCCGGAGACACAAGAAGGAAAAGACAGAGTCTGCTGTGTTTGGTGAAAGATGAGACATTGGGCCACAAAGCTGAGGGACAGCCCTGAATGCCAGTTGCAGGAGGAATTGGCCATGATTGATAATAGTACTCAGAAAGACCTTTCGAATAATGGAAAGTGATACACTCTAATCCCTTTTTTCCTCAGTGTCACACCTGAGCCAAGGATAATTTATCAAATGCCAGCGTGCTCTAAATCAGAAAAAATAGAGGATGCTTTATTATTGGAATGCCCTGTGGTAAGGTTCTTTCTTTAAAAAGTCACTCTGCTTAGTAAGGACAGGACTCTCTTCTGTCTTAATCTATATGTGTGTGTGTGTTATGTAAAAATAAATAGATATAATCCTTTTAATTAGAAGTCCTACAAATGAAATAATCCCTAGGTGACACTTTTAGAGTCTAAAATAGACAGCATCTGCCTGTTTTTATATATGCATACATAACAAGAACGTGCCTGTGGTCTGTCACCGTGGTGACCTACCTTCCTCACAGGACTGTGGAGTCTGAATAGAGATATAACGTTTCCTAGCAAATGAATGCTCATTTGCAAAGCACTATCTGATACGTGCTCTGAGAGTCCAAAAGAGCAGCCATGCTAGCTAGCTGCTGCCTATTATTGTACATTTCCATTGTCTTTTATATTTACTGCAGGAATAGGAAAATGCCCATTGCTATGGTGACTGCTGTGTTGTGCTGCAGGCCTTGTACTTGGGGTGGGGAATCTAAGGGTGCCTCTGTGTTGTCTGGGTACAGTGACATGCTGCACTTCCTTGTCAGCATAAGGCCAGGCTGCCCAGGGTCTGGAGTGAAGGTTTTTCTCATGAATACAATGTCAGTATTGTCTGCTCAGACTGGCAGCAGCTTTCCAAGATCTCAGGAAGAGATCTTTCACATCACCTACTGCTAGATCATTTAACTGGAAATGCCTAGGATTGAACCAGGGACCTCCCGCACGCCAAGCAGATGCTCTGTCACTAAGCCACAGTGTCCCAAGTGTAGTTCTTAAAGCACCCATGTGCTCAGGCACATAGTTGGGTATTGGCACAAGCCATGCTCCCTCTCCTAATGGCTCTAGCCTACTCCTGGCTGCTCAGCCTTGCCCCTTCATTTGCATAGCCCTATTCTGGGATGTGTTTCTTGGTGACACTAAAGTGTGACAGTGTTGAGTGGGCTTTCCCCCCATATGAAGTGTACAAGGGACAGTTTGACATTCTCTTGGTTCATTTAGATTTGTGTCCTGCCCTATCCAGAAGACCTAGGATGGAGGGAAAATATTAGTTTCTTAATGGATTGTTATATGTGATTAAAATTGCACTTCTGATATGCAGAATACTTTATGGGTCCTTGGTCACAATTAGGATGGTTATCTCTTACTTATATGCCTCTAAAATAGCATTTTTTCCCTGCAATATTAGTCATAACACTTTTTGGGTTGGATCCCACCTGCTCTTTTCACTGTATCTCGTCCAATTCCCCTCCATATTACAGCCCCCATCCCACATGGCTTTTGTCCATGGTTTTTAGCAGAGGTTTTTTTGGTGGTCCATGGGGAACTCCCACCTCCTTTTTTCACCATCTTTGATAAGAAGTTTATAGTCAGTCAGTCTGCATTTGCTTTACTGTTATTTTGAAACACTGTGTATGTTTTTACTATCTCTACTTATTCACGTGGCTAAAGATGAATTATTTTAAAACAGGGTGGAGTGCTACCCAGGCCATCGGACTACAAACCTTCCTTAGCAGTTCTGACAGCTCATAACTGGCTTTTTCGTCTCTCTGCAAGTACTGGAGAAATAGTTGAGAGAGTGTATCTTACTTCCCAGTGCAAATTCAGGTAATAAAGGTAGGCTTACTATGAGACCACTTGGGTTAGTTTGCGGTTGGAGAGAGGCATACTTAGCAACCCGGTCCTGTGGCATGTTGACTGGAAAATAACACCTTTCTGTTGTATGGAACTTGCTTCTGACTAGATACACATATGGCTCAGGTCCATATTCTGATCCACAAGCACTTCCCATCGGACTCACTAGGCTGTTCTTCCAAATATTGCAAGAGATTAATTTGTGACAGGTATAGAATCTGAGACGGATGGTGGTATTTACTTGCTAGCAGCATTTCCATAGAAATAGCAAGGGTCTTGGGTCTTTGACAGTAGAAAAGAGTAAGAGCCCACTAGCACCTTAAAGATTAACAAAATTTGTGGTAGGAGGAGGAGGAGAAGAAGAAGATATTGGATTTATATCCTGCTCTTCACTTGGAGTCTCAAGAGCGGCTTACAGACTCAAAATTCTGTTGAGGGGGAGGAAAAATAAACAGACCATAGTCACAAGGAGGCCTGATCCAGACCCACATTATCTCCTGTAAAGCATTAATACTGCATTTATCATACAGTCCTATTGCCATAGAAATGGGTTACTTGAAGGAATCTTCTGCATGATGGAATCAGGTTGCATCGTGCTTTTAATAATAATGATAAGAGATTGGATTTATACCCCACCCTTCATGACCCGAAGGAGTCACAGAGTGGCTTACAAACTCCTTTCCCTTCCCCTCCACACAACAGACACCCTGTGGGGTAGGTGGGGCTGAGAGAGCTCTGACAGAAACTGCTCTTTTTCAAGAACAGCTGTGCCAGAACTATGGCTTCCCCAAGGTCATCCAGCAGCTGCCAGTGGAGGAGTGGGGAATCAAACCTGGTTCTCCCAGATTAGAGTCCGCGCACTTAACCACTACACCAAACTGGCTCCTGAGCTTTTGTGAGTCACTGCCCACTTCTTCAGATACAGCTAGAATGTGACCCATCTCAGGTCTTTGAGGAAGACTAGCAAGGTCTTTCCAAGTTTTCATTTACCTCCTTTCACAGCAGCACAGTGTTCTAACACCAGAATGAATGTGTTGCAAGATATGGTGAATATCCTTTTGTTCAAAGAACAGCTGCATAAGGTCATGTCCTTTTGCCATGATACAGAATGGGAATCTTAACAGTGCCATCCTAAACAGAGCTCTACTCTTTTAAATCTTAATGGACTTAAAATTATGTAATTCTGCCTAGGGTGGCACTGTCAGTTGGAGAAAGTCATTTACCTGGCAAGTCTTGATTCTGTATTATAGACCAGGGTTCAAATTACTATGCTACATGTTGGGGGACCATGGGCTGGTCAGCCTAATCTACTTCACAGGGTTGTTATGAAGATAAAATTAGGAAGGGAGAACCATATTATGCTGCCCTGAGTTCCGTGGAGGAAAGGTGGGATAAAATGTGCTAGTAGCATAGTAACCCTGTTTTGTTAAGCTTCTTAGAATTAGTCAATTGTTAGGGTTTTTTAATACTATGTATTTTGATTTTCATTCATTTAATTTATTCTGGAAAATTTACCTTGCATCCCCAACAGATATCTGAGCTGGGATACCCCTCAAGAGATCATGGTTGTGAAATCGGCTCAGTGTAAGGTCCCGGCAGCTGCACGGCAGGTATGTTTACCTGAAAATGTTTATGTCCAAATATTCAAAAAGACCTTTTTGTAAGCTTCCATCTTCGCATTGAGTAAAGTGGGTTTGGGGAAATGTTTGTCCCCGATTTTTGCTGTGAGGATACCCGCATAACATACATTATTGTTCAATGAAATTTTCTTTGGATTAATTTATGGTGCAGACTCTCTCCAGAGTGGCTGTTCTTATGTAGCATTTTTGTTTATTTAATGCCTGTTTGTCCTGCTAAAATAGAGCCTCCAAAGTGGGTTACAAATTAAATAAAAGAAGCTAAAGCCAAAATAAAAAGAAAACAAAAAAAAGCCATAAGACTGCATAAGACAGCATAGAATTAAAAACAGATGAGTTAGTCAAGCTTATCTTTGAGAAAATGCCACCCCTGGGGCACCGCAACTAAAAAGTCTCTCTCCTGAGCAGTCACCCTTCTAAACTCTAATGGCTGAAACTCATATGGGAGTAGTCAGTTCTTTTAAATACCCTGGTCCCCATCTGCCAGGGGAGGGGGGTCCAAAACAACTCTTTCCATTGTTCCTGGAAACGAAATGAAAGTGAGTGAGGATCTATAACACGAAGATAAAGGTTCTCTAAGTTGCATCCTACTTACCAGGTTGGCTACCATCTTCTGTACTGGTGGTTTCAAAACAGTTTTCAAAGATGGCCCCATATATTCTACCCTGGATGGTTCAGAACTGTGAGTGACTGTGGCAAAGTCATCTCTTTGTGGAAGAGGATGTGGCATCACTTCTTTGTCGAGGCTGGAAATCATAGTCTGGTAGCCCAGTCCAATAAAACAAGAGTCTCGTGGCTCCTTAAAAACTAACAACGTTTCACTGAGATTTCATGAGACTTTTAAGATGCCACTGGACTTTTTGTTTCATTGTGCTACAGCAGACTAACACAGCTACCCCTCTGTAATAGTCCAAGTCTAGCCCCCTTCCCCTTTCCACTGGCAGCTTGCAAATCTCTCGGTCCCTCTGTCAAGACCATTTTGGGATATTACCCCAATCTCTTCATCTTAGTTTCTGCCAAGGTTATGTTTTCTAAGAGTAAGCATCTCTCACGAAAAATAGTGGAAAGGAAAGAGTGTGTCTCAGTGTGTGGCTGTCAGGAAATCAGGAAAAATACATTCACGGGTTGGGTGAGTTCAAGGCTTTTTAAATATTTGAGAAAAGGCAAGAAAGAATTCCCACTTGCATGTTTCCTAATGTCATACGAGCTGACATATGAGTACTATTTTCAGTGTGTTTCTTCCTAGGCAGGCATCCAACAGTCTGTGCTCTTCTTCCTTGCTGTATTCAGAGTTCTGCCTCTTTCATTTATTGGAATGCTTGAAATCGACAAAAAGGTAAGTTTACAGTGGATAAATTGGTGATCTCTTATCTGGTAGTACTGGAAAGGCACAAATCCCATTAATATGCTTTTCATACACTTCAAGGAGGCTTGTCTTCCTTTCCTCCAGAGTACGTTCTCCCTGCACCCAGGAGATGTCAGGATTTGCTACTTAAGTTTTATTTTTCCTAAAATTATAGCTGCTATTTCACACAATATAGCCAGTTTTTCAAGTGTTTATGAATAGGATTACGGTCTTGTACAGATACAGGACTGTGATAGTACGTTTCCATGTATATTCAGCTGTATCATATAACTAAAGACTCTGTGTACAGTTTAATACTCGGGGGGGCACATTCCTGTGTGTGCGTGTAAAATTGCTATTATGTCACAGCCGACATGACCAACCCATAGGGTTTTTGAGGCAAGAGACTGACAAAGGCGGTTTGCCATTGCCTTCCTCTGCATAGTGACTGTGGAATTCTTTGGTGGTCTCCCATGCAATTACTAACCTTCTTAGCTTCTGAGATCTGATGAGACCAGGCTAGCCTGGGCCAACCAAGTCAGGGTAAAACGTTCCTACACCACAAGAAATGTGGAAACATGGGTACTGTCAGGAAAAGATTGCCACAGGCTCAGGCAATAGAAGTGGCCAGCAAACTCCAAGTTCCACAACTTTCTTCTCCTATGCTGTTTATTCCTGACAGGAAGTAATGACAAATTGTTATGCAACGTGGAAGGAGAATTTAGGCAAAACAATCTAGATTTAAGCAGAGAAATGTATAATTTAATTGAATAATTCTTTGAACTTGGGTTTCCTTGGTGCAAAATTTGGAATTTGAATAACAAATGCATGTGTTCCTGCTGACTGTGATATAAAATGCATACGTGCTTGGGTGAGTGTTCCAGCAACTCAGAGTGGTTCCTTAACTGCAGTGGGGGGGGGGGAGAAGTGATCAGCGGTGAACAAATATTTTCACTTTTCTTTGGGGGTTCCATTGCTGCTCCTGCACTTTCACAAGTCTCCTGTGAAATGTTATATCTGTCTATCTGTCTATCATGTGTTGTATTCCACAACTGCGTGTTCTTGTTGAAGTCTTGCATGGAAACTGCTGCCTGGCATTTGCTTGGGTGAAATAGTCACTAGTGCTTTATGACTGCCTTTGAAGGAAACATAGCCTTGTTCTTTCCACCAGATACAGAGAATGGGAACATTCTGTTCCTTTAGCAGCGCTGGTGTTTTTATCAAGTGCCGGAGACCTCTGCTGTCTGTTTCTTCTTTCCTTATGAGCTATTTTTTCCTCCCTCAAACTAGATCTTTGGAAACAGCGTAACAGATGCCGCCATGTCTCATAGAATGCTGATTGTGATGCACGGCATGGGTCTTGTCAGGCTATATAGCTTCCAGTCCATCTCTGAAAAGGTAATGGAACCTCACCGTTCTTGTTTATTAATAGCAGTACAGCAGTATTACAGCAGCATCAGTGTAATGTGGTATTTTACAGAGTAATCTAAGGGGAAAATATATAGGTCCTTGCTCTGAGAACCTTGCAGTGCTATCCTAAATGTATGCCCTTCTAAGCCCATTGACTTTGACAGATTTAGAATGGCATAACTCTGCTCAGGACCGTGTTGTAATTTGTTTACAATTACAGTCCACGTCCCATCTTTCCAGACTTGTCCACAGTGGTTGCTGATAACCAGTGGGTTAAAATTACAATAAAATGTCAAAGATCTGCAATAAAACCAAGATTCACAGACTGGAAAACAGCCATAATATAACCAACTGCACAATCATAGCAAAAACTGCTAGCAGCTTGCTCTTAGCCAAATGTTCGTTGGAGGAAAACTAATTTCGTGAGGTCGTCAGCAGTGTTCCCTCCTGGCTGTGGAGTCTTGTGAGCAAAAATTCTACTGTGTGAGCTACTGGCATTAAAGTTGTGAGCGAGCGATTTCACTACAGCATAAATTAATTTGTTTTGGAGCCATCCTTTCTGATGTGTGAGCCAGAGGCTAAAAAACTGTGAGCTAGTTTACACGAACTCAGCTTAGAGAGAACACTGGTCATCAGGATGACGGAAGGGAAGGGAGAACTCTGGAACTCCTCCAGCAAGCTATTCCCCAAAATAGGGGTCACCATCATAAAGAATTGAGAACTCACTGAGGTCATCCAAACTTGGCAATGAAACCAGTAATGAATGCTTATTTACCAGCCTAAGTTAGCGAGCAGTGTCTTGAATTGAGCTCTGAAAAGCACTGGCAGCCCATGAAGTTGTTTTAAGAATGGGATAACTTGCACATGTTGCAAAGCTGCTGCATTTTGCATCAGTTGCACTTTCTCACTGACCTTCAAGGGCAGCCCAGACAGAGAAGGGGCTGCAGTACTCTAAATAAGAGATTAATATTCACCTTAAAATGGATTGGGGGGGAGGTGGAAGCAGACAGGTAGGAGTGGCAAGGGTTAGAAAAAGGATGAATATGAACTGATAATATCAGCAATGAATCTTAGTATTCCTTTGCACTGATTGGCTTGGATTCACACTAAGGTTTCTACAGGCAAGAGGACTTACACCCACAGTGCAATTCCCCCCCCTTTGGTAGCTGGGTGTTTCAGGCTGGGATGGGGGAGGGGGAAGTTGTGCTGCACCGGTAGAATTCCTTTTACCCACAGAAACATTAGCCTGGATCCAACCTGTTGATAACCAAACCATATAATGGAAAATTGGGATGAAGCAGCTCCATGGAATTCCAAGAGAAACATGCATAAAAGAGCCAGTTTGGTGTAGTGGTTAAGTGTGCAAACTAATCTGGGAGAACCGAGTTTGTTTCCCACTCCTCCACTTGCACCTGCTGATGTGACCTTGGGTCGGTCACAAGCTCTGGTACAGCCGTTCTCTCAAGAGCAGTCCTTGAAAGAACTCTCTCAGCCTCACCTACCTCACAGGGTGTCTGTTGTGGGAACGGGACAGGAAAGGAGTTTGTAAGCCACTCTGAGACTCCAAGTGAAGGGCGGGGTATAAATCCAATCTCTTCTTCTTCTATAGCCACAAAAACATTCAGGCATGTCCAGAACGATTTACATTAAATGCTAAAGGAATGATTTCTCCTTCTATGGGAATATTCCACGCAGTCATCGGATCCAAAGCATATAGGTTAATGGCACTGTCCCCATAGGTGCTGGCTGGCACATTTCCCTTTGAAAAGTTTACCACTTGAACTGATAGATCTGTTTATGGCTTGAGAAGCTTGCATTCTTCTAGTTTTTTAATTTTCAGTATATCATCTGCTGTTGTTGTTTAAATAATACACTGAAGTATGCAAAATAGTGAATTAGCAAGAGCGTATTGCATTTGTGTGTGCTACTGAAAATAAATTTTATTCAAATTAAGGGACAAGGCAATAATTAGAAAACAAACTTATGCCTGCATGGACTTCCTTTCCTTAGATGACAGTGAACTGTCAAAACTTTCTGTAGAACAGCATATGGTGTGCATACAAAAATAATCAGCTTTAGCTTTTTTTAGTTTATGACACAACAAGTGGATTTGGAACATGAATGCAACTGGAATGGAAAAGCTGGGATTGTCGGAAAATACCCTTTTGGCGTTCCTTGTAACATTAAAATAACAGGTACTTATAAAGAGCTTTATTTCCTCACTTTAGCTGATAGGTTTGCATATCACAGAATAGTCTGGTGCTGCCAGCAACACTTTTTTTGTGTTCTCTTGAAGAAGACCAGTTGGTTTATGGTGTTCATACTGAGAATGTAAACCAAATTTATTTCTTGGAACTGCTATTTTGCCTCATTCCTGTGGCTTGGGTCAGGCCGCAAGTATTAAAAAGCTCATCCAATAAAACGTTGATTAAAAATCAAACCGAGTAAGTCATATGCTGTGAATTCCTCAGGAGTTTTGCTCAAAACTTGTTTCTTGTTCTGACAAGGCAGGGTAATGTTTTCGTGTTCAAAATGTGTGTTTTATGCACTGCAGATGGGGAGAAATAATACTGCTTGGCCAAACAGGTTAGTTTGTAAAATTTGCTGACTGATGTTTAAGTTGAAATTACTGTCAGATAGTAATGCAAGAGCAGAGGGTATAGCTAAGAACATAAGAAGAGCCTTGCTGGATCAGACAGGTGGTCCATCTTGTCCAGTATCCTGTCCCATGCAGTGGCTAACCATTTCCATTGGAGGTCCAGCAGCAAGGGCATAGAGGCTGAGGCCTTCCCCTGATGTTGCCTCCTGGTGCTGAGATTCAGAGGTTGACCATGAATCTATCTAATCTGCTTTGAAATTTGTCTGTGCCTGTGGCCATCACTACATCCTCTGCCATGCAACAAACATATATCAGTTTTATACAAATTTACCTGTCATGGCTTCTCACAAAGAACTGTGGGAGTTGGGTTGCCCTATTCAATCACTCGACCTTTATTGGCATAACATACAGAACATATGACTCAGTTTGCAAGGAATTCTGAACACCTTCTTGAAGCTTCATACAGAAACCTTGCAACAGTTTCAATTATTTCATGATTCTGGGTTGTCAGCAAAAAGTAAATCTTACGTTTATCAGGTTTCCCTGAATACTTTCTCAACCATGGCTCAATGAATGTAAGGCACAGGTCCGAGTAGAAAGTGCATGAAAGAAACACATGTTCAAGAGTTTCTATCTCCTGCTTGGTGTAGGAACACAATCTACTGTCGAATGAGATTTTTTGAAAGGGTTGCCCTATTGATAATTCTACTATTGCTCTTTAGTCCCAGGTCTCTCTGGGAAGAGTGAATGATTTTTAACTGGATTCAGTCTGTAACACAGCTATGCCCCAATGTCCTCCCAAGAGGGATGCTTGTTTATATTAAAGTCTCATTTTTTTGTCATTTGTAATATCTCCCATAATAGCCGACAGGGAAACTTGATTTTGCCATGATTAAATCAAGATGCTTTTTTGCGTAAAGTTAATTGGTGGCTTGGCTTTGTGATCAAACCATCAGGCAGGGAATTAAAAAACGGATCCACGTTTTAAAAAAGATTTACTCAAGAAAAAATGGAATTATGAATCTATTAAGATAAACAGTGCTCTTAATGTTCACTGCTATTCAGATACTCCGGATCTGCTTTTTGAGGTGTCTTCCCTGGAGAACACATTTCAGATTGGAGGATACCCTTGGCATTACATCATCACTCCTAACAAGAAAAGTCAAAGAGGAATCTTCCATGTCCGTTCTTTGAAAGACCACACTTTGGTAATATGTTCAAACTACAATCCTTCCCATGTTGTTCCATTTTTGTATGCATCCACCTTCTCAGAAACCATGGAAGAACCAGACATTTTCCTTTTTTGCACCTGTATTTCCGTGATTTGTTGCTTTCACTAGAAGAGAGAAGCTGAACACCGTTGAGAGGGCACCTTTATAATGTGATGTGAATATGAGGTACATAAACAATAGAGAAGGCTCTGGGGGTTAGTAAGGAATACGTCTTGTACTTAGAGATGTAAAATTTCTGGAAATTTTGAAGTTTTCTTCAGCTTTTTCCAGAAAAAAAACAGAATTTTGTGGAAAAATTGAAATATAGGCAATACTGTCCTATTGAAATATAGCAATATCTAAACTAGTTCTACTGCTTTAACAACTTAAAATGCATCATTTCTGAATTACTTGGCATATAAAAATACAATATTGGACATATTTATGGAATTTAGAAGCTATAAATGCCTTCGTTCTATACATGCAGAATTACAAAAATTCCCTGTGCTTGAGAGAAAACTGTAAGCTGATGCACCCAGTGCTATTTTAGCACAAGTATCCTAATTTTTGCTGCTTGCTTAGAGAGACCTAAGTTCTCAATGAAACTTTTCTTTTGAGGCTTTTATGGAGTTCCTGTCCTACCTCCTTCTGAACTTTTTTCCTTCCCCCTGTAAGGTAAGCTACTTCTTACCTAGTCTGTGGTTAAATGTGTCAAAATAGTTTGAGGAAGTGGAGAAAAGGTCAACCACATAGGGTCAAAAGGACTACCGAAGACATGCAACTGTTGAGAAGCAATCAAAGCCATGCATGTTCATGACGATTAGGTACCCTTCTAGGTGCAGAAACGCAGCCTGGATTTAAGAGCTGTATCTGTCTATGGCGTACACCAGTATTTAAAAGCATTGTATTAATTCAAAAACAGAAAACATTTCACTAGAGTTTTGTTTCAGTATTCCCCCAAATTTCTAATTTCTGTGTTGAAAAATGGGGGGAAAGGAGTGAGAAAAAAATGGGGGGAAAGGTGTGGGTTTTTTTCCAGAATTTTCCCAGGGCTGGGGGTGCTTCACATCCCTACTCATATTTTTTCCCCCTGTATCTCTACTCATACTTCTGTCTAATATTTTGCCATTGTAAAGATAAAGTACACTGTAAATGTACTTGGGGGCTGCGGTGGCTCAGAGGTTAAGATGCTAAGCTGCAGATCGGAAGGTCTGTAGTTCAGCAGTTTGAGCCCCTAGTACTGCATGACAGAGTGAGGCCCCAGCTCCTGCCAACCTAGCAGTTCGAAAGCAAGAAATTGCAAGTAGATAAATAGGTACCACTTTGGTGGGAAGGTAACAGCATTCTGTGTGCCTTGGCATTTAGTCGTGCCGGCCACGTGACCATGGAAACGTCTTTGGACAGTGCTGGCTCTTTGGCTTGGAAACGGAGATGAGCACTGCCCCCTAGAGTCGGATTTGACTGGCTTTCGAGCAAGAGAAACTTTTACCCTTACCTAAATGTACTTGGGAATATTATTTGGAACCATATCCCACATCCCCATATCTCTGGGAGCATTCTATTTTGACTTGTTGTAATAGTTGGAGATATTGGGGTACAAACCCAGGTTCAGATTCCCACTCCCTGGAAGTTTGCTGGGTGATGTTGGGCCAGTCACGCATTTTCAGCTTAACCTACCATACAGGTTTTGTAAGAATAGAATGGAGGAAAGGAGAATGATGTAAGCCACCTTGGATCCCCATCAGGGAGAAAGGCAGGGTATAAATAAATTAAGTAAAAAAGAATTAAAAGTGTTATTTAAGGAATATTCTCACAAACAACCCAATTGCATGATGACGAAGTTCACAAAGGTAGGGAAAGGCACACGTGCTTCCGTGTCTGTATTCTAATAATACGTTTACTTTGTGATTAAAATGAATACTGCAGAGTGGTATATCCTGTGGACTGTATTATGATTTAGTTCTCGGTCTTGGTTAATTACTATAATTTCGGACAAGGTATTAAATAGTGTTCTGTAAACCCATACAGCACAGTGGATTTGAGCCAGGAAGATCTGCATTAAAATCTTAGCTTAGTCACTGGATGGCCTTGAAAATTCGATACCTTCAGCCTAAATTGCTGAGGCTTGCTCTGAGGATAAAGCACACCACTCCCCTACGTGCCACCCAGAGCTTTTTGGAGAAAGATCAGGATACAATCTGTGTCCATGATTGGGATTTTCTCAGTTTTTGAACTTGCTGTTCCATTGTTTTAGGCGAAGAATGGCCTACAGGACATGAAGTGCTGCTCGCTGGAGCCTGATTGGATATCTTTCCACCCGGACAGTTCCGGAAGGATACTTCATGTGGGACCAAATTTGATTAAGTAAGCATTTATTGCAACTTGCCAAAGTGATGGAGCCGTTTCCCCAGGTTCAGAGGGGAATGGCTCCCTGGGCTACAGATGACTTTTCAAAATCGTGAAGGATAGGTCCATAATAGCTATTAGCCATGGCAGTGAAACGGAACTTCCAGAGGCGATCTATCTCTGACTGGCAGATTCTGGAGGGTGTTGCCTTGAGCTGTAGCTTTTAAGCTCTGCTTATGGGCTTCCCAGAAGCATCCAGATGGCCAGTACAGGAAGGAAGATGCTCATCTCTATGGACTTCTGATCTAGCAGGGCTCTTATGCGCTAATATTCAATCCCGTAGGTGTGAAAGACACAGAAATATTTTCTGTTGCAGGAAAAACAACAACACATTATCGATTTTTCCATTTGGGTCTAGTGTTTCCCTTCTCTATTGCTTCACCTCAGCTTGAATTTAAATCAAGATTGCATATGCCATGATAATTTCAAAATTGATTTCTACACTGTCAGAGCTCAAGTGCTTGAGCAGGGATTTTTACAAGCCTCTGGTGGGCCTAACGGGTGGCGATATCAGAAATACAAATACCTTATTATTTTTCCATTGCAGGACTTACGGTCCTAATTACTGCTTTTCTGAATTATTATTTCAGATGTAGGGTGTGATCCACAAGCCAGCTATGCTGTACTGAATGTATAGGCCTGGTTGCAGTCCAGATGCCACTTAGCCAGCAGATTTGCTTTGGCTTTTGTTTATTTATATCCAGCTCTCCTCCAGTATGTTCCTGGAAGAGCGTTACACTCTTCTGATAACAATCTGCTGGTGATCCCTGGCCCCAGGGATGTCCTGCTATCCTCAACCAGGACCAGGGCCTTTTCAGTCCTGACCCACACCTGGTGGAACTCTCTGCCAAACACCATCAGGGCCCTGCCGGATCTTATGCAATTCCATAGGGCCTGTAAGGCAGAGATGTTCTGCCAGACTTTTGGGTGAGGGCAGCGATGGTTTACATCTTGGCTGGCACCCTTCCCCTCTTCCTTTATTCTCTTCCTTTATTCTCCTTCTCCTCAGACTGTTTTTATTTCCTCTCCCTCACCCATGAGGTGATCGCAGGCTAGAAATGGGAGAAAACTGTAATTTTCACCACTTGATAGTTTAAAAATTGATGTATTAATACTAATATATTCATTTTATAGTTTTAATGTTTTTACCTTATTGTATATCGTCCAGAGCCCTACAATAGTAAGGGATTGGGCAATTCATCCATGTAATAAATAATAGTAATAATTCCCCCACACACAGTTGGAAGAACTCAAAGCAAGTAAGAACATTGTTCTCCCCTCCTCCATTCTCTCGCAACAACCCTGCAAGGTAGCTCAGGCTGAGAGTTCGTGACGGGCCCAAAGTCACTCAGCAAGCTTTCGTAGTAGAAATGAGGGTTCGAACCCAGGTCACCCAGGGTTCTAGTCCACCACTCTATCCACTATACCGCACTGGCTCTCACTATAATACCACCTCTAACTGACTGACTTGGTAGAGTAGTTGTATCAGAACCTGACCAGGATCCTCCGGCCCAGTGTAATTGTGAATCTTGTCCTTTGCTACCACCACTGCACAGCTCTGTTAGATCATTTTTGGGGTGGGGGTGGGGGGTTGATTCTTAGAGTCAGCGATAAGTTCTAAAAACAAATTTAGTGAAAGGGTCCGATGCAGGATAGAATCTGGTGCCACCACCTAGTGACAAGTTGCTAAAAATGTGCTTATTAAAGCATGATGTAACCTGATGCCATCATGCAGAAGATCCCTTCAAGTAACCCATTTCTATGGCGATAGGACTGTATAGTAAATGCAGTATTGATGCTTTACAGGAGATAATGTGAGTCTGGATCAGGCCTTCTTGTGACTCTGACTCTGTTTATTTTTCCTCCCCCTCAACAGAATTTTGAAACTGAAGGAAACTGACAGTGTCACAGAACAGCAGGAAGTCAAAGAAGACTTTATCATTGAAGCCCACCGGGAAAATGATGTGAGAATATAACCAGAAAACTGCATAAAAAACAGTACTGTTTTTTAAAACTATATTTGTAATTTCAATATATTGTGGAGCTATTGATCCAGAGTCGAACTGAGAACTTCATCTAAAGGTCGGCCGATTACTGTCACTTAAGGGCTGGTCCACTCATGCAGTTGTGTTGCTCGGTGATTTGTGTATCTTAGCAGCTTATTACCGTTTAAACATCACAGACACAACTTTTGGTATTGCCCAGTGTCTGCTCAAAAACAGTGGTTTGGATCCAACAAAACATAAATGGGTGGGTTCACGAAAGGGAACAAAGACCTTGTGCAAGAATGCAGGTGAATATTTCCACAGATTCCCCCCCTTTTTGGTGCAGTTTCCTTTAGCATCCTTCCTGTGGGGGGTCTCCAGTCCCTCAGAAATGAGTTCTTAATGCGGTGGAAAGGGAAAGGGGGCAAAGATCCATTCTGCAAACAGAGCAGAGTTTAATTGGATCTATTTTTCAAGGGAGACAGTTGAGATTCATCAGAGGAGGTGCATGCGTATATGACTCAATTGTGGTGATAACAATAGGTGGACTCAGGGCTTTGCCTAAGCTGTGAGCTGTCTGGCTTTGTGTTGTTTTTCAGCCACCTGAAGTAACTTGTTTAGAAGCAGGCCTCAAACACATTGGTCAGTGTTGAAAAGACCTAGAAGCTCACGATGAAGTAATAATGATTGTTATGCTTGATGACCTGATTTCTGCAGAGTCATGGTTCAGATGTGGCTCACAAACATGTACATGAGCTTCACAGATATGTGGGTAACACTAAGAAGGTGGTGATGCTACTTGAGAAATTCTTTCTTAAAGAGAATATATCCTCTAAAAGCATCTGCAAGGTTTTTCATTCCCTTCACCACCTGCATAGCAGCAACACCAGCAAGACCTTGTGTTTGCTGATGTGACTCCCAACCCCTGCGCCTCCCCTTTCCAGACACTGCCTGTGACATGCCCCTATGGCCCTGGACCCCATTCTCCGCTCCCTTTCCCTACCAATCTGTGTTGTGGCAGCTCAGAAGGGGAAGGGTGGAAAGCTCTTTAAAGGGAATAAAACATACAGGCTCTTTTCATGTACAAAGTGGCAATAAATGTGGAGTTTGGAGCAGAATCTGTTTTTTGCAAGAATGTCCTGGTTTTGCAACAAAAGTGCATAGGCAAAGTATTCGGATACAGGGTGTTTTTTTTAAAAAAAAGAACAGCATTGGGTGGGTCTTCTTTAGTAGTTATAAATATGGCTACATAACCTTGGTTATCCTGACCTGGATAGCCCAGATAGCCCAATCTCATCAGATCTTGGAAGTTAAGCAGGGTTGGCCCTGGATTAGTATTTGGATGGGAGACCTCCAAGGAATACCAGGGCTGTGATACGAAGGCAGGCCATGGCAAACCACCTCTGAATGTCTGTCTTGCCTTGAAAACCTCGAGGGGACGCCAAGCTGTGACTTGATGGCACTTCGCACCACCACCGTAACCTTGGTTTGCTTATCTGCCTCTTTCTCATCGCTCCTGAGTCCTGTTCCATTTGAACAAAGTTTGAGTCCATTGGCACCTTTAAGACCAACAAATAAAATTTAAATAAAACTTTGTTCATCTTGTAGGTGCCGTTGGACTCAAACTTTGTTCTGCTGCTTCAGACCAACACGGCTACCTACCTGAATCCTGTTCCATTTGGTTATTTTTTTGTTTTTTTATGGGAGGAATGGAGGAAATTTGTGATCATTTGGGGGGGGGAAGCTGGTTGTAGAACCACAGACTCAAGTGAGGAGATACGTTATTGGATCTACCCTTGGTTTGAATGGACTGCCTGTTTTTAATAAATTTGGTACATTCTATTGTTAGGGGGGAAATAGAGTTAATAAAGAGAGGATGAGAAATGGCTGAATGGTGCTCCTAAGTTAATACTGAATAAACAAGTGAATCTCAGTCTCAGAATGTGATAAAGAATGTTCAGCTCAAGAGAGCCTGCAATCATTTCTTGGGCTATAAATACCCAGCACAGCGGAAAAGCTACATCTCTAGAGTACAGTGGCTGGTAGCCTGTACTGCTGCTGGAATAGCACAGAGCAGACGGCATTATTCTGTTAGACGCTTTAAGTATTGGGAGAGGGTGCTTAAAAATATTATTTATTTTATTTACTTCATTTATACCCCACCTTTCTCCCCAGTGGCAACCCAAAGTCGATTAGGTCATCTCCTGTCCTCATTTTATCCTTGCAACAATACTATGAAGTGTGAGTGGCCCAAGGTCACTTAGGGGGCTGTGACAGACAGAAGTCTGTCCTGCCCCTGAAGGGGAAAAACAGCCACTCACTTGAGCCTATGGGAGTGCTGCTCCAACATCCAATCACCTTTCAGAGGAGGGGTGGAATGTTGCAGGGAAACACAGCAGGAGTTTAGTTCCATTCTGCCTCAGGAAGAGCGTAGTGAGAGCTCCGGTCTACGGGTGTGCATTCGGCAGTAACCAAGCCAAATGAATACCCAAAAATAACTTCTGGGTATTTTTCAAGTATCATGTAAGTCCACAAAAGCTGATTTTATCTGGCTTTTTTTTGGGTTCATTCAGCTATACCAAACTCTACCAGCCATTTAAACCTAGCAGTTGACAGACGGAGTGGGGGGAATGAAAAGGAGGGCTGAAATGGCTTCCTCCCATGTAAACCAATCAGTGCTGCATTGTTCAGCTTACATGGGAGGAGTGCCTTCCCTTCGCAGAGTGGTGAGGTACATTTAAATGCCTTTCCTTTCTTCTTCGCGTTTGAGCAGGGAAAGAAAGGCATTTTAACTTGCCGTCCCTTCACTCCCCGAGCCTCGCCGCTGTTGTGGAGAGACTTGGGGAGGAAAGTTACGGAGTGGCTAGGCATGATTAAATGCCTTTCTTTTCCTCCCCGAGTTTGGGGATGGAAAGATAGGCATTTAAACATGCCCGGGTGGCAAGGTGGGTGGAGAAGGGAAGGCAGAGAGCCAGACCTTCCCTTCCCTCCCTGAGCCTCTCCGCTACTGTGGGGGGACTCAGGGAGGAAACGTAGATAGAGCGAGGCAAGTTTAAATGCCTTTCTTTCTCTCCCCAAGTTCGGGGCAGCAGGGGAAGGGAAGGCAGAGAGGAGGCTTCCACTGGTCAGTTTCACTCCCATTGGGTTGTCAGCTGTTAGGTTTAAATGCCCTAAACCTAACAGCTGAGTGGTAAGGAGTGAAACTGACCCCTGGAAGTAGGGGGTGCTTGGAGAAGGAAGGCAGGCATTTTAACATGCATCCTTTCCCTCCCCACAGGCATAATAGACCTGAACATATTCAGCGATGCCAAATATTTCTCCAATCCCAATACTTTACTGGTATTGGACTGGGGAAATTCGGTATTTACCAATATTTTTCAAGTCTGTTATACTTGAATCCAAAAAATACCGATTTTTTTTTTCTTGCACACTCTTACTCAGGTCTGGCTCAGGAAGAGATCAGACAGAGTGAAGAGTAGCTCTGCTTGGCAGAGTGGTTTGGCTCTACTTCTGACAGAGGAGAGAGTATCGAATTATTAGGCCTGTCTCTGGCAATGAGGAGACCTTGTACCATTTAATCTGACTCTGGGAGAGGGCAGGTTGGTGTGAGTAGAATCCTGTGTGTGTGTTTTAGGATCCATCCTAGTGGCTAATGGGTAAAAGCCTGTTTATGCTCGGAAATATTAAAGAAAATTGAAACTACTCTTTAAACTGATGTCCCTCAGCCACATTTCTCTTTTGTCTATCTGGAGACCCGTGCTGCTGATTTGTTCCTTGAAACCTACTTGTAAATAAATCTTCTTTGTTGTTAATATATAATTTCTGCCTCAGTGACCTTCATATTCCACTTGTGCACTACTAAACTTACTTCCCCAGCAGCGTACCCAAAACCCTAGACACTAGCTGCCTTTAGAACACTGGGTATCTGAGGGGAAGGTTTATAGTTTATTTATTTGGATTTATATCCCGCCCTCCCCAGAGGCTCAGGGCGGCTGACAACGAGGCACGCATGCCAACTTTAAAACAGATTCAAACAGTGTAAAACCCCAAAAGCATATAAAACAACATCCAAGCATTGTTAAAACAAGCATATAAAACAAGATGGGGCAGATCGTAACCCCCGGCAGCCGAACAGTAGCTTGTCAACCCCTCTCCTTCCAAGGCCACCCCGCCCTTGATGATGACAGTCATGCGATGGCACATGGCTGACAACGATGAAGTAGTTATGGCGGCGGCTCCTAATCATAGGCCTGGCAGAAGAGCTCCGTCTTGCAGGCCCTGTGGAACTGAGCAAGGTCCTGCCAGGCCCAGATCTCCTCCGGGAGCTCCTTCCACCAGGTAGGAGCCGCCACCGAAAAAGCCCTGGCTCTAGTGGCAGCAAATTTCACATCCCTGGGCCCTGGAATTTCCAGGAGGTGTTGGCTCCCCGACCAAAGTGCCCTTGCTGGCTCCCACAAATAAGCCTGGTTCTCATAGGAGGCTGTGTGGGTCCCCTCGGTTGATAGAAATAGCCTGTCATAGCAGCTTCCATAGCAGACTGAGGATTCCAAACTAGATCTCCCAGCTCCTGGTCTGGCACTCTTAACCACTATACCACGCTGTCTCTGTTAAAGGATCCACATCTGTATTTTCTTCCAAAGATTTTTCAGTCATTTAACACCATGATCTAAATTGTTCTTTAGCAACAGCAGTGTTATAAAGCCATTTGGAATCCATGTTTAGCTAGAAACAAACTGAATCCTTTTATTGGCATTACCCATTATTTGTTATCACTATCTGATTTTATTCCTGTATCCTTGTTTTTTGATCTCAAGGTTAACAACTCTGTAACAATAACATCTTCTGGTCGAGTAGTAAAGAAGCGTATTAACTTGCTGGACGATGATCCGGAACGAGAGGTATCTTACATTCTAAAACTGTTGGCTGACAGCCGAAGGAGCTACCCTGGGTTTTTTGTTTTTTGTTTTTAACATTCCAGGCGTGTACATAGGGAGAAATTTTACTTGCTAATGTAAACAGCCTAAAACATAGTTGGTTGGATCCCGTTTTGTGTGGGGCACAAGGATATGGATCTTCCCTACCTTCCCCTCCCCCTGGAGTCCTTTCTGACCCAGGAAATGTTTATTGCTGGGGTCAAGGGAACTGTGTGCATTAATAACCATGCAAGTCAGGCAGCTTCAGTGGGGAGGAGGAAGAGGATGTCCCGTCAGCTCTTTCTGCTGGCAGGTTCATAGGATTCAAGCCCTTCTCTAATAGCCCCTTGCAAGCCAGGCAGCTGCAGTGAGGAGGAGGAAGAGACCATAGTGGCTCCTTCTCTTCCTGTTCTGGGAGCAGAGCTCCACTTGTGCAAGAGGAGAAAAGGGCGAGTTTGTTCCCTTTCCCCCTCCCCATTACAGCTGTCCAACCAGTGTGGCTGTTAGTACATGCGAGTCCCTTAAGCCAGCAAGAAGCTTTCCCAGGGGTCAGAAGGGGCTCCAGTGGGGAGGGGAAGGTGGGAACAATCCTGGACCATCAGCTTTTGCTGTTGGTGGGTTCTCAGGATCTAAGCCCTTTTCTGAGCTCGTCCTGGAATGCAAGAAGCAGGGATCCATTAAAAAAAAATAGCTCAAATCTCTTTGTTTGCTAATCAGTTACTGATTCTAGAAATGTAAACTCTTCCCTAAACACACAGCTGTTACATTCACAAGTTTTTTTTTAAAAAGTGGAATATACTGTTTTGGCAGGAGTGCTGGGCTAACGAAGTTTCAATCGTTGAGGATGGGAGTGTCTGAAATACCATGAAAGGAGATACAGGCAATCTTAGCTGGCTGGTGAAAATGTTGCCTATGTAAATATCCAATTTAACTGCCCGCTATATTGCCTGCTACTTATTATTTGAGAGCATGCTATTCTTGACAAGATGGTAAACAACACTAGGAAGACACTAAAGATCTGAGCATCATAAACCGTCCATCCCCCCCCCCCCGCATCATTAGTAACTATTTTTGGAAACCCGTTTTTTCACCCTCCATCAGAAACTGTAGCTGAAATGACACAGCCACAGGAATTCTAATTCCTCAGCTTCTGGAAACCATTTCCAGCCTTGTTTCCATGGAAATGAATATTGTCTGGGTGAAAACATGGCACTGGTTCCTCTGTGGCCTTTAAAACCTACAGTTTATTTATATTCCGTTACCAATAGGTAGATAGATGGGTAGATTTTTAAAAAGAAAGACAGTGGAATTACAGAAGCGGGCAGTTTTACCAGTAGTACACCTGCCGTTTTGATTACATGGCTGGAAAAACTCACTTCGATGACCTGTTTGTTAAAAATATTTTCTTGAATTTCTTATGGGAAATATGGAGGAGGGAAGAGGACAAATTCATGTATTTATTTAACAGTCAATAAAATATACTGGATCTTAAGAGGTAATGTTAGTTAAGTTATGGACTGTATTTTCCTGCATTATTTACACCCACCCCTGCCCACACACACACATGCACATCTTACACACAAATAAACTCCTCATTATTGGCCAGATATTCTTCCTTCCTTAACTACATATGTTATCTGCATCTCTTATCTTATGCCGGGATCAGCTTTCTAATTCTATCAATGTAGATACACACAGAGAGAATAAGCAAGAAATCCTAAGCAAAATGACTCTTATCTAAATCCACTAAAATCAATGGGCTTAGACTGGAGTGACTCTGCATAGGATTGCAATGTGAAATCTTACTGAATTCTGCAAAGTTAGCAAAGACATCTTGCAAGCCATCACCTGAGCAAGATTTGAGTCGAGTAGTACCCTTAAGACTGACAAGATTATCTGACAAGGGGAGCTTTGACTCTCAAAAGCTTATAACCCACCCCCACCTCACTTGTTGGTTTTTAAAGTCCTACTAGAACTGATTCATGCTTACCTACTGCAGACCAACATGGCTACCCACCTGAAAGCAGTCACCTGTAGCTAACAACGTACATATGCAAGAGGTTGGTACTTCCTGCAGAGAATGTTTTCCCGCTCTTCTTAATAAAGGGAGACAATGTTGTCCACCTACATTTCTGCCTTTGCACAGACCTAAGGACTGAGGCACCTTTCAAGAATTGCCATTTGAGTGTTCCATATTGCCTATTAAACTCACCATCGGTGCACCATCAGAATAGCTGGGATACATAAACTACCTCAGGGTTCTGAGGAATACATGCTGAAAAGACTGTTCCACTCTTTTCCCGCTGTTAACATATGGAATCTGTTTGTTTTCTTTTCATGGAGTGCAGTGCTGAATACTATTTATTACTGTATATATATATATATATTAATGTTTTTAAATTTGTGAGTAGAAAAATATCTTATGTTCTGATAGTAAAGTGTGGTTCAGTCTGCAGATATCTAAAGCCACAGACTAGGAAAACACTGATACAAAGCAGGTTTTCCTGTAAACTTGGGAGACAGCTCAAGTTTGCAGAAAAATCTGAAAACATTGATTAAATGGGGGGGGGTTAATCCATTCACATTTCAAGACCTCTCTGCGGCTGCTGGGCCTGTTGTGGCTCCTGGCCTCCTCAATACCAGGCCCACCTCCCCCCAACATCACTGCAAGACTCCCTGCCTCCTCCAGTGTTGGTGCCACCCCCCAGCCCTGCAAGTTCCTTATGGGTCCCCACTTGCAGTTTATATCTTTCATTATTTTGTAATTGTTGTTGAAAAGTTATAACAAGAATAGTAGCAATCAGTCTACTATTCTCTATTTCCTTTGGCCTTCTTCTCATTATCTTTTCTCAAATAAGGCAATTGCCTTGCGTACAATGTTACCTATAACATTCTGATTAAACACTTACTGTTTATAAACAGATAATGGTGGTGGCTGGAAATTTGTCCACAGGTAATGTTATGAACAACCAGCAAATGAAACCACTGTTATAAATCAAGAACCTTTATCTTCCTCGCCTGTGAGTTCTTTTACACCATAGCAAGGAAGTATTTAAACGTAGCTAAAAATGTTCACTTGCTCATTAATGGCATTTCGTTTCTTTTTACTAAGACTTTCAAAATTGTGGACTATGAAGATGAACTGGATTTATTGTCTGTCGTGGCAGTTACTCAGATAGGAGGTGATGGGGCAGCTCATTTGGATTTCCATTGTAATGAGAAAGGGACTCAACTCAAGCGCATTCTTTTTGCGGAGCCTTGGGACGTGGCGAGTATTTTGTTTTTTGCTTATGTATCTCATCTCACTGCCGTTGCATGTGTCATTCACATTCTAAATTAAGAAGTCCAAAAGAAATTCCATGTGGAAAAATCTCTGAGGGTACCTTCAAGGATCATGCTGTGCCACAAAAGCTTTGCTCATCGGAGCAGGGTCTTTGGCGGGTGCCAATCAGCAAATGGGCAAAACCTGCAACTGCCCATACATGTACCTTCCCCCCAGCCACGCAAGTTCCTTGTGGGTCCCCACGTGTAATTTATATCTTTCGTTATTTTGTCATTATTGTTGGAAAGTTATAGGAAGAATAGTAGCAATCAAGCTCATGGAATGGCCTACCTGAGGAAGTCAGAAAGGCTCTCGCTCCCGTAACTTTCTGCAAATAATGCAAAACTGAATTATTTAAGAGGCTTTTTCTCCTTGGGCAATAGAATTGCACTGTGTTAAATTCAGGTGGGTAGCTGTGGTGGTCTGAAGCAGCAGAACAAAGTTTGAGTCTAGTGGCACCTTTAAGACCAACAAACTTTAATTCTGGGTATAAACTTTCATTTACATGCACACTTCTTCAGATATATTGAAACTTTTCCTCAAGCCTTACATATAGGTGTGGGGGGGGCAGTTGACAGGAAGGGCTAGTTAGAGTCAAGATGTGTAAGAAACTGGGTAATAAGTATAGCTGAGATTGCATTAAAGCAGTTGGTGAGACCTGTGAATGGCAGAAAATTAGCATAGAAATATAAGAGTTAACAAACAGATGTGAAAACTAGGATCCTGCTATGGAATTTTGCATCATTTAGTGTGTCAGGTTAACACTTAAGCTTATCTTCAGTTCTGTTTTGAATTCTGGTTGGTTCTACAATCCTAATTCTATTGCACTGATTATTGAATGGCCCCTCTGCTGATTGTATTTGACTCACTCTGTGTCATCCATTTCGAGTCCAAGTGAGAAAGGCTGGCTATAAGTAACGTATATAAATAGTATCATCAGGCTAGCACAGGCAGAGTGGAGGGGAGAGCATACTTTTTCAGCCACAGTGCCAATCCTCCTGGTACTTGCTTGCCAAAGTGAGGAAGAACACACACAGCCATGCTGACCAAATTTGCAGACCCTGGTTCTTTGGTTTATATAGAAGGAACATCAGTCTCTGCAAAACTCTTCAGCCCTCTTAGTTCCCCAGTCCTGTGTTTGCACCGCAACACCTGAAGCATGCAGATGTTTCCCTGAAGAACTTCTTATGAGAAAGAGGGTTGGATCCTGCAACCTGCAGACATGAGGATTGCATAATTTTTCTCACATTCCCCCTGCCCCCAACAGCCCTATCTTACCCTGGGGAGGTGTATTCCCCAGGTTGTGGGACCCTCACGGACTAAAAAGCCTTGTGGGTCAAGAGATTCAGTGGGGAGGGGGGAAAGGGCAAAACCACTCCCTTCTGCCACTTCCGACGGCAGAGATCCGCTCTGCAGCAGGTTTCCAACTAATGTGCCTATTAGACTACATGGGTGTTGCGACTCTGAGAATAAACTCTCCTGAGGTTGGAAAGAACTGTTGGGAAAGGGTAATGCGTTGCATACTATGGGAAGACTCGCTTCAGTGCCATGAGAATGTGTATTCATATAGATCTTCCTGTCCCTTCTACTCCCTTTCTTCCTTCCCCTGGGACAGTGATAGGATTATTATACGCCATCTGATCAATTGTAAACATTTGAACTTGAATCTGTTAAATTTATGTGTTTTAACTGTGATTCAAACTGTTTATTATATGTTGTGATCTGCTCTGAGCCCCCCAATAGTGGGGGAGAGCGGAATTGAAATCGAATGAATGAATGAATGAATGATGGCAAGAACTCATTTATTTCATGGTAGACCCCCTTGAAGCCAATGCGTCAGGGCTACTCTGGGATTGGTGACCTGAAGGTTGACGTCTTGATAATATTTTTAAGTGAGCATGCTGATTGCCTCCAAATTGGGGGGGGGGGGAGAGTTTGTACAGCAGAGTTGACGTGGGCTTCTGGTGTCTTGTCAGTCCTTCAACACAGGGAACAAACAGTGATTGCCCACAGTACCCTTATTGCAGTCATATCAGGACAACATTCCGTAGAGCAGCTTTTGACTAGAGATGTATTCTGTCGTTACTCAAAGCAAGTGCTTAAGGGTATAATCTGCAAGGAGAGGTCATGTCTGTGGTGTGTTTTTCGCCACAAAGTGCCTGTAGATGCTGCCTGTACTTCTCCCTTCCCTTACCTAGCAGAAAATGAAAATTACTATTTACTTTGTTCTCTCCCTGCAGACTTACAGCCATGAAGTTTACTTCGACAGAAATGTGGTGCTGCACATAGAACAAAAGCCCAACAGGATCTTCAGCTGTTATGTTTACCAAATGGTCTGCGGTAGTTCAAGAGAGGGTGAAGACATCAGGAAGCATAAAAGGGAGCGACGTTTTTGTAAAAAAATGGGAAGGACTTTTGAATGTTTTTAAGGAACCCCTGTTGTTTTAGAGGCTTTGCCACAGACGGCATCCAAAGAGCCGTAAACCACACTGGGCTAGTTAATAACTGTTATTCAGCTCCACCTGAATCCCTAAAGATAAGAGAATTTAAAAAAAACCCTACTACAGTGCATTACTTGCATGTAATGACATTATTACTGCCCATGACATTACGTACGAAAAAAGGAGATGTGTGAAAAGAGACTTTTCTTGTACTACTTTCTGTTTACAGAATGATTTACAAGCTATTCAGCTACCTCAGGCCCTGTCTGGGGTCCAAAGAGATTCCTGTTATGGGTGGAAGGCTCTCCTGCTCACACAAGAAAGGGTCCTCGATCTCCTAGTCCAGCAACAGCGCCCCCCCATTTCACATCTCACACTGTTTCAGAAGAGGTTCCCTGTTCCTCCACATTAGCTCTTTGGATGGTATGCAGGGTGGGGCAGACCTGGATGACTCAGGCTAGACTAATCTCGTCAAGTCTTGGAAGCTAAGCAGGGTTGGCCCTGGATAGTATTTGCATGGGAGACCACCCAAGGTCACTACACAGAGGTAGGCAATGATAAACCACCTCTGAATATCTTTTACCTTGAACCTCCTCCCCCCCCCCAGGGCTGCTGTAAGTCAGCTGTGATTTGACAGTGCTTTCCACCCGGGGGGCGGACGGGGTGGACAGAAAGGAAGAGGCAGGACATCCTCATTGTGCAAGCAAAGCTTTACTCACAGTTCTTGGGTTCCAGCCCTGTATTTATTTATATATATTTTTAAATTATTGAAATGTATCTCTCACCTTTTATGTATAAAGAAGAACTCAAAAGCGGAAACAGTAATTTTAAAATTACATAAACCAGCCATTCTCAGACTCTAGCAACCCAAGGAGCCCCATCTTGAGTGAATTTTTTTTTTTGTATTGAAGCCTTAAAGCCCTTCTTTCCTGCCTCACTGGCACACAGCACAGGGAGGGAAGCCTCTTTTCCCATTATGTGTGGTAAGCCACGTACGCCCCTTCTCTTGCGTCCTCAGTGCAATGCAGCTTCAGGTTTTAAAAAATCAGGTTTTAAAACAACTGTGTTGCCTGTCCAGTAGCCTACAAGGTCAGGTCTCAGCTGATTCTATGGGGCCACCACACAAAAGGCCCTGACCCAAGTTTTAACTAGTTGGGGATGGCAAGCCACTTCTTATCGGTTAATAACTTCTAGCTAAAAGTCAACAGACGCATGTGGGCAAAAAGTTGGTTTCCAGCACATTTCTATCTGCATTATTTGTCACAAATCAGGTCCACTCAGTTTACCAGCACGAGTGCCGGTGAGGAAGACTGCAGGAGTCTGAGGTGACTGGCACATAGCAGGTAACTGGAGTTAGGACTGTTGGATGATCTCATTAACGGTAGAAAGAGTGAGGGTCATATTGAATGAATTAAACGTAATGTGAACGATTTTGAAGTAGTTGTTTATATAGGATGGCAGTATTTCTATATGAAACTACTTCTAGTAAGGCTGTGATCCCGAACTCACTCACTAGGAAGTTTCTAGCCCACCATTTGTAACATACAAACTTGGTGGCGGGGAGCAGAAAAAGAAAAAAAAATAGCTAGGGCTATTCAGTTACTCTTTCAGTGACTGTATTGTGAATAATTATTTCACTAGCAATGATTTCATAAAATTAGGCAAAATTTTTAAAAACATAACATTTAAAACTGCCTCAAAGTAAAGGAACAGAAATTTAGGTTACAGAACCCTCTTTGTATTTTTGTAGATGTTTGTAAGTTTATACCTTTCCTAACCCTAATTTATGTGGTATAGAATAAATACAGTATGCAAAGATTTATTGTAGAAGAATTTGTACCGAGTCTCGCTACCTTTTCATAGTTTTTTAGTACTAGCAGTTTGCTAGATGGTACACAAAGTCCAGAGGAGCTGTGGCCCCTAAGCGGAGAACTTGCAGCCGGCATTAGATGTACACAAGTGGGTGGTGGAAGGGGACAGAGACTAATAAAATAGTAGTAAAGATGATGTAGGGGGTCGGACAGTCAGGCCAAGGACAAGATCAGGCCAAGATGGTTTTGAAAACATTTTCTTGAAGGAAATGGGTTTGGAGAAGCAGAAGTTTTAAGTATTGTGTAGGGACAAACTTCATGCATGTATGAATGAGCACATTTTGAATGGAAGAATTTAAAAACGTCACTCTGGCCTACTTCCATTCCTTAGTTTGTTCACAGTTTCCCTGTCCCTTCCTAACAGTGTATGGATGCAATAGGGGAATGGCATTAATATCTAGAGCATCCTCTGTGCATTCTCAATCTTGTTGTATTCCCATTCCCAACGTACCTCTCCTGGTAGGAGAAGCAGTGATGGTCGCATTCCTGAAGTTGTAAAATATTTGCATTGGGTTTACAGAATTATTTGCACATGCTAATAGCACTGCTCTTTACGCAAAGGGAATAAATTGCTGAGCCATCCTCTATAAATAATGTTTGCCTCATTTCAGCCTGAGCATGTGGAACTGCTTGGCCTGACAGGTCGAGTTGGAGAACTTTAAAACTGTCATCCAGACTTGGGCCAGAAAAGCATAAATAAGTGGCTACTCTTACCTGATGTAATTTATTTAACAGTAATCGTGTCACAGGACAGTATTTTAATTCTGAATTATTTAAATCTGTGCAAACGTTATTTGCTTAGGACTGCCATTGGAGAAATACCTTGGCTAATGGATAGACAGAAGACGAGATAATCGAAATGTGCAAAAACTGAAAGCTGGGCATGCATTTATGGTGACCCTGGGAACATGAGCAATAAAATATTGACACCTGACACTCAAGTCAATGCACTGCAGATTTAAAATTTAAGGAAACCTGTCTTGACTCCTGCATGGACTCATATTTTAACAAGGTTGTTGTAAGTATCACTGGTGGCTTCTGGAATGTGTGGAATCATTAGGTATACAATTAGCTTTTATTTGGTTTTTATTTGATCTGTCAGACTCATGTCACTGGGCTGCCACGGGCCGGGGTGCGGGGCCAGGCAAGAGCGAGGAAGTCAAGGCACAGCCTGGGGTCAAGAGCCAGGCAAACCAAACAACTGGGAAAACCAGGTCCAAAACACAAACCGTCAGAGTTGTCCGTAAGCCAGAGTTTCCGAGGGTCAAGAGTCCAGGAGTCAAGAGGTTCGAGGTGCAGGTCTAAGCGTAGTCATGCAAGCTGAGGTCAAGAAGCTGAGGACGTCAAGACAGGAACCGGGGATCAGGAACACGAGCGAGGAGGTGCAGAGCTTCGTCAAAGTGACTAGTTGCTGGCACGACTTGCCGGCGTGAGTGTGAAGAAGAGAAGAGATTGGATTTATACCCCGCCCTTCACTACCCAAAGGTGTCTCAGAGCGGCTTACAAACTCCTTTCCCTTCCCCTCCCCACAACAGACACCCTGTGAGGTAGGTGGGGCTGAGAGAGCTCTTGACAGAAACTGCTCTTTTTCAAGAACAGCTCTTATCAGAACTATGGCTTGACCAAGGTCATCCAGCCAGATGCAAGTGGAGGAGTGGGGGATCAAACCCGGTTCTCCCAGACTAGAGTCCACGCACTTAACCACTACACCAAACTGGCTCTCCACCAAACTGGCTAAATAGTGTGAGGGCTAAATAGCTCACTAAGCTGCCGGCAATTAGCGTGCCCCAAGCACATTTCGGCTCCTGCTAGTACTCTGGACTCAAAGAGTGTCTGCTGCGCATCCGTGCCTCTCTCTGCCGGGCTGCTATGTCCCATCGGCATTGTTCTCTCAAACAGAAAACCGGTGGAGGCGAATCGGGGAGAGTGCTGACTGGGTGGGAATCTGCCTCAGCTGTTGCTGGAGCAGCCTCCGAACTCTCCCCGGTGTCAGGTGCGGGATTGTCTGGCTTCGGGAGCTCCTCCGCTGGAGCCATGTGCCCGGACTCAGCAGTAGCCGTGACATGGGCATTCTTTCTATAGTAGTTGATCCTTCTTCAAAAAAAGAGGAAAATATCCAGGAATTTTTTCCCTGGATATTTTTCAAAAATAACAGTACAGCTCACAAAATTTGCCAGTCTTTTAAGGGCACCTTTACCTAACGATTTATCTTTAATAATTTACTTTGTCCCTGCAAGGTGTTCTTTTAATTATTAAGATGCACTTTTGTTGAAAGACCAAGTGGCGGGACTCGGGCTGAAGGATGCTTATGTTGCTTAGGAAGCCTTTCCCTTAACATAGTTTTTTGTTTTCTCACGGCAGTGCTGTTCGGTGAATATGTGTCAGCCAACCTCAATAATTTGGCTCAGGTGTTTGTTGCTGTAGCAGTTCTCTATTATGTCTCCGTCCGCAGCTGCCTCTCAAGCTGCCAGCTTAAGGTGGCGTTTGGAAACATTCAGATGACCACATGAAGTCACAATGATGGCTCTAGGGCATTTATTGTTTTCTCCTGCCGAGAATACATCAGACTCCTGCTATCACATTCTACCTTGAAGTCGAGTAAAAAATATCTCTGGCTCTTTCCTCCAAGCTTCCAATTATTCATGCACTTTCTATCCAGTTCTCCTTTTTAAAAAAGTGGACACCATAAATGAGTACATTGAAATTCAATGAGAAAAGGATGCTCTGGCCCGCATATTAATGAGACTGCCCTTTCCCTCAGTTATTGCAAGTGGACTTTTTCCAACCCATGTCCCTTCCAACAGGGCTCCACAGGGACGGAGAAGAAGAGTCACTCAAAGGCGATCATGCACTTTTCCAGTTCCCTTCTTTGCTATTGGAAGAGGCTCTGCAAGGAAGGGGGAAACGGGGCTGTATAAGAGAGAGACCGCAAATCAGTTATCTGCAGAGAAAGGACCTCAAAAAGAGGGAAGTGATAAGTCCAGTGAAGAGCCTGAATCAGCCTTTACAGAAGCCACAACGAAGTCTTTCTACGCAGCTGCAGCATGTGGTGACACCCCCTCCCTTTTATTAAGACGAATGAGAATGTGCTTCCACATCTAGGTCAGTCCAACCCATAACAACAAACATGAATTCTCAGAATCCTTGCAAGGGGAGGTGTATATGTACTAGAACTAGGCTTATTGATTTGATATTTATTCCCCATTTTTCTCCCCAGTGGGGACTCAGAGCAGCTTACAATAGTTTATCCTTTATTTCATCCTCCCAGCAATCACCCTCTGAGGTAGGCTAGGCTGAGAAAGAACTGGAGATTTGGAGGTGGAGCCGTGAGAGAAGGGAGAGACCTCAATGGGGTATATAGCCTAGCCTTAATACGGGATAGAACTTTGATTTGCCACAGACTGATAGAAACCTTTTTAAGAAGAAGAGAAGAGATTGGATTTATACCCCACCCTTCACTACCCAAAGGTGTCTCAGAGTGGCTTACAAACTCCTTTCCCTTCCCCTCCCCACAACAGGCACCCTGTGAGGTAGGTGGGGCTGAGAGACCTCTTGACAGAAACTGCTCTTTTTCAAGAACAACTCTTATCAGAACTACAGCTTGCCCAAGGTCATCCAGGCAGGTGCCAGTGGAGGAGTGGGGAATCAAACCCGGTTCTCCCAGATTAGGGTCTGTGCACTTAACCACTACACCAAACTGGCTCTCAGTTTTAAGATATTTGTAACTCAGTGTTGCTAACAAGTAATTGAGTAGAATTTTCTAGGCACGTGCTTTGCATTTTACACAGGTCATAGTCACTTTTCAGATGAAGCTCTTTTGAGAAACAGGAGAAAGAAGGTTGACATGCCCCATTCCGGACAGAACATTAATTATACAGCTGTGCCTTCTATTAGGCAATGTGGGAGTTAAACTATTAGACTTTATTTTGGAATTGTGTGCCTAGGCACAAGATACCATACTACATTCATAGTGTCTTTAAACCTATGTTGCCTTTGTTGTTACACTCTATGAGACAGTGTCTTTTTGTAATATTTTTGTATGAAGAAAACTTTGGAGAAAGGTATTTTTTGAATCATAACTCATGTTTTGTACAGCACTTGGATTGGGACCTTTTTAGTGAGTTATCATAGGTGCTGGTCTATTTGTGGTTGTACTCTCCTAGACATTGGCAACCATATGAAACAGCAGCAATATTAATGCATGAATTAAGGTTACAAAATTTTAAACTCACTCATCTAGCTGTTTCTTTAATATCAGTTTGCTCTACAGCAGCGATGTTATTTAGCTTTATGCTATGAACGGCTTCAGGTGCCCATTTCTGCATATTAAATCTCCATTGAAGGGCAGAACATTTTTTTTTTACCAGTTGGCAGCCTCAGCAGTGCTTTCATTTTGTAAATCATGTTGAGAGCTTTATGGAGAGAAAGGGGGTGGAAAAAGAACTAACCGTTGTAATAAGTAAATACCTAAAAGTTGCCAAACTGTTTTTTCATTCTTGCCTGACAGGCAGAAATGAATATTTTCCTCTTCCTTTATCTCTGTGCCAGAACAAGCACCACCTGCTAGATCTCTGTGGGCTGCAGGAATACTGCTGGAGGAAACACACACCTAGCTGGAAAATACTAATTTTTCAGGCTCACTTTGTTATTGCAGCTAACTCCAAGTACTACTGCCCTCCAGAATTAAACAAATAAACTATGAATTTGAAGCAAGATGGCTTCTTCAATAAACTGGAGGATTGTCTGGTAGTGTTGACATAATGACTCAGGTGCTAGTGCACTGTTCACTGTCTCCTGGTATAGTGGTTGCTGCAACCCACCTGTGATGGGTCAGCTTGCATGGAGATTAAAACTTCTTTGACTGAATTAAAGCAATGTATTAACCACTGAATCACAACACTGCTTGATAACTGAATGCTCCCTTAAAACATTCAGTCTTTGCACAGCACAGCCTTTAGTCTCTAAGGGAGATACTGGGTTTTGTGTATCTATTTGTTCCAGGTTCAAAGTGAGCCCCTGTTTTTCCCAGCCAATAAACAAGTCAACTTTTATTTTAAAATAATCTGATCACTCTAGATCTGATTAAACAAAGCATTAATTGAATAAATACAGAGAACACTGGCATATCCATAAAAAAATCAATCCAATATAATTGTATATGTCTTTCCTATACTACCTATCCTGACTTTAAGAAAAAAGGTTATGTTTCAAAGTCTCTTACCCAGAATTCTGCCAAAAAACCAATTTCACTGATTTCCAAATCTGTAAGATTCAGAAGATATTATAGACTGTGGCCAATTTATACAGAAGCTGTTACAAAGAACAGGACATTACTTGAACATTCTGATTCATGATTTTTAAAGGTATAATGTGAGACACCTCTGAGCATCCCAAAGCATAATTGTCTCAAACTCTGTTCCACTTGTTCTGGGACTTATTCTGGGCCAAAGACTATTTATTCAAAAGTTATTCTTCAAGGCTGAAAACTGTAAATTAGCTAGGGCAGTGCAAAAAAAAAAAATGTATGTTTGCAGATTTTGCCCCAGAATTTATAAGCAAACTCTTAAGCCTACTGTGCCAAACATCCTAAATGGCAATTTAAATGTAAAATCTGCAACAGTGAAGGAGAAATGTTATTTCAGGAAGGAGGGCAAAACAAAACCCACGAGTGAAACCACAGTATCCTTGGCTTGATGCCCGCCAGGCCTCACTCCTGACCCACCAAGAACAACTAGGCTGTGCCCCACGACCAGTGCCAGTGATAGCTGATGGGGAGATGGGGCAAGTAAGCATGCTTCTAGTGGGTCAGCAAAGTCCTTTTGTTTGTTAGGGAACCATGTGTATCACGTCTTGTGAGATTGGAGTTTTGTGCCTCCCATATCCACACAGGCTCTTTCCTGTTTGCAACCACAGCACACAGGAAGAAATGGCTGTAGCCTCCCTGCTGCTGTATTTGCATCCTCAAACTGCACCATGGAGCTGCCGTTGGCTCTGCTATAAAAGTCACGTGCTTGTATCCGCTGTATGTATCCGCTGTAAAAGTCACATTTACATGGCTACATGTAAGCTTCAGAACAGCAGCTCTGTGGGGCAGTTTGCGGACACAAAAGCCACGTCGGCAGGAGACTGAAGCTGCTTGTCCTCACACACTGCGCTCCCAAACAGAAAAGGGCCGATGTTCATCTGGGAGGCACAAAACTCCTATTGCATGTGTGATGCAAGATCCTTATGTTCTCCAAATGGTGAGGATGGCTGAAGCCCTGGGAATCGATATTACAGCTGCAGAACAAAGACCAAAGGATAAAATCCTTATATTCAGATTCTCCGAGCACAATAGCATCTCTAGTGTTAGAAGGATTTAAAGATTTGTCCAAATCTGTTTGGAAGAAACCGGCTTCAGCACCTGCCACCTCCAGATGTGTTGAAAACCTCTATAGAGTGCCCATTCTCCTCCATCCTCCTTCATTATGGAAGAACTGCAAGACAAGGGATTATCATCCTAACATGCTGCCCCTGACTGAGAAGGGAGGCAGGACTGATGGTTTGGGACAGAAGACTTTACTCTTCTGCTGCCCTAACATTTAAGATCTCCAATTGTCAAGTGATAACTTCTGCAGTGAAGGTTTGGTTGTTTTGTTTTGTAAGAGGTTATGGATTATGTCAGGTTATATATCTGAAGAAGTATGCATGCACACGAAAGCTTGTACCCAGAATAAAACTTTGTTGTCTTACATATGCCAGTGGACTCAAACTTTGTCTAAACTGAGCATTATGCTTCTTTAAACCTCAACCTCAGATTTTGACCAAGGTGAGGTTTGTCAATGCATCCAATTCCCAGGGAGCAATTCTCGAATCCCCCTGTAAGGATGTTTCAGGTAACTCTAGCTATAAACTCCAAGCACTCCCTCTCACTCCTTGCCCATCACATGCTCTGAAAGGGGCTAATTATTATAGCGCTAAATTTTGAATGCCATTGTGGCAGCTGTTCTTGCATTACTCTCAGAGATCATGGGTAACAGGGCAGGAAGTTGCTTGTGATGGAAAGGATCAACTGAAACCATACTTCTATTGCACAACAATTTTTTAAAAGTTGCAAAATCAGTTCCTGGGGGGAACTGGTAGTATAATGGTGGGGGAAAAACACCTCAGGGAAGACTGTACCAACACTTTCTAGAACCACTGTGATAACTGCATGTATGATGGATGACAATAACTGCCTCACAAGTGACAAGTAAAGAACTACCCTAAGATGTTTTGACCACAGCTCCTGCTTGCAATTGTTGGCATTAAAAAAGGAAACAAAACCAACAAGGAGTGGGGGGACGACGACAAATGGTTGTGGAAAGGACAAATGAGCATGAACCCAGATATCAAGCAGTTAACAGAACCAGGACAAGTGCTGTCCTGATCTTTCCCCTCCATGATCCTTTGTGACTGAGGCAATTGGGCAACAAATTACATGCCCATTTTACTTTATGCCTGGGCGAGGAAAAGGGCAGCAGTCTTGTAGTGTTTTAATCCAAAACTAGACACCCAGATTGTAGTGGTGGGCAGTGTTCCCTCTAAGCTGAGTTAGTGTGAGCTAGCTCACAGTTTTTTAGCCTCCAGCTCAGATTTTTGTCTTAACTCAAGAAGGATGGCTCCAGAGCAAACCAACTAATGCAGTAGCCAAATCGCTCGCTCACAACTTTAATGCCAGCAGCTCACAAAGCAGAATTTTTGCTCGCAAAACTCCACAGCTTAGAGGGAGCATTGGTGGTGGGTGTATTTCTAAGAGATACTGCTCCCATACATGTCAAACAGCCCAAATCTGGAGGCCAACCAAGATGGCCTTCCTCTAGGAACTAGCCTTAGTAGAGGTTCAGAGGAGGGCTTTTCTCAACTGTTGTCCCCTGACTTTGGAACTCCCTCCATTAGGAATGGAGAATCACTGTTTCTCTTAAGGCCTTCTGAAGACCCACCTTTCCTGGAGGGTCTTTAAGAGGCATCAGCAAGAAAAGATACAGCAGGGCAAGTGGAAAGCTGATTCCTATTCATTTTTGCTGTATTGAATCTCACGTTAGCTCTTCATTGATTCTATAGTGTTGAGGACATTTTAGTTGAAAGAAAGGCCCTATTCAGTAGGTACATTGTACCTATGTCATACATTATGTTCTCTGTGTTGTGTTGTGTGAAAGAATGTATGTGTGTATGCTGTGGGGGTTTTCCTTACCCATAGCACAGCTGTGCCTGGGTGATCACAAACCCAGATAAATGTGGTATATATTTCACCTGTAGGTCACTATCTACACAGAGAATAATTGTCTGAATGACCATGTCTACCAGGCATCATTCTGGGTGGCAAAGAGTAGCTCTTGAAAGAAATGTCACCTTCTGGTAAACACACCCTATGGTCTTGGCGTCATTTCTGTGAGGCATGTACATGCACACCATTCCAGATACTATGTTCTGAGAAAAATTTGGCAGCCACTTCTGTGGATGGTTGTCTTACAGAAAAGTGATTTCTGAAAATGACATCCTCTCAGGGTCAACCTTGTACCTCAGAAACACAAATGACCAGAGCCACCCATGGACAATGAATGAAACCAAAATGTTCACTGAGCTGTGGGACTCAAGGCACAGGGTAAACTACAGAAACTTTTTGACATCATCAAAGCTAGCTGAAAGGTTAACTGAATGAGGGTTCCCCTGTGGTACAGTAGTTCCATGATCGAGCTCATGAGCTAAAGCAGGGTTATAAGTCAAATAAACTGAATAATGGAAACTACAGAATTATCCACAGAAACTGCCCTTTTTTGAATCACTGGACACTTTTCTATACATGTGTGCATGCAGACCTGGTGGTTGGCAGAGTTTTTAGGTTTTCAAAGCATGGTGGGGAAATAGCATTGTCATGCCGTAAGGAATGGTAGGGATGGGCTTATAGCCTTTAGGCCCATTCCAGATGGCAAGGCATATGTTTACATTCCACGGTGCTGGAGCAAAACAACCAGTGTGGAAGAACAAATGAGGTGCCTCCTGCCCATTTGGAACCAGACAGAACAGAGAATGACACTGAGGGTTTGGTGCCCATGACAACTTTTGAGGTGGGAGAAGAGGAGGAGCTGACGTGAATTAATATCAAAGCCTTCCCACTGTTGTGTATGCAGTCAACATCGTGCCATCAACGAAGAGCCAGAGCTTGAGTACCTGAGAACAATGGGACTGAGGTTCCTGGCTCCCGCGTAGGGGGACCAATGGGAACGGCGGCGGGAATTCAAACCCGCCAATGGTACCAGGGGGGCGGCCCCTCCCCAATGTATATAGTTGGCCTCCGGGCCGGTTATCAGTGTCTCATGTTGTATAATAGCGAACCATGCTGATCACTACATCGCTGTCTGTGGTTTCTTTATGCGTCTAACCCACTATACAATAATGGCGACGAGGATGGGATCCTGTTGAGCGCTCCAGCCGGGCTGTCGGACAACGCTCCCGAAGACTCGCTCCACCGCTCCACGGGCATCCTCCATGAGCGCCTCCGAGGGTGAATCCAGAGCCGTGTCGCTGCCGCCGACTAGCACAATGGCCATCGCTCCAGGATCCGGGCTGATACCGCCGTTCGACGCTTCCCAGCCCCAACGATGGGGAGCCTGGGTCACGGGTTTGCGGCAAGCCTTCGTGTTCTATCAGATCACGGACGAAGACCGAAAGAGAGGACTGCTGCTCTGCTCTTGCGGCCCCGTGATCGTGGATCTGGCACAATACCTTCTCTCTCCCAAGAAGGTGGAGGAGTGCACGGTCGACGAGATTGTGAAGGCCGTGCAGAACTACTACTCCCCGAAGCCGTCGGAGATGACCTGCCACGTGGTTTTCCAGCATAGGAACCAGCAGGGCAAAGAAACCGCCGCGGAGTTCCTCGGAGAGCTCCGCCGCCTGGCGGCCGACTGCGCCTTCGGAGAGCACTTGGAGATGGCTCTCCGCGACCGTTTCGTCGCAGGCCTCAGGGAGGAGAAACTCCGGCGCCGAATAATGGAGGGCGAGAAGGTGACCATCACCTCAGCGTTAGCCACCGCCACTGCATGGGAGAGGTCACACCCGACCACCACCACCGCGGCGCATCGTGTGGCCTCCCCCGGGAACAGCGACATCGACGACCCCGAGGTACACCGCACACTAGCACAGCATCGCCCGCCAGCACCGTCCGCTAGCTCCGCACGCAAGCAACCCGGCTCGGCGGCGCAGGAGTGTGCCAGCTGCGGAGGGCAGCATGAGAGGAGATCGTGCCGGTTCCGGGACGCCACATGTCGAGACTGCGGCCGCACGGGCCACATCGCAAGGGTTTGCCGGTCCAAGCCATCACGCGCAGCAAAAAAAACCGCAACCGCCCCGCCGCAGGTCTGAGGCGCACTTCGAGGACTGCGCGGCCCCGGAGGCAGACCTATACCAACTGACCAACGCCCCGGCCGCTCGAACACAGGTACTGAAACTCCCCAGTCAGGCCTCTACCCCAAAAATATACGTCCGGATCAAAGTAGAGGGGGCCCCCTTACAAATGGAACTCGACTCGGGCTCCGCCTGTTCCATCATTTCGGAGGCCACATTAAGACAGATTTGCCCAAAGGGGGCCCCGCTTGCGGCCATCACCCGTGACGCTCATGGACTTTCAGAGAAACCAAGTGCCAGTGAAGGGGTCGGGAGTTTCAGGGTGCAGTACCGGGGCTTCAAGGGTCATTTGGACTTGCTCGTAGTCGAGGGCGACCTAGTTAGCCTCCTGGGGAGGGCCTGGTTTGGACCCCTAGGAATCGCGATCGAGGGGTCCAGCATTGCGCAACCCGCGATTTCCAGGAAGTGTGCCGCGAGTTCCCATCCGTTTTCGACGGGTCCCTGGGCCGATATACGGGCCCCCCGGTTTCGCTACAACTCAACCCCACAGTGGCCCCTATCCGCATGCGTGCCAGGTCCGTTCCGTTTGCCTTAAAACCCAAAATAGACGCGGAACTGGACCGACTGGTGGCGCAAGGGGTTTTGGAGCCGGTCTCTCACGCAGTGTGGGAAACCCCGATCGTGACCCCCATTAAACCTAACGGGGATGTCCGCATCTGCGCGGATTATAAATGCACGATAAATCGGGCATTGCAGGACCATGCCTACCCGGTCCCGGTGGTGAGCCATGTTCTGGCCACCTTGGCAGGGGCCAAGATCTTCGGCAAACTAGATCTGGCCCAAGCGTACCAGCAGCTGCCTGTCGATGGGCCGACAGCAGAGGCCCAAACAATTGTAACGCACCGGGGGGCCTTCAGGGTCAATCGCCTGCAATTCGGGGTGAGCGTGGCACCCGGAATTTTCCAGCAACTGATGGACTCTCTCCTCAAAGGGATCCCCGGCGTCACACCATTCTTCGATGATGTGATGATCGCCGCCGCCACGCCTGATGAGTTCGCCTCCCGCCTCCGCATGGTCCTCAGCCGTTTCCGGGACGCCGGCCTTAAGGTCAAGCGCGAGAAGTGCCAGCTCGGGGTATCATCCGTTGACTTCTTGGGCTTCACGGTGAACGCAGAGGGACTCCACCCGGCCCGGGACAAGGTGAAGGCCATCGTGGAAGCGCCGCCCCCGACCTCCAAAGCCGAGCTCCAGGCTTTTCTCGGACTCTTGAACTTTTACCACGCCTTTCTCCCCCACAAGGCGGCGGTAGCCGAGCCCCTCCACAGGTTGCTCGACAAAAAGGCACCCTGGGTCTGGGGCCCGCATCAGGCTGCAGCGTTCCGGGCCGTCAAGGCCCTGCTCATCTCAAACGCGGTCCTGGCACATTTCGACGAGACCCTGCCCGTGGTCTTGGCGTGCGATGCGTTCCCATATGGGGTGGGAGCCGTGCTGGCGCACCGTCTCCCGGACGGCCGGGAGGTTCCGGTCGCGTACTACTCGCGGACCCTGTCTGCGGCCGAGCGGAACTACGCCCAGATAGACCGCGAGGGACTGGCAGTCGTGGCCGGGGTGAAGAAGTTCCACGACTTCGTCTATGGCCGTCCCTTCACAGTCGTCACAGACCACCGGCCGCTGCTGGGCCTCTTCGCGGCGGACCGCCGGACGCCACAGGTACTCTCCCCTCGGGTCTTGCGGTGGTCCATCTTCTTGGCGGGCTACAACTACACGCTCCAGCACCGGCCAGGCAAGGCAATGGGACATGCAGACGCGCTGAGCCGCCTCCCCCTGCCAGACGAAGGGGTGGACCCGGCCCCAGCTTATCATGTCCTCCAGTTAGAGGGTCTTCCAGACGCCCCTCTCCAGGCCACGGACATCGCCCGCCGCTCAGCCCGTGACCCCATCATATCCCGGGTTCTCGGCTGGGTGGTGAGGGGGTGGCCTACGGCCTCGGCGGGCCCTGAGTTCAGCGCATTTACAACACGGCGCGAGGAACTATCGGCACACAAGGGCTGCCTGCTGTGGGGGGACCGGGTCGTAGTCCCCAGCGCTCTCCAGCAACAGGTCCTGCAGGCTCTGCACGAAGCACACCCCGGCATCGTGCGGATGAAAGCCCTCGCCCGGAGCTACGTCTGGTGGCCAGGCATCGATGGGGAAATAGAGGCCTGGGTGAAGCGTTGCCAGATCTGTCAAGAGGTCCGGCCAAGCCCACCATGTGCACCCACCCAGGCATGGGAATCAACAAGGACCCCGTGGTCCCGGCTCCACATCGACTTCGCCGGGCCCTTCCACGGGTTAACATTCCTGGTCACCGTGGACGCGTACTCCAAGTGGCTGGAGGTGAGTCCAGTCTCCTCCACCTCCGCAAGCGCCACCATCCGAGCCCTCCGGAAGATATTTGCCAAGCATGGCTTGCCGGACACCATCGTCTCCGACAACGGCCCGGCGTTCACATCCGAGGAATTCCAGCGGTTCCTGCGGGACAACTTGATCCGGCATATCAGGTCAGCACCTTTCCACCCTGCCACGAACGGCCAAGCGGAACGCATGGTCCGCACGGCTAAGGAAGCTTTAAGCCGCCTGACCGAGGGGGACTGGGAGTCACGCATAGCCCGGTTCTTGCTGGCGAACCGGACAACACCCAACCCGGTCAGTGGCCACTGCCCCGCGGAGCTTCTCATGGGCCGGCGACCCGCCATCCTCCTGGACCGCCTGCACCCCGACAGGGCTCCAACAGGACGGAACTGGGTCGAGGACCGGGAGGCACCACGGGGCTTCTTCCCAGAGGACCCGGTGTTCGCAAGGAACTACGGCCGAGGCCCGGAGTGGACAGCAGGAAAGGTAATCCGCCCCACCGGCCCTGTCTCCTATGAGGTGTCGACAAATGACGGGCAGGTCCTGCGGCGCCACGTGGACCAGCTGAGGCGGCGCCTACTTCCAACGGTAGGAGACCGGGGTAACCAAGGGGAGGTGGAGCAGGTCCCACGAGAAGCTGAGGGAGAGCCCGAGGCGGAACGAGACCGCAGAGAGGCGGACCCCAGCGACGGGCAGCTCAGTATGCCCATTATTGTATAGTGGGTTAGACGCATAAAGAAACCACAGACAGCGATGTAGTGATCAGCATGGTTCGCTATTATACAACATGAGACACTGATAACCGGCCCGGAGGCCAACTATATACATTGGGGAGGGGCCGCCCCCTGGTACCATTGGCGGGTTTGAATTCCCGCCGCCGTTCCCATTGGTCCCCCTACGCGGGAGCCAGGAACCTCAGTCCCATTGTTCTCAGGTACTCAAGCTCTGGCTCTTCGTTGATGGCACGATGTTGACTGCATACACAACACCCACCAGCCAAAATTTTCTCACCAGCTTAGAGGCAGGGTGTGATGCTTCTCTTTGTGAGACAAGCAACTTCTCTGCATTTGCAACCTGATAAAATCATGGTGGAAGAGGATTCTTAGGACATCCATGCTCAAGAGGAAATATGTGCCCAACAGGAAGGTATATGTGTTGGTAATTGAGGAAGCTACTCTTAATCTCCATCTTCATGATCCAAACCTGGATACCATTTGTTTTGAAAACACAAGCGGGGGCCTTGAGAGGACTCTTACAAGGAGGATCTAATTTCCCATTCTCCGCCCACATATACACAACATCCATGCTTACCCTATTTCTTGCAGGGGGGCCCCCCCATCAGGGCTGTCAAAGGGGAGGAGGACTGCGGGTGACAAAAATTCAAGAGAGGGGTGAAAGTCTGTACCCTGAAGGTAACTTCCAACTGAATGCCTTTTCAACAATGTTCTGTTTGATGCAGTTTGGGAGGAGCTGTGCTCTGACTGTGGCTAGACTTGCCCTTCTGTAAAGCTGAAGCAAAGTGGTAGTTAGTGTGTTGCAGCAAGATAAAACAACCCTCTCCCTCTCTTTTTCTTAATTTTTCTCTAGCAGGTTCGGTAGGCTGTCTGATAAGAGAGTGAACGTCACCTAAGGGGAGAACAGAAGAAAAATGATGGAGGAAACTACCAAACTAATAGAGGGAATGCTTATTAAATTTGCAGATGACACTAAATTGGGAGGGGTAGCAAATATGGTAGAAGTTAGAGTCAGATTACAGGATGATCTTGACAGGCTGGAAAACTGGGCTAAAACAAATAAAATGAATTTCAATGGAGATAAACGTATAGTTCTGCATTTAGGTAGGAAGAATCAAATGCCTAATTATAAGTTGGGGGAGACTTGTCTTGGCAGCAGTATGTGCAAAAAGGATCTAGGCAGGGCTTTTTTTGTAGAAAAAGCCCAGCAGGAACTCAATACATAATAGGCCACACCCAACAGCAGAAACCTATTAGCATATTAGGCCACACTCCTGACAGCACAGCTCATTAGCATATTAGGCCACACCCCCATGCCTTCCTTTGGCTTGCTCAGGTGCCCTGTAGCTGTGGGGAGCCTGGGCAAGCCAGCCCTTGGACAGGCTGGGGAAGGCATGGGGAGGCTTTTAAATGCCTCCCTGATCCTTCCAGGCCCCGCCCCCCGGCTGGCCTCAGAGTTGCCGGGGGGTGTCGCTCTCCAGGCCTTCCCTCTGTAGCCATGCTTGCAGAGGTTTGGGCTGTAGTGGGCGTGGCCAGCTCTGAAGCCAGCCAGAACTTAGTTCCTGTGCATTCCTGCCCCAAAATAGCCCTGGATCTAGGGGTCTTAGTACACCATACACTGAAAACGAGTCAGCAGTGTGATGTGGTACCTAAAAAGGCAAATGCAATTTTGGGCTGTATCAACAGAAGTATACTGTCCAGATCACACGAAGTATCGCTTTATACTGCTCTGCTTAGACCTCACCTAGACTATTGTGTTCAGTTTTGGGTATCACAATCTAAGGAGGATATAGACAAGCAGGAACATGTCCAGAGATGGGCAACAAAGATGGTGAGGGGTATGGAGACCAAGTCCTATGAGGAAAGATTGAAGGAGCTGGGTATGTTTAGTTTGGAGAAGAGACGACTGAGAAGTGATATGATAACTAGCTTCAAGTACTTGAAGGGCTGTCATATAGAGGATGATTTTCTGTTGCCCCAGAAGGCTGGAGAACCAACGAGTTGAAATTAAATCAGTTTTTAAAGAGTTTTTAATTAAATCAGAAATTGGCTAAACATCAGGAAGAACTTCCTGATACAGCGGTTCCTCAGTGAAACAGGCTTCCTCGGGAGGTGTTGGGCTCTCCTTCTTTGAAGGTTTTCAGACAGAGGCTAGATGGCCATCTGACAGCAGTGCTGATTCTGTGAACTTAGGCAGATCATGAGAGGGAGGGCAGGAAGGGTTGCATCAGTGCATAGTTCTTCTGGCCCTTTCCTACATGCCAAGAGAAATGCTAATCACCAGTTTGGGGTCAGGAAGTAATTTTTCTCCAGGCCAATTTGGCTGGGAATCCTGGAGGATTCCCCCTGCTTCTGGGCATAGAGCAGGGGTCACTGGGGGTGGGGGGAGATATTTGTGCATTTCCTGCATTGTGCAGGGGGTTGGACTACATGGCCCTGGAGGTCCCTTCTACGATTCTATAATTCAGTTGTACATTAATGACTGCAACCAAAGATGCTGTAATGTCCTCCAGTGTTCGGACACCACAATGAAGGGGGCAATAACAGCGAACACTCTCACACAGAGGAATGCTGCAGTGCATGGTAGTTCTGTTCTTGCAGGGTTCTGGGTGCATGGCAAACCCATATTAGCAACGGAAAAACCTGATGGTCAGTTGTGCAGATGGGCTTCACCATAAGACTCTGCATATTCTACAACTTTCCTGAGGAGAATGTTCCAGCTTCCCACCTCTGGTACAGAGGGGAGGGTCAGAATATGCTAGCATCATGGCTCCTTCCCTGCACACATCTCCAGAAACAGCCTTTTGCTGTCAACCAGAGCTTGCATTATAATGGAATGAAAACGCTTTCTGCAAGACTACCCTCTACCTGAGAATTTCTGTTGCCTAGACCAGTGGATTGGAGGGGGAGGGTTGTGACTGTAACTACCATCTTCGGTTGTAGTGTCATGGAGAGTGGTGGCACTGATTGTTTTGCTGCAAAATGACAACCAGAGCCTGTTGTACCATGCTTGTAGCAGGAAAAATGCAGGTTGAGAAGGATTTGAAAAAGATGGCAGAGCTGAGCACGCTGACTGTTGTTCTAGGAAGGTCCCCATGCGCTCCAGCACTCATGTATGTGTTGTGCTATCCTTGCTCTGTCAAGTGTTAGTTGATATAAATTGCCTGCTTTATAATATACTAGTGATAAGGCCTGTTGCAGAGAGACAGGCAATGGGTGCTAAGAAGAGGGCAGGGGGAGTGCGGCGGTCTGCACCATGGCACCCTTCCCTCCTGGAGGCCTCTGAGTGGCCTTAGTGGGGGGGGGGGTCGGGCGAAGACGGGCTAGTGGTGGTGAGTGTGCCACCAGCGGGGGCTCCAAGCCACCCTCCCCTCCCGGAGGCCTCCAAGCGGCCTCAGAAGGTGGGGAGGCGGGTGAAAGCGGTGAGCGTGCCACTGGCGGAGAGGCTCCAATCCACCCTCCCCTCCCGGAGGCCTCCAAAAGGCCTCAGAAGGCGGGGGGCGGGCGAAGGCAGGTGGTGGCGGTGAGCATGCCAGTGGCAGAGAGGCTCCAAGCCACCCTCCCCTCCCAGAGGCCTCTGAGTGGCCTCAGAAGGTGGGGGGGTGGGTGAAGGCCAGTGGTGGCAGTGAGCATTGCCAGCGGCGGAGAGGCCCCATTGTACCCTCCCCTCCCGGAGGCCCGTGTGCAACCGTAGAAGCCTGTTGGGGGGGTCGGGCAAAGACGCCCCATGCTACTCTGGCCCCCCAGCAGCCTCAGGGCTGGGGTGGGAGCAACCAGGCTGCTCGGGGGCCAGGCGGGCCTATCCTCCTGGCTTCCCGCTGGAGTGACCGGCGGAGCATCCATCCCGGGAGATGGCTCCATGCAGAGTGAGGGCAAGACACTGGCCAGCAGGTCTGTGGGTGGGAGTGACACAACGGTAGAAGGGAAGCCAGCCAATCGGCAGGACCCGAGGTGAGCGGCAGATGAGCAGACGAACTGATTTTGCCACGCATCGAATCGTGCCATCCCACGTGACAATTATATATAAGGAGAGATACCAGGTGGGGAAATATTCTTCATGCAAAGGTGAAGTTTAGCCCTGAGATCCATCTAAGTACCACTGGTGAGAAAACAAACATTTGCCACAATTGCAAGCATCCGAGTCTGAGATACAGAGTGCTCAAAAAGCCTACGCAGTATACTTCGGGTGCATGCACCCCCACATCTTGCAGCTGTGAAGACACAGATCTCCAATGTGGTGCCTGTGGGCACCATGGCACCTGCTGAATTTTTTCATGTTGTTTGCCAAGTGGGTTTTTTCCAAGTGGTCAGGGCCAGGTGGAGGTTTTGCCTGGCAAGGCTTTCTGGAGATCTGATTGGCTTTTCAGATTTTAAAGTATGTTACTTTGGCAGCAGCTGCCACCACAGTACAAGGATCTTCACTGTGTGACTGAAGGTAAGCTGAGGCAGCCATTTTGTTGCTGGCTTTAGCTCCTGTGGCAGCCATTTTGTGGCTGTGTCCACCATGCTCTGTCAGAAATCCAAAGGTGAAAATCCAAGGTGTAGAAAAGTCTGTGTGAACAACTAATAATCCAAGGTATAGAAAATCTGTGTGAACAATGTAGTGCATAAATCAACACTTCACAAATACAACATTATAAATATCCTATACAAAGTGTCTAAATCATATACAAAGTTCTTGCCAAATTATATGTTTTATGAAAAGCACAATTCCAGGACTATAATCTCTATAGTTGTTGTAAATAATACCTGCACATTGGATTCCAAATGATACTGACACAGAAACTGAAAATATTATAGCTGAAAATACTGACACATATATTCAAAGGTGCCTGCAGGCTCAAAAAGGTTGGGGTCCCCTGATGCAGATGTTGCTTTATGACACAATCAGTGTGCAAGCAGATAATGGACTTCATTGTCTGAGCACTATATGCCTTGATTGTATGTCTGTTTGAAACAGTAAACAGTCCTTGGGTTGCTGCATTACAAGGAATTTTGCACTGAACAAAATGGGTCCCTTTCTGTTGTTCAGCTACCACTGAACAGAAACTGGAAGAAAGAGCCAGAAGCCAAGAGATACATGCCTTGGGGGGGGGGGGAGAGCCAGGCTGGGGTTGTTTAGGATCGGCAGGAAAGCAAGCCCCATGCAGGGAAAGAAAACAGACGGGACTCCCTCTAACAGTTTCTATTATATACTTGGATATTTTGGGCAAAGCACAGCAAAATGTATTTCCAGAAAGAAGAAGTGCTTTGGCTTATGGGCCAGCAAAGCGGGTTCCCCTTCTTGCACAAAATTGCCAAATCAACCAAGCTTGCGCTAGGAGGGGTACAAGAAAAGCACAAACTCTTGTTGAATGTGGGAAGTATCAAAATCAAAAACTTGACATGTGGGCAGGGAACAGGCTGAATAAACCTACATAGAATCATAGAATAGAATCATAGAATGTTATAGTTGGAAGGGACCTTGCAGGTCATCTAGTCCAACCCCCTGCACTCTGCAGGAGCATAGCTAAAAGATAGCCCTACATACCTACAACATACCCAAAAGATGGTTGTGCAGCCTCCACTTGAAAACGTCCAAGGAAGGAGCATCCACCACCTCCCGAGGCAGACTGTTCCACTGCTCAACCACTCTTACAGTTAGGAAGTTTTCCTTTTATATAGCCAGTAATAACTCCCTTGTAATTTCCACCCATTAGATCTAGTCTTGCAATCTAGAGCAAGAGAGAATAGATCTGCTCCATCTTTTACATGACAGCCCTTCAAATACTTGAAGACTGCAATCAGACTCTAAGTCTTCTCTTTCCCAGGCTAAACATATCCAACTCTTTCAGCCTTTCCTCATAAGACTTGGATTCAAACCAGGACCATGGTCAGGATTTTTTAATTCAGGAGGCCTTAAAAAAATTCAGGGGGCACCCCTCCAAAGGAGTGCCACAAATAAAATAAAAAATTGGAAGTTGGGGGCCCTGGGCTGGATGGGAAATTGGGGGGCCTTGGTGGTAATTCAGGGGGCCAGGCCCTGAGATGCCCTACTGTCGCTACGGGCCTGATTCAAACCCTCTCACCATCCTGGTTGCCCTCTTCTGGACACGCTTGAGCTTGTCAACATCCTTCCTAAAGTGTGGTGCCCAAAACTGGACACAGTACCCCAGGTGAGGCCTGGCCATAGCCGAATAGAGCGGAACTACCACCTCCCGTGATCTGGACACAATGCTTCTGTTAATGCATCCTAAGATTGCATTAGCTTTCTTCACAGCCACATCGCACTGCAGGCTCATGTTGAGCTTGTTGATCAACCAGAAGACCTAGATCCCTTTCACATGTGCTGCTGTCAAGCCAAGTCCCTCCCATTCTATATCTGTGCCTTTGATTTTTTGTGCCCAGGTGTAGGACTTTGCACTTATCTCTATTGAATTTCATTTTATTTGCCTCAACCCACTGTTCCAGCCTATCTAGATAATTTTGAATCCTAACTCTGTCTTCTTCAGAATTAGCAATCCCACCCAGCTTTGTGTCATCTGCAAATCTGATACGCGTCCCCTGTATGTCTTCCTCCAGGTCATTTATAAAAACATTGAACAACACCAGGCCCAGGACCGAGCCCTGTGGCACTCCACTCAAGACTTCCCTCCATGTAGACGCAGAACCATTTACGAGCACTCGTTGGGTACGATTTTTCAACCAACCATGAATCCATCCAACGGTTGCTCCATCCAGCTTACACTTAACCAGCTTATCCTCAAGGATATCATGAGACACTTTGTCAAATGCTTGACTGAAATCTAGATACACTATGTCCACAGCATTGTCAGAGTCAACCATTTTAGTAACTCTGTCAAAAAAGGAGATAAGGTTGGTCTGGCATGACTTATTCTTGATAAACCCATGCTGGCTACTACCAATTAACTCATTCTGTTCAAGGTGCTCACAGACAGAGCGTTTGCTAATCTGCTCCAGAATTTTTCCAAATATCGATGTCAAACTGACAGGTCTGTAGTTTCCTGGGTCCATCTTTTTTCCCTTCTTGAAGATTGGGACAACATTCGCTCTTCTCCAGTCTTCTAGCACAATACCAGTACTTCAGGACATCTTAAAGATTAGAGCTCAATAAGAAAAGCTCAATACGTGATGAAGAAACCCACATTACACATTCTGAGGACAGTTTCAGGTAGGTAACCCTGTTGGTCTGCCGTAGAAGAGCAAGATTCAAGTCCAGTAGCACCTTAGAGATGACAAGATTTCCAGGGTATAAACTTTCCAGTGTCAAAGCTCCCTTCAGGCCCCTGGAAATCTTGTTGGTCTTTAAGGTGCTGCTGGACTCAAATCTTGCTCACATTACAGACCCAGACCACATCAGGACTGACAAGGGCTACAGTCTATAAATAATCCGCCTGTGAATAAGTTAAACTCACACACATACCCAGCTATGAGCTTTCACCGGAGGCCTGGCAGTGGCAGCCCTATCTCAAAGGTTGCCGGCCAGCACCACCTCTTCACTGCCAGGTTTCTCCTGGCAACTCCAATATCAACTTTTAGCTGGCTCTTCCCAGTGAGGGCCTTGTATTCCCAGAGGAGAGGGGCAGAAATGACAGCAGGCGAAGGGTGTCACTTGATATCACAGAAAGGCCATTCATTAATGGTGGGCAGGCCCTTAGCCAGGAATTTGTAGCTCAGGGGACATTTCCCCCCCTCCTGGGGCAGCCATTAAATGTCTGTATAGAACTGCCAATTAATTAATTAATTGATTAATTAATTAATTAATTAATTAATTAATTAATTAATACAAGTGGTGTATCACTCGAAAAATGTTCCAGGTTTATTACAAAGATGCTAACCATTACTGAACTGGGTTGCCATTCCACCCTTATAAACAGCTGGATCCTGTCCTGTGGGGTTGTGTCGGTTTCTACTTAAGAACCCTGTCCATTTCCTTACAAGAAAGTTCAGAAGTTTGTCGAAATGAGCAATACGTCAGTATGAGAACAGAAAGCACCGTGGTGTGAGGACGACTCCACAGGCGACTCCAGCCGGCCTCCTTCCCTCGCAGGGTGTGAGGAGTCTGCGGGGGATTCCGTCGGAGAAAAAAGGCGGGAGGGCGAGGGTGGAAGGCCCAGCGGCGCCTCCCTCCCCAAGGGCCCTCTCACAGGCGGCGACTGAAAGGGCTGCTGCTGCTGACGATCCCTCCACTGGGAGGGGAGGACCGGAGCTTCTTGGCGACTCGTTCCGCCCGCCTCTTCCTCCCCGCGTCCTGAAAGAGTTTGTTTTGGGTCTGTGAGGAGGCCGACTCGTGACTCCCGCCCGGGACTGCGAGGGAAATGGAGGGCTACTGGCTCTTCCTGGCGCTGCTGGTCTCGGCGCTGCTGCTCGGCTTCCTCTCCGTCATCTTCGCCCTGGTCTGGGTCCTCCACTACCGGGAAGGGCTGGCGTGGGATGGAGGCGCCGCCGAGTTCAACTGGCACCCGGTTCTCGTGATCACGGGCTTCGTGTTCGTGCAGGGCATCGGTGAGGAGGAGGAGGAGGAGAGGGGGCTTGCAAGGCAGGGCTGCCCCGGCCTGGGGGGACGGGAGGGGAGAGGAGGACCGACCAGCGCCTTTTGCTGGGGAGGGGGAGAAGGCGGCTGCGAGGGGCTTCTCGCAAGGAAGCTCCCAAACTTTGGCAGCGTGTGGGAGAAGAAAGCCCCATCTGGACTTTTTCGGGACTCGCCTCTTGTGAGCAACAGGATGTGGCTTGCGCTGGAGAGAGCTTTGCAGGCATTTAAGGGGGAAGGAATGCTAAATGCCTGCGCATCTCCCTCATTCGACTGCCGTCTTTTTCAGTGCGTGTGTGCGTCTAAAAGCCAAGGACCTCGTGCTTTCGAAGCTTCAGTCTGCACTGCCGCCTCAGATGCTTCTGTCTGTTGCAAGAAGCTAGAAGGGGGGGGGGAGATCGCTCCGGGATTGTTGTTGGTTGAACGGGGCTTTTAAGGAGCCTCGCGCTTTCCCGCAGGTGGATGCCGACGGCAGTTGTGGCGGCGGCCAGTTTGGTTCTTCGGGCTTTCCTGCTAGTTCTAGTTCATGGGGCAAGCAGAATGCCTACACAGCCTAGAGTCCCGTGCGGCCCCTGAGCACTTGTGCGCCAGAATAAGTCCGTGGGATTTAACTTCTCAGTAGACATTCCTAGGACTGGGCTGCAGAAACGCTATCTTTAAATTTGCACAGATCTCCCCCCCCCGGTTTAAATCGCTGTTTGTGTAGGTATTAACACTGTAAGTGCCTGTTGTTTTTTAAATTAATGCTTGACATACTTTGTAAATTGTGAATTGATTTGGTTACTCAGATTATCTTTGGCCCTAAATTCAGTAGGAGAAAATGTTAAACTCATGACATGGAGAAATGGTGCATTGGAAGAGGAAAGAATGGCATGAATCTTATTCAGGCTTAAGTCAGGAAAGTGCTTTGACACTTGTCACTGTGAGAACCTGGCTAAGAATTTTATCTTTGGTTGAAAATTGTGGTGCTTATGAATTTCAGAAGCCCCTGTCTTGCATGAATGGTTTGCTGTGCCTTTTACATCCCCAAACCTATGATGAGAAAATTGTTTACTTGTTCAAACCCAGCAAAGAGGAGAAGACTTATTGAGTTTAGTGGAATGATCCTAGGTGCAGAGGGATATGATTTCATCCTTAAAAACAGTTTTGGCATCTAAGTCTTGGTGCAGCCACCATGGGGCTCCAGTCTGCCAGAGTTTATATCACAATAACTCTATAGTGTTTTGGCTGCCAAAAACACCTTTTTAGCTCATACAAGAGGCAGACTTGACCACCTCTTATTTTTTCTTTTTCTGTTATGGAGGATGGTGTGTGTGTCTGTGTGTGTTTTAAGTAACCAGAAATTCAAATTGTCCTTGTGTGCAGCTTCAAGGTATACACACACCTTAATACAAATTAGATTTAATTGCATCAGGTAGCAGGAAAAGCAGAGCTGGAAAGTAGATTAGACAAGAATCAAAGATAAAAAATGGAAGACTAATTGGGATACAGAGTTTTGCTAGAGGAAGGAATTGGGAGGGGAAAATAAGAAATTGTGAAATCAGTTGTATAGTTTGGATATATAATTTTTATTTTTACAAACAAACAAAAACAATGCATTACTGAAATTTTACATAGATGATCAACTTACATGGACTTAAGCATAAGCATAGATATAAACATAATGACCATAAGAAAAGCTGTGGAAATTAGATGCTAGTAAAGACAAAAGCCTATAAACACTGAGTAAATAATGACACTTATAGTAACTATATAATATTGCTCGATATAAAGCACATGTTTACAGGAAAGTTCATAAGGTGTACAAGAGGGCTGCGATGACTCAGTGGTTAAGATGCTGAACGGCAGACTGGAAGGACAGTAGTTCAGCAGTTTGAGACCCAAGTGCCGCACGACAGAGTGAGCTCCCATCTCTGGTCCCAACCTAGCAGTTCGAAAGCAAGAAACTGCAAGTAGATAAATAGGTACCACTTCAGTGGGAAGGTAACAGCGTTCTGTGTGCCTTAGCATCTAGTTATGCCAGCCACATGACCACGGAAAGGTCTTTGGACAGCACTGGCTTTTCAGCTTGGAAATGGAGATGAGCACTACGCCCTAGAGTCGGATTCGACTGGCTTTCGAGCAAGGGAAACCTTTACCTTTACTTATAAGGTGCACATGTAGTAAAGTTCAGCGAAAATTCCAGATATGAGCTTTGTTGGCTGTCTTCTTCAAAGATGCTTATGTGCTGTCATTGTATTAATTCATATATATCTGGAATGGACTTGAGATCCAGTTTGGTGTAGTGGTTAAGTGCGCAGACTCTAATCTGGGAGAACTGGGTTTGATTCCCCACGCCTCCACTTGCAGCTGCTGGGTGACTTTGGGCAAGCCAAAGTTCTGTCAGAGCTGTTCTTGAAAGAGGCAGTTCTCGAGAGAGCTCTCTCAGCCTCACCTACCTCACAGGGTGTCTGTTGTGGAGAGGGGAAGGGAAAGGAGATTGTAAGCCACTCCTTCAGGTAGTGAAGGGCAGGGTATAAATCCAATCATCTCCTCTTCCTCTTCTTCATCATCATATATATCTGGAACGGACTTTATATCTTCAATCAATTTTCAGAGTTCAGTGCAATTCTTGGGTTTTTAAAAGATTCCAATGATTTTCAAATGGGCAACCAGTCACAATCTTCAGACCAACCACTCTATAACATTGCTAAGCTGGTACACAAACATCTCTGAAAAAGGTAGTCGAAACAAAGCTCATATCCGGAATCTTCATTGAACTTTACCAAATGTGCAACATATGAACTTTCTTGTAAACGTGCGCTTTATATTGAGCAATATTATATTGTTATATGCCTTTACAGAAAGTGTCATTATTTACTCAGAGTTTATAGGCTTTTGTCTTTACTAGGGTCTAAATTTCCACAGCTTTTCTTATGGTAATTATATTTTTGCTGGGAGGTCTTCTTGTTTAGATCCGTTTCCCCCCCAATATTTCCATCGCAATAAACATTAATTTGAGATGTCAGTGGCGAAGTGGGTGCACTTATTCCATTTCTACATTGAACCCATATTGTTAATAATCTGTCCCTCAAAATATGACTGCCATCTTGTTTTTGAATAGTTTTTAGAACAAGAAGAAGAGAAGAGATTGGATTTATACCTCACCCTTCACTACCCAAAGGAGTCTCAGAACGGCTTACAAACTCCTTTCCCTTCCCCTCCCCACAACAGACACCCTGTTTGGTAGGTGGGGCTGAGAGAGCTCTGACAGAAACTGCTCTTTTTCAAGAACAGCTCTGACAGAACTATGGCTTGCCCAAGGTCATCCAGCTGGTGCAAGTGGAGGAGTGGGGAATCAAACCCAGCTCTCCCAGATTAGAGCCCGTGCACTTAACCACTATACCAAACTGGCTTTTAATAACTTCCTGATCCATGTCATTGTGGATTCCTTGTTTTGTATTGGCTGTTCCCAATTTAATATTCCTCTCATTTGGATTTATAATCCAATCTGAGATCCAAACCAATGGAGGTGTTTGGCGGTATAATATTCAGTACCACCATGCCTGCTCTCTTTTTTTTATCCTGTATTATTTTGAATCTTATTCGTGGTTTCTTTCCATTCCATATACAATTGTTTATAGTTTTCTGCCGGTTTTTTTAGAACCTTTTCATCTATATCAGTTGGTAGCATTTGGAACAAGAAGGTCAACTTTGGTAATATATTCATTTTAATACCAGAGAATCTGCCTAGCCATAAAATTTTTCATTTTTCTCATGTTTGCAGATCTTCAGTAATACATGCCCAAACTTTTTGATAATTGTCTTTATATAGATTTTTTACTTTGTCCTGTTACATAGATACCCAGATATTTTATTGGTTTTTTAAGTAACAATCCTGTTAATTTCTGTATTTCCTCTTGTTCTTAATTGGTTGCATCTAATAAGATTATCTTGGTCTTCTTTTTATTCAGTTTATATCCAGAGTAAATTCCAAATCTGGTTATTTGTTCAATTGTTTATTTTCAGGAAATGCTTGGTTTCATTACTGCTATGACAACATCATCTGCATAGCTTTTCATCTTATATTCTTCCCTTTCTTTCTTTATTCCAATAATCCTATTATCTTGTCTGATTTTATTGGCTAATATTTCCATTGCCATAATAAACAATAGCGGTGATATCAGGCAGCCTTGTCAGGTTCCTTCAAGTTGTGTAGTTTGGGAACTGTGAATGAATTCTCCGATTCTAGTTCCCTGAATTAAGGGAAAAAATATATGGGAAATGTGAAAGGCAGGCAGATAAAAATGAGGACAAGTTGGGTTAGAGAAGAAGCTGTTTGCTCAAATGTTTCTCTGTGTAAGCCTCCATAGCCATTAAAGTGAAAAGATTGAAAGGCATTTTGTCAGGGAAAGTCCTGTATCAAAAATTTCATAAATGTTTGTGCAGTTGGAAAACCAGTATTCCATCAGATCTGGAAGATGGCTCAATCATGTATTGTCTGGAGGCCTTAGGAAGAAAAGTTATTTATTTTTATTTATCCTGTCTTACCCCTCAAGAGGGCTCACAACATGTAAATATGACAATTTAAAAGATTAAAACATAACATGGAAAATTGTTCAAAATCAATTCTATACATAATCACAAAATGGAGGTAATGCAATTAAAGTGCTCTCATAAAATTTAGCCCCTATATGTGTACTAAGTCTACTGATGTCAACAGTGGCAAAGAATTCCCACCACTCAATACATAGAAAGTCCCTATGTATAGCACAGATGTATAGCATGGGTAGATAGGGCGGGGGGCGGGGCAGTTTAATGTGGTGTCCACCATCTCAGCCCAAAGGCCTGGCAGAACAGCTCTGTTTTACAGGCGCTGCGGAATGATTGTAAGTCCTGCAGCCCTGATCTCAGTTGGGAGGCTGTTCCACCAGGCCAGAGCCAGAGCCAAAAAGGCTCTGGCTCTAGCTGAGGCTAAGCAGACATCCTTATTATAATAGTTGGACTTATGTACAGGTTAAGCTTGGGGCAAGGGTCCACAACATGGTGCCTGTGGGTGCCATATGACCTCTCAACACCTTTCCTGGTGCCCACCAAGTGTTTTAGAAAGTGGGTGGGCCAAGTGGGGCACTTCCCCTGCAGCGCTTCTCTCTTCTCCTCTGTTCTTAGGGTTCCTCTGTGTTTGCATGGCTGTCCCTCCTGTGGCAGCCGTTTTGTGGTTGTGCCTACCACCCTGTCAGAATCACAAAAGCCACCACAGGCTTGAAAGGTTTGAGGACCCCTGGCTTAGGGCTTCAGGTCTGAGTAGTCTTTAAGTACAAAAAATATACTACACATTACAAAATATTTTAGTAATACTATTAGACCCCTTAAACTTGATATAGCTCAGGGGCCTCTGCATGTCTTAATTTGGTTGTGGCTATTACACAAGTAAAACATACTAGGAATAAGGCCCATTGTGGAAATAAATACAATGAGCTCTAGAAAGTGGCTCTGGGAGAGTGCCCTGACCTTGGGCACTCAGTGTCAATTTGCTGTGGTGACCTCAGCAGGGTATAATGACACAGAGTCCACCATTTTTTCCAAAGGAACTGATCTCTGCTACCTGAAGAGCAGTTATCATTTTGAGTGATATCCAGCCCTGACCTGGAGATTGGCAACAATTGTTACCCAGGAGGAAATGGCTGGTTTCAAGTGTGGAGTCTGTGGCATTCTACCTGTCTGAGGTCCAGCCCCTTCTCAAACCCCACCCTCTCCAGGCTCTACCCCTCAAATCCCCAAGAATTTCCCAACCGGGAGTTGGCAACCCCATCTCCTTCCCAGCTAACCATCAACCTGCTGTTATCTGCCCCTCTGACTTCAACTGATTTCTGCCTTCCCTCCTGGAGAGCAGTTGTAATTCTGAATGATCTCCAGCCCTCACCTGGAGATTGGCAACAATAGTTCCCCAGGAGGAAATGACTGGTTTGGAGGGTGGAGTCTGGCATTGTACCTAAGGTCCCACCCCTCCTCAAACCCCACCCTCTCCAGGCTCCACCCCTCAAATCTCCAGGAATTTCCCAACCTGGAGTTGGCAACCCTATCTGTCCCTCTGACTTCAGTTTTCCATCTCTTCCCCCTCCCTCCTGGAGAGCTGTTGTAATTCTGAGTGATCACCAGCCCCAACCTGGAGAGTGGCAATAGTGGTTCCCCAGGAGGGAATGGCTGGTTTGGAGGGTGGAGTCTATGTCATTGTACCTGCCTGAGGTCCCATCCCTCCTGAAACCTCACCCTCTCCAGGCTCCATCCCTCAAATCTCCAGGAGTTTCCCACCTGGAGTAGGCAACCCTATCTCCTTCCCAGTCAATCATCAACCCACCTTTATTTCCCCCTCACTCTTCAGTTTTCCATCTCCCCCCCCCACCTTCAGCCTCTACCATGCTCTGAAGCCCTGACTGCTATGTCACATTGGCTGTCATGGGGGGGCCATCTCAGCAGAGTATAAGGACACAGAGTCCACCATTTTTTCCAGGGGAACTGATCTCTGCCATCTGAAGAGCAGTTGTAATTCTGAGTGATCTCCAGCCCTCTGGAGATTGGCAACAATGGTTCCCCAGGAGGAAAAGTAGTCTTTCTCTGCAATGGGAACCAAAGCAGCTTACATCATTCTCCTCTCCCCCTTTTGACTTGCACAACAACCCTGTGAGGTAGGTCTATGACTGGTCCAAAATCATCCAGTCAGCTGAAGTGCTCTGAAGTGTTGACTGCTACGCCTAAGGTAGCCAACCTCCAGATGGAGCCTGAAGATCGACAGGTATCACAACTGAACTCCAGACAACAGATCTCTCCCCCCACCCTGAGGAAATCAACTGCTTTGGACAGTGGCCTTTGTAGCATTCTGTTCAGCAGTGAGCTTTCTCCCAAAGGCCAATATAAGTGTGGAAAGGGCCTTTTACTGACAGAACCAAGCTTGGTTGCCTAGCAACAGGCACTGAGGGGAAAGTAGGGTTCCCAGCTCTGAGTAGGGAAATACCTGGAGGTTTGGGGGGTGGATCCTGTGAAGGGCAACTTGGGGGGGGCATGGAAGGGCTCAGCAGGAATTTCCCAACCTGGAGCTGGCAACCCTAGTCAGGACTGGCCCCAATGAGTTCCTCACAAAGGCGTGGAAAGGATTTTGTTCCTTTGTCTTTTTACTGACAGAACCAAGTTTGGTTGCCTACCAACAGCCATTGAGGGAAAAGTTAGTCCCACAGAGGAGCCAAGCAGGCAAAGTGTTTTCCTAAGGAGAGAGAGTATATTCTGACAGGGAACAATGGCTGGAGTGGGCGGGGAAAAGGAGCAGACCCAGCACCCAGGCAATGGCATGCGAGTACTCTTGAATGGCGGCTGATGGGCCAATGGCTGATGGAATGCCCTGTGGGCGGGACTCCGGCAATGCAGCCAGTGGATAGGGATAGCTTCTGAGTGACACATCATGGAGCCAACTGATTTAGGAACGTGTGGAATGTTCAGAAAGTGCCACCCCACTACTCAATTACATATAAGGAAAGATGCGCTAAAAGTTTTAACTGATTTTTTTTAATGCTTTATAGATAAACAGGATACTTGGGCTCCAACCCAGATGTCCATTTTCCTCTTTTCCCATATTTGGCTATTAAATTTTGAACTGATTGAAGATTACTACAGGTAGAAGTTGTGATTGGATGTAGATATAGAATGCTTTGAATTTGTGCTGATTTAATCCCATTTTGGCTGTGCTGATTTTGGAAGACTCCTAGAGCCTGAAGTTTGATGAAGTCGCTGCTAGAGATCCCTAGCTCCTCCTTATAGAACTATAGTTTTCTGAAGAGAAAGCACTGTTTAAGTATGAAATGTATTCCTTAGATATACCCAAGGAGGCTGGAATGCGGGGAGGAGGATTTATTAACTGAAATACCACCATTTGATTCCTACCTCCTGCCTATTAGATTCTATTTTGGTCTCATCACTGTTAGTTAAGCTGTACTTGAGCTCTTAATGTCGAGCATATCCTTATTTTGCTGTCTCATTGTTCCACCGTATTTTCCAAGAAAGCAGTTAACAGAGAAAATAAACGGTTGCAAAGCTGTGGCATGATGATTCTGCAGCATAAAAAAAATACACAATTTGAGGAAGAGAGGCTTTGTGAGTAGTTTCTTTGCGGCGTTATTGAAGGGTGAATAAATTGTTAACATAAGGGAAATTGGAAATGCTTTGCACAAGTTGCTGGAATAAAAATGAACATCCAGAATGTGAGAAGACAAAAGGGAGTATTGAGTTGTAGGAAAACAGAAGGTTGGGAAAAGGGAATAGTTGAACTGCAAGTTATTTTGTAACCATCTGCTTTGTTGAAATGAGTGGAAAAAGTTTTCAGCCAAGTTGCTACCGTTAGACTAAATTGTTCTCCTTGTGTGTTTATTCCCTTGCTTTATTTGTAATGATAATTAAGAACCCCTTCACACAGTACATATTTTAGGGGAATGTACAAAATGTGAAAATCAATCTGTGTTACACATGTATGCACCCCAGGGACCAACGTATGTACTAGAAACACCTTTCTCTTTAAAAAATAAATTTGATGTCAGACATAGTATTCTTATTTTGACATGTTTACGACTGGGTTTTCTATTCTTAGCATTATTGTCTTAGCATTTGGGGAAGGCCACATGGGCATAAGTTAAACAAATGATTTGTGGTAACAGATTACTAGGATATGTACACTGCGGTACAGAGATCTCGTTGACCTTTACCTTTAAGGTGTAAGCTTTCCAGTACTTGAAAGTATGAAAACTATTCTTTTGGCACACTGTCAACATTTTGCTTTCAGCAGTCCTTGAGGTTTGTTACAAGCACATTCCTTCACATAGTAATTTCTGCCTGTGTCGTAGTATAGGGATTGCCCTGACTTGGATAGCCCAGGCTAGCCCAATCTCGTCAGATCTTGGGTCAGCCCTGGTTAGTACTTGGATGGGCAACCAACTACTAAGGAAGCCAAGGGGTTGCTACACAGAGGAAGGCAGTGGCCCACCACTTCTGAATATCTCTTGTCTCGAAAAACTTAGGGGGTTGCCATAAGTCAGCTACGACTTGATGCTCCCCCCCAAAAGAAAGGGATATTGGAGATTGTAATCATGTGCTGTTATTTTGTAACTATTATAAAGGACTTAGAAGTGAAGTAATTGCTTCACTTTGGGCTACTTACCAAGCCATATTGCAGAATCATAGGATCATAGAGTTGGAAGGACTTCCAGGGTGATCTAGTCCACCCCCCTGCACAGTGCAGGAAGTTCACAAATACTGCCCCCACACCCCCACTGACCCTTGTTCCATGCCCAGAAGATGACCAAAAAACCTCCAGCATCCTTGGCCAAACTGGCCTGAAAAAAAATTGCTTCCTCACCCCAAAATGGCGATCAATTAATCTTTTGCTCATCAGGGATAATATATATATATATAATTAAGAGTGGCTATTTTTGGAGATTAGATCTTCGATGATAAAAGAATTTTGTTAATCTCATATACTATTTTCTGCATTGTTTAACATAGCATGTGTAATAATGTTTTATTTCACACTGCTATTATCTCACTATAGCAGTCCTATTACATTGTTTACTAGATGTCCTGTCATACTGATTGCATTGAGTGACACTGAATAATCCACCTTGGGTCTCAGTGTGAAAGGCAGACTGTAAATAGTACAAGCAGTATAAATTGCCTGTCTGTTCAAGTGACTGTATTGTATTACTGAAAATGGTCAGATGACCATATCATAAAGCATTGATTACCTTTAAGATTGCAGAACTATACAGACTTCATAAGGGAATAAACTCCATTGAAAGTGTCACATTGAAACAGATGTTCGTAAGATAGCTTCTTATTACAGTACCAGCTAAGGTTAAACTAGTTTTCTTCCTGCAAGTTTTACAGACTTAGGCACAAGTCTGCTACCTCTTCAGTTTGAATGTGCTTTTTTTTCAAAAATAAATCTGTGAAATTGCCAAAATTAATATGTGCAGTTGGAGAGAAAAAAGCTTTAAAATGTAAATATTGGGCTTACTATAACGCAGAGAAGTATACATTGGTTCATGTTCCAGAACATTCCATTTGGAAACAGACTTTTCTTTGTAACTTACATAGTAGAAGTATATAGACTTTGGCATGCAATGGACGTATATTAGAAGAGTTATAAGGATGTAAGGTCTTAATGGTAATGTTGTTCATTCTCATTTGTCCAAATATGCACACTTACAGGGGTGGTTTTTTTTAATATTCTAATCCAGATTCATCTACATACTGTTCATATATCTGTGAACAACTGAGTGTGTGTGCCTATGTTTCTCCTAAACCACTGAGCTGGACCAGGTAGAAGAAATACTGTTGGAAGGTTCAGAAGAAGAAGACAGGGAGGGTACATTACCTCTATAGCTGATGTCAGCCTCTGCAATTTCTTTGCATATCTCAGTATCCTCAAGGAATTGTTAGAGACTGAGCTTCAGGAAGACTGACTTGAGTATATGTCAGGTTAAAATCAAGTAGATCCAGTCATTCTTGCACAAAGAAAGGTTTATTGGATTATCTTGCTATAAACCCACAGTAGGAAGTCATTGTCAGGAATAGGGGGCAAAGCAAAGCAAGCTAACTTATAGTGTGATGCAATGAAGCGCCTAGCAAATAAAACTTGAGCACTCGCGCGGGAACTCCCGGCGGGAGAAATACTTAATGAGCGGGAGACTACTCCCCCCTCCCCTTGCCTTCCCAGGACTGGAATATTCTCAGCGAAACAAGAATAGTCCAAAGCCTACATTCAAGGCCACCGTGATAAGGAAAAGCGGCAGGGAAGAAGCTCCCACGTTTCTGCCTGCATACCTACGCAAGCGCATAGCGGGGTAGGAAAACATACAACAATGGATTCAGTGAGAAACATCAAATGCATTTTTCTGACATTCTGCCCTTCCCAAAATACCACCCACCCACCACTCAGGAAAGAGAGAATGTGGGCCCCCAGGCTTGTTAGGGTACCGAGTGTGAAAGTTTCTCAGGTGATCAGGTGCATTGATATCTGAAACTTTCACCCATTCCCTATGTTGGGGCCCGAAGTGTACCCATTGGACCAGGTACAGGAGTTGTCCACGTAGAATCTTAGAGTCTAGGATATCCGCAATTTCATAGTGCTCCTCATCGTCAACCATCAGAGGGGGGGGAGGCTCCGGCATCGCAGGTTGCCATTTAGTCGGGGGTAACGCCGGTTTGAGGAGGCTGTAATGGAAAATTGGATGTATTGCTTTAAGAGATTTAGGCAGATCTAGCTGTACAGTCACTGGATTTATACATCTTAGCACCTTGAAAGGACCGATATATTTCCAAGCCAGTTTTTTGGACTGCTGCGTCAGCTTCAGATTCTTTGTTGACAGATAGACAGAGTCCCCTGGTTTCAGATTCCAGCCCCCTGCCCTTTTTTTATCTGCTTGTTTTTTGTACTGTAACTTGGCTTCATTCAAAGTCTCAACAATTAGGGGCCAAGAATCACGGAAAGTCTTACACCATGCTGCAGCTTTCCCCACGTTTTCACCAGGCTTCAAGAAGGGGAGAGGGGGCTGTCATAACCCATGGCAGCTTTGAATGGTGACATCTTTGTTGAAGCGTGCCATGAATTGTTGTATGCAAATTCCGCTAATGGCAGTAAATCAACCCAATTGTCTTGTTGATAATTAGAAAAACATCTCAGGTATTGCTCTAATGTCTGGTTTACTCTCTCTGTTTGGCCATCGGTTTCAGGGTGATAGGCAGTACTGAGAGCACGTTCAATACCCATTAGGGTCATTAGCTCCGACCACAACTTAGAAACAAATTGACTTCCCCTATCGGATATTATTTTGATCGGCAATGTATGTAGTCTGGCAATGTGTTGAAGGAATGCTTTGGCCAAAGCCTTGGCAGTTGGCAACCCGGGGAACGGTATAAAGTGGGCTTGTTTTGAGAACAAGTCCACTACCACCCAAATGACCGTCATATGTCTAGAGAGGGGAAGATCAGTGATAAAGTCCATTGAAATTACTTCCCAGGGTCGGCTCGGGGTAGGTAGAGGCTGTAAGAGACCTGGAGGTTTCCCCGGCCTGGCTTTACAACGGTTGCATGTAGGGCATGATTGTATATAGAGCGATAAATCCTGTTTCATTCGGGGCCACCAAAACCCACGTTGCAGAAGTCTTAAGGATTTCACAAACCCAAAATGCCCCGCAGATTTAGAGTCATGAACTGTCTGCAACATTTGGGATCGGGTAGCTTCAGGAACAAACATTTTATTTCCCTTAAACCAGCAGCCGTTTGGACCACATTTCACATCGTTCCTGACTTGTAACTCACTTGTTTCTTGTGAGGTGATGTCAGTGAGAAATTGTTTTTCCCAGGGGAATGTTTGGATAGGGTTCTTTGATGTTTGCTTGGCTTTACGGGTTACAACTGCACCAACCAGTTGTTCCGGGGTGAACATAGACTCTTGTACCTCCACTCTCTTAGAGAAATGTTGGGGAAGGCGGGAAAGAGCATCCGCCAAATGATTAGCCTTCCCTGGGAAATGGTGGAGAGTGAACTGGAATTTGGAGAAAAACTCAGCCCACCTGAATTGTTTAGCATTTAGATTGCGGGGTTTTCGCAGTACCTCAAGGTTTTTATGATCAGTCCATATTTCAAAAGGTACTTGGGACCCCTCTAACCAGTGTCTCCAAGTGATCAATGCTAAACGTATAGACGCAGCTTCTTTGTCCCAAATGGGCCAGAATCTCTCGGTATCATTGAATTTTCTTGATACATAAGCTAGGGGTTGTAGTTGTCCCCGAGCGTTCTCTTGCAAAATCACCCCACCCATAGCAGTATCCGATGCGTCTACTTGGACCACGAATTTTTTTGTCTCATCGGGGTGTGCTAGTATCGGCTCTGACGTGAACAGCCGCTTTAATTGTTCAAATGCATCCTGACACTGCGGGGTCCAGTTCAAAGAGGCCCCTGGCACTGAAGCCTTGGATCCCTTCCCCTTAGTCTTTAACAGTTCAGTGAGGGGAAGGGCTACTTGGGCAAAGTGTGGCAAGAATTGACGGTAAAAGTTGGCGAAACCGAGAAAACTTTGGAGCTGTCGTCTGGTTTTGGGGGGCTCCCACATTACAACATCCTGGACCTTTTTTGGGTCCATTTCCAACCCCTCAGATGATATGCGGTACCCCAGAAAGTCAATACACTCCTGGTGAAATTCACATTTTGACAATTTAACAAACAATTTGTGATCTAATAGTCTTTCCAATACTTTTCGCATGAGACTGATGTGGGATTTTAGGTCTGGGGTATAGACCAAGATATCATCCAAGTAAACGACCATCCCCTTGAACAAGTAGGGGTGTAAGACCTCATTGATTAAGTTCATGAATACCCCTGGTGCCCCCTGCAAACCGAATGGCATAACCCGGTATTCAAATTGCCCCAGCGGGGTATTAAACGCAGTTTTGTATTCATCCCCCTCTCTGATGCGAACTCGAAAATAGGCATCTCTTAAATCCAGTTTAGAAAACACTTTCCCTTTTGCCACCTCTGCCAATAAGTCTTTTATAAGAGGCATCGGGTAGGCATTGGTTGCAGACACTGCGTTAAGTCCCCGATAATCCGTGCATAGTCTGAGCCCCCCATCTTTCTTTTTACAAAACAATACAGGTGCTGCGAAAGGGGATGATGCTGGCCTAATAAATCCACGAGCCAGGTTTTTATCAATAAAGCGGCGCAGTTCTCCTTTCTCACTGGGACTCATGGCATAAATTTTCCCTTTTGGCAATTTCTGTCCCGGAAGAATCTCAATAGCGCAGTCAGAGTTACGGTGGGGAGGTAGTTCGTCCGCCTCCTCCTCCTCAAAAACCCTACTCAAATACTGGTAATCTGTAGGAATGCGGTTAAGGTCCTCCATTGCTAAACAAGCGCGTGGAGGTTCATTGCAGGGAGGATTTCCCCACCCTGGGTCCCATTGGTGTTCTGTACATTTCGGTGAGATAAATTGAACATTCCCTTCCTCCCATAGAATGTAAGGGTTATGTCCATGTAACCAAGGGCTACCCAACACTAAGGGAAATTGGGCTTGAGGAGCTATCACAAACGAACGTAGCTCCCAGTGGTCGCCAATGCCTATTCTTAAAGGGACAGTCTCAAATCGGCATGGCTCTTTCATTGGAGACCCATCCATTTGTGTGAAAGTTATTGGGTCTTTCAGGTGGACCACGGCTGCCTCCAACCCTACAACCATAGACGGGTTGATGAGGTCCCTCCCACACCCTGAGTCAATGAGGGCTCGCACCCGAATATGGGTCATCATGGCTGGGTTCATTACTAGGACAGTCACAAAGAAGAGAGAGGGGTAATTGCTCACCAATTTAGGCGCCTCAGGTGTTGGGTCCTGATGTGTAGCGCCATTCACAAACAGGACCATTTCATTTCCCTGCATCTCATTCTCTTCCTCCAGCAACAAAGTATCCACTTGGTCAGGACCCGCGGAAAGAGCCCGTGTATTGCGTGGTTTCGCAGTGCCTTTCTTTGGGGTAGGGGTCTTCCACCTTCTGGGCTCTTCTTGTGGTAGAGCCCGGTTGGGGTCTCCTTTCGGGCAGGCGGCGGCGAAGTGCCCTTTCTCCCCACACCGCAGGCAGAGACCCTGTCGCATACGTTGATCTCTCATTCCACTTGGGGTAGGTACTGGTTTGGATCTGGCTTGGCCCGCCGCCGAACTTGGACGGTTGTTACCGAACGATAAATCCAGTTTCATCATACGTAGGCGGCTCTCGGCTTTCTCGGCTTCCTCCATCCAACCTTGGAGGGTGCGGGGTTGCTGAGAGCTGAGGATGTTATTACGAATGTCCACAGCTAGACCCATCCGATATTGTTGGGCCAAGACCGCATCGGTCCAGTCCCGAATTTTCACAGCATGCCTTTGAAATTCCCTAGAATACTCTCTCACTGAGAGTTTGCCTTGTCTGAAGGTACGAAGGAAGGCTTCTGCTTTTTCAGCCGCCCCCGGGTCCTCGAAACGGTTTCTCAGAGCCCACATGAAGTCATCTACATTCCCCAACTCCGCAGCCTCCAGATCATGAAGAGCTACATACCAGCTGGTAGCACTCCCTCGAAATCTGGATGCGATAAACTCCACCTGTTGTTCTTCATCTGGGAAAACATAGCCCCATCTTTGCACGAATTTCCCGACTTGCAATATGAAAAAGGACACAGTCTCTGGATCTCCATCAAATGTGATCTCAAGCATGTCCTTAGGACGGATTACTGGGGGGGCCGGCGCCATGACCGGGATCGGCTGCATGAGAGGTGCTGGGGCAGGGAGTTGAGGCGGAGGCACAGCAGGCGGCTGGAGTGGCCCTGGTTGGCCCGGCCCTGGTCCTGGTGCTGGAACGACCGGTGGAAGTGGGGCTGGTGCCGGCCGGCCCGGCCCTGGACCCGGAGGTGCTGGTTGGCCCGGCCTCGGGCCCGGAGGAGCAGGAGGTGGTCGTCCCGGTAGCAGTGGTGGTGCCGGGGCTGGTGCCGGTCTGGGCTGTGTCAGCGGATGAGCCCGAATAGCTTGGTCCATCATCTGTGGTAGGGATTGCATTAACTTGCTCATATCCCTTACCAGCCGTCGAGTATCCTCTTGGATAGAGTCCATGCGAGCATCGGTGTCTGGCCCAGACCCAGTTCTAGGAGATCCTCGAGGTACCCTCCCCTGGGGAAGTCCAAAACTACCTCTAGGATCCAGCAAACTGTCTCGGCTTTGGCTTCCCGGCATGGTCCAAGTCGACTGGGTAGTATCCAACAGGTTCTTAGTCCAATCGCGTGACCTACGATAGGTCACCCCTTTGTCCCATGGTGTTGGGACTCCTGGCACATAGGTTCGGGGAATCGCTCCTCCCTGACTCGGTAGTTGCCCAGCCGGGCTGTAGACTGGGAGAGCGTACTGAACCCCCAATGTGCTGATTAATGGCGGGGTCGCTAATCCGGTTCCCGATTGTGATGCTGGTGCGACCAAAACTGTAGTAGTAGTCACTGGAACAACGGTGGTGGTCGGGAGGGTGACCACTGCAGCTGCCGATGTAGTAACAGGCACCGTGGCTCCTGAAGAAGCTGCCCCCGTCGCTGCTACACCCGTGGCCCCTGGAGCAGTTGCCGCTGCCGCTGCGCCCGTGGCTCCTGGAGTAGTAGCCGCCGCAGCTGCGCCCGAAGGAGTAGTCGCTGGGACTGCGCCCGTAGCTCCCGTACCCGCTCCGCTCATCGTGGTAGACGGCGGAAACTGCCGGTAGTGGGAATGATGGATTCCTGACAATTTCTGTCAGGTTAAAATCAAGTAGATCCAGTCATTCTTGCACAAAGAAAGGTTTATTGGATTATCTTGCTATAAACCCACAGTAGGAAGTCATTGTCAGGAATAGGGGGCAAAGCAAAGCAAGCTAACTTATAGTGTGATGCAATGAAGCGCCTAGCAAATAAAACTTGAGCACTCGCGCGGGAACTCCCGGCGGGAGAAATACTTAATGAGCGGGAGACTACTCCCCCCCTCCCCTTGCCTTCCCAGGACTGGAATATTCTCAGCGAAACAAGAATAGTCCAAAGCCTACATTCAAGGCCACCGTGATAAGGAAAAGCGGCAGGGAAGAAGCTCCCACATTTCTGCCTGCATACCTACGCAAGCGCATAGCGGGGTAGGAAAACATACAACAATGGATTCAGTGAGAAACATCAAATGCATTTTTCTGACAGTATACAGGGTTCAGTGATATCAATTACTATATCAATTACATCGCCCATCTCCTACCACTTTGCATGATTCCAACCTCCATTATAATTCCAATACACTAGACTGAAAACCTATTTTCCTTTCTCAAAAGCCTGATACAGATGTAGCATTCCTGATCTTCTAGAGACTGTTAGATTTAGGAGTATACTGTTTCATCTTCACACATTATCTCACCTCTATTTTACAGCTACATTAGGGTCCGATAGCATCTTAGAGACCAACATGATTTGGGGGTATAAGCTTTTGGGAGTCAAAGCAACTTTTGCCAGATACTAGTTGTTGTACTGCACACCAACATGGCTACTTCCTGAGACTGACCTCTATTTTACATCTGCCTTGGTGCTAACCCACAGTAATGGTAACAAGGACTATCCTAGAGCTTGAAACTAGTGTCCAGTTGATTGAACCCTGGTCACAAGGGAATCTGGTTTAGCTTTAACCATGTTGGCACTAATTTACACTAATGCTATACCTTGTTTAACCATGGTGAGGGGAGGGAATATGCATGTGAGTCTTGGGCATGCTCAACAGCAATATTGTGGGTTGGATCCAGACTAAGCTGGCAGTTTCCACCAGTTTCCCATTCCTATTGCATCCTCCCCCACATTGTTTCTGAGGTCCCCGGTTCCCCAGGAGCAGCATTTCCTGAATATCAGTGGGCTTTGAGGGAAAGTTCTGTTCTGCTGATAGAATGTTTAGTTTGGATTCAACCCTGTGTCTCCATTAGGAACATGAAATTGTTGAGGCCGAGGAGCTTAGGAAGGAAACTGTGTGGGAAGTGGGAAATTGGCCTAAAACTATCTGACCCAGCAGAAACGGAGAGGGGTTTTATAAAGAGAGGCCTGTTTAAAACAAGATCTAATCTAAAAAGCTATCAGTTCATTTAAACTGGGTATGAGTCATGCCCAAATAACAATAGCAAAAAATCTAATAGGTAAAGGTAAAGGTTCCCTTGCTCAAAAGCCAGTCGAATCCGACTCTAGGGTTGCGGTGCTCATCTCCGTTTCAAAGCCGAAGAGCCAGCGCTGTCCGAAGACATTTCCGTGGTCATGTGGCCGGCATGACTAAACACCAAGGCGCACGGAACGCTGTTACCTTCCCACTGAAGTGGTACCTATTTATCTACTTGCAATTTCTTGCTTTCGAACTGCTAGGTTGGCAGGAGCTGGAACTAGAGACGGGAGCTCACCCCATCATGCGGCACTCACGGGTCTCGAACTGCTGAACTACTGACCTTCCACAGCCTGCAGTTCAGCGTCTTAACCACTTGAGCCACCGCAGCTCCTTTAAAAAAAAAAAATCTAATGCTGGATGAGAAGCAAATTAACCTGTGTGGGGGGGAAATGTGATTAGCACCTATAGTGAGTCAGGCAGCCAAAGTCCCTGTTGTCCATTGTCTTGAAGTTGTTGATGAATTCTAACTCAGTACTTGGTGTTGGGTCATGCGTTAGATTTGATATTTTGATGCTCTTTGGGAGGATCTCACACTTGCTTTGAGTAAACGGATTGCTCTTTTGATTGGATCTTGTGTTGTAACACCCTGTGTCCCCTTTCTGCTGGGCATTTAACCAATTTAATGATATTGCTATGCAGAAGAAGGCAATGGCAAACCACCTCTGCTCATCTTTCTTTGAAAAACCCCATGAGGGGTTGCCATGAGTTGTTCACAACTTGATGGCACTTAATTATTATTAATGGATGTATGCTTCAGTGCATCAGGGGAAGTAAGCTCTGATTCAAGAAAGCTTATGAAGAAATACATTCTGTTAAACTTTAAAGTGCGGTTGATTTTCTATAAGAAATAATAAAGCATGTGATGAATATTGACTTTCAAAGCAGCATCATGGGCTGGTACTGCAGAACTTTAGGGATATTTTGGTGGTGGAAAGTGCCATCAAGTTGCAGTTGACTTTTGGTGACCCAGTAGGGTTTTCAAGGCAAGAGACATTCAGAGGTGATTTGCCATTGCCTGCCTCTGCGTAGCAACTCTGGACTTCCTTGGTGGTTTCCCATTCAAGTACTAACCACGACCGACCCTGCTTAGCTTCTGTGATCTGACAAGATCAGACTTGCCTGGACCATCTAAGTCAGGGCATCGATACTTTAAATTCAACCAAATAGTATGGCTATTTACAATGATTTTCTACGATGATCACCATCCTTGCTTCTAGATGGTTAACCCAGTCTATCTTGCCTACCTTTGTACTATTTATTTATTTCTTAAATTAGGATTTACTAGGCTGTCCTTCCCTAAAAGCAGGGCTCAGGGCAGCTTAAACAGGGCAATATACATCCTCGATATAAAACTAAATTAAAACAGTCCAGTACATACTAGTAGGTAAAAGCAGTGTATATACAATATATAAGATGAAGGAGAAATCCTAACTCCCCAGTCTCCCCTGGGGGGAGAGGTTATAAGGGATGGGGAGTTATATGAGAGTGCCAAAAGAAGTCCTGTTGTTGTCCTCAACCGAAGGCCTGTCGGAACACGTCTGCCTTGAATGTGCTGCGGAAGGGTAACAACTCCCGCAGGGCATGGACGTCTTCCGACAGAGCGTTCTACCAGGCAGGGGCCAGGGCTGAGAAAGCCCTGACCCTGGTCGAGGACAGTCGGACTTCTCTCGGGCCAGGGATTGAGGTGCTTATCTTCAAGACAGTTATCTAGCTTAGTGTCCTTGCACAAGTACACAAAAACAAATAGAAGTGTCCTCTTATCTCAAAACAGATACAGTTGTGTCATGCAAAAGGCATATGGGCTGCATGACCAGAAGTTTTGGGTCAAACATAATGGTGTCCAACTGTTGGACCATCTAGGCAATAAGTGACAGGCAGCAGCTTTCTGATGTTTGGAGCAGGGGGTCTGCCACCTAACCTTGTGTAGGCTGCGTCTATACCTTGTTAAGATATTGCATGATCATGGCACTTTAACAGTCATTTGAAAATGGATTTTCCTGTGTGGACTAGACAATTCACTTGCAAATGATTGCTATAGTACAGCATCTGTGCATATCCAGCTGATGTGTGGATTCAACTTGGTCTTTATGTATCAAGCATACCCACTTCCTGTGAGTTGTGGCCTCTTCCTTTAACCTCTTATGTGATATAAAGTCTTTGTTTAGTGGCATATATATCCCCATATATTCTTGCCCAAGAATTAAGATCACAGGAAGAGGCCCTCCTGAGTCAGTTTGGTGTAGTGGTTAAGTGCGTGGACTCTAATCTGTGAGAACCGGGTTTGATTCCCCACTCCTCCACTTGCAGCTGCTGGATGACCTTGGCCAAGCCATAGTTCTATCAGAGCTGTTCTCAAAAGAGCAGTTCTTGAAAGAGATCTCTCAGCCCCACCTACTTCACAGGGTGTCTGTTGTGGGGAGGGGAAGGGAAAGGAGATTGTAAGCCGCTCTGAGACTCCTTTGGGTAGTCAAGGGCAAGTGTATAAATCCAATCTCTCCTCCTCCTCCTTCTCTGTCCTATCAATCCAAGCAGCTCATCTCATGGGCCCACAAGAGAGGACTTTTTTTGGTGGCAGCCCCATGATTATGGAACGATCTCCCCAGGGAGGTGTGTCTGGCCCTCCCCACTGTCAGTCTTCAGGAGGCAGTTGAAGACAGTTTTATTTAGGACTACATTTGACTCATTCAGTTTTTATTTATTGGCAGTCCTAACTGGAGTTTCTAAACCTAAATTGTGACCTTTTATGTATTTTTATAATAGTTATCTATATTGTTTTAATGTATTTTTTCTAATTGTTATATTGTTTATTTATTTATCTCTTCATATTTATAGCCATTCCCACGAGCGGGTTCAGGGTAGGTAACAAGTACGATAAATAATTAAAATATTAAAACACCATAATAAACATTAAAATGGTGGTCACAACCCAAGACTAGAAGATTATCTGGTTGCGAGAGTTTCCCTGGCCTATCGGTAACATGGATAATAGCCAATAGTTGTTGGATCGGTGACAGAAACTTCAGGAAGGCCATACATGGATGTCTGCTGCCTCAGCCAAAGGCCTGGTGGAACAGCTCCATCTTACAGGCCCTGTGGAATTGAAGAAGATCCTGCAGGGCCCTGATCTCAATGGGGAGCAAGTTCCACCAGGCAGGGGTGAGGGCAGAGAAGGCCCTGGCCCTAGTCAAGGCAAGATGGATGTCTTTTGGGCCAGGGACCACCAGGAGATGTTATTTATTTAGATGCCGAGTTCCTCAAAGGAGAAAGGTAGCTAATATATGTTATAAATAAATAAAACATCTTCATTTTTTATAGAAGCAATGTTAGGCTATACTTTTTGCCAACAAAGTGGCTTTAAATTGTTGATTTAATTATTGTTTCACTTTCTGGTTTTAAATCATCTTCATTTAAGTAAAACAAGTATGCTGGGGGGGAGTAAATACCATTGTCCTACAAGATGGGCACAGATACATACAGAGGCAGGTGGGGAAAGTGTCCTAAGGAAAGCTTTCTGCCATATGCCAGGAATTAACACAGAACACTTTCTGAAACGGCATAGGAAGGAATAAAGAAAGAGGCAGCACTGTGAAAGGAGTGTGCCAAAGTAAAGGGGAAAAGAATGTCTCGGCTTGATAGCATTTTCCATTTTTGGATGTTGCTGCTTATTCAGTAGCCAACATCCCATGAAAAATTGTGCATTTTGGGGAGGGAAGACTGGATGTTCCCCTTCCCCTGCTTTTTATGGCTTTTTAGTTGAGCGTTAACTAGATTTGTAGCTAAATTTCTGATAGCTGATACAAAGCTTTAATAGACTCTAAATAGTTTAAAGAATGTAAACATTAACTGTTCCCTAAATTTGCACATTTTTCTTTTTCTTCCCTCCCCCCTCCAATCTTTAGCCATTGTTGTGTACCGGTTACCATGGACCAGGAAATGCAGCAAATTTCTGATGAAATTAATCCACGCTGGGTTAAATACCATTGCTCTGACACTTGCAATTATTTCACTGGTGGCTGTTTTTGATTTCCATAACACCGCGAAGATTCCTAACATGTACAGTCTGCACAGCTGGATTGGGTTGATTGCCGTCATTCTGTATTCTCTACAGGTTAGATGCTGTTTATAAACAGTATTTCGAAAGTGCGTAAGATGTTCTGTTTTATCTTTATTAGCAATATGCTTTCCCAGCTGAACGGCCTGCACTGAATAGCTTTAATTGGTGGTTTCTGTTCAGCACAGTTCTAAACACGAAATTTTGCACTCAAGTAAGCCAGACTTGGCAGAATCCATTATACAAATCTGTAAATTGTATTTATGCATTTCAACATGCAAATTCCTTGTTTGGAATTGGAAAACACATTTTTCTTTCCACTCTGGTAATCGTGCTGGAAGAGGGAACATAGTTGGCCAGCATCTTAGAGCTGACTTCACCAGATCGCAGCCAGTTTGGAAATAAAGACAACATTTAAAATCAGTGGGGGTTTTTTCCTTCCAAAAGACACATAAGAGAGAATGAATTTGAAGTAAGTCCCAAACTAAGGAGAAATGCCAGCAAATATCTTCTCTGTTGTCCTGGGAGCATAGACAAAATTAAAAACAAATTATACACAGAGCAAGACCACTGCTGTCTTTTGTGTCATCCTGCTCATATAGAAACGGTATCAGTAAAAACCGTCATTTCAGCTCTACTTGTAGTTTCTCCATGAGAGCCACCTGCCGTTGGCACATGTGCCTGGAAAATACTTCAATTTATACAAAGCAGAAAGAGCAACGTTTTTTTCACAAAATAAGAATATCTAACTTGACACAAGTATTTAATATTACTGTTGTCCCCCACCCCTCAAAAAAAAGCACCACAAAGACACTTCACATAAGAAAGATGGTTTTGTTGTATTAGGATTTTGACAGCCATTTTTAAAGAAAAAGGAGTGATAAAGGATCCACTCCTAGGATCAGCATTGACTCCCCATGTCCAGGTTGGCTAGTTTCATGGATTAATGCCCAGATTTTGAGTGTTGTGGCTGTCTATTAAATTTGAAGGTACGCACAAGGAATGTCCTAGCTGAGGTTTTAGTGATTGATAGTTTATTTTGCCAGAAGACTGTTTCAAGATTACTGAGATGTGCAGAAAAATCTGTAGAAAAAAATGCACATTAACCAGTATTTATTCAAACTGGTTAAACAGCAGATCAGGATAATGAATTACAAAGGAAATGATCCTTATGTTACCTAAGCTGAGAGAAACCTGCACTGTTTGTTTAGTTCCGCCCTCCCACCTTTTGTTTCCTTAAGATCCTGGAATGAAAGCCTTTTAATCATACACAACAATGAGCATTTATCTGGCTACATCTCAAAGAGTTTCAAGTGAGCATTCAGTCTTCTCATAAAACATATGTTTTCGTAGGGTGACTCGTGTGTAAATTTCTAAACAGCTTCTGAGCACTTCATGATTCACAGATTCATTGCTACAGGTTATTAACAACGCTTACAAGTAAAACACACTCATTTTCAGCTTTACCATTTTAAAGTTGCAGCAAAGCATTCTTTGGCCTCCTAAGTAATCTTTATTTCCCTATTATATAAGCTGAATCTATTTCTATATATGCTTATGGGTTGTTTTAGAGATTTTCAGTGTATTCCTGTGCAAATCTTGTTGGCCTGAGTGTACTGGCTCTTGATAATTACTCACCATTACACCCTAACTCGATTAAGAAAAAATATGTATATATATATAAAGAGGGAAATTGCAAACAGGATCCTGTGATGTGAATGCTACTTTATAGTGAATCAGACCACTGATCCATCAAAGTCAGTAGAATCACAGAATCATAGAGCTGGAAGGGGCCATACAGACTATCTACTCCAACCCCCTGCTCAGTGCAGGATCAGCCTAAAACATCCCTGACAAGTTTGTCCAGCTGCTGCTTGAAGACTGCCAGTGAGGGGGAGCTCACTGCCTCCCTAGGTCACTGATTTCACTGCTGAACTACTCTGTAAGATTAAAAAATTCCTAATATCCAGCCTGGACCTTTTGAACTTGTAATTTAAACCCATTATGGCAAGTATTATCTGCTCAAACCGGCAGCAGCTCTCCAAGGTGTCAGGTCATGGTCTTTCACATCACCTACTACCTGGGTCTTTTTATCTGGAGATGCCAGGGATTGAATCTTGGACCTTCTACATGCCAAGCAGATGCTCTACTTCTGGACCACAGTTGCTCCCGTCCTGCATAGCTTTCAGATAATCTCCTAATAGTTATCAGCCATAGAACAGTTCCACCATGTGTGGAAATTCATTTGTGAAAGCTTTAAAAAAGGACAAGGCTTAACTTGCCATTTGTCTATCCAACTCTCCCTGCTCAGCTAGCAACAGTGCCGAAAAGATGACTTTAACAGCCACACCTCAGGAACAAACTGTTATCTCTGTAACATTTCAAAGTAAATTTTACCAATAAAATAACCCAATACTCTTTCTTCTTAGCTTGTTCTAGGTTTTGCAGTCTTCCTGCTTCCCTTTGCTCCCATTTATCTTCGGGCAAAGGTTATGCCGATCCATGTTTACTCCGGCCTTTTCATCTTTGGAACCGTGATTGCAACAGTACTAATGGGAATTACAGAAAAACTTATTTTTGCCTTGTAAGTATTCTCGACTTTTTTTTTTTAATTGATTTTAAATTAGTTTGTTCTCTTACGGTAATTTTCTTTCTCATAAGGAAAGCACCTAATGCCTACAAAGATTCCCCAGAAGAAGCTGTGTTTGTCAACACTCTTGGCGTTCTGGTTGTGGTCTTCGGTGGTATTGTTTTATGGATGGTAACTAGACCCCGCTGGAAACGTCCGCTTGAAATCCAACAAAAAATTGGAGGAAAGCATGAGGGTAATGAAGAGGGGGCAACTATGAAAGACTGCAAGGATACAGAAAAATCTAATTTAGAGTTCAGTAGAGAGGCCAGAAAACAAAATCTCAACCTTGATGATGCTGGACAGAGATCGACCATGTAAAGACAGTGGGTTGGATCCAACCAGCTTTTCCATTGGTGAAAAAAGGAGGAGAGGGGGTCCCTTTTGACCACTAAAAAGGCTATGCTGGGGCTCTGGGACCTATGTGGACAAAAGCCATGCGGGGTGGGGGTTGTAGTAAGACAGGACATTAAGCAAGATTAGCTGAAAAAGCTGGCTGGATGCAGCCCACGGAATAGTATAACAATACAGCTCGCAGTACCAAAGATCTCTCTCGCCATTCCATATAATTTTTAGAGTAATTGATAGGCGTTAGTAAGCACTGTGATTCTAGAAGGACATGTGTATGTTATAACTTTAAATATTGTATCTTTCTTAATTCCAGTAAATGTGGGACGGAAAAGGGGCGTGTCAGAGTGCCATTGAAATAAACCCTGTTGTCTTAAACTATATATTAGCAGGCATCTTTAAGGAATGGCTCTACCTACTAGTCTTTCTGGGCCCCTCTCGTGAGAGAATTGGTTTAAAAATCACTATGATGATTGATTTGAAGGAGTTTTGTAACTGCCAGAAAGATCTCTAAGAAATGCAGGGGTGGAAGAAGAATAAGAATTGGTTTTATACCCCGCCCTTCACTTCCAGAAGGAGTCTCAGAGCGGCTTACAATCACCTTCCCTTCCTCTCCCCACAACAGACACCCTGGGAGGTAGGTGGGGCTGAGAGAGCTCTGAGAGAACTGTGACTGACTCAAGGCCACCCAGCAGGCTTCATGTGGAGGAGTTAGGAATCAAACCTGGTTCTTCAGATTACAGTCCTGCTGCTCTTAACCACTGCACCACACTGGCTCTCTGATAAATTCATAGCTTTTGAAAATCTAGAATAAGATATTGGCTTGCATTCTATGAACAAGTTCTGTGTGTGCTCAGTAGTAATTTCTGCAGAACGTGCTGCTTCTTCAGTGGGGGAAGTCATCCAAGCTGCTTAGGTCATGCCTCCTCTTGCTTCAGGCAGGGCTATGCAAATTTTTGTGCGACTGTCCTGGGACAGAGCGAGACCACCTCTCCAGTTTGGATAGCCTTCAGCTCCAAGCAGGATGAGTCAGCCTAGGTTCCACGCCTGAAAACAAACAAAAACCTATTATTAAATCAGTAGAGATTTCCAGTCATGGAAGAAGAAAAGACCTACAAAAGCTTCCATTTGCCCAAGGGCCTATTGAAAACCACTGATTTAGCGCAAGTGGGCATTTTAGCGGAAGAGGAAGTGTGCTATGGCACAGACACTACCTAGCGTGTGTGAAAATTTCCTAGGATCCAAGCCAATAACAAGATTTCCAGAGTAACCAATGCACAAAGTTTTGCCAAAATGTTAAAATATCTTCCAAAATTGCTCTTACCTAATCTTGTAGACCCAAATTTGAACCTCAGTGGAGTCTCTCACTGGTGGTAGCTGAATTGGTAGTCATGGGTACCCTACACTTCCTCCTAAGGAACTACACACCTTTTGTTTGTCTTTTGAGCCACAATACAACAGAGAGCTTTCTAGTGTACCACTGCCTTAAACAGTTACCCTATGCCTAGTCTGCTGCCAGAAAACAGGCAATAATGTTTCTGTACAATCTAAATTAATATAGCTTGCACAGCTATGCTGTATTTTAATTAAATGCTTTCTCAATCACTGTGACTCCAAAGGATCTGGGAAATGTAAGGGACTGTATGCTTTCTGTAGGATGACATCCTAAAGGCACACTCGTTGGATAATGCAGCAGTCCTTGGATAATGCCATTTAGGTTGGTAATGAGATCTTCTGAGAATTGCTTGAAGAGAAATAGAAGCAATCCACAAACCAGAACTGGATCACTTGCACTGCCTCCACAGAGAACCTTTTATATAAATGCATTTTATCTTAAGTTGTTTATGGCCTATAGTGGCTATCTTTTCTGAGAGCAAAGACCTTGTCATAATTACATTTTATTGCAGACTGTCGAGGAGTCCAGGGCTGAACAGGGCAGTTGTACACAAGTAGCCAGACTTTTGTTTAATTTTTTAAATCTTTATGAAGTTTTATTTAACTTTTGTCAGAATAAAGGCAATACATCACTCTAAAATCATGCAGCAGGAAAACAAGAAAACTAGCTTAACTAGCTAGGTTTTTAGTCCAACAGAATCCAAGCTAGTCTCTCTTCTTCAGGGCCTTAGCTCAATTATAGTTTTTTGGCCAAGCAACACCAGGTGATGATGACATCCAATCAGGACACATTGTCAGGAGAAGCCTCTAGAACATGGGTGTCAAACTCATTTGTTATGAGGGCTGGATCTGACATAAATGAGACCTTGTTGGGCCGGGCCATGTGTGTCATAAAATGTAATGCCAGGTAGCAGAGAGATAAACTTTATGAGGGACACAAACACAAAGGGGTTTTTTTTTACTTAAAAACATGCTTAGAACATTAGCACTCTTGCAATATTTTGTTTATTTAACACTGTTTGATAACTGACACCTCTTGCACTGAATTATTACATCAAAATATCTGTGCTGTTGCAATCTTGAGTACACTGTTCAGGTGAGAATCTGTAAGCGGCAAACCTATAATGACACAGCAGCAGCAGAACTGGAAGAAGAAGGAGAAGACAGCCAGTTCCACTGTGGGCCTGATAGAAGCCCTCCGGGGGCCTGATCCGGCCCCTGGGCCACATGTTTCACATCCCTGCTCTAGAAGGTTACCGCACCCCTGATTCTCCCCCTCCCAACCTATGGGCTGCACGTTCACATGAGCAGCTAATTACCACACTTCCATCTCTGGCCTTGAAGACGATAAGGGCTGTGTAGGTCAAGAGACTAATTAGTAAAATCTGCAGGATGGACCAGGCCTTTTACCGTTCACATTAACCCTTCAGAGAAGGCCAGGGGAGCTTTGCCTCACAAAGATTATTACTAATATTCCAGAGGATGAAATTATAATGTATCAATATCAGTATCATTGTAAGCGGAATTGGGCTCTGCTGACTTCTATGGACGCATAACTGTATTTAGGATGGCACTCTTAAGTTGCTCCATTGAAATAGATATTATTTCCAGCATCTCAAAAATGTACTGTTTTTCCTTCTTGCTTTAGATAGTATCAATCAAACTTTTCTTAAGATAGATGAGAAAACAATAATAGTGTCATATTATTGGTAGTTTATTTTGAGAAGCATAGACGTGCCTTTAGAAATTCAGGAAAAAACCCTTATCCCAGTGTGAAAATCATGATGCACTCATTCCTTGGTGTGATCTGATGTGCATTCTGGTCAGAGCCACACAGATCATGCATTTATATACATTTCAACATTTTCTTTTCGGAGCCTTACATCGGTACCAATCTATGTGTGTGCATTTTCTCCACTAGTCCAAGTTTACCATGTATTATGTTGTTCAAAGCAAACAACAATATATTTATAACTGAGTAAAGCATATGAAACAGTATGCCCCTTTATTAGGATGATACCCAAATAAACATAGAAAAGGAACTACTTCTGTTTGTACCATTAACAGACATTTGAAAATGTAGTGTTTTATATATTCTATTAGAAATTCTTTTAAGTGAAATAAACAACAGTACAATCCCTTTAATTATCTGGCTTGCTATCCATGGTATCCATGTTAAGATCATATGTTAGGGGACTTCTTTTACAAGACCTGCAGTATAAGAGCATATTTTACTATGGTGACCAGGTCCTTCTACTCTGGGCCACACTGATCCAATTGGTTAAAACATAGGGTTTGGGGTAAATCCTAGAGTGGTGTCCCAATGCAGTGATATCACTTCCAAATCCCTGCATTCCTGCTGATTGCCAGTGCTTGGCTGGTAATCTTGTATTTTACTATTCACTCCGTTCTGCATAAAGCACCTTAAAAGTAGGTTTGTTAGAGAGGCCTTTCTTCTAAACACTTTTAAAAACTATGAAAGAAAGCCAAAAAATACTTCAGGGAATGTCTTATAATTTTGTAAAAGGTAAAGAAGTTTTCTTGGTTCTAAGCAATGTTAAATAGTATATGAAGCTACACTCTCTTATTTAACGTCACAAACTAGCTTCACTTGAAAGTATTCTGTTAAACTTCTTTGAAAGGAAGATCTGTTCAAAAAGTATTTCAAGGGGCTACTTGCCAAGAAGCACAGAACTGGAAAATCTAGAAAAGTCTGTCAAATGTGGTCTATGGTCTAAATCTCTCCATATATATCACCTGAAAGACAATATGATTTTCAGAAAAGATCCAAATTATGACTAGCAACGGGGAGGTCACACAATACACCATTTGTAGTAGGGCATTTTGCAGCCCACTTCTGGACAGACTCCAAAACAGAACACATTTATTTTTAATAATAATTAAATTAATAGTTAGCACTTGTGTATTCCAGCATACCATAACAGAAACAAATATTTGAGTTTCTGAATTACTAGAGATCCAAATGCAGAATTTGATAGACCGGGCCTACTAGAAAAGAAGAAATAATGAACAGACGCCGGAAGTTTCTTTTGCAGGCCTGAGCAGCTGACATGCTGGCTGCCCGAATGCGATGGTGAGCGAATGTGGCAAATCTGAGCACAGAATGTATGCCCAACACGCCCCTCTTGGCAAGCTTCCACGGCACTGGATTTTCAGAACTAATGCTCTTCCTAAATAGATTACTGATGTTTGGTCAGAGCCAAGGCTGTGTCATATCTGCTCAGGAGGCCTATGAGGTCCTGGCAAGGCCTGGTTCTGACTTAATGCATATTAGGGTTGCTGGGTCTGGGTTGGAAAATACCTGGAGACTTCGGGGATCCAGGAGAGGGCAGGGTTTGGGAAAGGGAGGGGCCTCAGCATGGTACAATGCCATTTAGTCCACCCTTCAAAGCAGCCATTTTCTCCAGGGGAACTGATCTCTGTCACCTGGAGTTCAGCTGTAAAAGTGGGAGATCCCCAGGCCCCACCTGGAGGCTGGCACCCCTAATGCATATGGTAAAATGTATAGTGTCGTTCTAATTTTAAAACATCGAAGTGACCATAGTGACAGGTTTATACCAATGTTGCTATGTTTATAAGTTCAAATAGTTGAATGTACAATATTATTCATTAAATATATCTAAGATGATTGCATATAGTATTGTAAATAAGAATAAGCCCTGTGTGTGGTAACTATAACCTGGCTTTTGATAGGAAGGTTCATATCACTCAGAATTTTTATTGCAAAACATTCCTTGCTTGAGTTGGAAGTCCGTTTGAATGTCATAATGTTTGTAGTGCTTATTTTGCAGCGCAAAAGGGTACAGTCTTTTTTTTTTAAATCGTGATGTATTTCTTTTTTATATTGCAATAAAAGACATTGAAGCCTGTTTGGTGTACTAGCCTGCTGAATTAATTTGATTCCGATTTAAAATCTGCAAGTTATACAGCATCATTTCTCTCTAAAACTTCCTTTTGTTGGCCATTTCTTGAAGACTTCGTAATTCTTCTGGAAAACAGTCTTGTTTGTGACATTGATCCACTAATTCCAAACCAGTCCATGTATAGTTTCAGGGGGCAGCTGTGTAGGTAGATTCAGATGACAAAAGGAGGTTTGACTCTCAGAAGCTCATACACTGAAAATCTTGATGATTTCTAGGATGCTACTGGACTCAAATGTAGCCAATCCATGTATAGAAACAGGTTTCTAACAAACTTACACTTCCATCAGCCCAGGGGATTGCTGGGGTATAAAGAGTGGATCCCGGCACCAGAGGTTGCATCAGTAGGTATGAGCAGCAGCCAGGCCTAAAGGAGCAATTACCATTACCAAAAAGGTAGGAAAACAGCTGTTGAACTCTGTATAGCACATTTATATACATAGTCTTAAGTGATCCGTTCTGTCAGCCTGATACACTGATAGTTACTTAGGTTAAGTTGATTAGGAAACAGATCAACAGAATTGTGACTACAGAGCTTTCTGCTGTCCTTGTAAGTCCTTGGATCATGATCCCTGAACAAGTCAATCACTGTCTGCTTTCTTTTCTGATGGGAGGAGGGAGTTATAATTTTCCTCAGGATCTGCATGGACCACCTGTCCACCAAAGAACTTGGTTAACCAGTCAATGGGATGTAGGCATGGAAACTGGAACTGAGATCCACCAAGCTGTGCTTCAAATTGCCTATTCCTACAGGATGCAGTTGCAGGAGCCAGTAAATAGGGAGGAAAGTCCCATGAGGATCCTAACAAACGGATGGCTAGTATTCAACAATGTGCAAAGTTTCAACAATGTGCAAAGACATTTCTGCTTGCAGTCCTTGATGAAACCCCAATAGAGTGTAAAACGACAGGTAGACATTAGAGCAAGGGGTCCCCATCTTGTTGAGCCTGTGGCCACTTCTGGAATTTTAAGAAAGGACAATGGGCACCATAAAATGACTGCCATTTGGTGGGACAAATCACAGTGTTGGGAAGATCCACAAAATGTTAGGAAGTTCCAAGCAAAGCATTCTCCTGTAACAGAGACTGCTGCTCCTTACAGATAAGAACATAAGAAGAGCCCTGCTGGATCAGACCAGTGGTCCATCTAATCCAGCATGCTGTCTCACACAGTGGCCAGCCAGTTCCTCTAGGAGGAGGACATAAATGTGATGCCCCCTGGTCTCTTCTGAGGCACCTCCTGCTTTAGTTAGGTGGAGGAAAGCCAAGACTGGCTCTTTTGCTTTGGGAAGGAGACATGCCAGAGAAGAAGTAAGTGGGTGCCAGGAGGTATATGGGCAGCGATATGTTAAGGATCACTGTGTTAGATATAGAAGGATCCACAAGAATGTTCAAGTGTTTTGGTAGCAGCCTTTGGTCTCCCACAATTGTTCCACTTTGCCAATTCATGAGGCTGGCCCTGCCCTGAGGCAAGAAAAAGTAACTGAATGGGCAGTTTGACCCTTAGCAGATCTTGCTAGCCACATTTTCTTAAACAGTTCTTCCTATTTGTACAACAGTAAAAGCACCCTCCAATATGCCTTGATCAGACAACCAGTCTTGTACCAAACCTTGTGTATGTGTAAGGGTTGCCAGGTCCTGTTACCCAAACTGGCAGTATCCTAATTAGTTGAGGGAATTAGCTTAAAGGAGACAGAGCAAGAGGGGGTAACTGGGATTCTCCACCTGTGCATACCAGGATTTTTCCCTTAAGAGAACTCTCAAATAAACCAGGCAGATGTTCAACTGGAAGGTTTTTTATTGAAAGAAACTAAACATGAGTAAAAAGCATACACACACACACTGAAAACACATACAAAGGTAGCTAAGAGGAAATCAAGGAGGAAAGGGGAAAAGCAATTTTGGGAAAGGCTGTATTTACCAGTCTTGAAAAAAGAGGTCCACAGAAGCAGCAAGCTGAGCAGCAAACCGACCAGCGTTTCATGGAGAGAAGAGACCCAATGAAGCTGGGGGTTAGTTGTTGTAGATTTTCTGGGTTGTATAGCTGTGGTCTTGGCATTGTAGTACCTGATGTTTCACCAGCAGCTGTGACTGGCATCCTCAGAGGCATAACACAGAAAGATGGAGTACTCTCTGCATCAATGTGAGAAGAAAAATGGCAGGTGATTTATATCTACTCAGGAAGGTGGGGTAGGGCTGAGTCATTATCTTGTAGGAGTTTCTCAGGCTGTGACATCCCAGGCTGTGACATCCCAGGCTGTGAGCCAGTTTGGTGTAGTGGTTAAGTGCATGGACTCTAATCTGGGAGAACCAGGTTTGATTCCCCACTCCTCCACTTGCACTGCTGGATGACCTTGGGCAAACCATAGTTCTGGCACAGCTGTTCTTGAAAAAGAGCAGTTTCTGTCAGAGCTCTCTCAACCCCACCTACCTCACAGGGTGTCTGTTGTGGGGAGGGGAAGGGAAAGGAGATTGTAAGCTGCTCTGAGACTCCTTTGGGTAATGAAGGGCGGGGTATAAATCCAATCTCCTCCTCCTCCTCTTCTAATGGAGGATCAGACAAGAATCCACAGCTTAAAGGGAGCACTGACAGAGCGTACTCCATCTTCCTGTGTTATACCTCTGAGGATGCCAGTCATAGCTGCTGGCGAAATATCAGGTTCTACAATGCCAAAACCACAGCCATACAGCCCAGAAAATCTACAACCAATGAACTCTGGTTGTGAAAGCCTTCGACAACACATTGAAGTTGGGGGTGTTGGAAAGGATCCAAGTCACACACACACACACACTCCTGGGGAGCAGAACCTCTTCTGATATAGGGAAAAATGTGCCCTCTGGCAAGTATGATGGGCTTGTGTCAGGTAGCCCTGCCATGATGGATGGAGGGGAGGGGAGGATGGCAATGGGCGCCATAGTGGCGTGACAGGCGGGAGGTTGGAATCCGAGGGGTGTTGATTTATGTCTAGGGTGTGAGAGTGGAATGTGCATCTGGTAACCCCTATCTCTCGCAGACTGAATGTTCTGACCTTGAGGAGTCAAGCTGCGAGCTTTACTATCGCTTTCAAAGCTCCGGCTTTCCTGAGAATAATGGGGGCGTTGGGAACTTCATTAGCGTAGTAACTTTCGATTCCCAGTCGCATGTTATTCCCTGATTGGTAGAAGGGGGGGTCCCCATTCACCCCCTTCTCGGTATAACCACTTGCTTTCTGTAACGAAGTCATTCTGAACAATGTACCTGCTACAGTGACCTTTCTATTGCAGCTCTATAATAAATGCTATTCTTGCTTGAACCGCAAGGCATGGTGTTTTGCTGACTAGGTTAGGGCTTCTGACAGCTTGCCAGCAAAACAATAATATAATGGGTTTTTCCTGAGTTGGACAAAAAGATGGGAGAGGCTTGATGGCTTTTTCTGAGGTGGACTATAGGGCTTGATGACCCTGCAAGTACTGGATGGGAAAAGCTACTAGGTTTGGTGAACAGAATTGTTGCTTAATTAAGGTAAATAGGTGCAAGGAATTGAGGCTGAGACATGATGAGATTAGTGGTGAGTCATAGGTTCTTGGGAGACCCATTGTCCTAAATTATGCAACCCTCCGGGGTGTGGAGGAGGTTGTTAGTTAGCCAGATGCTCTTACTCACACTTCTAAACCATATGTCCAGGCTTGTTTCTGACTGGCATCCATTTTGTGTCACTTTGGGCCAGGCAGTGTCTTGCACTTATGATATTTGAGATGATATTTTAGGAAGGGTGTTTATGGTTATGCTAGCTATAAAATGCCCCTCAGTGAGAAGAGTGGTCTGACTGCTAACAGTCCCCCCTGGCAAGCAGCAGGAGATAAGAGGGAACTAACAGAAGCAGCAGGAAAGCCCAGCTGATATACAGTGACTTGTCTACATCACTGCCCACATAACTCAGAAGTGACATTATTGCACTGGGTGACACTCTATGGCAAATTTGGCTTCTACCATAGAATTTCCCCCAAAATACCAGAGTGTTGCCCTGATGACCTGGATGTGATGACATCACTTCTGGGTCACATGTGCAGTAATGTAGACACGTTGTTGCAACTCAAATGTATCTCCCTTTTTTCAGGATAAGTTCCTCCCCCCTGCTGGCCAGCTGATTGGTGGCAGGACAGCACTGCCTGGCAGCGAAGGATGCCCGCCTCCATCAAGGGGTCTAGCAACCCTAGTGTGTGTGTAGTTTGACCCACAGTTAATCATGACTGTTCTCGCCCCTCTGATTACTGAGGACTGCAGGAAGGATTACAGTAGCAATTCAGTAGGCAACGGTGGGCCTCCTGAGATTATTGATCCTGTCTATAAATACACTCTGTATCATGTTAGAAGAAATTTTGAAAGCTAGAACAATATCAGCTATGCAATAAAACAAGACCAACCCAAGAACCTTTCTGCTATTTTTTAATGCTGTATTGATTACCATTTATAAATAAGCTATTAAACCAATATAAGTAGTAGTAATGGGCTATTAATAACTATAAACTAAAAGGAGACAGATTTGCTTGCTAAGAATATTAGCCTCATTGTAATAAATACTTCCACATAAATACATGAGGGAGAACTTTGGTCTCTTTCACATATGATCTTTGATCTATACAAAGTCATGAAATAACCAGAATAACTGCTAAGGTCCTTCCCCGCCCAAGCCTCTACCCCCAAATCTCTAGGAATTTCCCAGCCCAGAGCTGGGAACGTTATGGGGTAGGAGGGCAATTTAGTCCAGGCCCCAAGCTCAAAGGGGTGTCACATTTAAACACTCGTTAATTTTTTAAGCCTTTGATATGTTTTGCCACTTATATTCATGTGAATCGTGTGTGTCATTTTTTATTTTAATTAATGCTAGCAGCCTCAGGAGCTGGAAGCGGCCCTGACTTCTCTGGACCTCTAAGAGGCCGTGCTTGGAACAGCTGTGCTTCAAACGGGGCCTTTGAAAAGTTGGGATTCTAAAAGTTTTATATAAACTAACGAATTCCTGAAATCCTTGATGGCAAAAATATGCTTCTGGTGTCAAATTTCTTTCATTTGGGGGAATGCACTAGAGAAGAGAGCCAGTGTCATGGGTCCTGGCTCCGCTGAGGCTGACTATTCCTCAGATGATGAAGAGGCATGGAGCAACTCAGCCTTCTCTGGAGTCAGCCCAGAAGAACCTTTACCAGCACCTGAGGGAGAAGAGGCCCCAGCATCTGTGCAGGAAGGGCAGCAAGGCAAAGAGACTGAGGTGCAGTCAGAGGGAGAGTCTGGTCCAGAGCCTGGCCCAGCACCCCCAGTTGAAGACACCTTGAGGCCAGAATCTCCACCTAGCTCACCTGAATGTCCCAGACACAGGGCACGCCAGTGTCTGGATGTGTAGGAGAAAAGGAGGAGTGCCAGACTTCAGCTGTTGCAAAGGCAATGTTAGGGGCTGTGAGTCTTTGCAGATTGCCTCCCAGGGAAGGGAGGCTCCATCATAAACAACCACGCTCAGTTGCTTCAGTGCAGATGCAACCGTGTGATCTCGGACCTTGTCTGGGCTGCCAGCCTCTGCTCTTTGCTCCTTGTTCCTGAAAAATCTGACTGATTTCCCAGCATTCTGATCCTTGGCTCTGTTTCTCAGCTTGCTTTTGGACTGTGTATCCAGCTTTCAGTGAAGTGTATCTGTGGCGACTGGCCAAGACACAGCACAGCCAGGGTAGTGTAGTGATTGCTGGACCAGGATCTGAGAAACCCAGGGCCGAATTTCCACTCTGCAATGGGTGAAGCTTGCTGGGTGACCTTGGGCCAGACACACACACTCAGCCTAATCTACTTAACAGGGTTATTGTGATGGTAAAATGGGAGGAAAGGTAGGGTTGCCAGGTCCCTTTTGCCTGCCAGCAGAGTGATGGAGGGGATGTTCCAGGAGTGGGTGCCCCCCATTCCCCATGAAACAGTTACCTTGCACGCGATGTGACTGTGTCACCCGGAAGTCATGTAGGCAATGTTGGGGACAACACTCTGAATTTTTGGCAAAACTCTATGGTAAAATCAGCTTAAAACCATAAAGTTTTGTCCAAATACCAGAGTGTCACCCCTGATGTTGCCGACATTCCGATGTCACTTCCAGGTGATGCAGGCATGTTGCATGCAATGTCATTGTTCAAGGGATTCCCTCCTGCCGGCCAGAAGCCCACAAAATTGGGGATCCCCCGCTGCCACCAGGCAAATGGCAACCCTAAGGAGAAGAGAACAATGTAAAGTGCTTTGGGTCCCCACTGGGGAGAAAGGCAGAGTGTCAGTGAAGTAAAATAGATAAGTTCGTCTATGTGGAAGGATGTGAGCAAGCCGTAGCTAAGCTTCTCAACAATTCACAGCCATTTTTGATAATCTCTTTGGGACTGTAAACTTTAATTTAGATCCAGTTCTATATAAATCTCATTTAATTCAACAGAGATTAATAGTGGACAAAGACTACAAACAAGAATCCTGATCCAACTGTCTTTCTGATGTGCCCACAGTACATTGTGCTGCTCCAAGACATCCTGCAACATTCCTGAGAGGAAGCTGTGTTAACCTAAAGTGTTAACTGATTATTTTTGGATTATGTAGGATTATGAAGACAGAGGCTCAGTTCAAACATCACACCAAAGTACAGTGTGCACTAATGACAGGTTACCACCCAAATCATGGTATGATGGTTCCCCACTTCCTCCTCCCCCCTTAGCTGAGCAGCTCCTTTTTCTACTTCTTTGTTTCTGTCCGTTCCCCCCAAAAGATATTTAAACATATATAGATATATTCTGACAGGAGGCTGACGTTGCTTCCCAGTTCCCTGTTCCTTATTCCTTCCTTATTCATGACTAACCTAGGATGCTGAGGAACCCAAAAACCTTTTGTTGGTATACATCTGATTATAGCACATAAGAGGCTACTATTCAACCACAACATATAAACTGTTTTATTTCACTTTTACAGGGAAATGGTCAAGTCAGACAGTCCTGAAGTTTTCGGTTTTGAACTTGGCTGGTGAAAAGGCAACAGGAATGAGGGAAACTAGATACAATAGACAGTTTGTTGAGAAAATGTAGCTGTTTTGTTCTACAGACAGGAGTTTATAACTGTTGAGAGTTCACTTGGCTGTCACTCCTTAGACAAACTGGAATAAGCCTATTTGTCACAAAATTACTGTTGTGTCCATGGACCGCCACCAGGGGTCCACGGCCTCAGTCCTTAGCTTGGTTCCAAACACAATAGGGGACAAGGATCCTAGGCCACCCTTAGTCCTCCAATAGGACCTTTGGCGGGAGAGTCAAACCCTCCAATGGAACTGTGGGTGTGTCTGGGTGGGATGTATATAGCTGGCCCTTGTGTGTCTTTTGTGTGAAGTACAATAAACATGTGTTGTTTAGCATGTCGTAGTCCGAGTCCCCATGCTGCGAACCCAGTACTTTACAATTACTAACATATGTGAAGGCCAGAAAATACACACAGGTTCCAACTTTCCTTCTTTAACACTTGATAGGGATCTCCTCCCTTTCCTAGGAGCTATTTTCCTCAGGGAAGGACTACCAGTTCCATTTCCCTATTTCGGAATCCTCCGTGATCCTTCACTCTTCTCCTTCTCTCTCTAACTGCCACTCTCAACTACCACTTCCTCGGTTCAACCACAGAATTCCATCTGAACCCGTCAATCAAGGTTCTCAGGCTGGTATAACACAACAGCGGTTAACTGTCACATGGCTTTAAAGTTAGAGGCACACCACAGCTGAGAGTTGCTTGCCTTTTTATCTGCTTAATGTTCCTGTTTGCTGTTGATGGATAAAATGCTAATAATGCTGCCTTTTAAGCAACCTACTTGGAGCTGCCCACAAAGTAAAAACAATGCAACAAAATCATTAAAAACCCCACAACATTTTATGAATAAAGGCATACAAAAACAAACAGAAGACAACATACATCAGACTAAAATAACATTCAAGGTGCTGGGGCATCCAGAAATGGAGCAATGAGCATACCCAACCATGGCACAAGCCATAAATTCTAATCTACTTCAAAAATTCTGGTTTGCTGGCTGACGTCAATCTGTTCCCAAAAAGATTGTGCATGAAACCATCTTTAACATCCTTAATTGCATTTCAGTATGATGGTTAAACTGAGCTAGAGAACACCAAGGATCAATAATCCATAAAATCTAAGGATGCCAAGGTCTTACTGTAAGTGGAGACACACTCAGTTGTCATAGAATAGCATTCGACTAGCTTCCTAGCACCATGTAAATGCTACATTTGACTTGCATTATGTGGTAGGGTTGCCAGCTCTGGGCTGGGAAATACCTGGAGATTTTGGGTTGAAGCCAGTGGAGGGTGGGATTTGGGCGGGAAGGGATTTCAGCAGGGTATAATGCCATAGAATCCACCCTCCAAAACAGCCATTTTCTCCAGGGGAAGTGATCTCTGTAGCTGGGATCTGTGGGTGCCACCTGGAATTTGCAACCCTAATTATACATTTGGGCTGTGCTTAGAAACTGGGGACAGAGGATAGGTGACTGGGGCAAAGAAGCTCTCTATGTTCCCCACACATGCACCAGTTCAGGTATGACACTTGAGCATCCATTCAGTACATTTAGTTATCAATGTTATCTGCAGTCAGAGGAATCCATCAGGCTAAGATGCCATAATTTGTGGCAGCCCATGTGGGCGACAAATAGAACAGGAGAGATACTTTGTAAGGCTCAATTATTAGCCATGGAATGCACTGAAATCTTGGAGTCCCCTGGAATATAAATTGTGAGAGTATTTTTGAAGCCTAAAATACTAGTGTCACTGCTGCGAAAAAAAGTAATTTATTACAGCCAATGACAATCCTATGTCCCGAAGATGTATGGCGTACAGTGGAGTGTAATGAGCAATAACAAACCCGACTCTTACATATTCAGCTTTAACCAGCTGAGAGTTATGCAACAAATGAGAGCCAAATGTGGAAGGTATTTTCAGTTATGATCCCATTATTAGCTGAATGAGCCAATTTTTTGTTTTGAAGCAAGGGAGAAAAGCAAGAGCAGAGGGGAAACATACGGGCCAATATATAATAATTCTCTTATTGATTGCTCTCCCTGCAGTTCCCTACCCTGCCTGTGATATACACGCTGGATTCTTTCCATGTGCTGAAACGAACGCTGGCCGTCACGCAGCAAGAAATCAAGAAGGAAGGGAACATAACAATTCAACATCGCAATAAGCAGTTACAACTAATTTTCATCCCACTGGCAGCAGTTGGTGTCTGTAGACCACACAAACATAATTAAACTGTCAGTGGAAAAGTTTCTTGACATGCTGTTTTCTAGCCATTCCTTGTGTTTATCTTCCCAGCTGCAATTCAAAGAAGTTAAAAATTATTCCCTGTAATACCGGAAAAAAAATTAACTGGGCATTAGGTACTATGGAAACAACTGGATTTATTTTGCACTAAGTCTATCCTAGATCTTGTCACATCTCGGAAGCTAAGCAGGGAGACCTCCAAGCAATATCAGGGTTGTGATGCAGAGGCAGGCAAAGGCAAATCACCTTTGAATGTCCCATGGGGTCACCATAAGTCAGCTGTGACTTGACGGTACTTCCCACCACCATATCCCAGATGACCAAAAGAGGACTGTGTGTTTCCTGGCACTAGAATGAAGTAAGACCATGTTTCTTATTATTTAGTACATTTTCACCCCACCCTTCTCCCAAGAGTCCTGGATGGTGTACTTGATTCTCTCCTCTCATCTGTTTTATCCTCACAACAACTCTGGGAAGTAGGTTAGGCTGAGAGAGGCCGGCCCAAGGTAACCCAATGAGTTTCATGGCAGAGTGGAGATTTGAACCTGGATATCCCAGGTCCTAGTCTGACTACTACGCCACACTGGCTCCCTGATTAATATCAGGACTTTTCATGATTACATTCCACATGTTTATGAAGACTTGTCGTAGACCCAGAGCAATAACCATATTTCAGGATAGACAATTCCCATTCAATTGATTGAATCCCAGACACACACTGATTTCACACAAGAGCTGTGCTGCCATCATGCCTCCCTTTGCCCCGTTTCTATTGGTCAATTTCCCACTCGAAGCCGTGCGGCTGCATTTTGACCTCAAAAAACAGGATCACGAAACCACGGGGGAAATTGGGTGAAGCCGCAGGTCAAAATGCGGCCATGTGGCTTCGAGTGGGAAATTGACCAATAGAAATGGGGCAAAGGGAGGCGTGATGGCGGCGCTGCTCTTGTGTGAAATCGGTCACAGTCTCAGTGCCTGTTACTATAATTTGTGTGTGTTTTATAGCACTGATTCCTGGTATTCAAAATTTGTTTGTTTACGGTCAACAATCATTAGCAACCATTTACATATAGTTAAAACAGTCCCAGTAGGGCTGTGGTGTCTCAGAGATTAAGATGCTGAACTGCAAACCAGAAAGTCAGTAGCTCAGCAGTTCGAGACCCTGGTGCCACGTGATGGAGTGAGCTCCTGTCTCTGGCCCCAGCTCCTGCCAACCTAGCAGTTTGAAACCAAGAAACTGCAAGTAGATAAATAGGTATCGCTTCGGTGGTAAGGTAACGTTCTGTGCTCCTTGGTGTTTAGTCATGCTGGCCACATGACCATGGAAAAAGTCTTTGGACAGCGCTGGCTCTTCGGCTTGGAAACGGAGATGAGCACCACCCCCTAGAGTCCAATTCAACTGGCTTTTGAGTAAGGGGAAATCTTGAAACAGTCCCAAATAAAATGAGAACCAATTCCTGGTATTGAACATTTCTGATACATTGTACATTGATAGCAGGTGAAGCCATTTCCTTGCTTAAATTACAATTAGGAAAGAATTACAATATAAATAAATTCTGTATAGAATTAGTACACTTTTTCCATCTTAAAATCCAATGCAATGGCCCATATCATCAGTAAATGAGTGGATGCAATGACCACTGAACTGACACATTACTGTTGTGGTACACTGCATTGGCATCAAAGAAATAATCCTAGAATGTAACAATGCTGCATTGGGATGGGCAGACATCACTATACTGAGACATCACAGTAACACAGACCGCAAGTGTAATGTAAGGTTTAGAGCATTCTAATGTATTGTACTGGACCCCACACTGGGCTCTCTGAATGGCCTTTGGTCAGGCATTCTCAGCTTCACCTACTCCCAAGGTTGTTGTGAGGATAAAAAGAGAGAAGGACTGGTGTATGTCCCCTTGAGCTTCTTGGAGAAAGGGAAGGATTTTTAAAATTAGACAAATAAATAGGTAGACACAGGAATGGCTAGCTTGCTGTATCTGAAGAAGCGAACAGTGACTCACGAAAGCTCCTACCCTGCCACTTATTTTGTTAATCTTTTTTTTTTTTTTGAAATAACTCTCCTAAAAAGGAGAGAATTTTATTTTTTAAAAGAAAAGGGTAAGGTAGACAGATGGGAAGAGAAAAAAGAGCGGAGTGAGTTTTTTTCTGTTAGTAAAGGTTAGTTTTATTTCTTCCAGTTGTCGGCATCCATCACGGTTGAAAGATCTTCTTTTCAGCTTTACAAAGTCCAAATCAATTCTGTTAGTAAAGTTAGTAAAGTCCACTGGGGTTAAATCAAATCCTTTCAGATGTTACACGAACAAATTCTTTTTTAAGTCTCTCCAAATTATCATTAAGTCCTTTGAACTTTAATGCCTCCCGTTCCGTCACTTCCTTCCCCCGGGCCGCCGTCTTCTTCAAAAATCCAAATTTTGAGTACTGCTTCCTCCTCTGTGCTGGCATGTCTCTTCAGAAATTTTTTAATCCATCTTCTTTCGCTTCTTTTTTCTTGTTGTTTCTGGCAGTCATTGCTCGTTGGCTCCATTAACACTCGAGTTGAAATTAGATCTCCATTACTTGCTAAGCTCAACACCCCTTTCTACTGGCAGAGTATATCCTTTTTTAAAAGGCGGAGTAGGCTTTGGGAGCCTTGTCCGCCTCTTCTTTTTATTTATTCGCTCCACTGCCAGATAGAGGTGTCAAGACTTTCGTCAAAATAAATCTGAGATCTTCTTTCCCTTCTTCATCCATAGCTTGGAGCTTTAGCATCAAATTAATTTTCTATACATTTTCTGCCATCAACCTTGTTAATTCTAAATATTTGTTTTTGTAGTCTGATGAGGACAATTTCCATTTTAAAAGCGTTTCATTGATATTTTAGATTTACTCCAGCAGGTGGCGCAGTATCTCAGTCTCTTGTTGATTGACAGCTAGTTCTGGGGGGGTTGACTGGAGCGGAAGTCCCTCCTCTCTTCTCTTCCGTTCTAAGCAGGATTTTCCCCAGCATCGACATTTTGTTTTTTATTTACTTTTTCAAAGTTCGTGCCACATCCCCCAGAAAGCAACTAAAGCCGCAATCTTCTGTAGAACCCCAACGGTACTTTCACCAACATTTTTTCTTGTTACCCCCCTTCGCGTTTCCTTTAAAAATTTGCTTCTTCGAAGAGGGTGGAAGCTCCTCCCTCCTCCCATACGCTTATCCGCTTGTGGGGGGTTTTTAATTTTTGCTTCAAAATAGATCTTCAACTCACGATTAGATGCCATATCTTCTTTTCATGGTAATTCATCCGCTTTTCCTCACTCCTGGAAGTCGGCAGGGCTGCTAAGTCCCATTCGGGACGCACTACGCGGCGGGGCCGATTGGGGCGGGGAGAAAGCCTCAATTTCCCGGCAGTTTGCCGGCAAAGAGGCTACTCCCCATGCGCCCCCGGTTCGGAGCCTTTGACTAAGGCTCACTAGGGTCTTTCGCAAACGCGAAGACCCCCCATTCCGCGTGTGGGCTAACCGCCTCCGGGAGCGTCCCGAGAAGCGGCCGCCATTCGCAGCACCGAAACCGAAAAGCCTTTTGTTAATCTTTTAAGGTGCTACTGGACTCTTGCTCTTTTCTACTGCAACAGACAGACTAACATGGCTACTCATCTTGATCTAGCCTGTTGTGGTCTGTTATGATATAGAAACAGGTAGACTGGACATAATGGAAATCGGTAGTGGGGTCAATTCATCTGTTCTTACTCTAGTAAAGTCTTGACTGTCTCCTGATCCTGCTATGTCCTGTCACCTGCCACATATCATCTCACATCACAGAATGAGGATGATTGAGAAGTTCAAATCCCTGAAATATGTAAGGTTGATCTGGGGGTGGGGGGGGAATCAAAGGGTAGGTTTATTGATTTTTACTTCAGTCATTTCGAAAATCACTTGAAAGTAATTTAATGTGGCACACAATTTGCAGCCAGCTGCAATGTGGAATAGACTTAAGCAACAGTCTTTTGTCCTGATTCACTGCAGGCGATATTGGAGCGGCATCAGGTTTTCACAGACAGGGTTAGAGCTAGGCTCAAAAGACTTCTGTGAGCAGTGCTGCCAAGAGTCACCGCAGAACTCCAGACACCGATTCCCTTGCCCCCCCCCCCATCCAGTCCAAATGCAAACATCACATGAAAGCCAATCACAAACTTATCCAGCTCCATGGGCCCCTAGGATGATCAGGACTCCCAAATTTTGTTCCCCTAAATTCCGCTTTCCAAGAGGCCTGTTTGTGTGAGAGGGGAAACACACACACACACACACACAAACACTATAGCCAGACTTCTGATAATCTATTATAATTGTATCCTATCTTTGTCCAGAGAGTGCAGGACAAGTGTATATCTGGGTCTCCTCTCCCTTATTTCATCTTCACAACAACCAGTTTGGTGGAGTGGTTAAGTGTGTGGACTCTAATCTGGGAGAACTGGGTTTGATTCCCCACTCCTCCACCTGCAGCTGCTGGATGACCTTGAGCAAGCCATAGTTCTGACAAGAGCTGTCCTTGAAAGAGCAGTTCTTGAAACATCTCTCTCAACCCCATTTACCTCATAAGGTGTCTGTTGTGGGGAGGGGAAGGGGAAGCCACTCTGAGACTCCAAGTGAAGGGTGAGGTATAAATCCAATCTCTTCTTCTTATGAGGTGAATCAGACTGAGAGAAAATGACTGGTCCCAGCTCATGGCTGAGCAACTCAAATCTCCCCAGTTCTAGTCCATGACCAAATCATTACCACACTATTTAATGCCTACGTAACCCTCTTTTGCCTCCCCAGAGTCTCAGGCTCATCTCTAAGAGCTCGCTGGTCTCTGTAATTTCCATGGTCCGCTCTTGTCTTTATCTGTTGATTTACAGACCACTTCCTCCCATTTTTTTTCAGGGCCCATTTCTGAAAGCGAGCCTGCCTATGTACTCCACTCCTCTCAGTTGGTTCCAAAGTTAGTTTCTAGTTCCTTTTGTAGGCCTATATTCACTGTACTTGCTGTGAAATGTGATAGGTTATCTATTTTCTTTATATGTGTATATGATCAACAGCCACTAGGTGGCAAGCACCACCAAAGCTGAATGTTGACAGTCCCCACACTTACGTAATATCATACGTGTGTGGGTTTCAGATGTTGATACATCTTGCTGATCGCCAAGGGCAATTCCTGTGCTTGGTTTTGTTGTTTTTAAGAGAGTAAGAACAACCACATCAAAGTGTCAATTAGGCCCACAAATTCTTTTTTATCTACAGCTATAATGAAAAGGTCAAACTTGGCATGGCATCAGGAGATCTGTGAATAGATCTCTTTTTAAAGAAGGTTAAATAGCAGTTACAGGGGAGGGAGGGAGGGACTGAATTAGACTGGGGCTGTGACATTTAGTTGCAGGGGAGGGAGGGAGGGACCAATGTAGACTGGGGCTGTGGGGCTTTAAAAAAAAAAATTCCCTTATGTCATTTTCAAGACTTCAGTCTGCCCCTTCAGAACAGCTATTTGCCTCGTGGGGGTGGGGGCTGGGGAACAAAGGAAGTACATATTTAGAGTCCAATAAAGGTTTATTCAAGAGAATTCTCTGGCTATAAGTTTGAACCTTGCCTGCCATTCTAATGTATTTAATAAAGTGTGCCTGCACACGAAATATCATACCTTGAATAAACCTTTCTTGGTCTTAAAGGTTGCCACTGGACTCTAAATTTGTTCTACTGCTCCAGTCCAACACGGCTGACCATCCGTATCCATCTTCATAGGAAGGACATGTCTCATTGCGTACTGCATTTGGGGAATGGCTTTATCATCTGGTTTATCTTCAACACTGCTCAGTCCAACTGTATGAGACACTGCCTTGGACTAAGTTAGGAAAATACAAAATCGGTTGGAAAAATAACCAAGAAGCCAGACCTTTTCTTTCACAACAGAAGTTGTAATCCTAGGAAGATGAAGTCCTTTTCAGACATAGCTGCAGAAAAAGAATCCTGTCCCATAAAAGGGACCACTCTAGACTGCCACATAGGATCACTGAAGAGCCAGTATTTTTGTCCCATTGGGAAAACTTGTGTGTACTGAGGGCTACATGAAACTTTTCCCATTGTGGCAACAGCAGCTCTCAAGGGCCTTATGAGGTCAGGAGAACAGTGCGGGGGAGAAGACTTAAGAGTCTAGGGTTGCCCATAGCATGGCCTGGCAACCGGCAGGAGATGGGGGAGGTGGGCTCTTATTGTGTGGGGGGCAGTGATCTTGGGTACCATGTGATGATGTCGCTTCTGGGGTGACCCAGAAATGTCAGCATCGCATTGGGAGACACTCTAGTACTTGGCCAGAAACTCCACAGAGTTTTGGGGAGAGTGCTAGAACATCGCCTGAGTATGATGCTGGCACTTCCAGGTTACCCCGGAAGTGACTTCATCACATGACAAATCAAGATTACTACAGCCTGTTTTGCCAACCTGCTTCCATCTGCCAACTAGATGAACATTGGCGGGCACTGGCAACAATTACCAGGAGTTTGCTTGCCATTAGCAGGCACCTGGTAAGCCTACTTAAGACTAGGGTTGCCAGTTCCAGTTTGGGAAATACCTGGAGATTTTGGAGGTGGAGCCTCAGGAGGGCAGGGCTTGGGGCAGAATGCCATAGAGTCCAATTTCCAAAGGAACCATTTTCTCCAGGTGAACTGATCTCTGTAGTCTGGAGATTAGTTGTAATAGTGGGGGATCTCCAGCTACCACCTGGAGGATGGCAACCCTACTTAAGACCCCTACCCCCCACATGCCATGTTTCTGATCTGAATTGGGCCTGTGCATGCCTCGAGATGTTTCCATCATGGGAACTCCCAAACCACATCTGTCAACACTCCACATACCCAGCATGTGGTCTTTGTAACATGTGAATAGGCCATTAGCTCCACAGAAATGTACAGTTGTGCCAAACGCAGGTTCATACAATATAGTATGCTGTGCTGTAAATGCATATAAACCATTTTGAAACAAAAGCCAAACGTTATAATTATTTCCAATATCTACTGTATACTCTACATTTAAAAAATAGTGTCCCAAGAAATGAACAAAGCGTGAATGATCAGGCAGGCAGTGATAACTCTGACAAAAATATTCTTTTCTTTTTTTAAATCCCCTACTGCCACCCACCCACAAGACAAGGCAACTTCTACCAGCCTCCATGGACCCTTCAAATTATAGCCTGACCACCATTAAGTAACAAGCAGAAGGCTTGCAAAATGGAATGGCAACATTTACTGATGGATTTATGCCGAAATTGAAATCACTCCCTTGTTAATCTTAGCTTTCAGTTTCAGGCCAACAGACTTCCCTGAGCCTTATTAGCTGTAGCAGAATCCAAAATAGGGACCGAATCAAATAATTGAATGGGAAGATAGCATTGTCTAGGAGCCTCGCTCTCCTCTTTCTTTTTATTCTCTCCCTGGGGGGAAAGCTATTATTCTTCCTTCTGCACAAATCCAGTTGTTCCTCCCAGCAATCATGTAAATCTTTGGCATCTGTCTCACAGCAGAACAACAAGTCCAACCAGCAGGAAGTTTCTTGTGAGAGCAACAGGCAGCCATAAAAGAAGAGAAGTGCAAACAATCACTCTCCAGCCATTGCAGGGTGTTTTTTTAAAAATTCCTTTTTTTTAAGGACCATTGAAGTCACTTGTATATTCTCGGGAACAGACTGCCTCTGATAATCAGTTTTCAGAAAAACGAGTCTCTCTGAAATCCTGCCATCTGAAGCCATTTCATTCCAAATCACTAAACAGAAGGAATCTGAACCTCTCGGATTGTCTCATTTAAAAAAACAACCACCACCATGAGTCATACACACTACCTAATGGCTTTTCCACACAGGTTATTTGTCTAGGATGCTGTAGAGAAGAGGGGGATTTTATGTACCTCCTGGATTTCCTCTGGCTTTTCTGTGGCCTTTCCTAAATCTGCTAAGGCTATTGTATTTTGCTTACATTACGAGAAGACAAAACTCACTGGAAAAGACAATAACGCTCGGAAAAGTTGAAGGCAGAGGAAAAAGAGGAAGACCCAACCTGAGATGGGTTTACAAGATCTGAGCAAGGATGCTAACACACGGATGTTTTGGAGGCCATTCATTCATAGGGTCGCCATAAATCAGAAGCAACTTGATGACACTTAACACACACACACACAGCAAAGCTTGGATGGCAGTCATGCTGGTGGGATTTCCCAGTCCTACCCACATAGCAGCCATTTCCCCTCCCCCAGGCACCACCGTGACCATTCCCTGCCCTGTGTCCCATGTGTGTGTGCGTGTGTGATTTTTTTTTAAATTGGAAATTATTGGTATATCTTATAGAGTCATTGTTGGATAAATGTAGTAGAGTTAAAAGTAATGACACGGCACATGTGCAAATTAGCTAAAAGAAAGTTTACTAAGGAATTAGGGAGGGTTACATGATAGGATAAAATAAGAAAACAGTCTTTCTAGTTACTGTTTATTCCAAGATGGATTCTAGCATCTGATCTTAGAACAAAGGGAGCATGAAGAAACTCCCAAAATGCCTACATGCAAAATAACAGGTAACATCACCCGACTACGAATTGACCAATGACCAATGCTCCCTCTAAGCTGTTGAGTCTCGTGAGCAAAAATTCTACTTTGTGAGCTACTGGCATTAAAGTTGTGAGTGAGCAATTTGGCTACTGCATCAATTAGTTTGCTCTGGAGCCATCCTTCCTGAGCTAGGACAAAAAATGTTTGAGCCAGCTTAGGAGGAACACTGCCAATGACCAGGCTAAAGGTCACTTCATTATGCATAGGGCACCCCCTTCCAGCACAGGAACTTCTACTTGACATCTCAGACATTTTAACTAACAAACTAACTACCAATTAGCTTATAGAAACAAACAGGTTAACTCTTTCATGACATCAGGGAGAGAACTTGTAGACACTCTAACGGTTATACTGTTTTGTCATTTGCTAGTTTTAAAAGTCCTTTAAAAAGGCTTTAAAAAGTCCTTTAAAAAGGAGGGAACAGCCACAGCAGATACTGGGGAAAGGGGAAATGTAGGAAAACTAACTGTCTGGAAGCCTCATTGCCGCGAAGCTGTACTGGCAGCTGTAGCAACAACACAGCTTTCAAACGAGAGTGTCACCGAGTAGAACAGGTCCAACACAAGCCTCACTCCAGAAATGATTAGAATGAGTGACCAATTCTCAGGCCTGTGCAATAAATAGTTCTTCAGGAAAAGGGTGCAACAATGACTGTGTGAGCCCATCATTACAACCTGTGGCACTGCTCTGACAGTATGGTTTTTATCCTTGAAGTCACATTAACAAAGTGGTATGGAAGCTGCTACACTATTTAACCACCATCTTTAATGGAGTTGCATATAAATATAGGAGATTAGACCTCTCTTCCTTGAAGTCTCCGAATATACACCTTTATATATTTACTCAAATATGATATACATAACTGCCATAAGGGCAAACCCTGTGCTCTAGACCTGAGAGACCCCACTCTCCAAAAAGGCCCAGCTCTCTCCATTCAGCAAAGTCTGAAGCCTCTTTCCAGCCAAAGGGGCCCTCCACCAACTTAAGTGGCTTCCACTGGAGGACAATCCACTTATGTTGGAGGAAGACTCCTTACGCTTGAGGAGGGCTTCAGATTTCACTGAGTGGACTGGTAAGATATGTATCAGCGTTGATCTTTCTGTAACATCAACATCTTTGTCTGGGTGCAATTCCCACAAAATTGATGCTATCAAAGCTGACCATACTGCATTAACTGCTCAAGAAGTACAATATAACCCAGATCTAGCAACATAATGAAATCATGTGCACAGCCCTAAGTGCTGATGTGGGCATCTAATCATGGATATAGCAGCCTAAACAGCCAAGACTAGCCTGAGCTCATCAGAGCACGGAAGCTAAACAGGATCAGCCATAGTTCAGTACCTGAATGGGAGACCAGCAAGGAACACCTGGATTGTTACGCAGAAGAAGGCAATAGCAAAACCACCTCTGAAAACCACATAAGGGCTGGCCTTAGTTTGTCATGACCTGAGAGCCATTACCAGTCTGAGTAGACAATACTGACCTTGATGAACCAAGGGTCTGATTCAGTGTAAGGCAGCTTCATGTGCCCAATATGCATCACGTGTGCAGTGTTCCCGCTAAACTGAGTTAGTGTTAGCTAGCTCACAGTTTTTTAGCCTCCGGCTCACACATTTTTGTCTTAGCTCAGGAAGGATGGCTCCAGAGCAAACTAAGTTATGCAGTAGCCAAATTGCTCACTCACAACTTTAATGCCAGTAGCTCATAAAGTAGAATGTTTGCTCACAAGACTCCACAGCTTAGAGAGAGCTGTCACCCCATGTCTCTTCTTTGAACCTTATCAGAGAGAACACAGGTTGGTGACATCTGCATATAGTTTGGGCCTTGGTACCCGCTCTTACTAGGCCTTTGTTCTGTTGAGAATCATCCATGCACCTCCTTTTGTGGGGGTTTTTTGCACTTAGAATAAGATCTTGGTCAATACTCCATTGACTAACTATTTCCCCCTATTACAGGATTAGCAGCAATTGAAGTTTTACTGCCACTGTTCCCAGAGAGGTGTCTCTCCCCAGGCCATGGCATTTGAAGGATGAATTATTTTTCTGTACACTCAGTAGATAAGTTAACTGCATCTTAAAGAAGTAGGAGCTAAGGGTTTAAACCTGCAGGCTTAATGGCACTTCCAGTAATTGTGCAAATATAGACTCCTGGTTTTCAACAACTATTGATTTACTCGGGCAACTTACACTTGGACAGGCCTCTGGAAAAGGCACCTGCAATATGAAGTACCTGCTTGTGTTTCCACTAAACAGACATTTAAGTACATTGGCTGCTTACTTCCATATGGTCAGGATTCTTCGTGTTGCTTCCACTGCCACCGTAAATAAAAGTGGCATGTGTGTCGGTGATGGAGCTACCTACACGGGAGTTTTCCATATACTCTCTCTACCCTTTCCCCCCAACTTTTCCATTTCACACATATTCTGCAGTGATTCCATATGCACTCTCAGGGATGTGGTCATTATGGCTGCCATGCTGGTGGCACTGTCACTTTTCACACATGCACTATAACACTAAAAAGACTGCTTAAAATTATAATACATAAGAGGCAATAGGTGTTATAGCACTATAAGGGGGAAGCCCTCTGGTGTTATAGCAATTGCTGGGTTTTTTTTAAATAACCCTCCATTAGTGCATCAGAAAAATTATGCTATGGAAATGGCGCCCATGAGGGACTGATGGTGGGAAACTGGTACTGATGTGGATGAGACCTTTGCAGGGTAGGAAACTACACACAATTCTTGCCAGGTGGCATGCTAACATGCTTGGACTGCATTCTTTTGAAAAGGTCAGAGTGAAACAGGTTTGGGAAAGAGAGCTTTGGAGATAGAGAAAACCTGGAAACACAACCATTATAGCCACAATGTCATGTGGAACTTCCTCCCCAAAAGCTTTCCAATTTGGAAGTCAGCAACATGCTACAGGCTTTCACTCACATCTCCATTCTTGTCTGATATACATTACAATACTGTTACCCACCTACTACGGAAATGCTACCAATGATTTGTTGTTATAAAAAGGAACTGTTCAAAGCCTCTGAGATTAGTTGGGTCAGAAATTATACACCGTGCTTCATTACCATATTTACTGGAATTACACATAGTCTAAACATTGTGTTTCTCCTCTTGATGTATAATCACATCATGTTAAGATGTGATGCCAGAAGACTTAGCTAATTAGTTTTCATCCTCCTCAGTTTATGTTTACATTGCCTAGTTGCTGCTGTAAATCTCATGCCAGTATTTTTTCCAGCAGAGTTTGACGGAAGCAGTTAACCCTGTTTTGGCTAGAAACCTCTGGAGAAAATTCTGTGCTCTGGCTTTGGATCCGTGTTCCCTGGGCAGGTCAGATTGACCCTACTGTCCATCACATGTGCACATTTTGCACACTGCAATAAGTGCCATATCTGCAATCCTGTGCACAGTCAGGCTGCATAACTTCCACTGACATCACTGCAACACAGCACAATTCTGCATGCTATCCTTTTGCTTATCTTTTCATGCAGCTTTCTAGATGTTTTCTCCTCTGCTTTTCCTTTTATTCCTCTGTGCCTTTGGAGCTTTCCCATAGCTTTTGTCTTGGCTTTGCCTTCTACCATTATTACAGGTATGATTTTGTATGAACTATTTTTGATGTAGATATAAGTGGATTAGTAATCTTGACATACATATTTATACTTTATATCAGTATAATTGAAAATATTATTAGAAATAACACTTTCAAATCCTTGTTAGGCTAGCAAGCAGCCCACTAGAATGTCAATACAGCATGGAAGAAGCTTAATTTTAATGCCCACATTTCAGGAACACATGAAGCACATGAACACACGAAGCTGCCTTATACTGAATCATACCATTTGTCCATCAGGGTCAGTATTGTCTACTCAGACTGGCAGCAGCTCTCCAGGGTCTCAGGCTGAGGTCTTTCACATCACCCGCTATTAGATCCTTTTAACTGGAAATGTCAGGGACTGAACCTGGGACCTTCCGTGTACCAAGCAGATGCTTTACCACTGAGCCATAGCCACTCCCATCTACAGATATTAGGCTGGATCCTATGCAATGCCAGCAGGAGTCCCTGGCAGAAGTGGATCTTTCACATACAACATGGGCATTTCACAGCAGCCAATCCTTTATGATTACATCTAGTTTGGGAAGAGATTTATTTGAGCGCTCTGTCGAAGATATATGCTCCCCCAGCAAAAGCCATTCACAAGCAGGTCTTCCCCTGAGTTATCGGACAGAAAAAGTGACTAACAAAATTACAGCTTGTATCACGACATATGCCCTGACCTGATTAGCTTGGGATAGCTGGATTCTGTCAAGTCTCGGAAGCTAAACAGGGTCAGCCCTGGTTAGTACTTGGATGGGAGACTTCCAAGGAAGTCCAGGGTTGCTACGCAGAGGCAGGAAATGGCGAACTGCCTCTGAATGTCTCTTGCCTTGAAAACCCTATGGGGTCACCATAAGTTGGCAGCAACTTGATGGGGAAAAAAATAAATCATGACATACATACTGCAATATAATTACACTGTTGTTGTAGTTCTGCCTGTTTCTGGAAGGTAGCCTCATCTGAGTGTCATATGATTGAGTCATGCCAGGGTATCAGTAGGTCAATAATGAGGCTCCCATAATAAAGTATCACTTATAGAATTTGCCAATTTTCCTCTCACAGTTACAGCTCATTTGCCATTTTCATACTGGCAACAAACCTTAGAATAAAATAAAGCCACTAGCATCAATTCCAGGTAACAACAGGAGCTTTATGCAACTAGATCGGAATACCTACCATGTTACAAAGGAGTTATGCTATTACACCTCTCAGATAAGTTTTTGCCCAGGAGAGAAGGAGGCTTCAGAGCACTATGAAGATGAGCATCCCCAATGTAGTCTTAAGTCCCCAGTATTGCCCAAGATAAGCGGCCAAACAAAGTTGTGCCCATCTAACCTTTCACCTTTGACCTTCACGGCACTGGCTTGCAGAGTCAATTGGAAAGGCTATTTGCCTATCTAGTGAATCAATGTCCATGGCCATTACTTAATTTATTATCATGAAATACTACTTACTAAACTACATACTTATTATGTCAATATTCCAAATATTCCAATCTGTGATATGTTCTATTGACAGTATTGCAGGAGGAAGGTCCCAGATTGTGTTTTAACCTGGTTTACTTCTTCATGGCCCTGCCTTCACCCTCTGACCATACAACTTAAGGCAAAACTAGATTAGACATCCCACCATTTTGAAGAGTGAGTTATAGGGTTGCCAAGTCTTACCTGGCTGCTGGTGGGGAGGGGTCCAGTCTTGCTCTGGTGCATGGGTGAAGCATGCATACCATGATGATGTCACCCAGAGGTGACATTTACACGCCGGGCATGTCAGGCAGGACGCTCTAGCATTTAGGCAGAAAAACTCTATGGTCACCAAATGCTAGAGTGTCCCCCACGCAACATGCCCAGCATGATGATGTCACTTTCAGGTGACATTATTGCATTGGGCATGTCGGGTAGGATGGGGTTCTTCGGGGGCAGGGCTCCCCTGCTGGCCAGCTGGCTGATAACAGGTTGGCCCCCCAAAAAATTGGGGGAAAACCCACCCCCATTGGGGGGATGGCATCCCTAGTGAGTTCCCACCAGGGAATTCCTTTAAATAGCACTTTTGGGGGGTTCAAGTCTCAATAAGAGCACAGCAGCACATGGAAAGGAGGGGTATCTGCCTTCCTCCTTGCACAGTTTTTCCCAACTTCAATGCCAGCGGGGGCATTATTTGCCAACATGCCACATGGCACCATTTTGGGTGAGAAAAACAGTGTGGGGGGAGGCAAGAGCCCCTTCTCCCCTCCAAACCATGATGGTCCTGACCAGCACTGGGCCCTCACAGCAAATGCAGGGATGTTGTCTCATTTACTTTAGCCCTCAACTCTACATACACAGGTGGATCTGTTACCAAAATATCTTGATCTTTCCCTATGAGCAAAGGCAAAGAAACAGTACTTTTTTATATATAATTTTTTATTTTCTATAACAAACAAAACATCAGCAAATATGTTTATCGGAATTCACTGCTCTCTTTTGAAGCTGAAATTGTTGGTGAAATATCAAAATGTTTTATTAGCTAGATGATAATTTTTGGCGAAAGTCAATTTGCATTTAAGTGAGAAAGCAATTATGAAAAATGTTTGTATGATCACTGTCTCTTGGGTTTTTAGAGGGTTTTCTTTTCTTTCTCCCGTAGAGTATAGTTCCCCTTTCCTATTTTTCCTGTTTGTCAGGGTTTTTTTTAGTATGTAGATATTAGAAAATGCAATAAAAAATCCCCGGGGGGGACGGGACATATTTAAAAACATAAAACTGGGGGTACTTTGCTTATAGAAACAGTTTGTCGCTGAGCATCTAACAATTTAGTATACAACCTTGAAATAATCATAACTTTTCTGCAATATTTAAAACATAGAATAGCTTCATCTTAGTCTATACCTTTTCTTGATCTTGCTTATATACCTTAACCTGACATAGTGAATATATAATTCTCATACCATCTGTAGAATCTTGAGCATGTGTTTTCGAATGTCTCTTTGGTGCAGTTCTTCAAAATTAAAGTGAGTTTGTCCATCTCTGCTGCTTCTAGTATTGTATTAACAAATTCTTCTTTATTTGGTGTATCTTGACTCCTCCAGTATTTTGCAAATAGTATTCTAGCTGATGTAGTTATATACATTATGAGGTAAATATCCTCTCTTCTAAAGTTCTCTGGTAAAATGTTCAACAATAACACCTCTGGGGTAAATGGTACTGTACATTTCAGTTTGCTCTGTAAAGTTTCATGTATCCATTTCCGGTATTTCTTAAGGTCTATCACATAGCCACCACATATGATAAAATGATCTTGTTTTGCTTTCACATTTCCAACATTTATCTGAGTATTTTGGGTCAAATTTGGCTAATTTTTGAGGTGTTATATACCATCTGTAGAACATCTTATAGATATTTTCTTTATAAGTAATAGATTTTTGATCTTAATATTTTTTTCCCAAAGTTTGGACCATTGGTCAAGCTGAATAGCATGGCCCACATTTTGTGCCCACTGTATCACAACATTTTTAACCATTTCGTCATGCATTTTATAATCTAACAACAACACATACATTTTTTTTTATAAAATTCTGTTCAACGGAAAGCATTAGTTTATCTATTTCCAACCATTCCTCATAAAAGCCCTCCACTTTATCTTTAGTATATCTTGATTCAATCTGCACTTTTTGCCACCAATTCAATTCTGGTAGGAGTTTAAGATTAAAATTAGGGTCCAGTAAATCTCCATATCTTTTCACTGGTTCTTCCCCTAGCCTCTTCGGGTTTTGTAAAAGCTTCTAAGGGGGCAACCAATTTTGATATTTTAACATAGAATTGTTTTTTAATTGGTACCCAGACTTTTAAGAGAGAAGCCCTTATCTAGTGTTGTTTAAAATACTTATGGGCATCTGATTTCCCGTACCATTAGAAAGGCATGCCAGCCCAATTGTAAATCATGTCCTTCTACTTTAAGCAGTCTTTGGTTTTCTAGTGTAATCCAGTCTTTGATCCATACTAATGCTGCTGCTCTATAGAACAGAATGCAGTTTAGAAGACCTAAACCCACTCTTTCTTTCAAGTCTTGTAAAGCTTTAAGCTTTATTCTTGGTCTCTTCCCCTGGCAAATGAATTGTTTCAACATTTTATCCACTTCTTTAAAAAAAAATAGGTTTTGTAGAACTGGTATAGTTTGGAATAAAAACATCAATCTTGGCAGAATGTTCATTTTGATAGTAGCTTTTCTACCCATAAAAGATATTTGGAGATTCTTCCACTTGTTGAGATCCTGTAATTGTTTTCAGTCAAAGAGCTACATTTATTCATTAAGTTTATTCAAAGGTATTTAATTTTCTTTCAGGTTTCCAGACCTGATATGTCCTGGAGCTGTCTTGATTGAAGCTCTGTCATATTTTTTGTCAGAATCTTTGTCTTATTTTTATTCATTTTAAGTCCAGCCACATCTCCATAATCCTGTAGTCTCTTCAGCAGTTTCTATTGATTTTAAAGGTTCTTCCAAAATAAAGGCCAGATCGTCCGCAAAGGCTAGAAGTTTAAATTGCTCTCCTCTTATTTTGAGCCCTCTAATTAGTTCGTCTGTTCAAATTACATCGTTTAAAATTTCTAGCCCAAAAATGAATAACAGGGGCGAAAGTGGACATCCTTGTCCTTTTTGAATTTTAATTTTTTGTGTTAAATCACTGTTAATTAAGATCTTAGCCTGTTGTTTCGTATAAATTGCTTCGATCATTTTATAAAATTCTCCTCTGGCCTGTGCATATTTTAACAGTTCTTTCAAAAATTTCCAATTGACATTGTCACATGCCTTTTCCGCATCTAAAAAGATTAAGGCCATTTGTTTTTTCGGATATGCTTCTTAATATTCAAGAATGTCCAAAATTATCCTGACATTATTTCTGAGTTGCCTTTTGGGAAGGAAACCCACTTGGTCTTTGTGTATAGTCTGCACTAGTACTTTTTTCATTCTTACTGCAAAAATGGAGGCAAATGTTTTATAATCCACATTTAATAGAGAGATAGGTCTGTAGTTTCTAATCTCTTTGCCATCTTGGCCTTGTTTATATATGAGCAAAATAATTGCCTCGTTCCATGAGTCAGGGAGTTTCTGTTCAACAGTTACATTTCAGCAAACTTCCTTGAAAGGGAAAATCAGTTGGTCTTCAAAAATATGGTAAAATTCTGCTGGGAGTCTGTCAGGTCCAGGTGACTTGCCTTTTTTGTTTCTTCCAAGCTTCTACTATTTCCACCATAGTAATTGTTTGGTTTAATATTATTTTGTGATCTTCCTTGAAGTTTTGATATCTTGTTTCATTATATATTCTCCAATTTGTTCCTGGGATATTTCTTTTCCTTTGTACAAATTTTGGTAGAATTGTTCCACTATTATTTTTAAGTCTTCTAGTCTGTTTTTTTCTACTCTGTCTCCATTTCTTAGTGTACTTATAAATCTTTCTTCATGTTGCTTACGTAGTTTATATGCTAACCATCGCGTCGGCTTATTTGCATTTTCAAAGTAGTTTTGCTTAGCGTAAGTTATTTTCTTCACTATTTCTTGTGTTAGAAGACAGTTCATTTGATGTTGTAATTGCTTGAGGTTGATTCTCCCTGCATCGCTTTGTGCATTCTGTTTCAGTTTCTCTTCTTGTTCTTTCATTTGCTTCTGTAGTTGAAGAGATTTCTCAGATCTCAGGTTTCTTCTATATGAAGTTTCTTTTATCATCCATCCTCTCGCAAAGGCTTTAAAACTGTGTTTATAGAGATCTCTAATTGTATGTGTCTTTCAAAAATGCTTGGAATTCTTTCTTAGAGTCTTTTATACATTTTTCATTTCTTAAGGTTGTAGTGTTTAGCTTCCAGCAGCTTCCAGTATTTTGTTTGTCATTGTAGCTGATATCCAACACATATCAATCCTTGACCACGATTTATGTCTCACCGAGTAGAAAGTAGAGTCTCTCTTATATGAATTCCTGACCTTCCATGCATGTATACATTTGTTCTCTTCCATTTGAGAACGCAGGTGGCAGTTCATGTTTTCTCTTCCGTTTTCTTTTCTTCAGCATCTTTCTATCTTGGCTTCCCTCAAAAACTGCATTGAAATATCCAATTATACAAGTTTCTTGGTGCTCTTGTTTTGCCATCATTTCTTGTAATGTTTTGTAGAATTTTTCTTTGTGATGATTTGATGCATAGATGTTCACCAGCAAGGTTTTTTTTGTTTGCCTTTGAATCTGAATAATTAAAATACGCCCATCTTGCGAGGCATGGACCAATTCTGGTTGGAGATGTTCTTTCACATATGTCACCACACCCCTTTTCTTCTTCTTTTTATCTGAGGCTATGAATGTTTTACCTAACTTCTGGATTTGCAGATATTTTTGATCAGCTTCTCTAATATGTGTCTCTTGTAAAAAAAATTATATCAAAATTACCTTTTTTAATTGTTGAAAAGTCCTTTTCCTCTTCTGAGGCGAGTTCAAACCATTGATGTTTATTGATATCAATTTCAGTTTATTTTTATTTTTATCCATCTTGGTTTTTTGCTTGTGTTTGCACTTCCATGTTTTCTCTTAATTGCTTCCTTGTGACTGGTGGCAAGGTCTTAAGATATTTAGACTTCTTCAAGTCTTTGGGAACTGTTGACATTCCCGTGGCTCTGGCAGTAGGGTCGCCTTCTGCTTCTCCTTCTACTCTTTCAGAGTGCATTTCTTCAGTTTGTAAATCCTCTCTGTTCTTTTTCAGAAAATCTTCAGCCTCGAATATAGATGTGATTCTTTGTCTTTTGCATTTGTATGAAAAAATTAGACCTTCTGGTAAGAGCCAGCTATATTGAATTCCATTGTTCCTCAAAACCTCCGTTAAATTGTATTCTCTTCTTCTCTCTCTAACTCTCCAAGGCACCTCTTTCAAAACTTTTATTTCATTGTTATCCAACATCAGTGGCTTTTTGTTTACAGTTTCAGAATCACATCTCTATAGATTCTTTTATGGAATCTCACATGTACTTCTCTGGGCAGTTGATTATTTCTGGCAAACGTAGAGTTCATTCTGTAGACCACATCCATTTCTTCCAGAATTTTTTCTGGATCTTCTACTTCCATAAATTCCGCCAAGCATATAGCCATTTTCTTTCTGATGTCTTCACCTCGTTCCTCTGGAATGTTTTGAAATCTTAAAATAAAAGATGCTTTATCCACCTGGAGTCTGATCAAGTCTTGTTCCAGCTGTGTTTGTCTGAAGTCTGTTGCTTGAAGTTTATTTTCCGTTTCTTTCATTCTAACATCTACCATTTCAATTGTTTTGTTTAGTTCTATTAATTTTTGTGTATTATCTGATATTTGCTTCTGTAAGCCCTGCATCTGGATGGCCAACTGTTGTGTCATTTCTTTCATAGCTTCTTTAATTGGATCCGTAGCTTGGGAGATGGAACCTTTGATGGTTTCTTGTATAAGGGCTTGCATTTCTTTTGGTTGCATGGTTGAAGCAACAGCACCCACTGTTTTGGAGGTCCCAGGTGAACTTCCTGGTATTTTGGGAGGTTTGTGAGATGATGACATCTTATTATTAATTTTTCTGTATCTTCAAAAGTTTGGCCTGCAGACAGAAAAAAAAAAGTACTCCCAAAGAGAGTTACCCTATTACTAATAGTAGGAGAAAACATCAAAGGGAAAAAAAGGAACAGTCTCAGCCTTTTCCCTTGCCCTTCTTGAAGCTTACTTTTTTCTCAAATTTGTTTTGGAACACAGTGTACTTGTTAGCATAAACAAATGCTGACCTCAGTTCTTACACAAAACCACAGCAATATTACACAAAGACAATCGCCCAAACAATTCTTCTCTCCTTATAAGGAAAATACCAACGAGACCATGTGAATGAAGGAGAGGCAGTCCAATGTCTTTAAACAGCTATCTCTCCTGCTTTCTGGGGTACTTTAATGTTAGTTAATATTTATTTCTGGATGAGTAGCACTTCTGGATGAGTATTATTTTAGTAATAGTCAAGTTCAGATTACAAGCACCATAAAGTTAAAGCACAAACTCACTCTGCGCATTTTACAATCCTCCATTATATCCGACAACAAAGAGAAAAAATAAAAACAAAATAGATCCACATATTTCTCGTTATGGCTAATTAAAAACTGGGAACACAGAACTCTCTATCTTCTGTCACCCAAAAACTGTGTACATGGAAATCGCTGGGGTGTCGACTTTCCAAAGTCAGGTTTCAGGTCTTCAAATGCCCACTCTTTGCTCAGATTTATGATGCTTAAAGCCTCTTTTGCTTGCCGCTATTGTAAAGAGTGTGGGGGGAACCTCCTACCTCAGCGTTTGTTTAGTTTTAAGGCTTAACTGATGGGTTACACCTTTGTGGAAGAAATAGACTTCTTTTTAGTTGCAAATGGAAAGTTACTCACAGTACCAGTGCGCTCATACAGGCAGGGCTTCTAACCCCCCCCCCCCTTGCTGGGTAGCGACAGCTAGGAGCCCATAGCCACGGGCTTTCTTCTCGATTCTGGTGTTGGAGGCAATCCATGGCTCTTGCCCACCCGTGGCTGTGGCTGCAGGGGATCTGAATCAAGCCTCTTGCTCTCCCCCCTCTTCCTGAGGTGCGAGTGAGGTCTTGGAGTGCCCAAAGACCCCTGCGGTTGATCGATGAAGCTGCAGACTTCAGGAGCTTGCCTGAAACACGTCTGCCATGCCGCACTGTTCCCTCCTCCCCCTTTCAAGAAACAGTACTTTTATACTGGTTAATTATTAGTAAAGAAGGCTAAAAAGTAAAGATGATATCGGAACCCAAACCTAAACACTTGTGCAGATAAATCTGCTGTTGGTACTTGTATATAGAAGGCCTACGTGTTTTTCAATGCCACTGGGACTATGCAGCTTTGCATCTGCCAAGCAGATGGCAGAAGTCATTCAGGCAAGACACCAACATCCAGCCTTATGGGACCTGTTGAACCAGCAAAGCTTCCACACTTCTTCAGGCTTATGTAAGAGAGTGGGATCCTCCCCCTTCCTGATAGCCTGGTTAAAGTCCATGCTCCTGTTTAGAACTACTACACCTCCTCTCCTTCATGGGAGAGGCTGGAGTGAGGCCAGTCCTGGGCTGCTTGTCACTGCAGGCCCATAGCCAGTGCTGGGGTGCTGGGGACAGTGCCCCCTATCAGTTCTGCGGTGCCCCCCATTGAATCTCCCCCTTCTTTCTCCAATCTTTCCCAAATCTTTCCCAGAGAGCTTAAGCCACACTGTGCCATTCCAAAGCAATTTCTGTAATCCTTCTTCCTTCCGCTCACCCCTTACCATAAGAACATAAGAGAATCCACTGTTAGATCAGGCCAATGGCCCATCCAGTCCAACACTCTGTGTCACACAGTGGCCAAAAATAGCAGGTGCCATCAGGAGGTCCAGCAGTGGGGCCAGGACACTAGAAGCCCTCCCACTGTTGCCCCCCCCAAACACCAAGAATACAGAGCACCACTTGCCTCAAACTGAGAGTTCCTATCTATACCTTGTGGCTAATAGCCACTGATGGACTACTGCTCCATATGCTTATCTAATTCCCTCTTGAAGCTGTCCATGCTTGTAGCTGCCACCACCTCCTGTGGCAGTGAATTCCATGTGTTAATCATTCTGTGGGTGAAGAAGTACTTCCTTTTATCCGTTCTAACCCGACTGCTCAGCAATTTCATTGAGTGCCCATGTGTTCTTGTATTGTTAGAAAGGGAGAAAAAAGTACTTCTTTCTCTACATGTGCTATCCCATGCATAATCTTATAAACCTTGATCATGTCACCCCTCAGTCGTCGTTTCTCCAAACTAAAGAGCTCTAAGCATTTTAACTTTTCTTCATAGGGAAAGCAGGAGGAAGCAGCGGGAAGTATCTTTAAATTATCTTTAATTAGCGACTGCCCCCTAATGTTCCTAAATGCTCCCCTGTCAAAAAAATCCTGGCTATAGGGCTGTGTCATTGGTTCCTTCATTGGCTACCTGCCTTTGCCTGTTCCTCCTCCGTCTCTGGTCCCAGTGCTCTGGGGAAGATTCTGTGAGTGGGCAGGGCTCCTGCAGTGGCTTCAGGTCACTGGAAGGTGCAAACAGGGCTGTTGTCCTCCTCAAGTGGTTTCTGGTCTGTCGACTCTCTGGCAATAGAGTCCATCAAGTGGGTGGGGATCAATGGGTCCACTGGCAGACAATGTTCACTCTAAGCTATGGAGTCTTGTGAGCAAAAATTCTACTTGTGAGCTACTGGCATTAAAGTTGCGAGCAAGCGATTTGGCCACTGCATATATTAGTTTGCTCTGGAGCCCTCCTTCCTGAGCTAAGAGAAAAATCTGTGAGCTGGAGGCTAAAAAACTATGAGCTAGCTCACACTAACTCAGCTTAGAAGGAACACTGCTGGCTTTCGGTTTCCGGCGTTGCGAATGGCGGCCACCTTTTGGGAAGCTCCCAGAGGTGGTTAGCCCACACGCAGTTTGGGGGGTCTTTGCAGGTTTGCAAGACCCTAGTGAGCCTTAGGTAAAGGCTCCAAACCGGGGGCGCTTGGGGAGTAGCCTCTTTGCCGGCAGTCAGCCGGGAAATTGAGGCTTTCTCCCCGCCCCAATCGGCCCCGCTGCGGTGTGCCCGTAATGGGACTTAGCAACGCCACCGATTTCCAACAGGAGTGAGGAACAGCGATGATTTAAAGCAAAAAGAAGAAACGGCAGGAACCGTGAGTTGGAGGTCTGAATTTGAAGCGAAACCCGAGCCCTTCCCCCGTAAGCGAATAAGCGGCTGGGAGGAGGGGGAATTCCCCCCTACTGAGAAGCGGGACTTGCATAAGAAAGCTAAGGGGGATGAAAGGGAAGAAGGGTTGGTGAAATTACCTTTGGGGTGCCATTGAAGCGAATGAGTTAGCGGGACTCCTGAGCGACGCGTCACGAACTTTTATAAAGTAAACAAATACAAGAAATGTCTGCCATGAAAAAGGTCCCTTTGAAAATTGAGAAGAAGGGAGGCGGGACTTCCGGTCCGGGTAATCCCCCTCCAGAGCCGACTGTCAGTCAACAGACAAGCGAGCTACTGCACCCTCTGCTGGTCCAAATACAGAAAATCAGCGAAACATTAACTAATATGGAAGGTGTTCTCAACAGTCAACAGAGGCAACTAACAGAGACGTCAAAGAAGATGGAGGAGATCGCACAGAAATGTTTGGTCTCGTCGGAAGACATCGGAAAAGTGAAGAAAAGGGTCAACAAGTTAGAAAAGCATCAGGATGTGCAAGAAAAAAGAATTTTGATGTTGCAAATGGAAAAATCGAATCTGACTCTTCGATTTCAGGGCATTAAAGAAGAAGAGAAGGAAGATCTCAGATCTATACTTGCGAATGCCTTGGCACCCGTAACTGGCAGAGATCAGCGTGAGTTAAAAGAAGAAATGGATAAGGTCTATAGGGCCTACTCCACATTTACAAAAAAAAATAATCTGCCAGCAGAAGTGGTTGTCAAGTTTGTCAAGCAGAGTACCAGAGATCAAATCTTGCGTGCAGTTGCAGCGGTGCCCTTGAAAATTGGGGAGCAGACCATCAGAATATTGAAAGATGTGCCTTATGAAATCCGGATGAAAAGGAAAGCTTATAAAGGATTGACCACTTTTCTACAAAGAAGACAAGTCATATACAGATGGACCTATCCTGAAGGCCTTTTGTTTAAGTACAAGGATAAAAGAGAGAAGATTGACTCCATCTTCAAGGCGCAGGAATTTCTGAAGAGACACGCCAGTCCAGAGGAAGAGGCAGCACTCGCAACGTGGACAGATTTGAGCAGTGAAGATGACAGCGGCCCAGAGGAGGGAGGTGCCGGAGCGGGAGAAGTGAAAATCAAAGGTGGCCCATCCTATAACTTGAGGGATACCAAAGGAAGACAACCTAAGAAATAACTGTTCGGGAAACGTCAAAAAGGAGATGACTAATAATTAACCCCAAAGGACATTACTAACCTCATTAACAGAGTTATTTAGAATTTTGGTTAGATGAAAAGAAGACTCTCAAATCACGGAGATTGCCAAAAACTGTATCTATATTGATCTAAACTAACCTTTATTAACAGAATACTCACTCCGCTCTTTTCTTTATCCCTCTATATACCCTACCTTTTTCTATTTATAAAAAGAATAAATTCCTCTCCTTTTTAGGAGGGTTTTGATAAAAAAAAAAATAGAAGGAACACTGCTGGCAGAGCATTCAAAGATACCTGTACCTTGGAGATCTCAAGGCCTGAAAGGGACTCCTTATCATCCAAAAAGTCTGCTACAGTGGAATTTTCCAGATCTATTGTTTTTTTTTGTTTGTGACATACAACATACATACCCTGTATATACTGCTGCAACATGTATTAGGCCCAGCTGTATAGGTTGTATTAAAGGATTAAAACCACTAGATCAAGATACAAATATTGTCCAGTTTCAAATATGATTTGATCAAATGTAGTTAGCATGGCAGGAATTACTGATCTGATATAAAACATCCTGGATATATTCCATATGTGTGTCATTTACAGTGTATTTTCATTGTTGGTTAAATCGCTTGTCAGTTTTCTGACATGTTAATAAGATTACGACAGCTCAGCGTCATTTGATGAGAAGCAAATGTTCAGATTGTGATTGCTAACTTAAACAAATTAGTTTGGATTGAAAATGAAACATTGGCAATAGCTTGTATTTAAAGTACCAGTGAGTGACAAATGACAAAAGTTAAACTCTTTTGCATATACTAAGTTCCACTGAAATCAGTGAGATGTCTAAGTGAACAATTTTAGATCAAGAAGTATAACATCAGAGGAATTGTTAATGGTATATCTTCTGTAAGGCCAAATTCATAGCCATGAACATGATCCAGCCAAATTTAAACACATTTACTTTCCCTCCCCAAGAAAGGGAAAGGTAACCTCATTTAGCACCCAAAAGTGACTGGCTGCTGTCACATCATGACGTTTATTAAGTGATCCCTGATTTCCTGGGGTCACGCAGGTAGCTAATTGAGGCACAGAAAAAATGGCACTAAAGCAGCAGAAGAGGAAATGAGCCACATATCATTACAAACAGTAGCAAGCAAGGTACTATTTAGGGTCTTTTCAGTGAATGTCTCACAACTTCCAAAATCCCTTTTTTGCTTGGAAGTTTTTGACAATGCAAATAGCTCTAATAAACACATATTCTTCCACAACAGGTGTAGTATTCTACAGGACCTGGTGTATGAACTAAAAAGCTCTGTAGAATGGAATGTAGCAACTGGTGTGATGAGAGAAGAATCACCCAAGGTACTCCAATGGGTATCTAAATTACCAGTTTTAAGACCAGCAGGGAGTACTACTGATTTCAGATGCCATGGGACCCAGCCCAGTTTATTGCTGGGATGGAAACGTATTATTAGCTGCTTTAAACAGAACCTTAGACTGGAATGGATTCCTCATAAAGAAGGTAAGTGTCTTGTTTAATGTTTACTCACATTTCAAGAGCCTTTCAAAATTCATATGAGTGGCTGCGCTAAGTAAAAATGCTGTGGACTTATTTGCAAGGTACAATATATATCATTGTGATCGACAAGCTGCTAATCTTCTATGCTGAATAAGCACTTCCATCTGTAATGTAAATGTAGTTCACATGCTGAAAGTGTATCTATGGTAAGATTGTGGATTTCTAGAGAGAGTTGACCTATTCTGATGTCGAAGCATTCACATGATGAGGGATGGGCACTAACTGGGAAAATGAGGTTTGGTTCATGGTTCGTGGTGTGCTCAGTTCACAAACCAAAAACTGTCACAAACTTTTAGGGGCCAAATGAACTGGTTTGGTTCGAGAGGTTGGTGGTTCAGTAGAACAGCCCTCAAGCATGCTAGAGCCACCAAACTCACAAGGGATTTCCAGCTGACTCTCCTCTACTGGCCCTCTGAGTTCAGTGAGTTATGGCCCCTCAAAGAAGTTGCCCCCAGGAAAGTGCTTTCTGGGGAAATGGCTGCCTGGCCCAGCTTGTTAGCCCCAGAATTTAAATATAACACTAAGGCTGAGTAATCATCTATGCACTTTGGGAAAGTTTAGTGGGCACCATCACAAAATGGCTTCCATATGAGGTGAAACCAGTAACAAAATGGCTACCACAGGGGGCAATCACAAAATGTTGGGAAGTTCCACATAGACATCTTACTCTGATGGGGGCAGCCATTTCTTGGCTTTTTAATTTGAGGAAGATAGGTTTTTGGGGAAAATCAAGAGGGTATCAGGAAACACATCAGTTTGTACCCTAGTGCCCAAAGTTGCCATGCTGGGGAACACATTTACCTTGGCTGCTGACCTAGGCATAGCATTCTGATGGTTTGAACCATTGCTCCTAAAAATCTGTAGGAGGTGAACCCCTGTAGTTCCTTTGGTTTATCCTCAGTGATGCTGTTATTCCTCAGCGTTACTCTAGAGGCCTTTCCTGTTCTCCAGTGAATGCTTTCAGTACAGTTGCCTCGGAAGAGTGCCCACCCCAGAGTCGATACACTTTCAGCTCAGCAGTAATGTCAGCCAGTAATAGTAGTGATTTCAGTAGACCAGCAAATAATAGAGATTTCATCTCAGCAGAAATGTGATACAGCTTGCTCTTTTCACCTTTCCTCAGAGATGCTGCATCTACCCATGTACTAGAACAAGGAAAAAGCTTGCCTGTGGCCAACTGCGTCCCTCAAAGGCTCTATAAAATGAAACCTTCCCAGTTCTATATTTCCAATCCCACGGTGGGTACCCATCCCTCATCCAGCATATACCAGAACAGCGACATGGTCTCTTTATCAGTTAGCCTAGGCATAGCCATAAATGTCAAGGACAAAATCTTTACCAGCAGTACAGGCACCACGTTAAAGCAGGTAACTAAACTCCACCCAAGTTTGCAAAATTAGGCACCTTATAGACTGCTTTCTAGACAGTGCTCAATTTCTGCCACTAGATGGCTGCTATATACCATGATTCCCAAAGCTTTACATCCATGATGGCATAGCAAATAACTCCTGTCTAATAAAATTATTCATCCTTAATGATGTCACTACTCATACTTCTTCCAGAAGACAGAATTAAATTGCACTCCTATTGTCAGCCGACAGCTGGCATAATTTGAGAACATGATTGCCCCATAAATCCCACAAAATCAATAGAGTATAAGGGAAAGTTTAATTCCATTGTTTTCAATGGGCCCCAACTAGCTGTTGTTGAATTGCATCCATAAACTATAATTATAAATGGGTAGAAAGTTCTGAAATGTCAATACAGTATCTACCAAATAACTCATGTTACTTTCAGTGGGTAATGAGATAAAAAGGCTAGGGTTTTGTAAGTTACTACTGGTTGTCACTGTGGGTTTCAGTGACACTTCTGCATAGTATGATTTATTTAAGATTTTTTTGTGCACTTTTCTTTGATCCTAAGACTTGTAGGACAACTTTACCATAAAATAGCCCATAAAATAGTCCATTAAAACATCAGCATCAGCAACAACAAATCAACAAGAAAAACCAACAAAATACTATCCAGCAGAAAATAAATCAAAGTAACTCAGCAGACACATCAGTTAATGCAAATTTCCCAATGAAATAGAAGATTTTAGCCAGTTTTGTAAATACCAGTTGAGCTGGGAAAACATGTGTCTCACAGGGGAGAAAGAATTCCCTAAAGATCTTGGAACGCTGCTGCCACTTGGAGAAGAGAATGCTGAGCTGGAGGGACCAGTGATCCATCCAACTTGGTATAAGGCTGCTGCCACCCAAGAGCCCTGACCAAGGACATCACTTGCAAAGATTCTGATAGGTGTGTATAGGGCCTTACCAGAAGGCTCATGATGGAGAAGCCAGTTCTCTCGATATGTCCCTGAAAAAGCGTTACGCTCCAGCAATAAGAATCTGCTTGTGGTCCCAGCCTAAGACAAGTCCGGCTGTCCTCAACTAGGGAGAGGGCCTTTTTAGCCCTGGCCCCTGCCTAGTAGAACTCTCTGCCTGAAAATATCCAGGTCCTACAGGATTTACCACCTTTCTATAGGGCCTGCAAGACAGATATGTTCTTCCAGGCCTTAGATTGAGGACAGCGACTGCTGGCACTTTCATAGCCTCCTACACAGCCCTCCACACCCCTTCACTCAGAGAGCTGGTGGGAAAAGAAATTGTTCGCCATCTTAAATAATGAAGTTGTATTGTTTGAAGTAAATTGTTCTTAGTAGTGATACTCCATTAAATAACAATTAAAAAGTATGTTTATTTGATGTAAGCTGCTCTGAGCCCTGCTTGCAGGGAAGGGGGGCCTAGCAAGTTGAATTAACTAACTAATTAATTAATTAAAAGTACTTTAGTCCCAAATCAGACATAATAGCTGTAAAGGTAAAGTTGTGCCATCAAGTTCCAACCAACTCATGGGCCCATGAAGTTCCACCTCACGGGCTTTTCAAAGCAAGAAATGAGCAGAGGAGGTTTGCCATTGCCTTACTCTGCATAGTAACCCCCCCATCTTCCATGGTCATCTCTCATCCAAGCACCAACCCTGTTTAGCTTCTGAGCTCTGATGAGAGAGGGCTAGTCTGGTCTATAAGGGCTGCTATGTAATAGCTGTTTGCAAAGTCTGCTGGGCAAGAAGAAAAGAAGCTCCTGCAAGGGGCAGCATATGGAAAGCTAGTCATAGGGATGTAGGGTCTGTACCTTCTTCCCTCTGCTAAGCATCATTTCCTCCTGTGCTCTTCAGAATGCTATTCTCAGGCTGCTCCCAGTTTCTTTTAGGAACTCTCTTTCACTTCCATCAGTCATGAAGCTTGCACCTCCCTCTCTCTTCCTCTCTCTGGAACTGTTAGTTCCTAAGTCAGCTGCTCTGATTGACACGACGTGTGATTGATGCCATGTATTCACTCTGCCAAGAACTGTAAACTACTCCGGAATCTCTGGGTGGTTCCATACCAGCTGTTTTTCTCTGGTATTGTCACTAGATTACATTCACCCCAAGCCATTGCATTTTCATGTTTTCCCCACTGTCATTCCACCCTCCCCTCCCAAAAAAATGCTGAGATCTCTTAAAACTTCCACAATCATAGCACAATAGTTATAGGCATGAGCTAACTAGTCCTGTTGCCACACAAGTCAGAGGAGTGGTCTGTGATGTTATTGGTGACCCAGTTTAATCCCATCTAACAATCAGCAGCATGTGCCCCCCACTGCCATATTTTTTTTAAGCATTGGCTCTTACAAGAAGCCTGCTGGGCTGCTGAAGAAGCTAGGAGAAACAGAAAAGCTTTATCAGGTCTGCAGAATCTGCTTGCAGAGGTGAGGAAGGCCTTGTCAATTTTCTCAGGGACATTCACCTGTCTCCAACTGCGTTAATACACAAAAAAGAAAAGTCAAGAAAGCCAGAGAAGGGATCACAGTGTGCAGATTCATGCCAACAAACAAAGAACCACTGTGATAAAATTAACAATGACACATTTAATCATTCTATAAGCATCAATTTGTGACGCTATTAATCTTACAATATAGTTAGAAAATTCTGACATTAACAAAGCAAAGTCCAACATCATCATATGCTCGATGAGCACACCGGTTTTTGCACTCATTTCACCAATCTTCCTCATGAGTAGTCTTATAAAGTTGGAAGGTGTCAACCTCTTGATTCAGCTTAGTTTCTTTTTAAAAACAGTATAGCTTCTTATTTGTTTTCTTCTTTATTCAGTCTCTCCTAGCAAAAGCATAGTTATAAGGAGTGGAATCAAGAGGTTGACACCTTCCAACTTTATAAGACTACTCATGAGGAAGATTGGTGAAATGAGTGCAAAAACTGGTGTGCTCATCAAGGATATGATGATGTTGGACTTTGCTTTGTTAATGTCAGAATTTTCTAACTATATTGTAAGATTAATAGCTTCACAAATTGATGTTTATAGAACAAAAAAGAAAAACCTGAGTAAATGATGACTGTTCATGGATGTAACTGAAAAAGAGTCTCCTTATGAATGCCTCCTGTCAGACATACTTAATCACAGACATGTCTTAAAAACAAAAACTGAGTAACATTGACAAGGGTTTCTTCCCATCTCTGAAGATGGTAGAGAGAAATCTAATAAAATTCCTGGAGGAGGGGGATGCTGTTTTTATTTCCTTAAAATAACGTGAGCAGCAGGAGATAGGTGAGTGCTCCTAAGGCTGCAGAGGGCTGCTGTTCCTTCTGAAGTGCTGGCTTGTCTTTGTGTGGAGAACAGATGATGTACAATTGCATGGGACTAGATAAAGCACAACTGCTCCTGAACAGAACTAGTGTTGATAAAAGAAATGGCTTTTTCTTAGGCATGGTCTCCAAATGCCCACAGTCAAACATCCTGAACTTATTTCATATAAGTAGAGTTACATCTTTACATTAAATTGCTTAACAGAGTACATTTTAAGGGAAATTATTAAGACAGAAACAGGGAATTTCTAGAATAATTATACAGAAATTAGCTGGAGTTTTACAGAGAAACTTAGAGACGGGAAAGCATAGCATATCACTGTTCCTATGCATTCACCAAAATATTTTTAAAAAGCCCACAAACCCACCCACCCCCCAAAAAACCCACCAACCCAACCCAACCCCAATTATGCCCAAGTATTTACTGCCATGTATTCCATTTAGCTTGGCAAAGGATCAATTTCATCCAAAGGCAAGTGGAATATATTCCACAATGTCTTATGCAAAGCAGTGACCTTACTCAATTCAAATGCAAAATGGCCTTTCCCCTGGCAGATGAAATTCACCAGGATAAAATGTTCAATAGAAAGATTACATTTCCAGTGGGGCAGAAAGGTATTTGCCAGTGTCTCATTATGGCTTTGATATAAACATCCTGGATTTCAATCAGCACGAAGCGAGAATAGTAATAATCCCATAGCAAGGTGCTGGCCAAAAGCTTTGCCATCTGCAGTATTATGCCGACTCTCCCCCTCCCCACCCATATATTAGAATAAAATCTTGGATAATTTTCAGGAAGGAAAAAAAAAGGAAATAGCCTTCTAGACATTTTATTGTCAGACTTATGATGCATCCAGTGATGTTGCCTTGCCTGATAACTTTGCAACTGGGAGGCGAAGGTTACATCATTTATGTTATTTCCAGCATAAATGAAAAGCATTGAATTCTTTGAACTGGAAGTGTCCCATCAATTCTTCCCCCCTCTGTGGCCCACCTCCTATCATTACTGTGGCATTCCCCACTCTGTGATGCGTTTGATCCTTGTCCATAAGAAGTAATTTGTCTGCTTAATGGAAATGGATGAAATGTGCCTTACCAGATTTTATGGGGTTTAAACGAAAAGGTCCTGTAAACGTTTCATAAATGCGTGGGTTTTTTAAAAAGATGTGTGTGTGAAACGTGCACAATTTGGACATTTTTAAAAGGGGTTTTATTTTGCAGTGTCACTTAGCAAAGAATATATTACGGCTGGCACATGTAAAAGGTTTGTTTCCATCAGACCACGTGGTCTGAAGGAAGCAGGATTAATGGTTCTTCAGCATGACTGTATATTGTGTATGACTGTAATGTGGAGACAGGGAGACAATGGCATATGTGAAGAAACAGTAATATTAGGAACAAACTCCTGTTAATGGGGATCTTAATTAATATTAATTGGGGTCTTTTCAGTCAGAATCTTGACCTGGATAGCCCAGGCTAGCCTGACTTTGTCAAATCTCGGAAGCAAAGCAGAGTCAGCCCTGGCAAGTATTTGGATGGGAGATCTCCAGGGAATACCAGGGTTGTGATCCAGAGGCAGGCAATGGAAAACCACCTCTGAATGTCTCCTGCCTTGAAAACCTCATGGGGTCGCCATAAGTCTGCTGTAACTCAACAGTACTTTCTACTACTACTTTCATTCACCACTCACCTCTGGACCCAGAGAGAAGAAGAGGAGGAGGTGATTGAATTTATATCCCGCCCTTCACTCATCAGAGTCTCAGAGCAGCTTACAATCTCCTTTCCCTTCCTTTCCCCACAACAGACACCCTGTGAGGTAGGTGGGCCCCTCCTTTAAACCATGGGGACCCACGCTGACTGATAAATATGGCAGCCTGGTTGGTTTCGAGATATAAACCTTCCCCTACATCACAAGATATTCTTAGGGAAGCAAGTGTAAAAGCTTTGGGTCAGTGCTGTGAGGTAACTTTGGTCATGAGCCTGAAGAGTCCAGACATCACTGAAGCAGGAAGTTTAACAAAACAACAAAGAAGATTTATTTATGTGCAAGTTATGCGGTGAATTGTCTCTAAATCTTGTAGTTATCAAGTCTGCTTATCACCAGAGACGGGCCTCACAACTCTCTCCTCTCTCAGATGTTGAATCAAATCACTCCACAACTCCACCACCAGAGCCAGGCACAAAATTGTCTGCTCCCTTGCTGAGATAATTCCCTTTCCTCCCTCTGCACTCTTCCTCAGGTACCCCTCAGCCTCCCACTCCTATGCTTTTTTTTTTTTAACCTCCTGCGCCCCCTCTGAAAGGTGACTGGACACTGCAGGAGCATTCTCATGGGCTCAAGTGTGAAACAGCTCGTGGGCACTTAGGGGCAAGACAGCCTTCCATCCATCACACTGCTTCCTTCCTTCTCACTTGTCCCCCTAGTTATTGACAACTGCCAGCGAGTCCAGACCACCTACTTAAATTATGAAATTCCTCAAACCCAGGTACACAACACCAGTTAGGATTAGAGCCTTTCTTTCTTGACAGAGGTTATGCCAATCTGCTACATGACACAGCAGAATCAAAACAAGCCATTTTCCCCATCACTAGAATCTCCATATACTTGTCCTGCTGCTTGAAAGACAGCCATCAAGAGGAAAAATATGACTGCTGCCACAACTACTGCTCCCCAGTCGAAGGCTGCAATCTTATGTGAGCTTACTTGAATGCTGAACATGTTAGGCTTACTTCTGAGTAAATATACATAGAATCAAACTGCCACAACACTTGTATATAATGTGGAGAAATGCCCTCCACCCCAGAATTTACCTCGCTGGAACTACACTCTGTTCATGAGATGGAGCCGATCTGCAAACTTGTAGTTGGCAGAAAGGAAGGAGCCAGGGTATGAGCTATCAAGCCCCAAGAACAAATGCTAATGGCTCTGCCTGAAGTAGGACAATAGGTTTACCATCTCACACCTTGTTAGAACATCACACAAATGTAGCTGAAATATTTACACACAAAGAAAATGGGTCTGCTGCTTTAACAAAAAATTAAAATACACATGTAAGCAGTGTATGCATGAATATGATATTTCTGCAAAATGGCTACTATTATGTTGGCTGGTGTTTGTTTAGGGAGAAGTCTTGCCTGTGCTTGTGCTATGCGCACACAGACACACTGAGCCTCCTTCTCTGTCGGCAACAGTGACCCACCCAGTCAGGAGTGCAGAATAAGCCATTCCATCCAGAACAACAGAGCCCCTAAACAGCAGGGCTTTACTTTCCCCCACAACAGGAAATGGAAGTCGCTGGGGATAAAGTTCAATCTGTTCCTAGGGACTCCAGCCACTGACATTTAAGACCTGGGTTCTGTTTCTTCCCACTAAAACAACAGAATGTTGAGAAATTAGGCTGCAGCCCTTGGCACACTTAACTGGGAGCACAACACAGAGAATACAGTAGTATTTTGTAGTAACGGAGCCCAGCCTACCACTTAGCAAACATAGGATTAGGCTGTTAGGTTGAGAGTTTTATTAGATTCAATGGAGCTTCTTCTTTTTTTCAAGGAAACATACCTAGAACTGGGCCAACAGATCATGAATGCATGCATTTGTGTATGCACAATTTAGATTTCTAAACTACAGATCACAACAATATTTCAGGGGCCTTTTTGAAAGATCTCCTATTGGGCAGTGCTAAACCTTGATGTGCGGCAGAATTCATGCATAGAGGTGTCACCTACTGTAACCAGAAGGCCTTGAGCTCAAGAGAGCTTTATGTTTGTTGCCACGGGAGCTTTGATGTCAGCATTTGAGTGGGAATGATTTTTCTCTCAGAAAACCACCACAACACACTTTTTTTTTCCTGTTGCAAATACAGGCTGCACACTTTCCAGCAGACTGACAGATGGGACCGATTGACTCCACAGGAAATTGAACACTAAGAGCCATGGTGACCTGTGAAGATGGCACCTATGGTTAAAAAGCATTTACTGGATAAAAAAAATTGCCAGTAAGGGAATGCTAACTGTTCTCCACATATTTACTGGCTCACTTCTTTAAACCTTCAACTAACAGAATGCAGCAAAGGCTCGAATCCCTAACATTATCTCATGTGTGCTTTTTCATTATTGGGTTATTGGATCCTACTTACATATTACATATTCATCACAGGAAAAGTAGCAACACATAAGCCAGGCTGTTTTATACAGGACTGTTTTATACAGGATATGGGCCACAGGTAAGGCCCTTGGTGCAAGTGTTCTGCACATAAGCTATTATGGTTACATGTACTCACCACATAGTTTTTTGGTCTGCTTCTGGATGGAATATCATTTCAAGCTGCTTTATGCTGTTTTTATGCCTCTGGCTTGTTCTATTATTCATTACTTTTATCGTTGTTTTTATGATTTCATTGCACTGTTCTTAATTTTTGTGAGTAGCCTGAAGGTCTCTAGAGAGATGGCATGCACATTTTCAAATGAACGAACAAATAAAATGCAGGCCCATTAGCATGCAATGATATAGCACACTGGCAACCAATGCCTTGGAAACATACATTGTTCACATTTAAACATGATTGGGGGCACATGTGGGATTCCACCTCTGGCAAGGACTTGACATGGGGCCTGTAACAAATTGACTGCTGAGAATTCTGAAGGCTCTCTTGGACTTAAGTAGGGAATGCTTGGGAGAACTCAGTGACTGTGTGGCCATTCTGCTTGCTTATCTTATATCTCTTCAACAGTTAATTGTCCCTAAAGGTTGGGAGGGAGAGAGGCATGGTTTAGATGATTTACGACAAATATAATTTACTTCAGCATCCACAGTGAAAACAATTAGTCTAAGGGGGAGGAGGGAAGGGGAGTCTCTCTTTTCTTTTTCATATGTGCATGTGTGTGTGTGTGTGCACCTGGAAGCCATGGCGACCTCTGGTGACTGACCCCTACTGGGGGCCTGGAGGATATTCAGAGAGGTGGCTAAATAAAGCCTGTCTCCACCTCCTGCCTCTGGTATTTCAAGGAGGTCTCCCATCCAAGTACTTGCCAGAGTCAGCCCTACTTAGCTTCTGAGATCTGATGAGATCGGGCTTGCCTGGGCTATCTAGGTCAGGGCAACAGTCTCTCTTTTCAATGTAAATTTTTGCATTTACATTTTTTTCATTTCAGATTTCTAATACACTCTGTATTTATTCACACAGACCTTCATGCAAGGTCTCAAAAGGATTTCCCACTCAGATGAGGGGGCACTGCATTTCAACTAACAAATGCAGAGGTCTCCAGTGCGATGCCCATGTGGGCCATGGCACCCACTGACACCTTTCCTGGTGCCTACCAAGTGTTTTCTAGACAGTGGGCAAGGCCAGGTGGGGCAAGGCTTCTGGTTGGCCACTGGAGATCTGATTGGCTTTGCAGATTTTTTAAAATGTTACTTTGGCAGCAGCTACCACCACAGTGCAAGGATCTTCACTATGTGACAGAAGGTAAGCTGGGGCAGCCATTTGCAGCTGGCTCTACCTCCTGCAGCAGCCATTTTGTGGCTACACCCACCACACTGTGTCAGAAGTCCAAAGGTGCCCGCAGGCTCAAAAAGGTTGGGGACCCCTGAACTAGCAGTTCATCCTTGGCAAAGCTCCTTGTGATTTTCTTAATGAGACAAGGAATTCTTACATTGTGGCTTGGGCAAATACAAAGGTTTTCTTTAAACCTACTGTAAAATTTGATATGTTCCTCCCCCTCCCCTCCAGTCAGAGCGCACACCACAAATATGAACTAATGGGTGGTATACAGAGAAGAATATACACTTTGTCAACCATATGGCTTAAAATAGTTCCTTTTGGGGTGTTTTCAATTTGCTTTTAGAAACCATTGCAACAGCAGAAGTTTGGGGGCTTTTAAAGAAGCTTTCATTTTCTCTCCTCTTAACCACATAATAGGAAGAAAATGAGAGTACTGTACTGAGACCGAACCAAGGAAAGGAGAACTTGTCTCGTATTTTTGAACCTGGGGGCCTATTTTCTGTAATGTGCAGCACCGCACCGTTCTTAAGTGCTCACCCATTCATGAGTGTATGTTTTTCATGGCAAAGGTGACGAGATTGCAGGAGTACTCTTCTCAGGAGGGACTCATAATTCACAATCACCTTATTTTGACACTAAAGAAGGAAATGCACATCGAGCAAAGGGAATAATAGAGGAAAATGTATTAACGGTGTAACAAATATAAAGGGAAAAGCAGGGGCTAGAACAAAAAATGGGAAAGAGCAGTTTCCACCTGATAAAGGGAGGCTTGCCTACTAGTTAATGCACTTCAGTGGATTCCTGAAATACAAGGACAGCTACTCATACCGTTAGAGTTAGGAGAGAGTTCACCAAAATGGTCTGCAGAAGTTATCATGGCTTGAAAGCACACATAAGTAACAAGGGAACTGTTGACTGTTCACAGACAGGCAGCAAAACTCCCATTTTGCACTATTTGGGGAGGTGGCAGCTAGTAGTTAGAAACTGCTCAGATACAAACTATGACTGCAGTCCTAAAGGCACTTTCACAGGGTGAATTATGCTTAACTTCTGAGTAAATGTGCTTACTATTGGGCTCAATGTCCTCAATCTTAAACCTGCCTAGGATTGCCCCAGCTGTGTTGCATGATTTTTGGGAATAGTTCTAGTTGGATGCAGGGGCAGGTCTAGTCCCATGATATTCCTCCCAGGAAAGAGCGCTTAAGATTAAGGACATTGAGCCCAATATTAAGCACATTTGCTCAGAAGTAAAGCATAATTCACCCTGACCTGGATGGCCTAAGCTAGTGAGATCCTGGAAGCTAAGCAGGGTCTGCCCTGGTTGGTATTTGGCTGGGGGTTCTCCAAGGAAGTCCATGGTTGCTACACAGAGGAAGTCAATGGGAAACCACTTCTGTTAGTCTCTTGCCTACAAGGTCACCATAATTTGGCTGCAACTTGACAGCATTTTACACACATGCAAAACATACTTCATTTGATGGAATCCCCGAGTACACGTTTTAAACTTTACAAATTTACAGTGTAGTACTAAACAAAGTAACATCCATGTATATCTGCTGAAATTAATGGTCTTATAAAAGTGCAACACTCTTTAGGATTACACTGTTAGATCGCAACCCAAGGTACACTTATTATTCAATCCCATTGAACATAGTGAGACTTAAGCCAAATAAACATGCATAGGAATTGGCTGATTAACTAGATATGTGAAATCCTTGTGATCAGAGACCACTGGAATGGAGACAGGAACCGGTCAGACCTGCATAGTTTCCCAATTACTATTTTACAAATCCTTGTGTGCAAGTGATATTGTTCCCTAAAGAAACCGCTTTTAAGAACAACTTGGAAATAAATCCACAAAAATTACCAGCTTGCCTCCCCAAGTACATCAATGCTAGTTGTACACAGTGCACCATAGGCTTGAAATAAAAGAAAGCCAATACTTTTAAAGCTACAAAACCTATCCATCTTGAAAGACTGACAATTTCTGGCTATTTACAAGCCTGTTTTAAGGATACAGTAATCAGAGGTCTTATAATCCTTCTGGATTCCTTTGCGATCACCCACAAGAGACTGCAAGTCCACCACTGGGCTTGCAACCTGGCTGGAGTTGTGTGAGGGTACCAGCTGTATGAAAAAGGCAGCACCGCCATATGGTGGTGGACTTTGGAACCTTGTCTTGGACTTTGGAACCTTAATGGACTCCGTCTGCTTTGGACAGTATCTGGATCTTGAACCATTGTTTGTAAAAGTGCTTAGTACACTTTTAGTTTTGTTATTTTATCCTCACTGTTCACTGCTCTGTTTTGATTACTTCTGCATATTTAAAAATAAATTACTTGTATTCTTGTGGAGTTTTTTAATTCAGAAGGCTTCGGTCTGAATCCAGTACTTTAGCCCTCACTGGCTGCTGCTACCAGAGTAATTGTTTTGTGAAACTCACCCTGTAAACATACTACCTTGCAAGGGTGACTTTCTTGACTTTCGTTCCAGGAGGGCCTGAGATCTCATCCCTTGGTCTCTGGCTTTCTGGATAGTAGAAGGGGACTGATGGCAGATTTTCCCCAGGGTGTGAGGACTCACACTTCAGCCTATTTTAGTTTTTTGTCTTGTTTGGCCTGCCCCCACAAGATCCCTGCCCTGGTTTGGATGACGTGGATGGTGGAGTATTTTGACACCCCCCCATTCCTATAATTTATCTCGCTAGTTAATTAATACAGCGGAGTTTGAATGTCCCCTACCCCTATTTTTTATCAATAAATTGAACATCATGCTTCAACCAATGACGGGAACTGCATTCCTTATGTAAGCATTGCTATTAAAGCTTCTCAAACCTGCCAGAGAGCAAGTGACAGACAGCTGTTAAGGATATCTGTATAGCTGACACTGATATTATGGTGTCATGTTGCACCACCTCAACCAGCAGAAGTAGAAAATCACCCTGAGGATGCCTTGATACATCCTGCTGTCAGCCTGCTTTTAAGCAATGTGGGCTGGGCTGTCTCCTCACATAGCAAATGGTGGTCAGCAATTCACTCAGCCTTCCTGATTTATGGCCCCCACATTGCTGACACATCCTAAGCCTTTCCCTGGTGAGAATGAAGGGACATTTTTTAAAAAGTCTGATCATTTAACTTGCACTGAGATACAGCTGTAGTACATACAGACTGCTGGGAAGCCAAAGTTCTCTGATTAGCTTCCAATGTTCTATAGACATTTATAAAATTAGGCATGGGATGGAGAGATAGAGCTTTTTCTTCTTCTCCCATAACACTACGACTCAGGGCATCGACTGAAGGTGATAGATGGGCAATAAGTTCAGGACAGATGAAAGGAAATACTTCTTTACTCAATGAGTAATTAAACTGTGGAACACTGTCAGTGTTAGACACATTTGTGGAGGAATGGCTACTACCCGTGGTGAGTAAAGGGAACTTCCATATTCAGAGGTAGGAAACCAATGAAACTCAGTGCCAGGAGCCAACACTGAATTAGATGGACCATTGGCCTGACCCAGTAAGGCCCGTCTTATTTCCTTATGTTATGTTCAGCCTGTTAGCTACAAAAAGTTTATGGATCACATTCCTTTAAGCAATTGTTCCCAAAGTATGAGCCCTCCCCACTTCAACCCAGCCAGTGTGATATGTATTATTCTCAGGGGAGATGCAAATTGATGCTGACTCCCACTTAAAGGCATTAATCCGTTTCTTATTTTGAAACTCTGTCAATACATGCTACACCACAGGGGAATTGAATCAGTTTCTGAAACCTTCAAGAGTAAACTTGCCATCTTTGAACAAGTAAAACAATTGTGAAATTGTGGAGAAAAAATATAGCAAATTCTAACAGAAATATGATTGTATGTAACTTCTGAACACTAGATATCTGAGTGGCTGTATCCAAAACATTTTCATATCATATTTCAAGAAATGATTAAATATCATAAGATATAATAAAGTTGCAAATTATCATTTGTGTTGAGAGTTCTACTACCTCTATCTTCATTACAAGTCCTGCTCTCCGTACCTCTCCATGCAGAGAAAGGGTGGCCAGGTCCCCCCTGGCCACCAGCAGGGGATGAAATGAGAGTTGCCAGATCTGGGTTGGGAAACTCCTGGCGATTTGGGGGTGGAGCCTGGGGAGGACAGGGACCTCAGTGGGGTACAATGCCAGACTTCACCCTCCAAAGCTGCTGTTTTCTCCAGGGGAAATGATCTCTTTAGTCTGGAGATCCCCAGGTCTCACCTGGAGGCTGGCATACCTATGTGAAGCAGGTGGCAACAAGAAACAGGGCTTTTTGATAGCACCTTGCCTATGGAATACACTTCTGCTTGAGACTGAGATGATGCCTACCCTACTCTTGTTTTAGATGCCAGGCATAAACATTTCCTTTTACCTAGGCTTCTAATTAAGGCTTTGATCGTTCACAAATTGTTTTACAGAATTCTAGCCTGAGGACCATTTTATGAGAATAATTTTAGGCTGCCAAATGTTTTTGTGCCTTTTTATACTCCAACTGAGTTTTAATGGGTTGTTAATGTTAATGTTTTTATGTTGTTTTGTGATGTCATTAGGTTTTACTTTGTAAGCTACTTTGAGCAGGTTATCTAGAGAGGTGACACTTAATTTTTCTAAGTGAATGATCCTTGCATATGCTTAGCAAAAAGCAACAGGACTTCCTCACACAATATGTCTTCCTGCTTGCTATTTCTTAGACACTTCTGCTTTAAAGGGCTGCTTCATAGGAGACAGGTCCCTGTCTAGGGAGGTAGATCTGATCTAAAAATGCTGGGACCCAGGTTCAAATACACAGTCAGTCCTGAACATTACTGGATAACTTTAAGTCAGTTGCTCTCGCTTTGTCTACCACACACAGTCTTTGTGAGGATGAAATGGAAGGAGAACCACATAAGCTATCCTGAGCTCCTTGAAGGAAGGGAGGGATACAAAAGTGATGGCCTGCATTTTATACAAAGGTACAATCAGGTGTAATGTGATCACACACCCCTTTTAAAAATATACTAGGAGTCACTGGAGAAAAAATTTATATACTCATTCTTGCGTACTGCAAAAGAACAAGCAATAATTTATGTACACCTACATGCTTTGTACATAAAAAGGTGTGTTTATGCAAAATGTTTGCACATCAGTATAATACAAAATTTCATGTTAAGAAATTGCTTCACGTGAACTCTCCAAAATACAGACAAACATGATCAGATAGATTTTCATCTTTGCTCATGCCCTTGAAGTCACTCTCTGTATTCACTAAACTCACTTGCTGGAATTACATTTCATAGAGCCAAAATAAGAGACAGTGAACAGTTTGGAATGCAGTTTGTTCAACTCAAACAAACTTAGTTTCTGCACACACACTTCTCTTTCTTTGGGTGTGCTTAGCTATCAGGAAGCAGGGGGGTGGGATGTAGGAAGATGGCTGCCAGCTTGTAATATCCAGGCAGAGGGTTTCTTTCGGTACAGTGCAGGTACTTAAGGCTTGGACATGGCTGAGGGTGCAAACCCCTGGGCTCAAGCCAAAGGGTTTTTGACCTGAAGGATGTAACCTAGAGCAGGCTCAGACAGAGGATCCACTCTGCAGTTAGAAGCCCTCTCCTATCATTAATTATTGTGTTTAATTTTTGGTTGTCAACCACTTTGGGTCCCTATTTGAGGAGAAAGGCAACATATAAATGAAGAGCTGTATTGCTAAGGAATTAAGTAATGTAAAGCCTAGCCATGAACATGTCTGCTCAGAAGTAAGGACCACTGAGTTCACTGCAAGGTGCATGGGACACCCCTTGTCCACTCACACAACATGCCTACCACCTTCTACAACCTGTCTTATTCAGATAATGGGTTATAAGTAGGTCAAAACATCACACTCACCACCCTTTTTGTCTCTTTTAAAATCTACAGAGAATCATGACCATCTCACACCTCAGGCCCTTTCTCTCACTCCCATTGACATCCACAGACAGGGTAGCTCAGTCCATTTTTATAATCAGCCGTCTCATACAGCAATTGGGTTTGGGGCTCAAATACTTTTCCAGTCACCATTCATTCATATCCTATAATATATGTGTATAAACCAAGAAATTAAATTGTGTGTGTCTGCTTCTTTGCGTTAGACATGCAGCCCACAGGGTTAATCAAAACAAGAAACTTTTATTTATAAGAACAAAACAGTGAGGAAAGTAAAGTCTAAACAACATTTCACTTCCATTGAACTTTTGCACTGAGATCCTACACTTGCAATTGGGATCCATTAGTTATAAATTTACTATTTTCAGCCTGTTCCCAACAGCTCTTCTAGAAAGTTCCCCTCAGTCATAAAATTCCTTTTTACCTCAGCACTTAAGCCGTCAGCTGCTCTGCTACTAACCCCTGTCTTTCAACTGCTGTTTTTCAAGTCTCCTTCTCTCAACATTCCATCTGCTCTCATTGGTTGCTCTTGGAGAGTACCAGAACCTAGCCTGTTACGCTACATGTGTACAGGACTGCAGTTTTAACATTCAGCTTCTGTTAGGAGTAGCTGAAGCAGCAAGATACAGCTTTAGGCCTTTCCCCCCACTTTATTTCTATTATAATCTATTTCAAATGATCTTAAACTTCCTTGTGATTTTTGATTATCCTTACTGTATTTTTTTTCCTGGCTTCCTTTTAAAGAATCATTAATCTTTTGTGACGTTTCTTCTCCTGAAATGAAATGGAAGCCGCAATCTTATACACAGGAACTCAGGAGTAAACCCAATTGAAATCTGCTTCCAGTCAAAGGAGTTGTCAAGAACAGGGGCCAAAAAATCGGGGAGCAGCAACTCTCCGTCACTTCTTCAGAGAAAAGTTATTGGATGGGAGAGGTTGTGGCACCAAACCTGAAGATGCAACAACTATAACTAGTAGCCGTCAGATTTCAGGACCAAATGTGAGGGCAAGGGTCACAGAAGCTGACGACCTACGTCCTCTTATTAACCGCACTTGAAATCAGTTTTAAAGTACGCCACCAAAAAGGTGGATAAGACGAGTACATATTAAGGAAAAAGAGGCCGAAAGTCCTAACAGCACTAAAATTATGCAGGAAATCTACTTCGAAGGGGCTTTGACTTTGACAAAACAAACTCAACCGTCCAACTCGTACAAGGCTCATTTCTTTTTGCATCCCCTCTACATAAGAACATAAGAGAAGCCAATGTTGAATCAGGCCAATGGCCCATCTAGTCCAACACTCTGTCACACAGCAGCCAAAATATACCAGGTGCCATCAGGAGGTCCAGCAGTGGGGCCAGGGCACCAGAAGCCCTCCCACTGCTGCCCCCTCCAGCACCAAGAATAGAGTGCATCACCTGCCCCAGATTGAGAGTTCCCATCTATACCCTGTGGCTAATAGCCACTGGTGGACTTCTGCTCCATATGTTTATCTAATTTCCTCTTGAAACTGTCCATGCTTGCAGCTGCCACGACCTCCTGTGGCAGTGAATTCCATATGTTAATCACTCTTTGGGTGAAGAAGTATTTCCTTTTATCTGTTCTAACCCGACTGCTCAGCAATTTCATAGAGTGCCCACGAGTTCTTGTATTGTGAGAAAGGGAGAAAAGTACTTCTTTCTCAACCTGCTCAATCCCATTCATAATCTTATAAACCTCGATCATGTCACCTCTCAGCCGTCGTTTCTCCAAGCTAAAGAGCCCCAAGCATTTTAACCTTTCTTCATAGGGAAGGTGTTCCAACCCTTTTATCATTCTAGTTGCCCTTCTCTGCACTTTTTCCAATGCTATAATATCCTTTTTGAGATGTGGTGACCAGAACTGTACACAGTATTCCAAATGAGGTCGCACCAATGATTTATACAGGGGCATGATGATACTGGCTGATTTGTTATCAATTCCCTTCCTAATAATCCCCAGCATAGCGTTGGCCTTCTTTATTGCAGCTACACATTGTGTAGACATTTTCAGCGAGTTATCCACTACGACTCCAAGATCTCTCTCTTGGTCCGTCTCTGCCAGATCAGACCCCATCAACGTGTATTTATATTTAGGATTTTTGGCTCCAATGTGCATCACTTTGCACTTGGCCACATTGAACCCCATTTGCCACGTTGACGCCCACTCACCCATCCTCAACAGATCCCTTTGGAGTGCCTCACAATCCTCCCTGGTTTTCACCACCCTGAACAACTTTGTGTCATCTGCAAATTTAGACACATCACTGCTTACTCCCAATTCCAAATCGTTAATAAACAAGTTAAAAAGCATTGGACCGAGTACTGATCCCTGTGGTACCCCACTGCTTACCACCCTCCACTGAGAACGTTTCCCATTTATACTCACTCTCTGTTTCCTATTTATAAGCCAATTTTTGATCCACAAGAGGACTTGTCCTTTTATCCCATGACTATTGAGCTTACTTAGGAGCCTTTGATGAGGAACTGTATCAAAAGCTTTCCGGAAGTCAAGGTAAATAATATCTATTGGGTCCCCCTTGTCCACATGTTTGTTCACTCCCTCAAAAAACACTAACAGGTTAGTGAGACAAGATCTTCCCTTACAGAACCCATGCTGAGTCTGCCTCAATAGTTTTTGTTCATCAATGTGCCTACTAATTCTTTCCTTAATAACAGTTTCCACCAACTTACCCGGTATCGATGTCAGACTGACTGGCCTGTAATTTCCTGGATCTCCCCTGGAGCCCTTTTTAAAGATGGGAGTGACATTAGCTACCTTCCAGTCCTCAGGAATGGAGGCAGATTTTAAAGAAAGATTACATATTTTTGTCAGGAGATCCACAAGTTCACATTTGAGTTCTTTCAGAACTCTCGGATGAATGCCATCCGGGCCTGGTGATTTATTAGTTTTTAAATTGTCCATCAGTCGGAGGACTTTTGTGTCTACAGACACAAAACTACATTTTCCAATTTACAACGCTCGGGTCCGGCCCTCATATGACAGCTCCCAGAATGCACTGCTGTACCCACCCACTCGTTGACAGCGGGCCCTACGAAGGCGCTTATTCTTGATGCACAGCATGCTGGGAAGTGTAGTTTATTTTCCCTTGCGAACTCTATCAGAAACAGAGGCTAATCGATACAACAATATGGCACCTCCTTTGTAGTTTCTTTTTGCTCCCTGTTTCGGTTCCATAGGTGCGATATCCGTTGGCAACGAAAGAAAACTTACACTTACAGGCGCACGGGACGAGAAACAAGGTTCTTGCCAAGCGCCTTCGCTTTGTGCTCGACTAACACAGAAGAACAACCGGTCGCCTTTGCCGCCGGATCATTTTGGCGCATGCGTGTCCTGTCAGGTGACGCTAAGCCGTCTTCTGTGGGCTTTGCTATAGGGCTCTGTCTCCCGAAGCGCCTGACGGAGCCGGAACAAAGTGCCGGGGTGGCAACTGTGGCCTGAGCGGAGGAACGCCCCACGGTCAGCTTCATTACGGCCTTTGAGACTCCCGATAGAGTGAGTTTTGCCGTTCCCCCATCGTCAAAAGGGCCGCCTGTGGTGTCAGTAAGGAGATGCGGCTGGAGTCGCTGTCAGAGCAATCTATGACCGGGGGGGGGGGATGGGCGCTGGCGGAAGGGGGGGAGACTTGAGCCTTGTGAGGGCCTCGCCCAGAAACTGAACCCGCGACGCGCGCGGCGTCTTCCTGCAGCCGGTGGGGGTTTGGCCTTTGGGCGGCTCCCCTAAACAGCCTCTTCAGGCTAGATTTAGCCTTATCAGTGGAGTTTAAGCATGTCCGTTTTCTGGATTAAGAGGCTGCAGGTAGCCCACGACATCGGTCCAAAGGAAATTCCCAAAAAAGAAGAAGCCGGTGTAATACTTTTTTGTTAGGACCCACCCAAGTGCACGCTTGTTTGTGTCGTGTTCGTTTGTTCCTGGTAAATGGCATGCTGTGGCGTTTGTATGTGTTGATTTTAGGGAAATGATTTTGCAACCTTTCCACTGTCCTGCCTGAGTGACTTTTTAGTTCTGTGTAGGACAGACCTGGATCATCCAGGCTGGATGGCCCAGCCTAGACTGATCTGGGAAGCCAAGCCAAGCAGAGTGAGCTCTAGTTAATTTTGGGATTGGGTGACCACCAAGGAAGTCCAGGATTTGTTTATTTATTTATTTAATTCACTTATACTCCGCCGTTCTCCCCAATGGGGACTCAATTACATCATTCTCCTCTCCATTTTGATCTCACAACAACCCTGTGAGGTAGATTAGGCAGAGAAAGTGTGACTGGCTCAAGGTCACCCGGTGAGCTTCCGCGGCACAAGTGAGGATTCAAATCTGGGTCTTCCAGATAATAGTATGACACCCTTAACCACCTCACCACACTGGCTCTTTTGTGTATGTGGGGTAGAGGTTCTTGACAATGGGACATTAGGGTACCCCCCCCCCCACTGTCCATCTCTCTCATGAATGCTGAGTCCTTAAAACAAGTTGCTAATCAGGGCTTTATATTCCACCAGCAAGGAAGAAATGCCGTACATCATTTTGGAGCTTGGAGAACCCAAACAAAAAGTTCCATGTGGAATGGGAAAGAACTGTACATTCATAATCAGCAGTTCAAGAGCAATAATACTACACAATTGACATCACAGTATTTAAAATAAAAGGAACACATTCTTTTTTAAAAAAAGAAGTTCCAGACAACAGGATCCAGGGTTGCTGTGCAAAGAAAGGCACCTCTGTTTGTCTCTTGCCTTGAAAACCTTACAAGGTCACCATAAACTGGCTGTGACTTGATGGCACTTTCCACCACCATAGGATAGACTTGCAAGGCTTATAAACCTCTTGTGTACAGTTCCCTCTGAGCAACCCACCCCTGCCACCCAAGTTTGCATCCAGTTCTTAATAAATGTGCATAGGAGTAGGCTACAAGGATCAGGTTGTTGTGTGTTTTTGTTTTCTGGGCTGGGAAACAAAATAACTCTGGTTACCTTAAGGTTATCAACATGTGTCATTTATTTATTTACCTCATTTATATTTTATCTTTTTCCCCAGTGGGAACTCTTAAGTAGCTTTCATCATTCTTCTTTCCTCCATTTTATCAGAACAACTTTGTAGGGTAGGTTAGGCTGCTGAATGTGTGTGGCTGGTTCAAGGTCATCCAGTAAGCTTCCATGGCAGAGTGGGGATTCAAACCTGGGTCTCCCAGATCCTAGTCCAGGGGTGGCCAAACCTGCTTAAAGAGCCACATAGCATAAATGTCAGATGTCTGAGAGCCTCAAGACATGAACAAATATTACACGTTTTTATTGGAAAACATGCAAATTTGCTCCGTATTATCATTAAATGAGACTGCCAAAAATAAAAACAAAAGAGGTAAAAACAGATATTGATAATTATATTTATTTGTCCAATGATATTTGTTTCTTTGCTAATTATACTTATTTATCTGAGAGAGAAAGAAGGGTGGAGAGAGAATGAAAGAGGTGGAAAGAAAGTAAGAGACAAAAGAAATAGGTTGGGGAAGGGAGGGGAAAGGAAGGAAGAGAGAGAGGAAGGAAGAAAGAGAAAGAGAAAGAAAACTGGAAAGAAATTAAATAGATGGGGGAGGGAGGAAGGGAGAAAGAGAGAGAGAGAAACAAAGAAAGCAAATAGATGAGGGAGGATGGAAGGAAGGAAGAGAAAGGTGGAAAGAATGAAAGAGGTAGAAAGAAAGAAGAAAAGAGAGGGAAACAGAAACAAAGAAAGCAAGTAGGGGAGGGAGGGAGAAAGAGAAAGAAAGAAAGATGAAAAAAGACATGGCAAGAAAGCAAATAGATGGAGGAGGGAGGGAGGGGAAAAGTGAGAAAGAGAGAGAGGTAGAAAGAAAACAAAGAAATGGGGAGGGAGGGAGGGAGTGGTAGAAAGGAAGCAACTTTAACTTTGAATGTGTTCCCCAGCACCCCCCAAGCCAGCTGGCAAGGGAGCGTGTGTGCTTGGAGAATGCATTTAAAGTCAGAGTTGCTTTCTTTTTCTGCTCCCCCCCCCCAAGCCTACCCAGGGAGGGGAACACTGGCTGGGGAAGGGAAGACCAATCAGGGAGGCATGTCTCCCCTTCACTTCCCCAGCTGTCTGAGTGCCACATAATATGTGTGAAAGAGCCTCATGTGGTTCCTGAACCACAGTTTGGCCACCCCTGTCCTAGTCTGACACTTTAACCAATGTACTACATGTCTTCAAGAGTGCAATCCTTAGCATGATTACTCAGAAGTAAGACCCAATGAGTTTCATAAAAGTTGCTTCCTATTAACAATGTCCTAGAGCAAGAGTCCCCATCCTCGTTGAATTTGTGGACGCTTTCAGAACTTTGAAAACTGGTCAGTAGGCACTGCCAGAAATGGTTGCTATGGGGGCTGGATCCAATCACAAAAAGTTTGGGAGTTTCCAAGAGAAGTGTCCTCCTATAGTGGAGGCAGTTGTTTTTGAAGTGGCAGATACTAAACCAATGCCTTCTGGCTCTTCTGAATCTTTTGGCTACACTGAGATGGAGGAAAGCCAGAATTGGCTCTTTGCTTTGGGAAAGAACCCAGTGGGTACGAGAAAATCCATCACCACACTGAGCATTGCTATTGTAGAGTGTTCAGGATTAAAGCCTTGCTCTGAATCAGGCCTGATTAGGGTTCAGCCGGAAAGCTATTTAAAGTAGCAAGGTTCAGCAGACTAAATTATTCAGTCCATCTAGTAATCATAACTGTCCCCCAATCCTGTAATTCTAGAGCTGAGGCTAAGGGTTTGCTGAATGATATATTAATTTCAGGTGTGCTTGAGCCCACGCCTCTCATTTTAGGAAATAATTGTATCTGGGACATTAAACTTCTTACCTACCCCAAGTCCTTTGCAAGGTCACATGTCTGATACAGTTCTGTGTGCAGATGTTCAGAAGACATGACTCTGCAGCAGTACAAGTTGCTGGCGTCTTCATGCAGTGTTTTCATTCCTAGTTACACAATAAATGAAGAAACTATTATGGTTTTGCTTTTGAAGTAACCAGCTTTGAATATCGTGTTGATAAATTTACTGGTGTACCCCCCCCCTTTATATTGAAACATTATTTTAATTTATTTTTAACATGCATGCACACCAGTACTTTTACAGTATCTCTGGATGTAACTTAGAAGACATTTTTGATCTGATTTAAAAATAGTTATTTTCTCTCAAAAAATATTTTGAGCAGTTCTGCCAACATCAGCTGCTTTCCTGCATCAAAATTGAACAGTAGATTACAGATGAACTGTACCTTTCATATTTTATTTTTATACTTTATTGATCTAAAAGTGTCCTCCATTGGAGCTGGGTTTCTTCTTTTTGTTTAAATATTGTGGGGAGGGGTTAAGCAAGAAGGTTTTGATCTTGGGGTGCATGACTAGCGCACATAGTAATAATGCAGTAAGGAGAAGAACTGGATTTATACCCTGCCCTTCACTCGGGGTCTCAGAGCAGCTTACATTTTTTTCCCTTCCTTTCCCCACAACAGACACCCAGTGAGGTAGGTGGGGCTGAGAGACCTCTGAGAGAACTGCTCTTGAGAGAACAGCTCTGAGAGAACTGTGACTGACCCAAGGTCACCTAGCTAGCTGCAGTTGGAGGAGTGGGGAATCAAATGCGGTTCTCCCAGATTAGAGTCTGCTGCTCTTAATCACTACACCAAACTGGCACTGGGCTGATGTTTTGTCCAAAACTGTGATGTTGGTGAGAATGTTAGGGTACCTTTTCTTAGTCTTTTTACTTATGCTAAGTAATGATAGTGGGATAGTTTCACAAAGGTTTTTTATTTCTTTATGTATAATTCTGCATATAACTTTTTGTTGTTGGCAGAATTCTAATCATGTCTGATAAAAGTGAACTGAAAGCAGAACTGGAGCGCAAGAAGCAACGCTTGGCTCAAATCAGAGAGGAGAAAAAGAGAAAAGAGGAAGAAAGGAAGAAAAAGGAAGTAAGAACTTTGCCAATTTACATCCTTCAGAAGATTCCATCATCTGTTATAGCTATAATAATTATATTGGTAGCACAGATTAACAGTTTATGAGCATAGTGAAAGAACTTTAAATTTAAACAAATATACATGCTTCATTTTGTATGCTATGAGTTACTTTGTGTCTTTACCATAAATGGGAAGAATTAATGTATTTCAAGCTAAAGATAATGTATTATGGGATATGGAAATATATTGCTTGTGAGTATTCCACATTTTGTTGTTAAGAAAATGACTGAACTTGTAAGGAAAAACTGCTAAGTAGGCTATTAGGTGCAGGAAGTGAAGTCATAGGCATCTTATTTTATCTTGGCTAAAGATGGGAAAATTAAAATATCAACATTATTTGCCTGGTTTCCCCTTCAAAACTAATTGCATGTATCATAACACAGGAATCATTTGAGGTAGCTTTATTAGCTTGAATGGATGCTCTTAAAATTCTATAAACTAAATGGATTAGGTAATTTGAAAATGATCCTGTTCTGAAACTGAAGAAAAATGAAACTTCGCAGAGGTTAAAAGATGTTGTAATGGTGTCCGATCTATTTGGCACAAACATCATCATTTATGGATAGGTTAGAGCTCTTCAGATTTGTTGGCAGCAGGTGGAGAGTGGATGGCAAACTGAACTCATTCCCTTCTCCTACTTTCCTTCTTCCTGCACAGTGTTACAGCTCTCGTATTACTCTCCTTTTCACTACTTAGCTTACCTCTAGAGTGTAGAAGCTCTGGAGATAAGATCAGCTTAGAGGCTGGACTGACAAAACAATACTACAGAAAGAACCACTACACTGATCTTATTCCCAAAGCCTTTCCTGTTCTTTCATTGCCCGCCATGAATAACAGCATCTTTTCTGGCTGGCAGGAACCCCTCCACTAGCTGCTGACCTTATTGGATGAAGGGTAAGCAGAACTGGACTTTCTCTACAAGAAGAGGCTTTTCTGTGGAGAAGGCAGCTTCCTTAGGCATACTGAATACTGTTGTGTACATGTGCTAAGGCACATACCCTGTCATTTATGCACCGGAGATTCAGGATTACCAAAACACTGAAGTGCTGAATTGCCCTTGAGTCATCTTTCTAGTGGGTGGGTGTTGTATTAATTAGGTAATTTGTTGCCAAGAGCCCCCCATCACATTTGAAAAAATTAAACCAAAGACACTATCCAACATTTTTTTAAAAAATGCTTGGATATGTAAATAGCTTTTTGTGATGGTGAAAAGCTGTGAATAAAACTCATAGTTAAACTGTTACTTGACTGGTACAGAGCCCTTCAGGACAGTTTCTGGATCGTAACATGCTATTTCAGAATCTTAATATGGTGAAGAAAGAAAATGGGTACATAAGAAACCTTGGAAATTGCTTAAGTGCACTGTTGGCAGTCATACTGGCCTCATTTCAGCAAAAGCTTCTAAGGCATGCTGAAATTAAACTTTGAAGAGTCAGGACTCTTGAACATAAGTTTTGTATACTTGAACTGTCCAGTTTGGAGGTATCCAACACAGTATAGGGCTGAACAACACTCTATGTCAATGAGAAGCTGCAATTTCTCATAGTACAGTGCATGCTGCAAAGATTCCAGAAAAGTGAGCTAATTGCATGCTCTTTATTAGTCACATTTAATGGTACTTGCAGTTGTTTACGTTCATGTTTGAAACTGTATGGATTATTAGATTTCATCTCTGTTGGGTGAAGTTTAGCATGGGAATCCTTGAAATAAGGGCTAATTTTTAAGTTACATTTGATAGAGAATTTATAGCAGAGTATTACCCTGTTTTAAAAGCCCTGCTTGTTTATAATGAAGCTTTAAAAACGAGAGCCTTCCCATGTAATTAAGGGAACATTTGAATATCCCACAATCGCAATATTTCATAGTAAAGTGGCTGAACCTCGTGTGAGCCATACAAGCAGCAAAACTAGTCTGCACACAAAGTAGCAGTCTATGAATATTCAGGGAGTGCCGAAAAACTCGACACTAAATTAACCAAAAAAGAAGACCTTCAAAAATGGGCTAAATATGTTTCAAGAAGAAGAAGAGTTTGGATTTATACCCCACCCTTCACTGCCCAAAGGCGTCTCAGAGCGGCTTACAAACTCCTTTCCCTTCCCCTCCCCACAACAGACACCCCGTGAGGTAGGTGGGGCTGAGAGAACTCTAACACAAACTGTCCTTGAGAGAACAGCTGTGCCAGAGCTTGTGACTGACCCAAGGTCACATCAGCAAGAACATGGAATGTTGAATGTCAGAGGAGGGGAAAAGGAGGGAGGAAATGAGCTTGCTCAAGCCTTTGAAAGCTTTAAGAATCCTGTAGGAGAAAATCTTATGGGAAGGGGGGGGGGTTTCCCAGTTCCCCTCCTGTGAATCCTTGTGGGCCTCCCAAGTTGTGTTGTCTACTGTTGACACCAAAGCTGCCACTACATGGTTCAGCAGATTTTAGTGGGAGTCTGAATCTATCTAGCCATTCCATTTTTATCCCATGATTCCTCCAAGAAACTCTGAACAACATACTGGGTTCTTCCTTGCTCATTTATTCTCATAGTATCCCTGTGAAGGAGGTTAGTCTGAGAGAACTACTGGCCTCAGATCACTTAGCAAACTTTGCAACAGAACAGAGATTTGAACCAGACCAGTATATTCTAGACAACAGTGGTTCTGTGGCTGAAATGAGGTCACTAGCGTGCTTGACACTTTTTCTCTCAGTTTGAATAAAGACAACGGGCAATTATTTCACTAAATAAAACTAATTATCCTCCATAATGCTTATAACTCACTCAGATTGAACTCTGACACCAAATAGGTGTCAGAGTTCAATCTGAGTAAAGTAATAAATAAAATAGGTGTCTCTGAATCTGCTTTGTTTGAGTAGGAGTCAGCTTTCATCTGTGCTGTCTGGTATGAGCAGGTTATACATCGTGCCATAGCACTTTATGCACTTGATAATGAAGGGTCTAGCTGACAGAATTCTGTGTCACAATAAATGCAGAAAAATCTCCTTTACAAAGTGCAATCTAGAGGAGGTGTTTATGAACCTGTCCTGATTGCCTGAAATGAACTTCTTGCATGAGTATCACATACCCAGACTTCTTACAAATGTCAATTACAAATATTGGTACATTTTCCAGGACTGGTAATATCCCCTCCAAATGGTCCTAAGCCCTTTCACATAAAAGAAGTTGCTTGTGGTGAGTGCAGTAATTTTACAGAATCAGTTAAATATAGATTTCCTTCAGTGACCTGCGTGAAGAACTTTTCATCTTATATTTAAGTCTGTTAAAGTTGCCATAATACTTTAATGTCTTGTTTGCTGATGTGCATCTTTGTTCACCAGTTGTAGCACCCTGATGCCCCGAAAATACAGGAGCAAGGAAAAATTGCATCTTTAATGGTTTTTATAAATGGCTCTGCCCAGCACCTGGAGTTGATTCTTCCATACTACCGCAACTTGTCTGGTCTTCTGTTTACAGACTTGATTTTCACCCCCTTTCCACTGCATTAGTAAACTCCTAGTTTCTCTTTCGTTATATGTTTATTAAGTTGGTTAATTCTTTTTTCATATTAGACATGCTAGTTTACAGTGTACCATTAAAAATGATTATGGAAAAACTTCTAAGTGGTCACTGTTGCATGAAACCACTGGGGAAACTGGAGTACGGCCCGTTGTTCTGGCTCAGAGTTTTACATTTGCCATAAGAGCAGCTAACAGGGATAGCAAGAGAGCTGAGAAGCACAGAAAAAAAATTGGCATCTGTCCCTTTGTAACTTTAAGGTGATTATCACAGTAGGCCATTACCTAAATTCCCATCTTTACTCTTAATCCCCTTGCCCTGTAGTGAGATCCAGAACTGTCCAGGGTAGACCATTCATCTACTCCAGAGGTGTCAAATTCATTTGTTACAAGGGCCGGATCTGACGTAAATGTCACTTTGTCGGCTGGGCCAAGTGTGCCATAAAATATAATGCCAGATATGGGAGATATAAAATTTATAAAGGACGCAGGCAAACCCAATTAAGAATATATTTTTTTACTCAAAATACAAACATGCTTAAAACATTAACACTCTTACAGTATTTCCTTAAAGTATCTCCTTGAGACCCACTCTCCCACTTCCACCGGCCATTACTCATTAGCACTGAGATAGTATACGGGGACATAATGCATAGCCTCTGTCATCCAGTTGCTCGTGGGCTGTATAAGAGCCCTAGATGGGCTAGTTCTGGCTCGTGGGTCTTACGTTTAACACCCTTGCTCTACTGTCTGTGCCCACCTTTCCCACTTTCCCTTATGTTATGCAACCCCACAGAATCAGTCTCTTGCTCAATAAAATACAGATGAAGCTCTTGTGTGGGTCTCTACTTTGTGAAGACTTCTTTGCTTACATATTAGTACAAGCTGGCCCGTAGCTACAGTGGGGATTTTGGGGCTCAGCTCCCTCAAATGGGAGGCACACCCCACAAAAGCTGCTGCCTGTCTCCCCCCTCCCTCCCCTTCTGTGGGATTAAAAGGCCCCTCCAGCTGATTGGTGGGAGCACATGGCCTGCCAAACAGCTAGAGGTCCCTTTAAATCTAGCAGTCCTACTAGAAAAACAGCATCTAAACCCATTAAATGCTGTTTTTCTAGCGGGGGCGGGAGGGCACACCCTTTCCCTGATCTCCAAGTGGAAAAATCACCACTTGGAGATCAGGGAAAGCCTACGGCAACCCCTCTCCCTTGCAGGAGGAGATCAGGGAAGGCATGCAGCCGCTTGGAGATCAGGAAAGACATGCAGCCGGGAGCCGCCTCTCTCCCTCATCTCCTGCAAGGGAGAGGGGTGGCCGTTGGCTTTCTCTGATCTCTAAGTGGTGATTTTGCCACTGGGAGATTGGGGAAAGTGTGCGGCTGCCCCCCTGCTAGAAAAACAGCATTTAAAAGGTTCCCTTTAAATGCTGTTTTGGCCTGATCTCCAAGTGGTGAATCACAGCATGGAGATCAGGGAAGGTATGCGGCTGCTCCCTCCCCCTTGCTGCCCCACAACATTTCCCCATGCCCCACCAACCAAAAATGTCTGGCTATGGAGCTGAGTGCAGGTGAGGTGTGAAGCGAACTACTGTCACATAAATATTGTCATTTTAAAAATTGCAGACGGATCAGAAGAAAGAAGCTCTTCCTGTACAAGACGAGTCTGATCTTGAAAAGAAGAGGAGGGAAGCTGAAGCCTTGCTTCAAAGCATGGGTTTAACCCCAGAGGCTCCTATGGGTAAGAATTCCAATAAAACATATCATGTGAATGTCCTCCCCTCACGAGGGTAGCATGAAAGCTGGATTACAACTTCATGCATGCATTTGTTGTTTGTTCATTACTGCCACAAGTTATTCAGCATAGCTTTTCAGAATTTACTGCTATGTCAGACCTTAAATTCATGGATCATATAATTGGTCTGCAATTGTTATATTGCTATGTTATTTAATGTATCATTTGGTCAAGAGTTTTAAGTTCGTTTCTTTAGAAAACTTAAGACCCTTCAGTTATATATAACTGATATGAGTAGGAGTAGGATTAATGCAAAATCAGAAGTGAATTTCAGGGTTGGCAGATAACTGTTGCTAAATATCATCCAGGCGAGTTCTTGAATACCTTAAAAGGTATTGGCGCAAAACTCACATAGAAGTAGTAACGGTTCAGTTCTTTCTGAACTGAAAATATATTTTGCATTAACAGTTAAATTCCTGAAATTTTAGACAGTTTCTTGCAAGACCTGTAGTCAGTACTATTTTTAAAAGGGAACTATGCCACTAGGGGGCATCACAGCATTGCGAGTGACTACCTAAATGCTTAAAAAGGAATGCTTTTTCTGACTTTTTAGGCTACGCCAGCTATTTTACTAGCAAAACTAAAAGTACACCTTTAAGTAGGTGTCATAAATTAAAACCTACTTTGTTACTTTAAAAAATAAGCATACCATTTAGACATGAGAGTACCATACTATAGATTGGTGAAGGGTTAAAGAACATGGAATTCAGTAGTTTTGTACGAGTAGAACTTGGTTGTTTTTGTGTGTCAAAAGAATTGTTTTGTTTTTTTAATGTTGGTTTTAGGGGTTCAGACTTTGGCTGTACAAGTCCTTCATTTTGAGTAATGTTCTTGACTTAATACAATTTGCTTAGAGTAAATGAATGGCTGGTTGCAGATTGAGCACCAGGTGAAAATGGGCCCTGGATTTGTTTAAAGGATTGGCTTTCCCTTTTCCCACTGGGTTTTCAGGTTAGGGTTTTCAGGTTAGGAAGGATAAAAAGAATCTATGAAAAGGTTTAAAAATTGGCCGTGATCCAAAAGCCCATTTTAGGTATAAGAGTGGCACCACGGGCTGAATTCAAAAGGAGAAACCTTAGTCTCTGGTACCATATAGAGATAATTGTGGATGGTCCTCTGGATCGTGATTGCATTTGGATCATAAGGGTTTTTTTGTAAAATATTGTGATTTATTTTTAGACATCATTATCTGATCTGGTGGTCCACTTACTTACAGTGAGTATTCTTATTCACTGTAGTATCGAGGCAATTCTTTGCCTATCCTTCTTCTTCTTTTTTTTGAGGAGCTATCCTGGCATTGAAATGAATAGGAGAGTTTGTGCACAGCAGAGTTCAGTCTGTTCATGGAGCTCCTATGGATTTGGGAATCTTGTGCAGTCTGTTTATGACAGAATAGATAATGTTATGTTTATGCAATTGTAGTTAGAATTTGGACTGCTGTAATGTGATTTGAACAAAAGATGTTCATAAATCAGTGATCTTTAATGTTCAAATTAACTAATACTCATTAGTTCTTCAAAACACTTAAGGCTAACTTTTATTAATTAAGTGCTAATTTAGTTAAAGCAGATGAGTTCTGCCTTGCTTCACTAACAGCCCAATCTTGAATGTATTTATGAAGGCCTGGCATACATATGAGGTGGTAGCATCCTGTTAAAAAAAAAGCACAGCAGTGGGAGGAGTTGTAGTCCAGTTTATTCCCTGATGTGCTGATTTTTCACTTCCAGGGAGGTTTTTAGCAACATTGATAATTCCAAAATGATATCCTCCATTTTACCACCTCAAGATTCTAAGTAAGCATACCACTGCATCCCAAAACAGGCTTTCTGCAGTTAATGCAAACTATCTTTTGGGGGGAAACTAATTTTTCCAATAAAAATCCCAGTGCGACACGTTGAAGATTAGGCCATTGCTCAGTTACATAACCAATAGATGGCAGTAGTAACCAGTTGAAATTGTAGCAAAGAACTTCATTCAGCATAAATCAAATACACTGTCTTAAAATCCTCGAACAATGAGTTGAGTTGGTATCCAGCATTGCTTGTCAGTACTCATTTTTTCATCTTGTAACATGGCACAACAGCACATCAAAACCAATTTTCAACTTTTGCCAGTGGTTTGAGCTCCACAATAGGATTAGGTGTTTGCTTAGATATACTTCCATGTAGCTTAAGCCTGTCTTTTAGAATTCTGAAAATACAGCATAGTATAGTGGTGCATGCTTAGGCAACAAATTGTCTACCACTCTTATTTGGTCTGAAGACAGTAAAAAGGCTTTGGAGGATTTTTTTTTTGAAAAGGTAAATCATAATTAGAAATTATCACTGAGATTTTTAAAAAAGTTTCAATTCTTCTAAATAGTTCAAACACCAGATCTGTAGTTACGTTCCATTACATTTTCCCTTGCTTCAGCATGATATATAATGATATATTTTCCCTTGCACCTTAAGAAACTTCTCAATGAAAAGTTGTTTACTGTAGGTGTTTTGATTTGTCTTTATGCAAAACTGCAGTTGTCATTAGGGATGTGCAGATTTGCGTATATTGGACCCCAAAAATACTGATGTTTCCCGATATTCCCGAATCCCAATACCGGTATGGTATTTGGTAATATTTGGAAATCCCACTTTTTTTAGGGTTCATTATACCCTATGGGGACCATTAAAGTCAATGGCAAACCTATCCTGGGATATATACAGTGGTCTGGGGGAGGGGATTGAGATAGAGGCACCAAATTTTCAGCATAGTTACTGAAGCCTCTCCTCAAAAGAATCCTCAAGTTTCAAAAAGATTGGACTGGAGGATCCAATTCTATGAGCACCCAAAGAAGGTGCCCTCATCCTCCATTGTTTATAATAGGGGGAAATATCCAGGCTATACAAGCCCAGCAGAATGTCCCAGAGAATCTCTGCAGTAGAAAATGAAGTGTGTGGGGGGGCATTTTTGCAAGGCCAGCAGCAGAACCAGTGCAATAGTGCCCAGCAGCACAACCCAGTGCCAACGTACTAGTATCCAGCAGCAGAACCAGCAGAACTTTTTAAAAGTTTAAGGCTCTTTATTAAACTTCTTCTGACTAGATTCTTTTGGAATGAGACTGATTTCCTTTATGGAAATGCAAGAGCACCCTCCTGAAAACTGAAAAACTACAGGACAACCTAAAGGGAAATTTGTCTAAAAGTGCTTGCTTTCACTGAAGCTCAAAAAGCCACACGCTGCTTTTAAAAAAGTTAATCTAGGCCAGGGGTGTGAAACATAAGGCCCAGGGGCTGGAACTGGCCAGTTCAGGGCTCTTATGGGGCCCATGAGCAACTGGTGCAAGGGAGGGAGTACTACAGGGGAGAGTGGGCGGAGCCACGCCATTGTGGCTTCAGCATGGCAGAACAATCTCATCTGCAGCAGTCAAGCATCATGGGAACATCTGCCCAGCGTTGCACTGCTGGCTCTCCAGTCTACCTATGTGGGTTTTCCTCTGCACCCCCCTCCCAGCCCATGGGGCCTTACGGTGAGGATACACCAACTCAGACCTTACCAACTGCTGTCCTTTATACAGTTTCTATCTCCGGTACCTGGCATTACGTTTTAAGGCACACATGGCTGGTCTGACAAAGTGACATTTATGTCAGATCCAGCCCTCATAACGAATGAGTTTGACACCTCTGATCAAGGCTGTTATACCACTGTTTTGAAGAAACACACAAGCTTATGTCTTTTGATATCCTCCTAGCACTGACCTAGTTAGGGAGGAACTAAAGCCCTATGTTCAAATTTAATTAAAAGTGTTTAAAAGTTAAACAGTTTCTAAAACAGACTTTTATTATTGAAAGCCTATTTAGCAGCACCTAAGTATTGTACTCAATAGCCCTTGAAACAAGAAGCACACACCTAGAACACAGAACAGTGAACCTCAACACCCACTTCCCCCAGAAAAACAACCTTCTAGAAATTAAAGGGAAGAAATACCGGGGGGGGGGAACTACTGGGGGAAAAGGTGGGGAAAAGAGCTTAAGATAGAAGAGAAAGCAAGTAGAACCTAAATCAAAAGTCCCTATACACACACACACACCCCAGACCAAATAAAGAAAGGGGTGGGGAGCAGAGGAAACAAGCAACAAAGCCTCACCCCCCAACTTCCAAAAAAAGAGAAAAAGAAAAAAAACAGCAAAGGTGGTGAAGGAGAAAGAGAGAGAAAATTCAAGCAAAATAATAGATTTTTTAAAAACCAGGCAGAACCCCCCACACACACAAGCCCCCCCAAAAAAGAACCAAAAATGAATAAGTTGCCCAAGTTTAAAACCAACTGCAAAGATTCAAAGCCAAGAACTAAAGCAGAAGGAAGGATCCCTTGGCCTCCCCCGGACACACAACCTCCCACCAGGCCCAGACAACAACAAAACTCCACAAAAATAACTGCAAGCCGCAAAGCCAGAAGAAACTAAAACCTAAGAATAAAACCAAAGGGAACAAACAAAAAAAAGGCCTGAGGCCCTTGACCTCACCCCCCCTCAACCTACCACCCACCAAGCCCAAATAACAACAAACAGCTAAATAAGAAACCTTTTTTAAAAAAGTTGTTCAGTCAAACCAATCACTATCTTCAGTCTTCTCCAGACAGGCAGGATCTTATCTGAAGGCCACAGCAGAATCTCTCTGGCAGCTAAAGCCAGTGCACACACTCCAAACCTTTCTCAACAATGGAGTCTAGCGCAACCAGACTCTTCCTTTTAAGCTCTTTGCCCATGCACAGAAGAATTTGTTTAAAAAAGAAAGCAGTGTTCCCCCTAGCCTGAAATCTTATTTGTCAGTTTGCCACTTCTCCTCCCCTCCCCCTCCTGTTCCCTGGGAAATGGATGAGGAAAGCAAGGTAGTTACTTAGTTGGGCTTGACATTTGACGCCAACAACTTTGCAAGTTGCAAACCTGCAATGCAATGCCATTTGCAGAAGCAATGCAATGACTGGCTCCCTGTCAGGTAGCCCTGCCATTATGGAAGGGTGGGAGGTGGGCTATGATGGATGACAGGGAGGGAGGTGGGCAATTGGCGCCTTAGTGGCGTACCAGACGGGAGGTTGGAATCCGGGAGTTGTTGATTTACACCTCGGGTGTGAGAATGGAATGTGGCTTTTATTTTATTATCTCTTTGCAGCCCAGACGTTCTGACCTTGGCAAGTCGGGCTGTGAGCTCTCTATCGCTGGCATAGATGTAGCAGCTGTGGTTAATGGGGGCGGTGGGAAATTCATTAGCTTAGTAACTTTCGATTTCCCAGTCGCATGGTATTCATTGTATGGAAGAAGGGGGGGTCCCCATTCACCCCCTTTCCCTGTATAACCGCTTGCTTTCTGTAACCAAGTCATTCTGAACAAGAGACCTGTTTCAGTGATCTATCTATTGCAGCTTAATAAACGCTAACCTTGCTTGCATCAAAAGGTCTGGTGTTTGCTGACTAAGTTAGGACTTCTGACACTCCCCCTATGGTGCTTTTGCCATTGGGCTGCAGAGATGCCTCTTCCCCCTTCCTCCTGTTGCCCAGGAAACCAGAGCGAAAGGTTGGAAAGTGCCCAGAGGAGAAGTGGAAGTTAACTTTGTAGCCCTTTAAACCTCTCTGCCACCAGCTACTCGGTTTAGCTGAATATAGCCGTGGAAAAAATCGGTTTTATTCAGGATCAGCCATTCTAGCGGCTGGTCAGATTCTCTGATCTGTATTCAGCTTTTAAAAAACCCTGAAAAATACCAGTAAGGTAGTTTCCGGGGTTTTTTTTTATCAGATACAGCCAAATGCACACCCCTAGTTGTCATACTAGCAAGACTTTAAATGACCTAAAATGTATGCACTTTAAATGGGATGTTTCATAGATCTGAATTCCGTGACTGTGGACAGACAGCATTATTTGAGGTTACATGCTGCTACTTTTATTTTTCATCCATGTGATAACACATGACACAAAATGTTGACAAACAAGCTTTCCCTTAAGAGTTTTTTTTAGAAATTGAGAATAAAACCAGTCAAATCCTGGCTTAGCTGAACAGAACAGTCTTCAGTGAATAGTTATAAATTTATAACACTACTGGGGGGACATTTCATGTCCCTCCCCCATCACTGGAATTACAAAATGCAACAAACTCAAATTCAATATATTTTTAATTTGTTTTAATTTCTGGGTCGCCAGCTTGTTAGCTTAGCATGAAGACATTTTAATGGCATCTTCTTTATTTCCAGCATTTTGTGCAAATTATATTTTTATGTAACCCCAAATGCATTAAATGCCAAGAACTGCATGAGTCTCCAGCATGGAATGTTAACATTGTCTTTTCCCCTTTTTTTCTATTACTCATTTTCATCCATTTATTTTTTTGTTTGCCATCACTTTTTAATGCTTCCATGTTAAAATTAATTTGGAAACATCCTAAGCTGTGCAACCTCTACGACTAGTAACAGCGGATACCTGTCTGTTTCACTATTTAGTCCCTCCTCCAATGTCTCCATCTTCCAAATCTGTGAGCACACCAAGTGAGGCTGGAAGCCAAGATTCCGGGGACGGTGCTGTTGGTTCTAGGTATGCTGTTTTAAAGATTTCAATGCTAAATATCGTGTGGTCTCGTGAGTGCAGTATAATATTAGGATGGATGGCATTACATGATTGAATAAATATGTTCTTCAAAAATTTATGGGCATGATCCCTCCCACTGTACCACAGGGCCCATGGGAATACTCCTTCCTGCCTTTGTTTGGCACATGCTGGTCATTACCCAGAACAGGAATTCAGTAACCTTCCTATTAACCTATCCAACATTAGCTTTCCAGCTCAGAGGTACATCCAGGAATGTACCAAAGCTGAAAGCAAGTTCTTTGCTATAGCCTGGGGGTGGGGGCCGGACTGGGAAACTTGAAGCATGCTATCTTTCCATTGCAGGAATGGTAGGTGTGCACACACAGAGAAGGTGAGAGGTACCATGCCCTATATTTTTATTGTAAAGCAGCTTGAAGATTCATTTAGTTCATCTACTGATGTGTGTCTAATAATAAATCCCGGAGAGCTACTCAGTTGAACAATGTTTTAATTTAGATTCCTGTGTTCTGGACTTAAATATTGAGACTTTGAGAGAAAAAGGAAGTCAGTAAAACTTAACAGCACCACAACTTGAATCTGTTACGTATTTGTTTGTAATATGTCTCGGAAATCTCTGTCTGTGATTGGTTTTACAATGTAAAAAAATATGATGTTCCTACACAAATTGATACTTCTCTGGTGGACTGAGGATCAGAAGCCGAGGTAGGCAATTAGCATAGCCACTGGTGGTCCACACAGTCAGTTGGCCAGTGCTTTTACTGAATCCTATATTGCCCCATGTAACATCCAGTCAGCTCTGCACTTGAGGTTGATTGAATTTAATGAAGGCTGCTTCATTCTGGTCCGTATAGCCCTAGTCTGTTCAAGAAGGATCCTTGTTGGCACTTAGACTTAGTTGGTTCTTTGACCTTCCTCTATGGCTACTGTGCATTTCTGAACTTTGCTTTCTTTTTTTAATGGACATGATGTCACTGAACCTTTCAGTTGTTTTACAGTCAGCTGAAACACAAACAATGTTTACCATGTTCCCAGTTTAGCCTTTGTTGTAACACGAATGTGCTGTATTTATTTTCTATAGTTGGTAATGGTTCTTGGTTTTCATTGTTGCAGCCTGTGCTTTCGCTTTGGGGTGGGATGTTTCTTTTGGGGGGGGAGTAGGAATGGGCTGTGCAGAACTCACGGACTTGTCAGAGGGTGGGTTAGCACCAGCTGGCTCAGTAAAGCAATAGATTGTTGACTGCCAGTTGCTGTGTAAGAAGACTTTCTTTTTATTAACAATAAGCCCCCAGGCTTGCTGTCACATGAGTAAACACATGTTAAAAATGTACTCTGTATCTTCGACTGTGTTTCATATATGACAGCTCTGTGTCCTTTCCAGAAGCTGTGTTTCCATAGTGTGTGCATTGTGAGAAAAAGGTATGCAGATACCAAGTTCATGTTGATAGGTATCCAATTCTGCTGCAGGTTATAAAGCTTTAGGGCTATACTGTATGACAGCACAAAATAGAATCTGAGAATCTATATGTCAATCTTTACGGATTTGCACAGATTCATTTTTCAGCATAGGGATCTGGGACTAGATGAAATCATGTGCAGATCAAATGAAAGCCATTCAGTTCTTGTTTTATGTTTATGAGCATAGGTATAGGGAGCTTCATTTAGACCAGAGGTGTCAAATTTATTTGTTACGAGAGCCAGATCTGACATAAATGTCATTTTGTCGGGCCGGGCCATGTGTGCCATAAAATGTAATGCCAAGTACCAGAGCTAGAAACTATATAAAGGACAGCAGCTGGTAAGCTCTGAGTTGGTGTATTCTCACTGCAAGGCCCCGTGAGCTGGGAGGGGGGGTTCTGAAGGAAAGCCCAGCAGCGCAGCACTGAAGACCCAGCAGTATAGCACTGGGGTGACACTCCCATGCTGCTTGACTGCTGCAGATGAGGTTGTTCTGCCATGCTGAAGCCACAATCGGAGTGGCTCTGCCCACTTTTCCCCAAGCAGTCTCTGTTTCCTCCCTTGCACTAGTTACTTGTGGGCCACATAAGAGCCCTGGATGGGCCAATTCTGGCCCCTGGGCCTTATGTTTGACACCTGATTTAGACCATGTAAGGATGATTTTTTTGAGGGAAATGGTTCTGTAGTAGTGTGTGGGTAAAATGGCTTAGAGGAGAATGATTCAAGTCACTGAATCCCCATCAGAGAGAAAAGTGGGATATATATGAAAACAATATCTTGCAAACTTTTAAAAAGCTTAGAGCATTTCGGGAGAGGAGCAGACATGTTGGGGAAACAGTACTGAGGGGGAAGGGTTACGAACCTTCTTTCTTTGTTGTTTTTCTGACCAGTTGCTAGCTGTCCTGTGGCAAAAAAAAATGCAGGATAGGAATAAATAGTTTTACGGTGTAGAGTAATAATGGGGTGGGTCCCCTCAGGGTTTTATATCAGGGCTGTTTATTACGGATGATTAGCGAAGATAGCTAAGTTAGCACCAAACTATGTTGCGGTGAATGAAATCCAAAACTTACAGAACTCCAGGAGAAACTCTCCAAATTGGTGACTGGGCAAAAAAAGGTGAGTGAGATTTAGTATAAAGGTCAAACAGAGTACGTTTGGGGGAAAATAACTTCACTTATGTGTCAACAGTTGTCTGAATTGTTTACGGTTACCTGAAGAGGTCTGTGATGAACTTCACTGAACACATCAGCTCAGAGCTTACTATATGGGAGCTCCATGATTAAGCTCTTGTGTGTTTTGTATTAAAACTGAGAAGACCTGATTCAGTTTGAGGTCAGAGTGACAGAAGAGGATGAAGAGGTGTTTAATTCTTTTTCCATGTACTGTTACTTTAAACAAACCAAAACAGTAGAGATCTTGATCACAGATCTTCCATGTTACACGTAAATGAGCGCTCAGTGTGTGGTGACAGTGAAAAAGACAAACCCAGAGTTAGGAATTAGTAGGCAAGGCACTGAAAAATTGTAGGTGTCATAATGCCTTTGTGTAAATCCAGTGATACGACTGCATTTTGAGTATCAGGTACAGTTTGAGTCATATGATGGAGAAAGTGTACAGAGCAATAAATGAGGATAAAGCACCTTCCCAGTGAGGAAATTCTTAAGTATTTTTTTTTAAGCTTGTATCAAAGTTGATTAAGAAGTTTAGACATTATCATGGTTTTAGAACTATGCATGTCTGGAGGAGAATAGATGAGAGAGATTTTTTATTTTCATCTCATAGTACTGGAACTCTAGGGTCACCCAGTTAAATTGAGTCAGAAGGTTCAGAGTGGGCAAAAGAGAGTCCTGTTTCACACAATGCATGATTAACATATGGAATTCACAAATTAAGAGTGCTTTAAACAACTTTATGGAGGATAGGTCTAACTTTATGGAGATTAGGTCTAGCTATAGCTATGGTAACTGCATAGAAGTTGGAGGAGGAGGAGGCAGCAGTGGTGGTGGTGGTGGTTGCATATATACCCTGCCCTTCACTCGGAGTCTCAGAGCAGCTTACAATCTCCTTCCCCTTCCCCTACCCACAACAGACACCCCGTAAAGTAGGTGGGGCTGAGAGAGCTCTTTCGAGAGCTGCTCTTTCAAGAACAGCTCTGATAGAATAATGGCTTGCCCAAGGTCATCCAGCAGCTGCTAGTGGAGGAATGTGGAAACAAACTCGGTTCTTCCATATTAGAGTCCATGCACATAACCTCCATTTGTAGAGCTAGTAAAAGGGGGAGGGCTATGGCATCTGTTTTGTCTGTAAAAGGTACCAAGCATCTCCCTGTAAAAGGTGATGCCTGCCCGAGACCCTGGAAAGCCACTGTCCATCAGAGTAGACATTAATGACCTTGATAAACCAAAGGTCTGCCTCAGTATAGGACAGATTCTCATATACTTTGAATACCAGCTGCTGGGGACTTAGAATACGTGAGGTCCTGTTGCTTTCATGCCCTGTACGTGGGCTTCCTCAAGGCATCTGACCAATTTTAGAACCAGGACACGGAAACAGACTATAGCTCTAAGCTAGAAGGTCTGTTTTTATATTGTTACAAGATCTGTATTTTGAAGAGCAAGGATGAAGAATTCTGGGTTTAGAGGCTATCTCAGGCCTTTCCTCTTTTCCCTTTGGCCCTTTTACAGTGCCCTGTGCCACTAATTCAAGTAATTTTTCAGGGTAGAAGAGCCTGGAAGGTTTCCCACCAATCTAGTCCCTGCAGCAACATTTGCTCCCTGAAACTTCTTTGCACCCAGCCAAGGTGGAGGGAGGCAGAGGGACTTCTTGTGCTTACCTTTATACTTGAGAGAATATGGGAGCATTCTTAACTTAATTCTACTTAGGACTATTCAATGAGGCTTCCTCCCAGAAAAAGAAAATGTTCTTAGGATGGCACTGCATTTGTGTGTTTATCTGTTGACTGCTGGTGAATTTAGGCTTGGAATAATTAATATTTTTAACCTCATCTGTGGTAACAGTGTCAGTTCAAAGCAACGTGTAATCAAATTGGTTTTATTTCTCAGCAGTACACCTGAGTTGATTTTCTAGTTGTATAAAAGTAATTTGATTACCTGCTTAATATCAGCACACAGTCCATTTATTCAGGATGTGTATATTCTCACAAATCTGATTCTGCATGACTCTAAGCTCATAACATAATATCTGTGTGCAGGGCTTTTTTTGTAGAAAAAGGCAAGCAGGAACTCATTAGCATAATAGGCCACACCCAGCAGCAGAAACTCATTAGCATATTAGGCCATACCCCTGGCAGCACAGCTCATTAGCATATTAGGCCACACCCCCATGCCTTCCCTTGGCTTGCCCGGGCAAGCTGCCCCTTGAAGGGAAGTTTAAACTGCCTTCCCTAGGCTTGCCTGGGCGCCCCATGGTTGTGGGGAGCCCAGGCAAGCTGGCCCTTGGATCCTTCGAGGGCCCCCTGGCCCGCCCACCTTGGAGTTGCTGGTGGGGTTGCTCTCCAGGCCTTCCCTCTGTAGCCACGCACACAGAGGTTTTGGCTGTAGTGGGCGTGGCCAACTCTGAAGCCAGATGGAACTCGGTTCCTGTGTGTTTCTGCCCCAAAATAGCCCTGTCTGTGTGCAAGATTGTGTTTTCCTTCTTGTATGGTAAATTGTTGATAAAGTGTAGAAAAAGTTATTTTGTCATTAGGATTTCTCATATGCTTATCTAAAATTGCTTTGATTAATCCTCCTAGCATTGCCATTAGACCGCAAGCCTAAATAATATAAAAAGTCTAACTTGGTATCCTGTATAAGATGGAAGGGCAGGGTTAAAAATGTATTGAATAGATAATGCATTAAATTTAATGTATAGTATGTTAATACCTACTACTTGAGATCCTTTGTAATATAAAGTTTCCTTTCAAGCATACTTATTAAGAAGTAAATCTCCAACTCCCTAGGACTCACTTCTGAGTAAGTGTACTTAGAATGGATCTCTTTTAGCAAGCTGTTTTCTGTGACATTGACTGTCTTAAGTTGGCTTTAAATTAAATGACATTTATAAGCCCAAGGCAGTGCTTAACCCATAATTATAGCAATGTCACATCTTGGAAACACTAGCAGTAGTATATCCCAGTGGACAAGCATTTTTTCCTGTACCCAAAGGTTTATGTGTTGACTCATTTCCTCTACCAATATGACAATTTCCTGAACATATTTAATGCTTGGGGCAAGACTGCGTTGCGTTAACACACATAATTTCAGATGACTCCACAAAAGCTGTGTAGCTTTAAATGAAGTTGTTAATTTGTGTATGTGTTGTTAATCTCTTCCGTGATTGTCTTGTGAGGTTTCTTTTGTGTGCTGTCCTGCAACTCAAATTTCCATCTTTAAACAACCAGACACATCTTTTAATTGCTGGGGATATGAGTTGATTAAAGGAATCTTAGTCCATTAATTATAACTTTTGCTCAATCAGTTGATTAATTTAGATCTGTTAACATTTGAGTATGAATAGCAATACTTGAAGTAGAAAAAAGTCTATGTTCTTCCTTCTGTCAAGTCCCATCTTAGAAGAGGGATCGCCAATTATGTGTGAAGAATTAGGGGATCCTCTTCTAAGGTAGCACTTGCCATATGTGAATTTTGTAAGTTCTTGCATTAGAAAACAGAAATAATTTAAAAGCTTTCTACCCAATTAAAAAGGCACCATCTTTTTAATTGATTGAAAGGTCGGTAATCAGTTAATCTAACTGATTGATCAACTAAATGTTGCAGTCATACTAATTGCTTTGAATTGTGTGTTTTAACAGTTATATTTATTGCGTGTATTGTTGTAGCACTGAACTTTCAGTCAGTTTCCACTAACTGCTGTTGTTTTGTTTCTGATGCCATGATGTGACTGTAAACTTACAATAGCTTTCACATTTCATAGAATGTTCCTGCTTTACTAATCTCTGACCTTTTTTGCTAATGCTGCATGGTTGTTCCTTCAACCTCTGTTATCAGGACGCTGCATTGGGATACTGATCCATCAGTTCTTCAGCTCCATTCTGATTCCGATCTGGGGTACAGCAGAGATTTATTATCTTCCATCTTTGTGTAAAGATAAATGTTTTTATAATAATGCACTTCTGAAAATATATTAACATTTTAAAATGGCTTTTGCTATGAGCCATTAATGCTGTGTTCATGCTATCAGAATGTAATATTCAGTATATCAGTCAGCTGCTTCAGTACTGAATCCCAAAACTATGTTTTAAAAGGGGGGAGGACTGTGTCGATTTGGATGGGGAAGCTGTTCAGCAGATAACTGTGCAAAAATTGTTTGTGTGCGTGCACTTTTGGGCTGCCATCTGGGAAATTGTATTAGGATCTTAAAGATCCTTTATAAAGGCTCGTTCTTTAACATTCCATTTTAATGATATTTTATATATGTACCCATTAAGCAAATTGTTCTAGGATTACTAAATCTAAAGCCAGTTACATTTGATAATAAATTTTTGTTAAATCCCACTGATTTCTATAAAGGGCACATTCTGTCCCCTAGCAATATTTTTCCTTTGGTATAGATTTGTAGTGTGTTCCCACTCCAGTATAGCATAGACTGATTAGACTGAATTGCAGTTGAGATATCTGTTGGAAGCAACAGTGTAGACAGCATCAACAATGAGGTATAAATGGATTCAAACCTCAGTTTAGCCCTGAATGGTTTGTCTAAGGTCACACATTTGTAATATGGCATAATACTGGCCTACTTCACTCAGATAATATACATTAAAGGCTTTGAATAGTTAAAAAGTAGTAAATAGACATTATTATTCCATTAACCCTAGGTGATGGATATTACTTCAGAACTTTTTATGCAATCAAAGGAAAATGTGTTTTTCTTAGGAATATTTATTGGGAAAACATGATCTGGATCAAATAATTTCACTGGAATCTCAAAACATATAGATTGCACAGTCTACTGTGCAGTGCAAATTACTTGCTTTCCTGTTCTGTTCATAACTGCAGTTGCTTTATTCTGACATGGAAAAATCGTTAAAAGTTAAATCATGAGTTGCAACTGTGTAATGTTAACACAGAATTCATACATTTTGTGCTGTATTATGTTGCATTATGATGACAAACTTTTGTTTTTAAGCAAGCATTGGTCGTGAGAGCCAGTGTTTTTGCCAACTTAGGGAGTCACATAGGAAACCAAAACTTACCACAGATTTTTTTTAAAAAATCTTCTTTTCTATATAGTTCAAACTGTTTTTAAAAACAGAATCATTCATATTTCCCTGATAGTTTAGCTTAATGCTTGTATATATGATGAATCATGAATTGCCTGTCTGTACAAAGTCTGAAGTTTTGTGTAAGTGAAACAAATTGTGATTCTGTTTAATATATGACTTCTGATTTCTTTATTCACTTTCTTTAGACGTGGGCCCATTAAACTTGCGATGTCAAAAATTACACAAGTTGACTTTCCTCCTCGAGAAACAGTCACGTATACAAAGGAAACCCAGACACCAGTTATGACTCAGCCAAAGGAAGGTGAATATCTGTTTCACTTATACTATTCATCCTTTAAAAAAAAAAAGAGTATAAAATCAGGATAAGATGTTATGCCACAAGAAATAAATCCAGAACCTTCAATTGGATCGAGTGCAGGAGGGGTCCAGGAACAGGCTGGCAGGGGGGCATTTAGGTCTGCTGTGAGAGGGGGGAGGTACAAAAGTCATGCTCCCTGGGCCTTGTACTCATGGAAATGCCTGGCTGGATCCATCCCCTCTCTTGCAAAAAACCTCCACATAAAAATGTTTGCAGGATAAGTAATTACAGTTGTCACGGTTTCTTTTGGATTTCATTTGGATTCTTCCTTCTTTAGGTGTTCTGATCACATCTGGTTCTCTATTTTGTCAAGGAAATGCTTTCTAATAATGTTTTGTAGGGTTTCTTTCACACGTTAAACAGTGGAGCCAAAAATGATAGCTGTGCAAAGGTGGCATACACATGTGCCCATGAGAACAAGCATCGTGATCCTTGCTTTCTTTGAAGTTTTTTTTTTTGGGTGGTGGCGGGGAGGTTGCAGCAGTTCTGGCAGCTTAAGGGGCCTTTTTCTTAGACGTGAGTAAAAATCTCAAGGCTGAAGCTGCACAGACATGACTGTCATCTATGTGCATCTATAACTTCTTTGGTTCCTGGCTTGTGTTTCTGTAACTAGTGAAGGAAGAGAAGAAAGTTCACTTATTGTATGTGTTTTCTTTAAGGCATATATCAGTCAACTGGTTTGGTTGGGGGGGGAGTGCAGCTGTTATCAGCAAATTTTAAATTTTGCTTAACCAGTTTGTCGATGTGAAATGTGTTTTAGTAGTTGAAATCACTTACCTCACTTCTCCCTCTCTTTTTATGTGATTATTAAAAGTGTGGGGTTGTAGTTGGAACATATGATAGTAACACCATACTTCCTGATTAAAAGTTCACAACTTTTATTTCAGATGTTCTTACAAGCTTTGATGTGCCTTCAGAAGATTCAGGCTATTTGACAAGAGCAATGCGAATTTTAGCTAAACTTGTTTCCAGCTTTATCACATAAAGCACCAAAAATGCTACTTTATAAGAATATTCTGATCTTAGTGTGCTGTAGTTTCAAGCTAAAAAACAAGTTCTGTGACTACCTGTCCTGGGGGACATACTCTAAATCTGCATACCCTTGATCTATTGAGAATGTCTGCAGAAGCACCAGGATGCAGGCTTGAAGCAAAATACCGTATAGTGCTTCTTATAGGTGCAAAGCATGATGACATTGGCTGCAAAAATACAGATCTGTTTCTGGAATAAAAAAAAATTATTAGAAAAGTCCTGAAGGATAGATTCATTAGTAACCATCTCATGCTCAGTGCCCCTAAGTCTGTTACTGTTGGATGTCAGAAATGAACAACTGGAGGGAAATCACTCCGTAATTGCTCTGTTCCATAGGCAGTCTGAAGCATCCATTTCTTGACATGGCTGGAGACAGATATTGGGTTGATAGGCTATTGGTCTAGCCCAGTATGACCATACTTATGTTCTTAACCACAGTCTGTCCATCTAATTCTTTGCAGACTGCTCCCACAGCAATACAGCATTTCTGGACAGAACCCAGTGTGTTAACAGAACCTTGCATATATTCCTGTCAGTCCTGCATTCTGAAATAAGATGCCATTATCCCAGAATGTGAATCAATAGTCTCAAGGGAATGAGTGACTAAAATGCGATGTTGGTCCTCATTCTTTCTTAGTTACTTGTGCCAGGCTGTTTTGTAGAGCTGTGTCATAGATGGAGCCTGTGATGTCCTCTGTGCCCATAATACAGCAGTGTTCACTGTGTCAGTTCCATCATTATCTTTGTTTTTCCTCTGTCCCTATGAATTGAAAAGTACACCGAGTGTCTAGATTAAGTAATCGCTGGATTAAGTAATCATTGGATGTTGATGTGTACATTTGAGGGATTCAAAGTGACTTCAGATTGCCTGCCAGTTATTCACTGATATCAATAACAGACAACTAGGTTTCTGTTGAATGAGAGACAAAAGCTGTTACCTCGCAATGTTACTGACAGATGTCACTGTAAAACGCAGTGATATGCAGGACTCCTAACAGTAAGGCAAAGAGTGCTGCTTTTTATATGCGTTATAAACAAAAGCCAGTTGGTGATTCTGAACTGTGTCACCATCGTGGCTTATTTTAATCAGCCTTTTAAAGAAGTAGTCATGCTTTCCTAAGGCTTATCTCTCCTTTCCTTCTTTTAAGAAGTCAGGATGTGGGTCCCCCTGGTACTAGTATAACTTTTGAAAAAGTGTCTTGAATAGTACAGTATTTCTTACAGCGATGTCATTTTTAAGAAATATATATTTTTTATTCTGTACCTGCCTAAACTATCAAACAAAATACAGATAGCAAATGTGATCGGAAGACTCCTTCAGCTTAACAAAAGCCACCCATTTCACAGATGATTTAACTTTGATTAACCTACTCTGCAGCAACAGATTACACAGACAACTGGAACTTCACTCTCCAGTGTTTTTGCTGGGGGCTGTCTAATTTACAGCCCTGCTTTTCTTTCCATCTCGCCAAAATACATCACAATTTTGATGTTAACGCAAAGTAAAAATTCACTGGTTCATTAAACCTAGATATGCCATTCATTGACAAGGGATTTGGCATTTTCGGAGTAACTGGTACTTTTATGCATTCTTTAATGCTTATCTTGTAACCTTAGATCCTCTGTCAAGGAAAAAAACCCATGGAGTTAGCCATTTAGCATATTGTAATGAATATTCATCAATAAAATGATTTGACGGACAGCTCCACTTCCCATTGTGATGTTCTTGTGTAGCTATTAAAAGTTTTTCACATTAGATTTTAAAGAAACTGAAACAAATAACATAGTAGTGCGATACTGGTATAAATCATAGATATGAATCACAGGTAGGATAAAGTGGTGAAAGGATAAAGCTGGAAATGGGAGCTTCTCAAAAGACGGACTCTAACAGAATCCAAAACTAATATAGCTGCCCCATCCTCTTATAGGAGATATTGAACGCTCTGCTTTATCTGGCACAATCTGATTTGCATTTGTAGTTCATATTGCACTATTATATTTGCAGCATTTAATACTAGGAAATACAGATTTAAGAGTCTGAGAAGAGAGAAGTAAAATGTGCGTGTGTGTCTGTGTGTGAGAGAGGGACTTGGTCACTAATAGAGAATTGCTTTGGGGAGCCTGTATTTTTGAGTGAAGAAATTGGCAGATATGACAGTTGATCACTGGGCTTTCTTGTGGCGGCAGTGGTTTGATTTTACATCTTACTGTCAGTGGGTGCATGGTGCTTTAAAAGTTTTTTTAAAAAGGGTAAATCCTGCTCCATCATATTCACAATTTAAAACTGGGCTTGGGTCAAACTGCCTGTGACCCAGGAGCCTCATGATCAGGATCTGTTCTTTCTGCTTTAAAGTTAAAAGCCAGTGCACGGGTTTGGGTTTTGTTTTTACTGTTTTTAACTGTGATGTTTTTACAATCCTCTCTTCTCCTTTTCATACAGAGCTGTTAATTCAATTACACATTACATAGTTTATAAGGAGATAAAGGTTAAGGGACTGTGCTGAAGAGTTTACAGAAGAAGTGAGCTTCAAAGAAAGACTGAGAGGGAGGCATTGTTATAGGTGTTCAGGAAGTGGGGCTGTGGGCATCAAGGGTAACAAGGCCGAGAAGGTGGTAGTCATTTATGTGAGCCGCGTGAACAGTTGCGTGTAGAAGAACTGAAGAAGTCTCTGTGTCAGATAAAGAGGAGAAAGAAGGCTGGAGGCCGTGGAGGGCTTTGAAGGTAAAGACCAGGAGCTTGTGCTGGATCTGGGTGGGGACAGGAAGCCGATATACACATATAAGGAGAGCTGTCGTTTTGTCAAGCCGTGTTAGTCTGTCTGTAGCAGCAGAAAAGAGCAAGAGTCCAGCAAAGAGTAACAAATTTTAGTTAAAGACTAACAGCACTTCTTCAAAAGAAGTAGTGAGCGGTGACTCATGAAAACTCACACCCTGCCATAAATTTTGCTAGTCTTTAAGGTGCTGCTGGACTCTGGCTCTTTTCTATCTTATAGGTAGACTTTTTTTTGTTCTGGAGTGTGATTCATTTGCCAGCATGCTATTAAGTGATCTAATGTAACCATGATAGGGTTAAAGTTCCTGTCATCTGTACAGTGGCACATACGTACGTCTGAAAACAAGGTGTCTTAAGTGGAGATGAGAAAGTGCCCCAGAACATCTAATGTATATTTAAGTAATTGCTATTATAACACATCCAGTATTCAAATGCAACAATAGTAATTCCTAGGGACTGACAGCAAACATGGAGTCTCGCGCGAGAAGGAATTTGGATCTCATTTGCATAATATGTGCCATCACCATTGAAAAATGTGAGGAGGGAGGGGCAACTGGCTAGATCTTTTCTCTGTAATGTATGTAAATGAAGAGGTCACTTCAGCATTTAAAGGGCTGGCCATCTGCGTTTGACAAGAATTTGACTCCTGTCACTGAAAATGGTACTTAGAATCAGGATGGTGTGGCAGAGCTGGGCGACTGGAATTTAATTTTTTGCTTTAATTGATGGCAAAGCCCAAAACAACTTAGGCGGAGGGGAATTCACACTTGTAACTCTGTGTTATTGTCTGCTGCTGCAAGCCTGCATACAAAGGGGAAAACAGTCCATGCTTAATTCAACCAAATTCTTTAATCTAGTCGTTGCCTTGTAATTTACTATTTACAATGTTGCATCTATTAAAGGAAAATTAAGCATTTATCAATTTTCCCCACCCCAGGGCTTGAGGGGGAAACCCAGTTTTGTTTGAGGCACACAACATAGATTCCCTCCGTTATCCAGTTTTTCTGATTAATAGTCCATTGTATGTACAAATTCATCTAAAAAGGAGTAGTGTCTTTCTGTTGCTCTGTGTGATTATTTTGCCCCCCCCCAAAAAAAAAAGCTTTCTTTTTTTTTAAGTAGCACAAAAGCTGTAATTGGCATGCTTTGTAAGGAAATGTCAATGTGCAAGAGAGTGGAGATCACTAAGAATTCTTTTACGCGTTCTTTCCCCTTTGCACCACCGCCTCCTCAGCAGGGTCACTGAGATCACTAGCTTTTCTTGAAATGGCCATTTTCACTGGCAGGTGCATTATACCCTGTATTTTCAGATTGTTTTTCCATTCTGAATGTTTGGCAGGTTGATTGCTCTGGCTGCATTGACGGAGAAAGGGCTGACAAATGCGGTTGGGCTGGCTGAAAAGACAGTGATTACTGTTTTCCTTTGTGGCTGATTGAGGCCCTTGAAAGGAAAGATTTTAACCTTCACCATTTGGTTCAGAAGTATGAGCATATATTGAAATCATTCATGCCATTTATCCTAGTTCTGTAAACTTGTCAGAACGTAAAAATCGCTCCATTTCGTGTAATGCGGGATTGGCACACGTCATTATCATTTTGATTAAGTTGGAGTTTGTATTATTGTGTGCATTATATAGTGTCATTTAAAGCATTTGTTCCTTCAGGTACAGTTATATTTTTATTGCCTACACTATGGAGTTAGATTCCCGCCTGCCCCCCCCAGCTCCCCCGCTCCAGCCTATCACTATGTGTGTGGTTTGGCAGCTGGTAGGCCCTACAAGCTGTATTTTTGTTTGCAGGGTAAAGGCTTGTCTGAAGACCTCCTGGAGAGCTAGTAATTGCACAGGCTTGCCATTGGAGGAAAAAAAAACATGATTGGAAGCAGTCAGGCAGAAAAATGCTGTGCCATCCCATTGCCACCTCCGAGCGGGAGAGACAATCCCAGCAGTACCATCTGGTTGCTGCTGTCTAGTCAGCTGGCCTGGCTGCTGGGACCTTGGCTTGGCAGCTGGTTCCCATCTCCTGACCACTCGGATGTCTTTTTCTTCCCATAGGTGACTTTGAACGTGGGTCACGGGGACAGCGGCAACAAACAAGTCCCCGTTGAATCCGGCCTCATTACTTGCGACGAGGCGTGCCGCAGGCTCCTGCTGCCATTCTCTCGTAGGCAGATGACAGAGCTGTTGAACCAATTAAATAAAAAAAGGTCTTTTGAGAAACTTACCCTAGGAAGCAGAGGATGGAAAGGCAGAGGAAATTCATATTCTGGAACACTGAAGTAATTGGGAGTTGTGTTCGGGGCTGCGTCATTCAGAGGCCAGAGCCTAGTAACGCCCCCCCACGCCCCCCAAGCCATACACCTTCTCAGTATTCCACATTAGCGCTTCACGATATTTGTTGTAATTAAGGAAAGCACATTCCGCTTTTAAAATGCTCATTGACAAACATGATCCGGGTAATGAGACTTGCATTTAGAATGACAGAACAAGAAAATGTAATCTGCCCGCTATTATCTTTAGCAAAATTTGCCTTTCTGACTAACATCCTGAAAACTAATGCAAGCCATTTTTCCTGTGGAGGGGGGGGGCACGAGGAAAAACATTAGACACTGATGGTTTCATATCACAAGGAAGTAGCAGCTCTGTGGGCTATTTAAGATACTTGATTCTCTTTATTCGGCAGCATTAATATGTCAGCGTGTTACATAAAACTGTGTGGAGGCTGCATTTGTCTGGAATGACAAACGCTGGGAAGAGGTTAGGAATTCGAAATGGAAAGCACTGAACATTTGGAGGCTTTGCTTTAGATTTCTTGGGAATTTGGGGGGGGAAGGGTCTGTTGAGAAAATGCAACCAAAACTGCCCGGCTGACTCTCCCACTTGATCAGTGAAGTTAGATGGAATACGTGCTGTGTGTGTGTTTGTGTGTGTGTATGTATTTGGTTAAGTGATTTATACATTTAGAACTGTATTTTACGTGTAACGTCTCTGCATAGTGGTCAGAATGTTGGTGACAACTTTGCTTTCTTCAGATGAAGAAGATGAAGAGGATGCAGTGGTACAAAAACCACCAGCCGAGCCTGAAGAAGAAAAAACCTTGAGTAAAGAGGAGGAGGAGGAAGGTACAAAACACTTGACTTAGAATAATACAGAGCTCTCTTCTAAAATGCAGGCTTTACCTTGTGAGTCCCCACTGAAAATATACACAGTTCTTACCTTACAGTTTTTAAAAGGAATAAACTTGAACTCCAGTCACTATCTGTGTGTTTTAACTTTTTATGTAAGGCGCCCTGAGCCTGCTCCAGTGGGGAGGGCGCAGTATAAATCGAATAAATAAATAAATCTAAAGCGCCTAAAATCTGCACTTAAGCAGTACGGCTGTTGCAGTCACTAAAATAAATAACATTGGTTTCATTCTGGCAGTTGAAAATAAAATCCTAAGACTGTGCTTGTTTGTTTTTCTCCTCAGCTGCCCCTCACGAATTGACGGAAGAAGAAAAACAGCAAATTTTGCATTCTGAAGAATTTTTGAGCTTCTTTGACCAATCTACAAGGATTGTAGAAAGAGCACTCTCTGAGCAAATTAACATTTTCTTTGACTACAGTGGGCGAGACTTGGAAGACAAAGAGGGGTAATATGGGAGTCTGGAAATGTGTTGCTGTGTGTTGTTTTGATCTTAGTGGCAAGTGATCCTACGTCCGCCCACTTCCATTGTTTGTTCTTTGCAGGGAAATTCAGGCAGGTGCTAAGCTGTCCTTAAACAGGCAGTTTTTTGATGAACGCTGGTCAAAGCATCGGGTTGTGAGTTGCTTGGACTGGTCATCTCAGGTAACGAAAACACCATGTTGGAAGTTTTTCCCATAGAAGCCCTTTAGCAGACCACTTTCGCCCCCTCCTTTACCTGCTGTGCTATAGACATCTGTGGCGGTTGAGTAAACTAAATGCCCAGAGCTTGATTCAGTGTGCAGAAAGAAAAAAACGATGCAGCAGGCAACCTCAAGGAACCTTGCCCTAGATTAATGTGAGCTGCAAGAACTTGGTGTGCAACCCCAAATGTACCAAAGTATGAAACACAGCCTTTTGGACATGTGCTGTTGTATCCAAATATTCTTTAATATATAAGTGGCAGTAATAAGGCTGGTGGTCTCTTGATAATGAAGCTGACTTCCCCAGGTTAACCTTCATTGGACTGAGTTTACGTTTTAATACTTGGTATCTTTTTGTGTGTAGTACCCAGAGTTGTTGGTTGCCTCCTATAACAACAATGAAGATGCTCCTCACGAGCCTGATGGGGTGGCCCTTGTGTGGAACATGAAATACAAAAAAACAACTCCAGAGTATGTCTTTCACTGCCAGGTAGGATGTGAATTCTGTCTTGCTGGGCTTGGGGTTTCATGTTGATGAATCCGGACAAGAGCTGCCTGCTACTTGTCAACATAATGATTTCATTGGGCAGCCGTGAACTTTAAACTGCATGTGCTTGCAAACATAAGTTGACGGCTGAAGAATCTATTCATCTTAAAAAAAAAAAAAAAGATTTTATGTATAGCAGCCTTTTTAATATACTTTTTGATTATTGAAATCTGTACTGTGCCAGATTTTTTGTCCTGGTGTAAAAATGAAGTCTTACCTGCACTGTGTGTGTGGAGACATTTACAGGAATTATCATTTAAAATGTACAGCTAGACCTTAGACCTGTGACTAATATGTATGCAGCCTGATGATGTAAAGCAAGGTAAGTTGAAACAGATGTTTCAAGCAGAAACAGGTGAAAGTCTAAAAAGTATTAGTGGGAAGTAAATGTGTACATATCTGGTTTGCTACCTCATGCCTGAAATTGAGGCATTTTTGGAAAGTGTCATAATTCTGAAAGTTCTTTTAACTAGATTTCCCCCTCAGTAGCATTTCATGGAGATCAGTCAGCTGCAGTGGGTGGAGGGAGTCGGGAGGGTTCCATTCTGCTGGTGAGAAACTGAGACTGTGGATCCAACAACCCATAATGTGACATTGCACTGAACTGCGTGTCATGTGATATTGTACTGTTGTATAGTTTCAAAAGTTTCAGCTACCATTTTAATTACTTGTTCATTAAACTAAGTTAACTTTTCTTCCCCTTGATCCAGGCCTAAATGTCACTTGGAAAACCGTGGGTAGTCATACTATAAATAACATGTGTGTTCTTTGTTTCCCTAACAGTCAGCTGTAATGTCTGCTACATTTGCGAAATTTCATCCCAATCTGGTGGTCGGTGGCACATATTCAGGGCAGATCGTGCTGTGGGATAACCGCAGCAATAAGCGAACTCCGGTTCAGAGAACCCCCCTTTCAGCTGCCGCTCACACGGTAGGGGGTGGAAGATCTTCCACAAGAAAAGCACTTGCTTATTCACAAATTAACCCATTCATGTAGATCATTGTTGGCTTAGGGCGAGTGGTGATGATCTGTTGTTGTATTTGGAATTCGCTCATTTGGGACTGCTCTTAAAAGTGTTCTATATTAAGAAATCTTTTACAGCAGCCAGCTATATAATGTGCATCTCTTGTTTAAACCAGGAATACACAATTTTGATTGTATTAAGCTCCCCTTCAGAGATTTGTCCTGATCTAACCACCCTTTTTGCCCTGTAAATGGGTACCACTTCTCAGTTCTGTAGCATTCCCCCTCATAGTCATGAGTGTTCCTTCCAGGCTTCAAGTGCTGTAGGTTATCTGCACTTGACAGGGGCTTGTGCCTTCAAGCATCCACCCACACCCTTGTCAAGAGCAGCATTCTGCTGGGGTGAAGTCAGAATGCACAGAAGTTACTCTCCACTTGTAACAGGCAGCCTGCCTTGCTAAGCAGCTCTGTCAGCAATGCTTTGACTTATGCTTCTTATTGCACTATGTTAGCTGATCTCCAGTCCTTGCTTTGTCACAATGTTCCTCTGTCCCCCTCTCCTCCCCATTTATGGATGATCCCAAAACCAGTTTGCTGCACTGGTTAGGAGCACGGACTCTAATATGGGAGAACCAGGTTTGATTCCCACTCCTCCACATGCAGCTGCTCGTGTGACCTTGGGTCAGTTACAAGTTATTTCAGAGCTATTCTCTCAGAGCAGTTCTCTCAGAGCTCTCTCAGCCCCACCTACCTCACAGGGGAAGGAAAAGGAGATTGTAAGCCACTCTGAGACTCCTTCGGGTCTCCAATCTCTTCCTCCTCCTCTTCCTCCTGCTGCTGCTGCTGTCAGGCAGGGATCAGACACTCCATGTTAGAGAGCAGTGGGTTAAAGTATCCAAATACTCTCCTTTCTCTCACTGTAACCTGAATGGTAGTTTTAGAGAACAGTGCACTGACTCCCCCACACGCACTTTCATTGAAGTGTCTGTAAATTATTCTGAGAAACCTTTGTCAATATCCATTGTCCACTGTTTTGTTTTAGCATCCTGTCTACTGTGTGAATGTGGTTGGGACACAGAATGCTCATAACCTCATCAGCATCTCAACTGACGGAAAAATCTGTTCGTGGAGCCTGGACATGCTTTCGCAGCCACAGGTACAATAAATTAAAGTTAGTACCAGACACTGCAGTGCCGTCTGTTCGAACCATCACATGAAAGCTTGGCTATTCAGTTGCAATAATAGTTTCATAGAAGAATTGTCATGTTTACCAATTGATATGTCGTTGGCTAAATGTTGTTGCCCCGACTTGGATGGCCCAGGCTAGCCCAGCCTTGGAAGACAAGCTGAGTTGGCCCGGTCCCAATCAGCCCTAAAGCTCACTTTCCCTCAGCTTAACCTACCTGACCAGGGTTGTTGTTATGAAAAAATGGGAGGCAGGAAGGGCAGAATTCAAATGAATGACTGGTCAGAATCAGAGATAGCATGGTATCATGGATAGTGCTGGACTCAGACAAGGAACACCTTCAGTAAGGCTGAGCTAATTTTGGCGAGTCACCGGCTGTCAGTTTAACTTATTGCACAGGGTGGATAAGTTAATACAGACCACATGGGCCACCCTAACCACCTTAATGAAGAACACTGTATAAATATGTTTAAAATATTCTTTAGCGAGGAAGCTTTGAGGAAAGAGCATTGTCTGTAAAATTCTTCTTTTTTTTAATAGAGTTTTAAATTCAAGTGATATGTTAGTTTCAAGGGTTTTTCTCCAGGACGGTCCAGAGAAACAAACCCATGAGGGCCGAGCACATTTAATGTATGCTTTAATGCTTTAAACTGAAGAATGTTTCTGTAAAACTAGCTCTAGAAATTGTACTTGATTCTTTTTTTTTTTTTTTTTTTGGGGGGGGGGGGAGCTGGAGGTGAAATTCATTTTTGTCTCTTTCTCCCCAGGATAGCATGGAGCTAGTCCACAAGCAATCCAAGGCTGTCGCTGTCACTTGTATGTCTTTCCCTGTGGGAGATGTCAATAACTTTGTTGTTGGAAGTGAGGAAGGTTCTGTGTACACAGCGTGTCGTCATGGCAGGTGAATGGAATTCCATTTTAAAGCAGAAAGTGTCCTGCCCCCCCCCCACTTGTTCTGTAACATAACATGACTTCAGAAAGATTTGTTCCTTGACCGCTTGAAGATGATACCATGAGAGAACTGTGTTCTTTTTAAAAGGCATTGTATGAACTGTTAAAAGAGTATTCCAAGTTTCCTTTCTTTTGGGTAAGAATGAATTTTGAGTTTTGAAATAAAGCCCAACCATCATTTTGGTCATTTGAATTGTGGCAGAACATCCCAAACTCTTTCTCAGTTCTAAAGATAATTGTACAGTAGCATCACGCACCAATCTTAAATTGGGCAGCGGGTCTCCCGCTGTTCAATCTGTTTTGAAATTGTCTGGCTGAATCTTATCAATTGCTTTCTTAAATGAAATTGAGGCCCAGGTTTCAGCGCAAACAGACATCAGCCTGTGTTCTACAGCACTTTGGTTTAAAACTAACCCAAATTGGTAGTTCTTCCATTTAATCAGTTCTGATACTATTGAGGATACATTGTCCCTGATTTCAGACTTGAAAATTGGCCCAGGAATGTATCCTTTGGAAGCTTCATGCCCCACAAAAGACAACGACATCTTATCTTTTAACGATTCAGATATTTAGTTTAAGAAATTACGTAATTAATCAGATGGTATTGCCTTTTATTGGGGTTATCATGTCTCTGTATAAGATACATTTAATATATGGAGCTGTATCCAGTCCCACCAGTCCCTGCGCTTACATGTAAATAAAAGGACACTAAAGCTGGAGCAAAAGAAGAATAGTTTCCATCTGAGCGGCCCCCATGCCACCTCCTGTGCCATTTTTAAGTCTCTCCTTATCCTCAGGAGAAGGCTTTTTGGAGGCACAATGTACTATACCAAAAAGGGAGGGGAGCCCAAATCCAGTTGGTTCGCGATATCCAACTCATTATTTAACCCTAAGAGACACAGTGTTATTCACAACCACTCTGCTTGGACTTCTGTAGCGACATGTTAACTATGGTTTTTATAAGCAGGGAAAAGGGAATGAGCCAGGAAATTCCTTTTTCATATTTAATAGAAAAACATATCTCTAGTATTCTGTGTGAATATTTTTGTTTGGAGGAACTAAATTCCATTGTGTCTGTCTTTAAAACAGCAAAGCTGGCATCAGTGAGATGTTTGAAGGTCATCAGGGACCAATTACAGGCATCAACTGCCACGCCGCGGTGGGACCTGTGGATTTCTCTCATCTTTTTGTCACCTCTTCCTTTGACTGGACTGTAAAGCTTTGGACGACTAAGGTATCTAAATGGGTCGGGGTCTGTTTGTTTTTTAACCAAATTGGGACAGTGGGCATGTCAGTTTGTCTGAAAAGCGACATCATGACAGCCAGCTTGTGTAAATATTAAATCCAGTTCCTTGATACAAATTTTTGTCCTTAACTTTGTAGTTTTTAGCATCACCTCTGTGACACAACTTTGAAATGCAGGAGTGTGGTTACATCTAAATGTAACATGTGAACATGAAAAATGTCAGCCTTTCCCCTTATCCTTTTAATAAGTGGGCTGAGAATTTTATGAGACTGTGAATCTCCAACACTGTCTCTTATAAGCACCCATGCAGGTTCTACAGGGCTCATATACTTTCTGGCACATTCTCATTTTGGGCATCATCAAATACATTGGGTTGAATCCACTGAAGGACTCCATAAGTTCATGGAAAGGGTACCTTTGGACCTTCTGATTTTTAAAAAAAACGTTTTTCAATCCAGGTCTGCTACATATTTCCCCTTGTTTCCAAATATATTAAGATAATTTTTTTAAAAAAATATTAAAAATGGTCAGGTCTCACAATTTTGTAAGCACCGTTATTGAGGAAACCTGAAGATTATTAATTAGTCAAGCACGCTTGTGTTAGAAATAAGGCTCGAACATTGACATATTTGTTAGCTAAGGTCCTCCCAATCTCTAAGCGCATGACAGAAATTTGCTTTCTGTGGTTTCCAACGCCTGGACATTCTAGTGTCCAGCTGTTGCCCTCCCTCATGGCACACCTTTCAGGGATTTCAAAAAAAAAAAGTTTTATTTGCACTTATGATTTGTGAGCCATGCTGCTTCTCAGATTTTATGTACGGCAGTGAAATCAGGGAAGTTTTCAACGGAGATTACTTTTGTCACTTTTGTCAGGATATCTTGGTTGGGGGAGGGTGCTCTTTTTGCCAGCGCGGGAGGCCTTGCATAACGTTAGGAACGGGCAGTGCAACCCCTTCCGTTAGATTCCAGCCCAGGAGCACCTTAGAGACCGACGAGAGTCAAGCATCTGACAAAGGGAGCTTTTGATTCTCAAAAGCTCATGACCCGAAAGTCTTGTCAGTCCCTGTGGTGCTCCTGGACTCCAGTCTGGCTGTTCTGCCGCAGACCAACAACAGCTACCCTCTGAAACACTTTTTGTGTCGCTGTGTTCAGAATTACACACTGTGTGTCAGCGGTGGATATTAAAGTACAACGTATGGTTTTTATACTCTAAATTTTATCCAGTTGTCTTAAAACTTCAAGGACTGTGAAAAGTATGATCTATAAATGTTTCCCCCTCCCCTTTTGCTTCTCAGAATAACAAGCCCCTGTACTCCTTTGAAGATAACTCAGACTATGTCTACGATGTGATGTGGTCCCCCACCCACCCTGCCCTCTTTGCTTGCGTGGATGGAATGGGCAGGCTGGACCTGTGGAATCTCAACAACGACACCGAGGTGAGGCCGAGTTATGTTCAGTGTTCCAAAGCTAGTGAAAGTGACTTAGCCTCGGGAACCCTGGATTGAGTGAAAAGTCAGCATGGGGTGCGTTCAGACGCGCCGTTTGAACTGCTTTCGGCATGCTTCAGTAATGGATTTTATATCCGCGTTCACACACCCAACATTCTGTGCACCGTCCCCAGCCGTCGCTTTCTGGATCAAACCCTCTTTAAAACGGGGTATTTTGATACCACTTACCCAAGTGGTATTTTCCCGATTCTTCGTTTCGAGTCGCACTTTTCTGTCGTCTGATTGCTCCGGTGTTGAGCCACTTCCGGGTGCTTCAACCCCCTCTCCTCTGGGAAGCTGCCGCAGAAGCCTCAAGCATTTAGACGATCTCATGGAGGCCAGTTTTGGGGGTAAAAGTTTCATTTAAAGTGTTCATTTAAAGTTTAAAGGGAAGTGTGGAAATCACTGTTCTGCGCACACGTGAAAATTTTAGTTCTAAAGATGGCTGCCTGTGTGCATGCTCAAACTGAGAGGGGAAAAAACCCACCAATGCATGCTCCTGGCGGGGAGTGATGTGGCTGCGCAGCGATCCGGAACAAGAAGGTCAGTGTGATCGTGATTCTCTGGGTTAAAAAAAGAACGCATCGGACCGGAGCAATTTACACCACTCCCAGCATGCTGTCTGAACGCACCCATGGAAATGTTTTAAAAAGACAGCTATTTAGATATATAGATATCTATTTAGATATCTATCTGTCTGTCTATCTATCTATTTAGATATAGCTACATACAAAAATAGCCATCTCTAAATATTTTGTGCATTTGTTCCTTAACCAGTTTGCCAGTAGAGAGCCAGTTAGGTGTAGTGCTTAAGTGTGTGGACTCTAATCTGGGAGAACCAGGTTTTATTCCCCACTCCTCCACTTACACCTGGCTGGATGACCTTGAGCAAGCCATAGTTCTGGCACAGCTGCCCTTGAAAAAGAGCAGTTTCTGTCAGAGCTCTCTCAGCCTCACCTACCTCACAGGGTGTCTGTTGTGGGGAGAGGAAGGGAAAGGAGATTGTAAGCTGCTCTGAGACTCCTTTGGGTTGTGGAGGGCGGGGTATAAATCCAGTCTCCTCCTCCTCCTCCTTCTCTTCTTCTTCAAGGAGTGCAAATTTGGTATATGTTCTGTACCTCACCACTCAGTTGATGGAAAAGAGCAAATCTGAAACTAGTGTGTGGAAAGTCTTTTGCTTTCAAATTAAGCCCCCGAGAGCAGCTGGCCCCAGTTCGTACAGGGAGGTCAGAGGTCCATCTAAAGGGCACAAAAAAAGAATGGCGTCATATACCCTCCTCACTTAAATTGGTGTGCCGCTTCCTTCTCTCTTCATGCTTGAGTTCTTTTACCCTGGGCCCAGAATCGGACAAGTTCAGCTTCCTGCAGCTTTTACCCGCCGCCCCAGTCTCTTGACAACCAAGAGCTCATCACACCACCCGAAGTAGACATTTGCAATATCGGACTGCTGCTTCATGAATCTGCACTTGGATCTGCTCCTGCCCCGCAGCAGTAGATCACCAGCAGTGCACTGGGCACTGAGCGAAACCCAGAAGCGGCACTTGTCACCAAGTTTTTTAGACAACTGCACATTTGATGTGCTTCATACTCCTTTTGTGCAGAACATCATTCAGTCCAAGTCTGTGATGTATGTGGGGTACCTATAATAAAGTAATTTCTGCCAATGTACTTCAAGTTAAATATACACAGACAAGATTTTGTCTAAAGGAAGAAGAAATGTAACTGGGGCTGTCATCCTTGAAGACTTGGAGCTCTAATTCCTATCATTATCATCCTACACCTCATACTGGGTGTATCACAGAAATTTCAAATTCTTAAATGGTTGAATATTTTCCCACCACATGTTATTTTAGACAGCTGACCAATGTTGTCCATGCAATGTTTTAAAATCTGGGGAAGTCAAAGGTGGTAGAACTCCCAGTGCCACTATAATGTTTGTTTTAAAACTGATACAGGTGCCAACAGCAAGCATCACTGTGGAAGGGAATCCTGCTCTTAATCGTGTAAGATGGACCAATTCAGGTCGTGAAATTGCCGTTGGAGATTCTGATGGACAAATAGTGATTTATGATGTGGGAGAGGTAGGTAACATCCTTTTGAAATTACAGCCATACGCAGTATGCTCTGAATTATTTTATTTCATTCAGATAAAAGGGGCTTTTTCAGACCCAATTTTTACAGCTTAGGAATACATAACTGTGCATCAAAATAACAGCACCTTTGGCATTCTAAGAGAGCCATTTATTAGCATGAATGCAGTTTTCAGTGTAGTGGTGAGCACCCTGGTCAGCCACTAGTTTCATTGGACGATCCGTTCCACAAAGGAACGTGTAATTCCCAGGGCCCATTTCCCAGCTGGTCTGCAGCCACAGCCCACTGACACTGATGCGGCTCTTTCGCACCACTACTCTTTCTAAGGCCGCCAGTTGGTGAGGGACTAGCAGCAGTAATCAGGAGACCAGACTGGCCCAAGACCCCCAGTTGCCCAACCTCTTTAGGATTCCAGGGTGATAGTGGCCAAAGCCAGTCATCTGTTGTTGGTAGAGGGTGAACAAGTAGGTGTCCCCTACGAAGAACTCTGTTTGAAATGCACAGGACAATTCCTACTTGAGTGGGTTATTTCTAATTATATTTTTGTGGCTTTTGCTCTTCTGTTTTTGTTCCTTGCTATTTCAAAAGTTTATTTTTTAGGATTGGGAGACTTTCCTGTGTTATCCATTTATGTTGAGATCCAGAGAGTGGGAGATCTTGAAAACAGGCTCAGTAGACTGTCCCATCACCAAGGCCCTTTTTGTAGAAAAAGCCCAGCAGGAACTCATTAGGGTAATAGGCCACACCCAACAGCATAAATTAGCATGTTAGGCCACACCCCATGTTACCAGAAGTGTGGTCATCCTGCTTCTTATTCTGTTTACCTTGTTTGTTGTCAAAACCCAGGGCTTTTTTTGTAGCAGGAACTCCTTTGCACGTTAGGCCACACACCCCTAATGTAGCCAATCCTAATGAGTTTCTGCTGTTGGGTGTGGCCTATTACCCTAATGAGTTCCTGCTGGGCATGGCCAACTCAGGAGCCAGCCGGAACTCCATTCCTGTGTGTTTTTGCCCAAAAATAGCCCTGCCCATCACCATACACATAAATGGTGGGGTGCCTGGTGGCCTTGGTGCAAGCATGTGCCCATGTCTGCTCGCATTTCCTTCTGCTTACATCTTAACACGAAATGACGCAGAACTCACTTGACAAGGAAAGTGAACTAGCTTCAATTATGACAATACTGTTTCCTTCAAGGTATTTCAGAGCGCAGGGTAAGTTTGGGTTAGAGTGAAACTGACTTAAGGCCCATGACTCATTTGTTGGCTTTGACATTTGAATCTGGGTTTCTTGCACCCAGTCCCATCATGTTGACTCTTTCACAACACATGATCCAATGAGGTTATGGCTTAATATGCTTATGTTTTCTAACGATCCTCTGTAACTGTGTTTCTCTGCAGCAAATTGCTGTTCCACGAAACGATGAATGGACGCGTTTTGGCCGAACGTTAGCGGAAATTAATGCCAACAGAGCTGATGCAGAAGAGGAGGCAGCAACTCGAATTCCTTCCTAGATAGGATCTAGTAGTGAATTGGGGAGTGGGTTAGAGAGGGCTTCAGAGTAGTCACATACATTAGCCTGCAGCTGAAAGTGAAGGTGAAAATGGCAAATGGCAGATTTGACACACTTGTATGAAGATCACTGAAACAGATCTTGCTGAGTTGCTTTTTACTAGCAAAAGCATTCAGTCTTAATCTGCCTGGTGTAACTTATTACTTATTTTTAACTTGGCAAGGAACAGTTCTACTGAAACACTAACAGCATTGATATTTAAAGTTACTTGGGCTGTCCCAGTTTTCAGATGCATACAGCTATTTCTGAAAAAATAATTTATGTACGTTTCTAAACAAGAGCCGTCCTCAGTTAAACTGACGGGCTGTGCAATGAACCTCAGTCTCTGAAAATATGTCGCGGTTATCTTACTCAAACTGCTTAAGTTATGCATGCATCTGTTCACAGTAACCTTTATCCTAATTATTCCACAATAGGCTCCAGGCTACGGTGGTAGGTCATGTATGCAAATAAAAATATGTACAACTTTTTCAAATTATTTAGCGATAGAAACTTTTTACAACACCTGCTAAGTACTTTGGACTTTTTTTTTGTTTTGTTAAATCTGTGCCGTATAGGTAAGAATTCTTTATAAATAAACATTACATGACCTTTTTCTCACGAGCACTGGCCTTAAAGACTCGTTTTTGTCCAAGAGCTGTTGTTGCTGGTCATTGATACAGGTGAAAGGAACCACGTTGCAGGGTGTACAGGGGCTGGACTTGCTGCTGCCTTTAGTCTGTACTGTATCCCTCAGGTAATTTTAGTGGGAATGATGTGTGCATAACCCTGACTACATGTGCTTTTAATCATCAAAGGCAGTAATATAGCTACAAGAAGCAGTCATCGGGAGACAGTATGAATAAGGGCCGCAATGCTTGGGGGGGGGGTATTACTCAATTTGAATAATCCCCTCCCCTGCTTAAAGAAATGAGGCAGATGCCAGTGTTTTGTCTGCATTTTCTCCCTGTTAAGGCTTAAGCAACTGGAAGGCATGTTTCATAAGAGAATTGGAGCAGGGACAGAGGTGCAATGCCTCCTTCCACAGTAAGAACTCAAGAAGAGCCTAGTGGTCCATCTAGTGAGGTTTCACGCACTGGACCAACAAATGAGGCATAAAGGCTAAGCCCCTCTCCTAGTGTTGCCTCCTAGCACTGGGTTTAAGAGGTTTCCTGCCTCTGAATGTAGAGGCTCCCTTCACTCACCATGGCTAACAGCCATGGATGGACCTGTGCTGTATGAAATCTGTCTATGCTCATGGCCATCACTCTGTCTACTTGCAGCAGACTCCACAAATGAATGACTCCCTGAGTGCTGCAGTTCCAGTCCATCTTTCCCATCCCACCCCGCAGTCACTTTTTATTTAGGACATTTTTATCCTGCCCTTCCTCCAAGGAGCTCAAAATGGCGTACATGGTTCTCTCATCCTATGTTGATTTTCACAACACTGTTCCGCTGAGAGGGAGGGATTGGCCCAAGGTCACCCAGGGAGCTTCATGGTCAGAGGGGGGGGCGGGTCTTGAGCCTGGGCCTCCCAGATCCTACTCTAGCCCCCTGACCCCTACACCAGGCTGGCACCTAAATTACATTTTGGGGGATCCAGTAAATTACTTGTGCTGTTTATACTCTACCTTTCCCACTGAGACTCCAGGCAGATTTTATACAGTGTAAATCAATGCCATCAACGGGACGATTGATCTCAAATGTCACATGTAGTTCAGCCCTCTTATCTTTTTGACAATAACTGAAAGTTAAGTTAATTTACCTGAATCGTGTTTTGTTCTGAAGTTCTTTTGAGCCACCTTCCTCTTTCATTGTATTAATTTTCTCTAAATGAGATGCTTCCATGGTATGTCTTTATATTCCTGAATTTGAATTCATTTCCTGGATTAGCATATTGCATAGCAGTACTTGATTTTAGGATTTTCTGCTTGCTGCTTTTGTGATTTAGTTGATCCTAATGTATCCAAAATATATAATTGCCCATAGACTTGCACAGACAATTGGTGGGATCCAGTGATCCATCAACGGAAGGCGGATCTTTCCTTTGTTCCCCCTGACTTCAGCAATCCCTTCTGATTCCTGACCCTTGATTTCTGTGGTCATGGGACCCCAGAATCTAATCGCCACATGGGTCAGGGAACTGCACTGAAGGGCCACCACTCAGTGGTACAGCATCTGCTTGGCCAGCAGAAGGTCCCAGCTCTAATCCCTGACATCTCCATTTGAAAGGATGAGGCGGTAGGTGATCTATAAAACCTCTGCCTGAGACCCTGGAGACAGGCTGCTGCTCACAGCAGACAACACTGACCTTGTGAAACCCACTGTGTGACTCTGTATAAATCAGCTTCACCTGTTCCCTTTCCTAGGCACACAGCTCAACTGATGTGGGGGAGGGGTGATTTCACCTCCATCCCTGTCCTCTGCAGCACCCCCTCTCCACACCCACATGGGCCTATGAGACCAGGTGTTTCCTGGGATCCCAAGAATCAGCCTTCCGGGGGTCAGAGGGACCTCTGTGGGGAGGGGAGCACACCCAAAATCTGCATTCGCCAGCACACTCCAGTGATGGCTTGGTGGATCCAACCCTGTAATTTTGAGGTGTAGGTCATAATGTGCTGCTTTCTTAATTATTTGAGAACAGTCTGTTCTGCGTCCAGTTGGAGTTGTAAAAACAGAATCCCACCGATAAAAGAAAGCGTATCCATATAGCAGCCAATAACATCTAATAAATGGTGTGAAAGGTTTTTTTAAAAAAATCTTCAGCACTCTGTTAAGAGGATAGCGAGCTTTCCATCGTGACAGTGTTTAGTACAATGACTGTTGTATCTCCTGCCTGAAACGTTAGGCTTAGCAGTATTGACATGCATAGGAAATTGCCCACGTCAAAAATGATACTGTTTGGCACTCTGAAGTGCTTTCTTTTGAGTGCTTGAAGGCGTGTCATGTACTCCAGCAACACTCAATAAACTACAAAATGTCTGTATAATTTTCTAACTTCTCTTTTCATGTGCTCGCACCCGGTACTGTGTGTTCACTCTCCTTGGCCACTCTGCTTTGGACTGGTATTAAAGTCCCTGTCCTAACCCGAAGGGAACTATTCTTGTCATCATAGCCTTTTCCCTGTGTTCCAAACCCCGCCCTCCTTTGGCTATAAGGCAGTTTTGCCTGGGGGTGGGTGGGGCTTAGACTGCTAGTCATAGGTATCTCCTTCCTCCTCATGGTATGTTTAGACGATGACTACTTTGGCTTCACTGTACTCTGAGCCCACAGTCATGTCCTTTTTATTGTTGGGCAGTAGAGATACATGAATACAGTTTAGAAGCCTTAATGTTTTTGTGGGCTGATTTTTTCCATACTCTATTGGCCTAGTATTAGCGTCTTGCTATTTGTCTTCAAATGGAGCCCTTGCTTTCCTTCTTACTCCCTTCGAGAGGGAATGGCAGTATATGAAGCACCCTCTTGGCCTCTTTTTGTCCCTCACTTAAAATCCATTTTTAAAAATTCACGGAGTTTATCCTAACTTCAAATGTGCTCCTGGTCCTCTTCCTCGCCGTAGGGACTGCTTCCAACACTTTCTTCTTCACTCAGCTTGTTTTTGCACTCCCATTTTTAATTTCCATTTCTCCTCGAGTGCCTGTGGTTTCTTTTCGAACATTCAAGTGATGTTCTGTAAACCTGGACTTGTTTATGGTTTTCTAATTGCTGTTGTCATCGTTTCGTTTTTTTAAATTGTATCATGTCTGGGAGGGAGGGGTGATGGATCAGAGGTGGCGTATCTGCTTGGCATGCAGAAGGTCCCATGTACCATCCCTGGTTGGGTGATATGAAGGCCCTGTGACCTCGGAGAGTTGCTGCCACCCTGATCAGGCAATACTGACATTCAGGGCTCTTTTGTAGCAGGAACTCCTTTGTATATTAGGCGACACACCCAGTTTGGTGTAGTGGTTAAGTGCATGGACTCTAATCTGGGAGAACCAGGCTTGATTCCCCACTCCTCCACTTGCACCTGGCTAGATGACCTTGGGCAAGCCACAGTTCTGATAAGAGCTGTTCTTGAAAAAAGAGCAGTTCCTGTCAAGAGCTCTCTCAGTCCCGCCTACCTCACAGGGTGTCTGTTGTGGTGAAGGGAAGGGAAAGGAGTTTGTAAGCCGCTCTGAGACACCTTTGGGTAGTGAAGGGCGGGATATAAATCCAATCTCTTCTTCTTCTAATGTAGCCAGTCCTCCAAGAGCTCTGTAAGCTCTTGGAGGATAGGCTACATTAGGGGTATGTCGCCTAATAACGCAAAGGAGTTCCTGCTACAAAAAGAGCCCTGCTGGCATTGATGGGCCGATGGTTCGATTCAGTACAAGGCAGCATCGTGTGTTCCTGTCTCTACAACTGTTGAGAACGGCTGCAGATTCACTTCTAATGTCACTTGCTCACGCTTCTTCGTCTACCACATAAAGATTGATGCTGAGCAGGATACTCACTTGGCTTGAGTTACGTTCAGCCTCTCCCTCTCTTACCACCACCCCTGGCTCCTGTTGAGGCTAGATGGGTGGAAGCCAGGGGAAATGTACTTTATCAGAGAGCTTTTGTCACAAACAGCCCCATTATCTTACAGCTCACTTTCAAGATCCTCTCCTGAGGTATCCACTGCAACTCTCCTTTTGGCTTATTTTGGCAGCTAGCCTGTCCCCCCCTCTCCAGGACTCCCACTTATTCTGGGAGTGACTGTAAGAGCCTTTCTTTCCAAACCACCTGCCCCACAGCTGCATGGCGCTTTTGTATTCCCGTTCCTTGATATAACAATGGGCTGTGTAGTCTGTTAAGCTGGCTGGCATAGTCCTAGTAACGCTGCTGCTTTCCCAACCACGGGTAAGAGAACCACCAGAGGTTCTCACTTGCCTTCACTCCTATCCTCTTTAGTACAATTCCGTCCCGTCCCCCTTCCCTCTCGGTCATCATAATTTCATATTAAAAGTGTTATCAGTTCAAACCAGGTTCCCTCAAATCCATGGTGCGCGAACCCATTTCAAGCCATGGTTCTGATTTAAGCAGTGACTAAACGCAAGTTCCAATCTTCAGTGCATTTTCCAGCGGTGGATAGGAATCTCCAGGTGACAGGCCCAGCCCCCTCCAACCTGATTGCTCAAGGGCTGAATAAAACAAAAGGCCAGTGGCACCTTTAACATTTAGTTCTGTACGGGTGTTCATGAGTCACTCAGCTCATTTCTTCTAGACATAAATGTTAATCTTTAAGGAGCCATTGGCCTTTGGTTTTACTTTGCTACAAGGCACCAACACGGCTGCCCCTCTGCAATGGGCCAGGGTTGCACAGTGGGGGGAAAGGTCTGTCAGATCCCTTGCAGATGAAGGATTCTAATAACAGATATCCTGGTGATCTTCCTGAGTGTCAGATTCCTGCTCCCACCTTAGGGAATCTGTCCACACAATGATGCAGTTTGAGAGAGGGAGGGAATCATGGATCAGTTGTAGAGCATCTGCTTGGCGTGCAATTGGTCACAGGTTCAATCCCCAGGATTGCCAGGTCTGCCCTGGCCACCGGCAGGGGATAGAGGGGTAGGGTTGGGAAACTCCTGGAGATTTGGGGATGGAGAGTGGGGAGGACAGGGACCTCGGTGGGGTACAATGCCATAGACTCCACCCTCCAGAGCATCCATTTTCTCCAGGGGAACTGTCCTCTGTAGTCTGGAGAAGAGCTGTAATTCCAGAGGATTCCCAGGCCACACCTGGAGGCTGACCTCCCTGTCTTCAGTTAAAAGATGATGTGGAACTTCTCTGATTGAGACCCTGGAAAGCTGCTGCCAGACACTGACATTGCTGGATCAGTGGTCTGATTCAGTCCAAGGCAGTTTCATTTGTTCAGTAGCTAATACCAAATAGTGTATATAAATTAGCTATATTTTATTTTCTGAAGATATATATCATCAATACTTTATACTCAAGGATTCTAACTGGTATGATTCATGTTAAAAGTATCTTACCCATGAGCCAGATCAGTGCTACAGAAGACTGCAGAACACAGAGAGCTGGAAAGACCCAGAAAGATCGTAGCTCCTGAATCACTCTGATTCAACATGGCTCCTCTTCACCTGCTTTGTTTACCTAACATCGTTTTGGGGAGGAAATCATTGAAGTGAAAAATAATCCATGCTGGGCAATGTTGTTAAAAAACATTCCCTCCATGCAAATATCTAGTAAAGTTCTTTGCCCCCCTCCCCCAAGAAGTATGTGGGCCATTTAGGGAGGGGATAACTGTATCATGTTAGGTGGGTTATTGATTTCCTGTCTTACTCAAAGTGCTAGAAATGAAGACAGGGAAAGGGTACTGAACATTTTAGGTTTTAATGTATCCTGTATCTGCATATTTGTAAATAAAATTATATTTTTAAAGAAGTTCCATTGTCTGCATCAACAAAAGAAAGCATCGTTGCTAGAAGTGGAAATATTACACATGGAGACAGTAAAAAATGATAATTATAAAACACAACAAAGCAAGTCAAGGAACAGCACGAATAGCAAAAGTTACAGTCGTTTCTTGACATTGCTTAAAAGGTGTTTCAGTACAATATAATCCCCTGGACCAATTCAATATTACTATACATCTAACTTAGTTACAATTTCTGCACCTCAAATTATTCCTTGATTAATTTTGTTGTTGCATTTTATAATGTGAGTCTTTTGCATTGTCTTAATTTGTAATATTTCCATTTTCCAACAAGTATGTTTTATTTTGTTTTCGACTGCTTCTTTTCCATTGTTCCTTAAGCCGTACTTGTAGTCTCCTGCATCCATTTTGATAATCCTTGGTTTGATATATATTGAGCTATTCTTTTTGAATGGTGGTTCTGTACTTCTGGGAGAATTGGGTTAAATTTTGGAGCATTGACACGCACAATTGCATAAGGTTCAGAAAGTTTAAGAACACTGAGACGGCTTTGCACATATAGAGTTTTTAAAAATGGGTCTGGCACTAGGCATTTCCAGAGTAACTAGCGGGCATCACTCAAAGACTTTCTTGTTTTATTCAGTGTACCCCCCCAGTCAACTTATTGACCCTCTTCCCTGGTTGTTGGTTTTTTGTGTCTATGTGTTTTTATTGTATTATTAAATATGTATATATATACATTTTAAGTGCTAATTTAAATATTATAATGATGTTTGCCACCCTGGGGACCCTTATTTGGGTGGGAAAGTGGCAGATAAATGTTTTAAATAAATACAATAAATTTCTAGCGTGTGACTGTCTAGTGTGTGAGGAAAAGGGCTGTCTAGTTGGCACAGGTTTTCTTGCTGTCTCTCAGTCTTCATGCCTCTTCATGCCAATAGTGGATGCTAAAAGGAACATCAGTCTCCTGTTCAAAAGACTGCTGCCTATCAGGTAGAAAACCAAGTAAACGAGGCTACTGCTCCGTGGTTTTAAATAAATTTTATTTCCACATGATTTTTAATAAAACACTTCCAAAACATTCTGTACATTTCAAACCACTTAGAACCGCAACACCTGTTTCTACAAATGCCACTGCATCTCAATGCCACGATGATGTCTCTGTACAAAGATGTACAATATGTACAGTAACACGGAGTGCAAAAAAAAAAAGCTGTGCAAAGCCAAGCCTCGGTTATTAATTCATGCCACGGGGCAGAGGGCAAAAGCTCTATGCATAGAACTTAAAAGCCTGAATCAGTCTCCTGTGTGCAAATGATTAGTCACGTTTCGTATAGAAAGGAGTGATTCGGTGCCAAACTCTCCATCCAGCCAGAGTATCATGCAGCTGACCGGAGGAGGTGAAAAAAAATACTACCTATATACGTCCACTGCACCATTTAGGTTTGGCTCAAAAGGTCAGCTCAGGATTCAGCTGCCACTTTGGGTTGTGCTGAGGCGACACCGGCCGATTGAAACTTTGGAAGAGAGAGGCCAAACTTGTTCTCTATACCAGCGAAGGTCGCCGTAGCAAGTCGATAGCCGCCTATGTGATCGGGGTTAACAGGAGGAAGGCCCGAAATCCGAGACTTGGGTGTAGGTTCTGAACCGGAAGGTTTGCTGGTTGGAGGCAAGTAGAAAACGGAAAACTTTATGTGCCGCCGGCAGCATTGGGGGATCACAGAGAATAGCTCTGATGGACTGCAGCTTCTAAATGCATTTGTCCCTTGCCACATTATTACATGGCTGCTTCGTGGCTTTTTGGAGCTAGCTAGCTTTCCTAGATTTCATCTGTCTTTATTAGCTGTTTTCACACACGTTGGATAATGCACTTCAAGGAATCATTTGCAACTGGATGTTCTTGTATGGAAAATCCAGTTGCAAGCTATTGCCAAATGCATTGAAAGTGCATTGTTTCAAAGGTGATTAACACTAATTGTTTCATTATATATTATGGTTGACAGAGGCAGCCTTGGTAGTCCATATGGATTAATAGTTGCAGAGAATTAATTTGCCGCATGTAAGAATCTCTGGGCATACCTCACCTGAACAGAGCACCTGCAGTATCTTTAGCTTCAATAGTACTGATTACCAGTTTGGATGGGGTGGAAATGAATCCATGACCCAGGTCTGCTGATCAGAGCTGGCCCCACCAGTTAGTTACCCATTAAAGATGTACATTTAGATCTGCTCTAGCTAGAACCTGGTTAGCAGAAGGATAGTTGGGAGGTCTGTTTGACTCTGGTCCTAGAAGCATCCTTGTGTACAGGAGCAGACTCACATCTGGCCCACAGTAATTTGATATCTCTAGACTTAGTCATATATATTTTGGATCATGATACAAAAGTTGCCCTAAACAGTGTTATTTAATATTTCTTCAGTACTTCAGACACAAGCTTAGAAACATGAAAACTAACATTTTGTAATACATTTGGGGAGTAACTGGCAGTTAAATATGAACTTTGTAGAACAAATTAAAAGTCCAGTTCTACTGCTTCGGACCAACACAGCTGACCACCTGGATCTATGAACTTTTTAGTTCCTGATGCTTGAATGTGGAGTGGAGAAAAGCAAAAAGCACAGATTTCCAGCTATCCCAAGTGATTTTACAATAGAATTTACAACCAGTCTCTTTCAGCTACACTGCTTCTTCCCCACCCTTCTGTGATTTTTTTTTGATAATCCACTAATTATCTATGTATATGAAAAAATGAGCTGACTCAAAAAGTCTATACTCCAATAAAGTTGGCTAGTTTTTTTTTAAGGAGCCTTGATTTCCGTTTCACTATCTGAAGCCAAGTCTTCCTGTGCCTGTTTAACTCAAAGAGTGAACACGGCCCATAGCAGACGCTGTGCCACAATACTACACACATGGCTGCTACTTAAAGCCAGGCTACCAAACGCATAAATAACGCTGCCCTGTTGCAGTCCTCTAATGCTTTTCTGTTTAGCAACACGAGTCAGTGCAAGGACACACCTGGCAGTTTGCTACATTTTCGCAGCAAGAATGCTAACATCGACTTAAAGCAACCTTGCTTTCTTTAAACCTTAATAGACTTCAGCCTGCTGTAACACATTTATATCCCATGTCTTGGGGAATGGAAATCTAAAGACAGACCGACTTAGGGGATGAACTGCACTTACATTCCTCCAAAATCAACGTAGAACCATCGCTGCAGAAGTTCATAGGTCAACAGAGTGACGCCAAACTGGGGGGAAGATCGGAACACTCGCGCTGTTGAATAAAATGAACAAAACCATTTATCACAAGAGGCTAACTAAAATGGCACACACAGTTACAATACTTGGTCCTCTATGTTCATGTGGCTTACTCAAAATGAGACACAAAAGGTAGTTTTCTCCCCCCCACACACACACTGTACTTGGTGTCCCTTTCTTTACCTCCAGCTCCCTTCCAAAAAGCCGTGAGGCCTTCTTCTCTGAGAATCTTCCCAAAACAGTCGATCACACCACTGTACGTGGTCTGACCCGCACGAGCGGCCACTTGCAGTCTTGTCTTGATGACATCAGCAGGGGTCACCAAGGAAGCTGCAGGCACACCTTTTGAGTGAAATGAATAGTTTAAGTTGAGGACAAACATCCCAGAAAGGCAAAAACATCGCTGTAACCATTAAGCTTCTGAAGAGTAACACAAGCTGTTCACCTAAAAAAAAGCGCTTTCTCCTTCTCTGCAGCTTCACCTTTTATACTAAAGGTATCTTATCTTAAATGAAACTACTCGTTCGACCCGATGCCCTCGAGCAGTAACACACTAATAAAATTTTTAAATGTCCTAATAACCTAACTCCAGACTCGGACTCATTTATTTACTCTTATTATTGTATCCTGCTATAGCTTGGGAAAAGAACTTTGCAACAGCCAAAGTGACTATGTGTTCAGTGCCTACAAAGAACACTCTCAGTTTCTCTCCAACACGTATATTTGCCCTCCCTTGAAGAAGCGGCAAAATCCATAATTCTCTTATATCTGGGTAAAACATACATTTGAAGAGACAATGCGCCAACGTGTCAACTTGCCCCGACTGATACCAACATTATCCGAGTAAGAAAGCTTCTTATACCAACCATCCATTACCTGAGAAGTTATCACATTTAATCTTAACACATAAGAACATAAGAGAAGCCAATGTTGAATCAGGCCAGTGGCCCATCTTGTCCAACACTCTGTCACACAGTGGCCAAAAATACCAGGTGCCATCAGGAGGTCCAGCAGTGGGGCCACAAACACTCTTCTATATCACGGAACAGTTAAACATTTTAAATATTTGGGAGAGGATCCTGTATATGACAAACCTACATAAAGGGGGGAGCAAATTCTACATGATCAAGAGCTCAAGAAATCCAGTTCATACAAATGGCTCAGAATCATCATTGCTAAAGATATGTTTTGCAGTATGGCAATAGACTATAGGAAACCCCAGGGCTATTTTTGGGCAGGAACGCACAGGAACAGAGTTACGGCTGGCTCCCGAGTTGGCCACGCCCAGCAGGAACTCATTAGCATAACAGGCCACACCCAACAGCAGAAACTCATTAGGATTGACTACATTAGGAGTGTGTGGCCTAACATGCAAAGGAGTTCCTGCTGCAAAAAGAGCCCTGGGTTTCGACAACAAACAAGGTAAACAGAATAAGAAGCAAAAGGCGGGTGTGGCTGGATGACCACACTTCTGATAACATGGGGGGGTGGCCTAATATGCCGATGAGCTGTGCTATAAGGGGTGTGGCCTATTATGCTAATGAGTTCCTGCTGGGCTTTTTCCACAAAAAAAGCCCTGGGAAACCCACAGGCTTACTAACTGGCTGTGCAACATTTTGTGGTCCTAACAGTGACTGTTACATTTGTAGTGAGCATCATTTGGGGGAAACAGCGCCCCAGAGTACTGCTCAGGGTGCCAATAAGGATGTCCCTACCCCATTCCATTGTGGCCCTAGTTAGGAAGGATTAGATGCAATGTGTAAACCGCTCTGAGACCCCTTGGGGGGTCTGAGCGGTATATAAATTGAATAAATAAATAAATAAATAAAAACAATTCTGTATCTAGCATTTACTCCACATTTTCTCAACTGGGAAGAAAAAGTGCAGCTCAAATCCACACTCATATACTGCGGGGCAATGCTGTACTGACTGCAAAGTCACCCCTGAATGGCCATAAAATAGCCAGAAATCTATGCAGAATGTACCATAAAAAAAGAAAGTGAAAGTGGCATGGAGTGTGGAGGCTACCATAGTATCCAATGATCAAAGGAAGTGAAAGCAGCTTGCATTGCAGAGGGGAATTCCTGTTCCAACCTGGGTTTCATAAAACAACGGAGGGAAAAGCCAATGCAGAATCAGCCCTTGTCTCTCAGGCCTGGCTGAGGGTGTAAAAACCTGGTTCCTGGCTTGTGCTGCTCACCAAACAGCAACCCTCATGTTCTTAACAGCACAATTCTTACCTTTCAGCAAGCAGCCATGGGCATCGTGCCCACCACGGATGTGGAGAGGGTGGACTTGGAGCTAACCACTGGCGAGGCAGGGGACAGCCTCATTTAGCAGCAATGGCTGGGATGCTCTGCACTGTGTATGGCTCGGGGGGCGACTGGCTTGGCTCAGAGCCAGCCAAGGAGAGGCTTGAGTATAAGCCAAACACGCCATCCATGGAATACCTTTCATTAGGACCTTCCCAATGACACAGCCTAGCGTGCAGGCTTTAACAGTTCACCAGAACTCTTCTTCAGGTGGGAAGTTACAAAATAAAATAATAGGGCGAGGGACACACATACACACACACACAGATTTTTCTCAAGTTAGGATGTTAAGGCATCCTCGTGGTGGATTTTCTGACAGGCAAAGAAGATCCAGGTCTTCTGCAAGTCCACAGCCTGTCAGAAACAGGATTGCCAGCTCCAGGTGGGGAAATTCCTGAAAACTTGGGGGGGGTGGAGCCTGGGGAGGGATCTCAGCAGGGTATCATGCCATCGAGTCCACCCTCCAAAGCTTCCATTTTCTCCAGGGGAAATGATCTCTGTCATCTGGAAATCAGTTGTACTTCTGGGACAGCCCCGGGCCCCACCTGGAGGTTGGCAACCCTAGAACAATCTACCATATGCCAGCATGAGGAGGCTGGAAAAACATCTGCTTAAAAGCTGCTTTTCCCTCTCTTCTTTTCAGCCTCGGGCCTGATGAAAAGTTCTGAGGAACTGAAAAGCCTGCTCTCTGCTATGTGTACTTTTGATCCGACATGGACTATAAACAACTTGTCTTCAGTGAGGGCCCCTGGGCATGTTTGGGACTGGATCCAACCAGCTTTTCCATTGGTGAAGGAATGAAGGGAAGGGTCTGCTTGGACCGCCAAAAGCCAGCTATGCTGGAAATCATGGGACCAAGATGGACAAAAGCCTGGTGGAAGGCGGGAGGGGGAGCTGTAATGAGGAAGGAATTGAGTGAATCGGTAAAAACCAGCTGGTGGGACACACATGCATGGAACGATCACGCCTCAAATCCGATCTCTGTTTATAATGAAGCTGTCACAGGTAGCAGCTATAAAGGTTCCCTAATGGCTGCCACCACTCTGGTATGGGTCTCCTCAGGAGGGCCCAGAGCACCCACCCTACCCCTTTATGCACTCCTTTTCCAGTGAGTTTCCCCTTCTAAGTGACCAAATGAGGCGTGAGGACCCAGGCAGAGTAACAAACTAATTTTATTAAAGGGAATTAACAACAACTATAGTTCAATAACATGTAGGAAAAATGAGCACAGTAAAGGTAGGCAACCAGCAAAAAAAGAAGCCCAAATGGCGTCTGACTATACTGCCTTCTAGCCTTCTCTAGGTATTTGGCCTCAAGCTGACTCACCCCTTTTGGATGAGGGACCCCTCCTTCTGCAGCCGCCTCACACCGGCTCTGCTCCCTGGGAGTGAACACCCCTCCCACTTTGGGCAAGGCCTTTTTTTCCTTCTTCCCAGGCACCACCCTCTACTCCTCTGCTGGGGTAAGTTTTCCCTCCACATCCCCAGTTAGCCAATCACAAGGTCCAAAGGGTGACCTGGGAAACGTGGGCCCTGTAGTCACTCTAATACAGGCTCCCCTGGAGCCACTAGGCCTCCCTAGAGCCTGCAGGCCACACTACTACATGCCTAGGATCATGACAGAAGCATTTAAAGTGTCTTTTTCTTAAGGGCAGGTACAAGTCACCACCAAAACAAACTAAGCTCTCCAACATGAATATCTCGCATCTTAATCTCCTAAAAGCCTCTTTCAATCCTTACTCCTCCAAGATCATGACTTTCTTCCCAACTGAAAGGCGGGGGGGGGGGGGGAGATCAGACTAGATATTTACCTTCCTCAGTGTGTCTCCTTCAGATGTAAAGCTACCTCCAACTTGGAGGGCTTTGAAACAGCCTCACTCTCCCTACCGAGGCCAAGAGCCAAATTTGACTACAAGTTGCTGAGCGGCATTAAGCTGTTTATCCACATTATGCAAATGTAATTAGCTCTCATCAAAATTACACTACCTCCCACCATGGATAAAAGTGATCAAATTTAGATTAAGTTAGATACAATAGTATATTAAGCTTCCTATATGTGAGTCTGATGAATATTAACTACTGCCGAGGGGGGGGGATGGGGGGAAAGTCTTTTTGCAAATTACTCTTTTTTAAAAAGTTACCTGCAATGGCACCAGCTGTAAGGAGATTAAGCCCCCCCACGTGGCCGTTTTCATCCGCAAGCAGCAGTTTGCAGTGAGCATAAACAGGGAAATAGATTGCCGAAAAGGGAATGTCTCGGAGGAAACACGCTTTGGCACCCTGCAAAAGAACATACGAGGCAAGGAAAGTCACCTACATGAGAGAAACTCAAGGTGGATCTTCATACAAGGCTATAGAGCAGAGACTTGGGGTCTTTCCCAGTACAGCAGGAGATCCCAAGAGCACATGTGAAACCTCTTTTTTACCCTCGCTCTGGCTGTTACACACACACCAGAGCATCTGCTGGGGGGGGGGGGTGTCCCATTTTCCCAGTGGCTACAATACAGATGATTTGACAACACAGTGTTGTGACAGCGAGTGCCAAGTGTTCTTTGCTCTGGTTGACATGGAAAGGAAACTGCTCCTACAAGCAACCCAGAAGCAGAACAAAAGGTCAACACTTATGTGAAGAAAGGGCAACAAGCGGGAACGCATCTCCGCTGGAGCGGCTGCTGAAACCACCCCAATGCCATCATCTCCTATCCTTGGTCAGACCAAAATAAGGCAGGGTAGAAGCACCAACTGTAATCCAAGATCATGTTGAGTCGTGGGACCAGGGGGACAGCCACAGTAGCCTTCCTCATCCCCTGGTCTTGGGGTACAGATTGAGAACAGATCAGCAGGGCACTTTCACTTAATCTCTCCTCTCCTCCTTCAAAGAGACCCGATACTCATTTCCTATGGTTAATTTGCTGGCACTGCTTGTGCAGCGAGGGGTGTGGGTGGGTGTGTCTAAAAGACACAATTACGGATGACTTTGTGCTGAGGCTTTTGGGAGGGGGGTGGTGGTTTCCAGTCCTCATGGTCAAACGCTTTACAAAGAAATGTTTAAAGTCCAGCAGCACCTTAAAGACTAACAAGATGTATTTTGATGTAAGGTTTGGGGGGGTCGCAGCTCACTTCCTCAGATAGGTGGAGGGAAATCAAATGGAGTGTCTTACATCAGTGGAAGACTAGAATAGGGTGGGGGGAAGGCTTGAGAAAGGGAGGTTTGTAATCAGCACTCTCTCCAATGCATTCAGGTTTGTTTGCGATGCCCTTTTATCAATTTAAACCAGCCTGTTTTAAGACCACAGTGGGGCTTATTCTTCTTACTTTAGGTCCTGCAATTCATGGCATAGTGTTGGTGGTGGAAAGTGCCTTCAAGTCATAGCTGACTTGCGGCAACCCCCACAGGGTTTTCAAGGCAAGAGAGGGTCAGAGGTGGTCTGTTATCCCCTGCTTCTAATTTGGGGTACCCCCTCCCCCAAAAAAGTTGTGCTGAAATCTTGCTCTGGCCACTAAAATACTTTTGGGAAAAGTCTATCATAGTTCCAGTGGGGGTAGCATCATCTGTCTATCAACAACCTCCAAATCTCAACCAGTTGCTCACTGGCACCAAATGCACCACCCAGTGAAGGCCTGGGGGCAGCAACCAGCTCCTGCCTCAAGCCCAACACTGTCCCCATCTCCACCCGGGCAGCACTAATTGCACGACCTTGCCATACCACCAGGGGCTCATTTACCACTTCCTCATCCTATGCAAGGTGCGCATGACTATTAAGCACTTGCCAAGAAAGGGGGAGGGAAAAGAAGGGGAAAAGTCATGTGGTTCACAGAAGACAAGTGGGCACAATTTTGACATAGGACAGTGGCAACACTAAAAAAGGGAGAATGTTTCACTTCATGTTCTTCAGCAGGAACTTCAAGAGGAAGACCCTCCAATGGGAAACGGCTGACTTCAAATCCCTCTCTAGGCCTGATGGTATTGAGCAAAGAACTCAGCAGATCTGACCATTTGCTCAGCTTCTGCAAATGTTAAAATTGCTTAACCTAACTAATGAGCTTGTGTTATCATCCCCAATTATAGCTGTTCTGAGTTCAGATTTTGGCACAAGAATACCACAGACCAGGCCTTTTAACCCATTGTTCACAATTCCCCCCCCCCGCCCAATTTCTCTCTGTTGACCGAGAATTAATTTCATGCATCTGGCAAAGTGAGCTCAAGCCCTCTACAACTTAAGAGTTAATTGTCCAGGCACTGATGTTAATCTTCAAGATGCCGCAAGACTCTTCTCATTCTGCCCGCAGCAGCAGGATTCTGCACCACCAGACTTCCAGCTGAAACCACCACTCCAAGTATTGTCTCAGGGTCCTAAACCGATATGCTGTCTGTATATGCTGAAGGTACATATAAGCTCCTTGCACTGGTAAAGGGTGTGGGAGGAAACGCTCTTTTGGGGGCTTTTTGTTTTTGTTTGGGTATTTTGTGTGTGTGTGTGTGCTTGCAATGGTGACTTCTGGCGACCCCTAGAGGGGCTAGGATGTTTTTCAGAGAGGTAGCTTGATTGCCTGCCTCTGTGTCCTGGCCCTGGTATTCCTTGGAGGTCTCCCTTCCAAGTACTTGCCAGGGTCAGCCCTGCTTAGCTTCCGAGATTTGACAAGATCAGGGGACTCTTCTTGGTTTTAAGAAAATCAATCACTTAGCCATGGAAACAAGCCAATCCATGCAAAGAAAGAATCTGTGGACTAGCATTCTATTAAAGTACAGCACAGGTGTGTTTGTTTTTTAACTGAATTCCTTATCAACAAATCTCATTGCTTACCTATTTAAAGATCCGAATCTCACTAAACTGTGGCTCAGTAGGAGAGCCTCTGTTTGGCATGCAGAAGGTCTCAGGTTCAATCCCCGGCTTCTCCAGTTAAAATATCCGGCAGTAGGTGATGGGAAAGACTTCTGCCTGAGACCCTGGAGACCCTCTGGCAGCCTGAGTAGACAAGACTGACTTGGATGGACCCAGGGTCTGATTCAGTATAAGGCAGCTTCATGTGACTACTACTGTTTCTCAGTCATCAAATTATTGAGAGAAAGAAAGCAGCCCGCTATGCACATAACAATAGAGATAATGGGAGACGTGGAATAAAACACAAGACAAGTTGAGTCTTCTAAACAAATGCAAGAGGAAGGTGAGGAGGGGGAGACTCTCCCCCAACTCCCAGCAAATGAAAGGACCCAGCAGCATTGGCATCCCTGCAGCTTGTTATAAAAGCCTGAGGGAAGAAAGCAAGAGAGCGATTTCATGCATCCCGCTGCCACTGCGGGAAACGTGGGTGTTTCTCCATTTTTGACTTGTGCAGCTACTCTGCAGGAAGAGATTGTTTTCAAAATTGAACAGGTTCCTCAACCCCCCCCCCCCAAAAAAAAAACCCTGAATTTTTTTTGTTTGTTTCAACAACCTCGCTTGTAAATGTAACACAAAACAGATTAGCAGAGGCGTGTGTGCATGCTGTAAAGTAGAAACATACCTTATACAGACCAAAGATCCCCAAGTCCTTCAGAACAGTGAGGGCGCTAACCCTGGGCCCTGTGGTGATTTCTCCTGCTACTTGCAACCGAATCTTGACAATCTCCAGGGGATTCGTAAAGATGACCTGTGAAGCTCCAGCCTACAAAGACCACAGAGGGGGAAAAATCAAATCATTTCCCCAGAGCATATTAGAAGAAGGTAAGAGATTGAATTTATACCCCACCCTTCACTTGGAGTCACAGAGTGGCTTACAATCTCCCTTCCTCTCCCCATAACAGACACCCTGTGAGGTAGGTGCGGCTGAGAGAGCTGAGAGAACTGCTCTTGAGAAAACACCTCTGAGAGAACTTGTGACTGACCCAAGGTCACTCCAGTAGCTGCATGTTGAGGAGTGGGGAATCAAATCTGGTCCATGGTTTTACCCATTACACCAAACTGGCTCTATTATACCAGTTTGTGTGATTTTATTTTATTTTTTAATCACAATGAACTTATATTTGCATTCAGCACCAGGCAAAATACTGACAGTGATACTGGCTACAAGTCACAAACAGTTTGCTGTGTGAGATTAATCAAAACAATGACAATTCAAGCAAATATCGAGAGGTGCCCTGGTTAGTATTTGGAAAGGAGTCCACCAAGGAATTCCACGTTTGCTATGCAGGGAGGCAGGGCAGTGGCAAACCTCCTCTGTTAGTCTCTTGCCTTGAAAACCCTACAGGGTTACCGTGATTTGGCCATGACTGGATGGCACATTACACACTCATGTAAGGATGCCTGGGACAGATTTATTTTGGAGTATCCTTGGGTAGTTGGTTACATTACTCATGATCAGTACATGGGGTGTGCAGTGCAGACACTGATTTGCATAGGCTCCAAAGCCAGCACTGTATCCTGGATAGGATGATGTAGCATTTACACCGGGTACAATTTGAATGGGGTGGAAAAATCAAGTGTCAAACATCGCCACACACTTCGACATTATATTAATAACTTTCAACTTATTACACGTTTCAGTTTTCCTTATGGAATACTTTGGCATATTTTTCAAAATGATGGATGAAGCTTCAGGTCTCAGCTTACCTGAGCCCGGCACCACTACTGCTTCTCAGGGGCCCTTGGCCTGAATTACATTCAACCAATCAATATTGCTTGTGTGGGAGGAGAAAACTAGATGTCTCATTGGCCAGGTGCTCATGACTACACAGCAGGAAACCAGAAAGATGTTTTGTTTGTTTTTCCTTTTGCATAGCAACTTCTGAGCTGAAGCTGTCTATTTGGACAACGAGAACTTGGAACTTCAGTACTACTCCTCTTAATGATCCACAATGGTTCTTAACACACAGGGAAATGGAACGCAGACCAGACAGCTCGCCCCTGGGTGTAAAACTGACTAATTCCAGCACAGCCCCAAATCAGACTGCCTAAAAGTCCAATAATAAAGGTCCCGAGAGCTCAATACACTTTTTCACCTCAGTGCAAAACACTGCTCACCTCTAGGTCAGTGGCCAAATGCTAGCAGGACACACCCCAGTGGTACCTTCCCATTCTCCTCACTGCACACCACAGTTTAAGGCACAACCATTTATTTATTTATTTATTTTAAAAAAACCTTAAAATGTGCAGCTTTGCTTCATTTATCTGAGCGGCTGTCGGAAGACGCAGAAAGCGATCAAGGTGTTGCTCTGGCATTTGTCAGTGCTTTAATGCTTCTGCTGGGGTGGTAAAAAGGTGAGCTGAATAAAAATTAGTTTCAGTTATTTTAAATAATTGGCAGGGCTCTTAGGCTTGCGCACGAGAGCTTTTTACCATCTTAACTGGAAATTCATTGTTTAAAAGTGAATAATAGATGCAACCTCCATTACCACATCTGTTACAGTAAAGGAGTCGGGGGGGGGGAGACAGAAACAAACAGACTGACATTACCCATTTTTCCAGCCTGGGCATGACACAAATTTAACAGCTGTCAAGCTGTTTTATATTTCATTAGCGAAGCAGAAGCACCACCCCACACAGGATACGGCTGTATACGGTTCTCGCTCCAAGTTTAACCTAAGACATTCAACCAAAAAAAAGGGGGGGGGGCTGCATTTCAAAATTTCACAGGGAGATTTAACATGACAGTTTAGTTCCAGGAGCATGTAAACGTACCGGGAAGTGACATGTTTAGACTTTCCCTTGGTGCGCTACGGGTACCACCCTTCACTTATGGCAAAGTGCAGGGGTCACCACAGAGCACATCGTTTTTGACTTCTGCCTACGACTTTGAAGCGCTCGCCCGCTTCAGCCAGAATTCAACCCGTTTACAATCTTTTTTTAAAAAAGAGAGAGTGTGGTGCAACTTCATACGGCTGAACTTCGTTAGTGCTTTTCTGAAGCAGTTAAAAGCCTTCCCGTTTCTCTCACCTGAGTTTTTCCACCCCGATTTGTCTCAACAGGAGAGAAACAGAGCCCCTTTCCATATCACCCCTAGAATATCAAGGCTGGTCTGCAGAAACGGCAGATCGCATCATACTGGAAATGGGGGAGACTCCACAACCAGAATTCTACTCATTTTTTAAAAAACAGACATCAGCAAAATGGATTCTACCTTAACTGTTTTCACGACAACCAGGTTTTCTGTGTCGAGAGGCTTTCGTCCCCCTGCACCACAGGTGCACGCAGCCCTCCCAAACTGTAGTCTGGAACGTGCAGGTTTCGTTTTATTACTAAGTGACCTCCTGTTTATTACCAGGCAACCTCCCTTTGCCCTTTCCATCCTCCTCTGTTCTTGTAGCTTCTGTGCTTGTCAGTTATCCCAACAGTCCAGGTCAGAGCTACCAAAACAGCCTGGGCAAGATTGCTAATCCTTCCTCACTTTTGCTACCAGAAATCTTTCAGCTGGTGTTATGGAGGATCGTGGAACAGACATGGAGCAAAGCAAGTGTTCTCCCATTGAGGGCACTGCCTTTTCCTTCTACCTCCCAGAGCACAAGTCAACTCAGCCATAGTCTCTAAATGTTGAAGACGCTGGAATCCTTCAACAAAAGGTTGAAGAATAACCAGGGTATTTGCAATGAAAGAAGAATGGCTGAGATCAGGGGCCTCCAGCCTATGGATCCAGAGCCTGATGTGGCTCAGAAAGGAACCAAAAATAAGAATAAAATGTAAGATCTATTTGGAAGGGCAGGTGGGCTGCTGGAATAACCAGTGTATAAAAGAGAGTGATTAACCAAAGAGTGATTAACACATGGAATTCACTACCACAGGAGGTGGTGGCGGCTACAAGAATGGACAGCTTCAAGCGGGAATTAGATAAACATATGGAGCAGAGGTCCATCAGTGGCTATTAGCCACAAGGTATAGATAGGAACTCTAGGGCAAGTGATGCTTTGTATTCTTGATGCTTGGGGGGGGCAACAGTGGGAGGGCTTCTAGTGTCCTGGCCCACTGCTGGACCTCCTGATGGCACCTGGTATTTTTGGCCACTGTGTGATCAAGTGTTGGACTGGATGGGCCATTGGCCTGATCCAACATTGACTTCTCTTACGTTCTTATGTTCTTATGAGATGGCAGGCAAAGATTTTTAATGGGACTAAAGGGCAGCTTTACAGAAGGGAAAATGATGGAGGCAAACAGTGACCCAAGAGTGAACCGTGCACTGATTAATGTCAACAGCTTACAACAATTGCACAGGATACTTGTGAATATTTGTATTACATATTGTGAATATCTGTATTACATATTGTGAGAATTTATGTGTGCTGCATCCTAACGAAGGACTTACAAAAATGTCTGGGTGTCAGAAACTGTAGATTAACAAACCAGGAAGGGGGGGGGAGAACAACATCATCACCAATTTTGATATATGCGACTGAAAATCCACTTGGCTAGGGCCCCCAAACTGCCGCCAGGATGTCCTGGAGAAAGCTATAAGGTTGAATGGAGTGCTGTATACACATAGCAGAAATACTCCAGACAAACACACTCCGGATATATCACGATGTGCAAGACCTGCTCCACAATGCGACCTCGCCAGACGCGGCATAAATGATAGTGTGAATCAACATCGTCCTCACCCTTGAGAGCTCTGCAAGCATCAAACCCCTCTAAGCGCAGGCTTCTCATTCCTCAACACATCAGAGCTGCATCTTTACTTTGACACAAAAGCCCTAGACAGTCCGAAGACATGAGCTGCCTGCGCAAAGCCAGAATGTTAACTCGGCAGCATAATTACAACAACCTGAATGTCAGATACTCTTGGGTTGCTCTCTTGGTAAAAGAAGATGATTGTCAGGGCAATTAAAGGCTGATCCCAGGTGCCAGGAAGCCCTCTTCCAGCCTTTGCAGACCGCACGAAAAAAGAGATTCTATTGCTAGAGGGGATCCGTGCTCCCCCATTCCCACAAAATATGAGATAGTAAGAAAGAAGAATCCTCCCAGTTAGAAAGGAATTTTAAAAGATGAAGATGTGGGATACAACATATTCCCACGCTTTCTAGGGGGGAAGGAAACTGCTCAGGTCCTACTTGCCTCTTCCTCGAGAAACTGGGATTTGTTCTGGGCATTAGAAGGTCATATGATGCTGCATAATACTGAATCAGAGGAACAACACATCAAGGTCAGTATCGTCCACTCAGACTGGCAACAGCTCTCCAGGGTCTCAGGCGGAGGTCTTTCACACCATCTACTATCTCATCCTTTTAATTCGAGATGCCAGGGTTTGAACCTGGGACCTTCTCCATGCGAACCAAAGACTCTTCCACTGAGCCACACTGCATGGAAAGGGAACATTCAGGCTGTGCAGGTTTGACTACGAGAGAAGCAACAGCAATGAGGAAAATCTACAACCGGGAAAAACAGTAAAAGGGATGGATGGGTGTCTGTGGCTCAGTGGTAGAGCATCTTATCGGCATGCAGAAGGTTCCAGGTTCAAAACCCAGCGTCTCCAGTTAAAAGGATCAGGTAGGAGGTGGCGTGAAAGACCTCTGCCTGAGACCCTGGAGCGCTGCTGCCGGTCTGAGTAGACAATACTGACCTCGATGGACCAATGGTCTGATTCAATAGAAGGCAGCTTTATGTGTTCGTGTGGAACTACTGTGGGAATTTGGTTTGAGTGCTGGACTAGGATTTGCCAGACCCTGGCTTAGATCTCCACTCTGCAACAGAAGCCTCCTTGGGCGACTTTAGATTCTGCTGAGAGTACGTGGCTAATCCATCTCACAGGGCTGCTCTGAGGATATAACCGGGGAAGGGAGAACCGTGGATGCTGCCCTGAGCTCTGTGGAGGATGGTCAGGATAAAAAGGCATCAGGCAGACATAATGTACTAAGAGACGGAGACTGGGAAGTCATGACAGAGCTAGAGAAGAGTCTGAAGTGGAAGGATGTGCCTCTGGCGACCAAGATCAACATGTTGTTGTTGTTGTTATTAATAATTTATAGACTGCCCTCCCCTGTAAAACCAGGCTCAAGGCAGTGTACAACAGTGAAACACATTCATAATTTAGATTTGCAAATTAAAAACAGTAAAAAAATGCACATTAACCTGATTTAATGGCACTTGGAAACTTCAGACTGCAGGGGGAGAGGTAAGAAAACAAGAGTGCGAGACAGATGGAAACGGTCACTGTCCTCAGCCAAATACATAATGCCCATAATTCACACCGCAGTATTCCCCATTACTATGTATGTGTGTGAAAGTTGGACAAGGAAGAAAGCTGACAGAAAGGAAGGAGATTCCTTTGAAATGTGATGTTGGAGTGAAGAAGGAGGAGGAGGCTGGATTTATACCCCGCCCTTCACTACCCGAAGGAGTCTCAGAGCAGCTTACAATTCCTTTCCCTTTCCCTCCCCACAACAGACACCCTGTGAGGTAGGCGGGGCTGAGAGAGCTCTTTTGAAAACAGCCTGTGAGAGAACAGCTCTGAAAGAACTTGTGACTAACCCAAGGTCACACTAAAAGCTGCATGTGGAGGAGTGGGGAATCAAACCCGGTTTTCCCAGATTAGAGTCCACACTCTTAACCACTACACCAAACAGGCTCCAGTTTTATGGGTACCATGGACTGCTAAAAAGAGAAATAAGAGGGTTCTGGATCAAAACAAGCCTGACCTCTCCCTAGAAACTAAAATGACTAAACTGAGGCTATCATACTTTGGTCACATTATGAGAAGACCATAGGCACTGGAGAAGACGATAATGCAAGGAAAAGGCAGCAGGAAAAGAAGACCCAACATGAGGTGGACTGACTTTATAAGGGAAGCCATGACCTGCAGTTTGCAAGACCTGGGCAAGACTATTAATGACAGGATGTTTTGGAGGTTATTAATTCATAGGGTCACCACAGGTCAGATGTGACTTGACGGTAGTTAAACACGCACACACACACCAAGGCAGACACATCCAACGTCAAGTTGCTCCAGTGGTACAAGACAAGGCTGTAGCCTAAGAAGCTGTGGGCTGGATCCACAGTATGATTGTGGCTTTCTGTTGCTAGAATGATCCTGCTCCCCCACCGTGACACATTTTTTTCAATTTAAATATTTATATCCCACTTTTCTCCTGCAAACCAGGGCTCAAAGCAGCTTATTAAAAAAAATCACAACACTGTAATGAAGCAGAAGCAGCAGCCAGACAGTAGGGTGGAGCAAGTAGAAGAACTTAGCCCTTGGTAGAACTCAGCCCTTGGGTTGGACTAGATGGTCTGTATGGCCCCTTCCAACTCTATGATTCTATGGAACAGTCTCCCGTGGTGGAACCATCTCCCCTAGCAAGTAACAGCGCAGACGGCAACAGTGGGCAGCTCCATTTCAGGCCTGAGCAGTCAAGGGGGCGTGGGGGGGTTCAGCAAGTGGAAGAACTTAGCCCATGTTGAAACAGTTTCCCCTGGCAAACTGCAGCACAGATGGCACGAGGCAGCCACTCCTTTTAAAGCATGAGCCACCAAGAGGTAGGGCTGAGCAGGAGGAAGACTGTTGCTCCCGCGAGTGCCCTGGACTGTTGCTCCTGCGAGGACAGGGAACTTGCAGGAACAGTGGGGGACAAAGTGGGAAGGGAAAATCAGTAGCAACCTCACACATCCCTGTCCCTGGAGAAAGTGCCTTCGATCAGTGGCTGGTAATTTTGGATCCAACCCTAAGTCCCCTCTGTGAAACTCCTATTACTCTGCCCCCCCCCAAAAAAGAGTGGTGGGGGATGGATGATTGCCGGGGGTTCATTAAGAGCCAGATAACCTATTGTCAGCACATGTTTTTAGCAAAATAGTAGTCAGTGATTTTTTTTTCTTCCCGTCCTATTAGAAAACAAAATTGATTAGACATGCATAGACCTTGTCATTACTTGGTTTCAACTACTGCGGTAGAAAACCACCACCACCACCACCACCACACACACACACACACACACACACACACACACACACACACACACACACACAGAGTCCTTAAGAGGAAAAGAAATTCAGTTCTTCGAGACAAGATGACTGTTGTGCTTACATATACAGGGAAATTTTGCTTTGATCGCCTGGCTTTGTTTAGGCTTTATTTTTAATCATTTAGAAATTAGAATTCCTGCAGGGCTTGCAAAAATAACCCAATAAGGAAAATCAAATAGACCAATTCATAAACATGTGTTTATTTTCTAAAGAGAAGCCAATTTTGGTCCAATTAACTTTCCCTATTTCTTTGTTGAGAAGTGGTTGAAATGTTTTTGTATGTTTTGTACTCAAATCAACAGAAGCTCTTTAAAAGGAACAGAATAGTAGGAAAATGTAGCTCTGGCTGAGAGAACATATTTCCATTGTTTCAGGATGATAAATAAATGTAAACTCAGCCTGTGTTAGGAGGGCCTGACTGCACATTATGCCGTCCTCATGTCAATGTCCAGGTGCACTACAAGGACTTTCTACCAGACACCTACCCCGTGAATTTCCCACTAGAACTCTATTCCCAGATCGGGTGTGTGTGTGTGTGTGTGTGTGTGTGTGTGTGTGTGTGTGTGTCCCAATTCTGATTGGTACTACTGTCAGCAATGACCCCAGCTTGGGATTTCTGAGTTAGAACACTGACCATCTTTGGTTCACAGCCATTTTTGATCTTTTGCTCTGCTCCTTCTGTATTCTCTCTGTGTTAAAGGCCTGCTTCAATGTTAAAAGACATATTACCTCAGTTATATACATAGGCCAGTTTAAAACGAAAACATAGGGAGTAGACATGGCTACATATAGTTTTGATGAGCCCCCTTCCTTCATGGCCAGTTAGTGCCAATGGAAGGAGATTTATACGACAGGGCTGCTTGGTCCCTAGTGTTGACATACAGCAGATGTCAGGGAGAAATTCTGGGAGAAGGCTACTCCTCAGGAATGCCTAAAAGAGTTCAACAGCCCATCTCCTGGGTAGCACCAATCAAAGACCAGCAAAGACTGGAAAACTATAATCTGGCAGGGGGCTCAAGAGGGAAAGCTCTCTCTCCTGTGCGATCCCTTTGGAAGCTGGCCAACATACTGGTGAGATTTCTACATTTTGTGTCTGTTTGGTGTCAGCATGAATGGAATCCTGAAGTAAAATCTCAGGAGTGTGACTGGGCTCTTTGGGGTGTGTGCCCTCTGGGAAAAGTGTGAAAGTGCTCTCCAGGAGTTCACTGTGACAAGCTGTCAAGCTGTTACACTGTCTCTGTGTTGCCAGCAGACTCTGTGCACAATAAATCTTGTTAGCCTCGAAGACCGGCATGGGCTTTCTGTTTCACAGGAGAAGGAATAAGGTTCCACTACCTCAGCAGCTGTGCTGAGCCTCACTGGTCCATGTATAAGCCAGTGAGTGACGGGTGGCAGGGTTAGCTGCAGCCTCCCTTTGCAAACAGAGAACTCCCCATCTGATATTTAGCGTTACCGCATGCACACCATTTTCCTGGCCTGAAATGATTCACAGGGGTGCTATTTGGCCTGCTGGAGGCTCCATATTTATCAATGGAGTGCATGGAGTACCCCCAAGGCCCATTTAAGATCAGAAATTCAGTGTTAGGGAAGGCATAAGCCCCACTCCCATACGCACCGTGGACTCAATCTGCGTTGGGGCTCCAGGTACTGGGGAACTGAGTTCCCAAAAGGCTGTGGGTTGTTTCCAGTCTGCACGCCTCCTCAAATTGCACCATTGGAATGCAGCCATTAATGTAGCTCGTATCTTATGCCAGTGGTGAGAATACTGGATTACGACAATCCAAGCTCAAATTCATCTCTGTTCTGAAGCTCACTGAGGGACCTTGGGCTCAGTCCCTGTCTCTCCCTCCCTCTCTCAGTGGAACCTATTTCATAGAGTTGTGGTAAGGATAAAATAGAAGGGAATTGTGTACATTGGTTGAATTCCTTGGGAAAAGGGTGAGGTAAAAATGAAATAAAGATGAAGTCCTAGGACTCATCTAGTCCTAGCTAACTGCATGGGCAAAGGGAAGTCAGTAAGCAGCTAGGCAGGTTTTGAAAGTTCTTCACTACTGTCAGTCACCTCACTAAAATAGCCACCCTGTCAGGATGGAATAGCTGCTTGCTCGTTTGGCCAGAGGAAACACAAGTTGCCTTATACTGAGTCCCACCGTTAGTCTATCGAGGCCATTATGGTCTGAGCTGACCGGCAGCAGCTCTGTAGGGTCTTAGCTAGAGGTCTTCTCTGAGATGCTGGGGACTGAACCTGGGACTGGCGCATGTCCTCCCACCGAGCCATTGTCTTTCCTCAAATTTCCGATGTACTTCTCTCCCATTTGTACATACACTTGTCTAAATACATCTTCCATCCAGCAGCATGCTGTGAGGATCTGTGGCAACAGAGCCATCCCCAGGGGGAACAAAATCACCTATTCCGAAAGTACCTCAAGGAGGATATGGATTTACCCAGCCACCCCCCCCCGGCCCCCATGGTGATCAGTGCACTCAAACTACAATCCAGCAACCAAAAGTGTGAAGATGCAATCCGGCTGTAAGAATAGCTCCACACATGGGTCTGCCTGCATGGACTAAGTGTCCTTGGCAGGATCAGGCCAGTGTATCATGAAACATCTCCTGAAGGTCTTGTTGTTTTAAATTATTTCATGCTCTTCCATCCAAAACATTTTTATTTAGGTGGCATTGTAAGCCCTTTGGGGATTTCCCATGATGCTCTTGGGTTCCACAACATTTGGTTCAATTTCTACCCTGCCCTAAGTACCCTACCTTGGGTAAACCAAGGCAGCTATCATTCTGTGTCATCAAAAACTGAAGACCATGATTGATGGTACAGATGGTAACAGAGAGGTAGCAGGAGGGGCCAGATGATATTTAACGTCCACTGTCTCACCCAAAAAGCCTGATGGAAGAGTTCCGTATTACAGGCCCTGCAGAACTGTAAAGGTCCTGCAAGGCCCTGATCTCTAGCGGGAGTTAATTCCACCAGGTTGGGGCCAGGACTGAAAAGGCCCTGGCCATGGTCGAGGCCAGATGGACATCTTTTGGGCCAGGGATCATCAGTAAAAGCTGATCTAATGAGCATAAGGCTCGACATGCCAACACAACAGTGGCACCCGATGAATGCCCACACTGTAGCAACAGCAGCAGTAGTAGCAGTGCGTTAGAGATGGAAATATATTCAAGGGGGCAAAGAGAGACAGATTTGGGGGAAGAATGCTCAAACATTGGTAACAGAAAAGTAAATGATACTAGTTTTTTATAGGGAAGGGGCAAGAGCAGGGGCAGCCATATAAATGTGCAATACCTCCATTTAAAAAGGCTGTGCAACAGTGCACCCAATATTTTTTTTAAAAAAACCTCACCTATTTGTTGCACATGGCAGAACCTGTTCCTAAATTATGACGGACACCTTTACAGCAATACATGACAAATTTGATTCTGAATGGAGGTTATTCATACAAGATCAGGAGTATGAACTATTCAGGCTCCCTGTTTAACCTTAGTGTCACATAAAATAAAGTCTCCATGAGGAACAAATATAAAAAAACTCAAGCCGACAGCAAAGGTTATGAGAGAAGAGATGCGGTCGGAGATCCCATAGCAAACACCTCTTGACATGCCAGAGGCTGGAGGAAATGCACCGATGACCCCGCAACAGGAAACCTCTTGCCCTTTCCAATTCCACCCGTGAGGCAGAGGCCAACGATTGGGGGGAGGGGGGACCTACTACCAGCCCCTGTTCTGCTTCCTCTTGCTTGGAACAGATACATCCCGGACCAAAACTTTGCCCCTACAACACAAGAAAACCTCTTTTAAAACAGACAGACAGACAGACAGACAGACAGACAGAAAGAAAGAAAGAAAGAAAGAAAGAAAGAAAGAAAGAAAGAAAGAGAGAAAGAAAGAAAGAAAGAAAGACAGAGAAAGAAAGAAAGAAAGACAGAGACAGAGACAGAGAGACAGAGAGACAGACAGAGACAGAGACAGAGACAGAGAGAAAGAGAGAGAGAGAGAGAGAGAGAGAGAGAGACAGAGAGAGAGAGAGAGAGAGAGAGAGAGAGAGAGAGAGAAAGAAAGAAAGAAAGAAAGAAAGAAAGAAAGAAAGAAAGAAAGAAAGAAAGAAAGAAAGAAAGAAAGAAAGAAAGAGAGACAGAGACAGAGACAGAGAGAGAGAGACAGACGGAAGGACAGGACAGGACAGGACAGGACAGGACAGGACAGGACAGGACAGGACAGGACAGGAAGGACAGAAAGACAGAAAGACAGAAAGACAGAAAGACAGAAAGACAGAAAGACAGAAAGAAAGAAAGAAAGAAAGAAAGAAAGAAAGAAAGAAAGAAAGAAAGAAAGAAAGAACCTTTTTTATTGTACCTGCATTTCTACTTTCACAGCATAGGATCAGCTCTTGACACCAACTCTTTCACACAAAAGATTGTGCTGAACAGTCCTGCCTGGTAAAGAGTTTCTGGAGACCCAAAAGCTTGCTCAGCGTCTGATCATATTTTGGCTCAACTCAAAAAACTAGATTGGCTCTAGTTTTAAAAAAAGATAAGATACATAATGGCTGCTTTTGGAATTGTTCTCACACCACTGTACTTTAAACTCATTCATTCGACTTTTAGGTCCCTATGTTGAAAAGCTAGAAAAGGAAACTTAAATATATATATACATCCATTTAATCCAAACCACAGTGCTGGCCACTTGGAACAGCTAGGTATAAGTCACAAGAAGTGAATTCATCGCTTGGCATTTCCCATTTAACCAAAATAGATATATTTAACCAGAAATCTTATCCTGTCTCCCCTTTGCTACTATGACGGTGAACACAGCAAGTAGTTCAGAAGGGGTAACAGGTAACTGAAAGCCAGGAGGCCAATTTCTTCAGCCTGGGAGTTGGCTCCTTCCTGGCCATGATGTCCCCATTCCCTTTACTCGGTGTGCAAACAGGCTGGGGATGGCCTGGCCTGACTATTGAGGAAGGCTATTTGTGGCCCGTATGTTCCTTCAATCCTGGGTGCTCAGGAAGAAGGAAAAAAGATGGATTCCACATCAGGAAAGGCCTAGACTCCTTGGTCTGTAACCCAACAATTCTCAGTGTGACAATGGTGACTTTTGGGTCTAAAACTCCTTTAAAAAAACCTGGGTTACTGTTTAATGCTGGGCTTTGCAGCGCATGGAATATATTTTGGTACAAAATGATATTGCAACATTGATTATTTAGATTTCATTACCAAACAGAAATTACAAACGTTCTTGCCTGAACACTTTTCACAGCAGGGGAGGAAATGTCCTAATGAATGCATACCTGAAAACATCCTCAAGCAATTTTTTTTTTTAAAAAGGGTACCCAGTCTAATTGAAATGTGCATACATTTTCATAAAGAATGATACTGTTTAAGGCTGCACAGACTTCCCTGCAAAGCCACAACAGTTCCCAGCAGTCTTCAGCATGCAAGAAAAAAAAAGTCACCAGATGTGTCAGACTTTTTAAGTTGCATTGATTTTGAGAGTTGAAGGGTTTCTTATATATACCCACAGCTGTTTCTAATGGACCTTGAAGAACAAGATTAGGTTTTCTTTGAGATGTGGACAGAACTTGCTTACTTGTTCAAAAGACTTGACTTACTATCTTCCCAGATGTACAGTCTTGCCCTGACAGGAAGAGACTCCGGCATCTACAGCCCTGCCACTCTTAATCAGACAAAGCTAAAGCGGCATAGCTCCAGAGCTGCCTCTCGATTTGCAGAAACGGCAGAGGTCAACAGCCTTCTGGCCTAATGTCTTGTGGCAAAGCTAAAGAGACTGGAGTCCGGTCCTTCTCGACTGGAAGGGATGAGGGTTCCTGGGCCCAGGCCCCCAGTGGGCTCCTATCCCTCTGAGGGGCTTCAAGGTGACCACACTGCCATGCATAATCCAGCCCATCACTTGGCTGCTGTGAGGCAAGAAGCCATATCCAATAGCCTCTTTGGTCCAAGTCTTAAAGGTACAGAAACTCGCCCATGATCTGAAGGCAGCAATGCTATTCACTGAAGGCTCAAATGTATGTTTCTCCCTCACCACTAAAAGTAAAGGTAAAGGTCTCCCTTGCTTGAAAGCTAGTTGAATCCGACTCTAGGGGATGCTGCTCATCTCAGTTTCCAAGCCAAAGTGTTGTCCAGTCTAATCTGACATGGTAATTGGAAGTGTTGTCTAGTCTTTCAGTGTTTTGGAACCAAATGCTGTGTCCCAGCATTTGGTTCCAAAACACTGAAAGACTGGACAACACTTCCAATTACCATGTCAGATTACATAGGGAAGGCATTGAAATTCATAAACATAAACACAATTTCAACAAGAAAGAAGAGAGTTTAAAAATAAATAGGGCATGGTTTCCTGTCCTGAAAAACACAAAATGCTCTACAGCTGACAACAGCACTACAGATTAGAGTTTCAATAGCCATTCCACACACAAAAGAACCTCCTCAGGAAACAGGAAACCTTCTCAGGAAACAATCCATAGACAAAAGAACCTCCTCAGGAAAGCTCCTCTATTAGCATGTTCATAGCCTGGAGAACTACTACAAGATAATGACTCAGCCCTACCTCACCTTCCAGGGTAGATATAAATTACCTGCCTACCATTTTTCTGCTTACCTTGACACAGAGAGTACTCCATCTTTCTGTGTTATACCTCAGAGGATGCCAGTCACAGATACTAGCGAAACATCAGGTCCTACAATGCCAAGACCACGGCCACACAACCTGGAAAATTTACAGCAACTAATGAACTCCGGCCGTGAAAGCCTTCAACAACATATTGTGTACAGTTCTAGTCACCATATCTCCAAAAGGACATTGCAAAGCTGGAAAAAGTACAGAGGAGGGCAACCAAGAGGATTAGGGGGTTGGAGCAGCTTCCCAATGAGGAAAGGCTGAAGAGTCTGGGAATTTTCAGTTTAGAAAAGAGGCGACTAAGGGAAGACATGGTAGAGGTTTATAAAATTATGCATGGGGTGGAGAGAGTTGACAAAGATACATTTTTCTCCCTCTCCCAGAATACTAGAACTTGAGGGCATCCAAAAAAACTGATGGGCAGTAGATTTCTGGACAGACAAAAGGAAATACTACTTTACACAGAGAGTGATTGAAATGTGGAATTCGCTGCCAGAGGATGTAGTGATGGCAACAAGAAGAAACAACTTTAAAGGGGGATTAGAAAGATTCATGGAGGATAAAAGTCTATCAATGGCTACTAGCCATGGTGACTGAGGGGAACCCCCACATTCAAAGGCACTAATCCCTTGAATCCCAGAGCCAGGAGCAACATCAGGGGAAGGCCTCGGCCTCTTTGCTCTGTTGTTGGCCCTCCAAAAGAACTGGTTGGCCACTGTGTGAGACAGGATGCTGAACTAGATGGATCACTGGTCTGGTTCAGCAGGGCTCTTCTTATGTTCTTGCAGAGAGCCACATTCACCATTGGTGGAGGTGAAAATTGCTGTCATGTCTCAGCAACCCGGTAGGATTTTCAAGGCAAGAGATGAACAGAGGTGGTCTGCCATTGCCTGCTTCTAGAAAGCAACCCTGGACCTCCTTGGTGGTCTCCCATTCAAGTACCAACCAGGACCAACCCTGCTTAGCTTCCAATATCTGGTGAGATTGGACTAGCCTGGGCCGTGCAGGTCAAGACACATTCACAATCACTATCAACCAAAAGGACTACGTGACTCTTCTACCCCCTGTGCACCACCCAACTACACAGACACACAATATAAAATAAAACCATGTAGAAGCATAACCCTTTCAATTGTCAAAGTACCTCTAAACGTGTAGGGTTGCTTCTCCCTGCCGTGGGTGAACCTCAAAGGGCTTCCCCCCCTCTCTCTCCTCAGCATGAGGAACAGCCGCTCAGATGAGAGCATGAGTCTGCCAAGGCTCCTGGAGGACGGCAAGCTGACCATGGAAAAAGGGGAAGAAAACCAACAACAACCCACTGTGGCCCTTCTGCTCTTTTTCCTGAGCAGCCGACACAGCAGTGGTGTTGGCTGTACTCTCTCCTCCCTGGGGCCAGCTTGCTCTCCTCCCTGGAAGCAGAGAAGAACATGAGTTGTTTGAAAGGGCTGGCTTTTCCTGTCCTGGCATGGGGACCGCAGCTCAGGGAGTATCCTAGCTGACTTGTTTTCCGGAGTCCCTGCAGAGGCAGCTGTTTCAAAGCAGTAGCTACCTGCCAGCCATGAGCCCAACTGGGCAATGGCCTTGCTCACTCTCCTGGAACAAGGGGCCACTTTGAGGAACACAGCTCAGAAGAGCCACAGGTGGCATGACCAAGACCAAATATGGCTCCCAAGCCACTGAGGGTCACTGCCCTATAGGTACTTTTGGGAGAGCTAAATATATAACTTCACCCTCTGGCAGGGAAGTCAGCCTTTAGATGTTGCATTGTTCCTAAATTAATATTGTCATCTGGATGAAGACCAGAAGCAGCTAAATTCTAAATTTAACACACTTGATGTTAAGGAGAAGAGTACTCAGGTCATCATCTTTTAAAAATGAATCCACACATTCCTGTAAAAAACAAAAGCACACACGAGGGGTCTTTGGCAGCCTTTTCAGATTATTTCCCATCAGGCATTGGCCAGCCAGTATTTATAATTAACTGTTCTTTAGAAACGGTTGACATTTCTAACTAGTTGTTGTTGTTCAGTCGCACAGTCGAGTCCGACTCTTCGCGACCCCATGGACCAGATCACGCCAGGCCCTCCTGTCTTCCGCTGTCCGCTGAAGTTTGCTCAATTTCATGTTCGTTGCATCGACGACACTGTCTAACCATCTCATCCTTTGCCGTCCCCTTCTTCTTTGACCTTCAATCTTTCCCAGCATCAGGATCTTCTCCTGTGAATGCTCCCTTCTCATTTGGTGGCCAAAGTATTTGAGCTTCAGCTTCAGGATCTGGCCTTCCAAGGAACAGTCAGGGTTGATTTCTTTTAGGATTGACTAGGGATGGGCACAATTCCAGTTTGGTGTAGTGGTTAAGTGCACGGACTCTTATCTGGGAGAACCGGGTTTGATTCCCCACTCCTCCACTTGCACCTGCTGATGTGACCTTGGGTCAGTCACAAGCTCTGGCACAGCTGTTCTCTCAAGGACAGTTTCTGTCAGAAGTTCTCTCAGCCCCACCTACCTCACAGGGTGTCTGTTGTGGGGAGGGGAAGGGAAAGGAGTTTGTAAGCCGCTCTGAGACGCCTTTGGGCAGTGAAGGGCGGGGTATAAATCCAAACTCTTCTTCTTCTTCTTCTTCTTCTTCAAACCGGTTCACAAGCCAAAATTCCGCACAAACTTGGCCCAGTTCCGAGCCCCCGAACTGATGTTTGGGGAAAGGGTCTTCCCCAAAAATTTACAGACTTTTGTCTGGTTTGGTTCAGCTGTTTGGGCCATTTAAACCTAACAGCTCAGTGGTGCGGTTCTGCAGCTCACCTGTTAGGTTTAAATGGCTGGCAGCCATTTCAGTGGTGGGTTTTGCTTCCACCCCACTTCAAAGCTGGCAGCCAATTCAGCCTACGTGGATGGGCGTTGCAAGCCATTTCAATAGTCGGTTTCACTTCAGAAATGAAACAGATTGCTGAAATGGCTGCCAGCCATTTAAACTTAACAGCAAGGCGGGTCTGCCTGCCAGCTGTTAGGTTTAAATGGCTGCAAGCCATTAAACCTATCAGTTTTGCTTCCCCCTGCTTCAAAGTGAGTGGAAATGAAACAGACGGGTTAAATGGCTGCCAGCCATTTAACCCTTCCCAGGTGATCCACCCTCCCAGCTGTGGTTTGCCGCAGCCAGGAGAAAGAGTGACCCGAATTGGTTGGTTCGGTTCTGGGCATTTTTGGCTCAGTTCGGGGTTCAGTTCAGGAACTACCCTGAACCAAACCAGAATTTTTAGGTTCTTGCCCATCCCTATTTCTAATAGCAGCCACCGGCAATGCAAAGGTATAATCTGCTTTACTGTAGCCACGTCTGAGTACAGGCCAACCGCAACCCCTCCAAAAAAAAACAGTGTGTAAACAGAATGGGATGAGTAGCACCCTCATCTTGAAGTTGTGGCAGACTCCGATACAGACATGCATTGAAGGGAGCTTTGCTTTCCACTTATTTATTTATTTATTTGATTTATACCCCGCCCGCTCCGCCAAAGCAGGCTCAGGGCGGCTTACAAAAGCATTTTAAAACAAAGTTTAAAACACAGATAAAACAATGCAATTATAAATATGAATATAAAATCCATCATCATAAAATGTTAGTAAGCAATTTGTATCACAGTGGCGAGGTATTCGTAGCAATCAGTCACAGTAAGTGTACAGTCAGCATTTGTTGTTTGGACTGACATCTCAGTACTTACGCAGCCTCCAGCAAGGATCTCTGCAAACAATGGAATGGAGCCATCTCTACTTGTGAACTTGTCTCTGACAAAGTCATTAACCTAATATAAAAACATAATTAATACCCTCCTGGCACTTTCCATTTTCCCCTTACACAGAAACTTTAGGCAACATGTTCAGAACATCTGAAAACAAAACAGAAAACAGAGCTTGGCTGAGAAACCTGAGACTGAGTTCAGACTGGCAGTTTGAAGCGGGAGCCAGTTTTGGCAAAAAAGCCCCAGAACAAACTGTTCTGGGTTTTCTCGGTCACATGGGGCCAACTGATGCGGGAGCATACCAGGAGGAGGCGCCCAGGAGCGTTCAGTCTGCTGGCCCAGAGGCACGGCTGTAAACGCCTTTTTCCTGGTAAATTGGCTGGATGCCTATGTGTGTATGAGTTCATGCACTCATACACACATAGGCATCCAGCAGATTTGGGGAGGATCCCATTGTGCTGGCGCTGCCTTGGGTGGTAGAGTGGAGCACAGCCAATCATATCACTGCTGCCTTATGCGCAACGCGGGTTGCTCCCGGCTTTTCAGCTGAGCATTCACACTTCTGGGAAGCGGAATGCAGCAGGATAAAGGCACTCCCTGGGATTTGCTACCACTTTCAACAGGTATCTTTTAATCCCGGGAGAGAAGTGGAACAGCACGGGTTGCCTATGGGTGGGGAACGCCAGGCAGATGTGCCTGTATGAACGCCCCCTTTAATCCACTTGGGAAACGTGGCTCTAGCGGGGCAAATTGCCAGTCTGAACTCAGCCTGAGAAACCCTGACCTGAGAAACACACATTTCATGAATGTACATTTTTCAAAAGAGCAATGACAGGCGACAAGTTATTTCAATTATTTTTAAAAAAGGTATACTTACTGTAAGCTTAATAGCTTTTTCGGGAGCAACACCAATAAGCTGTGGAAGTAAGCCTGTGTAAAAAAAAAAGAACAGAGTAGATTTATCACAATTAGTATGAAAAGAAAATTAATACAAACTGTATTCTGATCTTTAAAAAAAACAAGCGGTCTTCAACCTTTCTAGATCCCAGGATCCAATGAGCATGGGTTCCCAGTGACCAGAAATGACGTGATAGGAAATCAAGTTACATCAGAGTCATGTGACAGGAAGAGGAGGAGCCAGAATTATGGCTAACTGGTGACAAGGTTGGGGCCATGGCCAGAAGACCAGCAGAGCCAGAGACACAGGCCAGGCACCTGGTGGTGTACTGCGGCGAAGAATAACCCAAGAGTCAGAACCAGGGAAGAACCCTTTCCAACCACTGAGTGACCTCTCCTCACCCTCCTGCTGCTCTCCTCAGCATGGATGCCAAGACAGTCAAGGAAGCGGGGCTTGTTTCCATATACGTATGCTAGCAGACCATTCCAAAACAGAAGCAAAAAAGGGTGGGGGGAGCTCTAGGGACCAGCAAGCAAGCAAGAAAGGGCTCAGCAATCATCCCGAGGGTCAGGTTTGTACTCATGGGGGTGCCCATGAATGCCTGCCACCCCTGTCAAACAACCCAGCACCCTCCCCAAACAGCAGTCCCTCCCCTGCTGAAGCGCCCATGTTAAAGGTGCACAGGCAGCATCCCGGGCAGTGGCACCAGCAGCAGCAACACAGCAAGAAGCACACAGTTACCCAGTGCGCAGCAGCACCTGCACCAAGGCGACAAGGGCGGCAGCAGGAGCAGCAACCTCCGCTGTTGCCTCCACATCCTCCTGGCAACGGCTTCTTTGGTGCCTCTCAAGTGGTGGGGCAAGTGCAAAGCCGGAGTTGAAATGAGTAGCTGTTGCCATTGATGGGAGCCTCAGAGGACAAGCTCTGGCCACCGCCACCCCCGTTTCTCACTCTATGTGCACCGCCCACCAGGAGCTGGTATGGTGAGGGAGGCACAAAGCCATTTGCTTCCAAGTTGCAGTCACTGGCTGGTCCAAGCACCAGCCTGCCTTTACAGTTCCCCCTGAGAAAGAGGATGGCGCAAAACAGGCCATGGTGCCTCCCCGGGCATGGCACGAGAGAGGCCTCAGAGGCGAAGTGGGGCCTTCCAAACCTGGCAGTTGAGGGACCTCTTTGGTTTGGCAAGCTGAACATTCGAATGTGCTCCCAGCATGCAAAGTGGAAACTCTGCTGCCACCAGGAAGTTTACCATGCAGTTGTTAGTTGCCGTTGTGTAGAACGCCTTAGCAAGGTCCTAACAAGTACCAGTTGGCTAAAGCCTCTGCCCTCCCTACTTGCTGAGCAACACAACCTCCCAGCCCTACATGGCAGCTGTGCTGTGTGCACAAACTTTTTAAAAAGGTTTAATTTTGTTGATCCTTCAACAAGAAATTTAGGGGCTGACTGTTTCTGTGAGGTGCGTGGAGGAGCTTTATCTAACACAAGAGGCGTACGAAGGCAGGTGCTGGGTGGGTCCATGCCTCTGGCCGAGGCCCCTCCCCTCCACCAAACCCCACCCTCCCCAGGTGGCACCTTGGTGCACCCCTAACAAAAATTTCTGGATACGGGGCTGCTGAGGGTCTCGACCACTGCTTAACACCTCTGTTCCCAAAAGGAACATTTCCCCTGCTGCCTGCCTGAAGTGTTCCCAACACTACCTTACATCCAAGCATTTCAAGACTTCACGTTACGCCTGGTAAAGAAAGGTTTGACTGCAAGCGCTGGCTTGTGACGCGTTTTCATAAATCCTTGGTTCCCAGCTATGCCCTGAAAGTCTGTTTTATTGCTGCAGTCACTCCCAAAATGTTCTTGCCACAATGCTCCAAGTACACGAAACCGCAAGAGGGTTCCTTTATGACTGATCAATTGACAATCAGTTCCTAGTTGATTCCATTCATTCTCAAGCAAATCCTGGTTGCTTTTCTTTTAAGTACCTAACTGCTTAGAGGGGGGGAAGCTGAAACACTAAGAATTCTAGTGAAGTCGGCTGACACCCAAGCAAAACAATCGTTCTACAGATAGCGCAGCAAAGCCCCTTTCTGGGTTACCCAATCCATACATCAAAGACAATGCTCTTCCAAAGCGACACTTAAATATTCTGTGGACTGTCCACCAATTCTAAAATCTATGCAGTTGTCCACATCATAACTTATCTATATACTATTAATGACGTGTGGCCCCCCTCTGCAGATACTTAAACCTGCGGATTGAGGTCAAACAGAAACTAAACAGATTTTTCAGAAAACCTGGGGGACTATCCAGGTTTGCAGAAAAATCTGAAAATTTCCAAAAAAAATCTCCCCCAAAGTAAAACAGCGTTCTCTACACTGCACTTACCTCCAGTAGTGGCACCAGGGAGCAGTGCTGGGTCCAGCAGCGGCAGCTGCACAGCCCAGAGCTCCATACTGGGTCCACTGGTGGCTGCACAGTCCAGGGCTCTGTGCTGGGCCCAGTGGTGACTGCTTTGGTCATACCTCTGCCACTGGTGCAGCTCAGGAGCTGCACTGGACATGCTGCCACTGGTGGTGCAGCCTAGGAGTTGTGCCAGGCCCACTGGCGGCGGAGACACAGGCCCGCATGTCACTCTGGGCGCAGGCCGGGTGAGAAAGTGGGGAGAGGCTATCCCTCCCATGAGTATCGCCCTACACTTGTATTATTTTAATGGAGGCAGAAGAGTAAGCATAGGAATTCGAAACTGCAATACAAGGTCTCTAGACTTTTTGAAATGTTCAGTGAGAGGCAGCCAGGATAAACTACAGTGGTGCCTGCTTAAAAGACAGCCAGGCACAGTTCAGCAAGTGAAGAAGAAGGGGGGTACTCATGCCCACATGCACCAGACTCCTGCCCATCTCCCCTCACACACAGTGACATAATAAACAAACAGCTTCTGCTTTCAAGGCAAGCCACAGTTTACCATTACACCCAGACCAACAACTATGGCTTGCTCTCTTCCCTCCCAGATCTACTATGAAGCATGCTAGGTGAATTGGGGCCAGAATAACCCACCTCACAAGGTTGTTGTGAGGATAAATGGAGGACAGAAGAAGTACGCATGCAGCCCTAAGCTTATTGGTGGAAAGGTGGGATTAAAAATGTGATATTCCTCCTGTCCCTGTAAGTAGATTGCCTAGAGAATTGGGGTTCTTTTAACCTTAAAGGGGAAAATTCAGGAAAAGGAATATCTCGTGAGCAGGAAAAAGAGTCCTATTAGCTTCACCAGTTAAGACTGAGACCATATTCACTCCCATGTGGAGTGTTGTTGCCCTATTTCCTTGTCCTTGCCCCCATTTAACAGAACAGCTTCAAAAATGCAGAGTGAAGAAGTCACACAAGAGCCTGGTGCACCTTCAAAAGTGGAATTTCCTTATATCCTCTGCAGTAAGATGTCCATCCCCCACCCCCACCCCATTTACTTTTCACTATGAAGGAGGGCAGAGCAGAAGATGCTGGCGTTCTCCAAGTCAGATGTTCTGGAGAAGCCAAGAAACAGGTAACATTAGGTACCGGCCCTTCTTTTTGCCAGAAGAAAATCTAAGCACTGAAATTTAAGAACTGAAAGCCTGAAGCCGCTCCTGTTTTTGAAGCCATATGAATCAACAGTAAAATGCACCTCTGTAAGCAGACGGATGCAATCGGTTGGTCTGTATTAGCTAAAAAGCAGCAATCCTCCAGGCAGGAGGCCTCGACCACCTGTCTGTCATTCCCAGCTGTATACTCAGGGGTGTTTTAGATCTTTGCTCTGGATAACATTCCCGCTTCTGACAGCAGCCGGGACTTGGTGACCATCAGGCTCTCTTCTTGCGGTACAGTAATTTATAGATACCTTTCTGGCGGCAGACTTGATTTCAACAGAGATCAGTAGAGGGCAGCCTTAACCTGCTCGGCTTTTTCCGACACAAAACTCTACCGTTTTTTTTGATCCCGCTGTTCCCAGCCGTGACACATTACCCACAGGGGTCACCTGTTCCTTCCCCAAGCCCTGAGATTTCCACAAAAGCTTACAGGACTGTTACAAAGTGCTGATTCATCCCTGATTCACATCCTCCTCCCCACCCCCGCCAGCCCCATGGTTTTAATGGCGATGAAGTTAATCTGTCAACCAGTCTGTTAGCTGACTGCCCGAAGGAGACCGGTTTTATGTGATGGAGCCATTGCCACTCTCCAAAAAGACAGGACGACATACCTTAAAAGCAAGGCAGGATTTACCTTCCACAGTCAAATTCACCCTCTTATGAAACCCAAAGCAGGCATACATCTGCGCGCGTGCGCACACACATGCACAAAAGATCAGCAGCTAATGTACTCCATCGATTAGTTTCTTTCAATGTCGTCTTTTTTTGTCGGAGGCTTAACAGACTTATTATGCTGGGGAAAGGTAGTGATTAAAATACAAAGGGCGGCTGACAACAACAAAGAGCAACGCTGCTCACCCAGCCCGAGCCTCTGATCCACGGCTAGAAGAAAATTTAAGCACAGTAGTGCCTCCAAGTTAAAAGAACTAATAGATGAGCACACCTGGAGGGCCACCTCCCACAGCCATTAACGCAGTTGAATACTCAGAGCCTGCGTGCGCGCAGACAGCAAAACCCGAGTTTCATACAGCCTTAAAGCTGGCATTTCAATACATTAGAGCAAAGTAGGGAATACAAGAAGAAAAAGAAGGTGCTGCTGAGTTGCAACCAGCTCATGGTGGCCCCACCCATCCATGGAGCGTTCCAGGCAAGAGACGAGCAGAGGTGGTTTGCCATTGCCTTCCTCCACACAGCGTTCCCTTGACTCCCTTGGCGGTCTCCCATCCAAGTACTGACCAGGGCCGACCCTGCTTAGCTTCCAAGTTCTGATCAGCTCAGGTTAAGCTGGGCTACTCACGCTGCCCACAGGGAATAAGATGCTTATAGGAGCAGATGCTCCCCCAGTCTTTGCTTTCCACAGCAGCCCTTATGGCTTCTGTGAAGGCAGGGCGAGAGTCAGCCTTTAGAATAAAAAGCTACCAGGCATGAAAGGACAGCAACAGGGGGATCGCCACTTTTCTCTCTTTCTTCAGCAACACTCTTGCTGGTGCAAGAGGAGGGAGGCGCAGGCCCGCAGCTACAGTGGGGCATTTGGGGGCCCTGCCCCCCCATTAAAAGTCCTGCCCCACAAACAGCATGCCAGAAACCTTATTTTGAGGAGAGACCAGCTGCTGCCAGGGTGAGAGCACTGTGGCTTGCCCTCGGGCTTCCCTCTCCCCCCCACTGTGGAATTTGGGGGGGGGGCACCATGGGACCCAGGAAAAGACAGCTCAGAGGGCATTTAATTGCCTTCAGAAGGCATTTAAATGCCTTTTGAGTTCCCTCCCACAGGGCAAGAGAGCTTAGAAGAGCACTCAAGAGTGGCACCTTCAATACATTTCTAACAATCCCCCTTTCGGCTAGCCCAGTCCTGCTGTATACCACCTAGGTCATGGTGAGTCTTTCAAAAAAAATCCCAAGAACCTTTGGGAAACATGCAAATTAAGTGAAACAAATATTACAAAACTTTCTTAAAACAACCGAAGTTTAAGGAGGTGGTGACTTCTCAAACACAACACAGCTGAAGACAGCTCTTCCAGTTACCATAGCTGGCAATCGGGAAACCATGCGTATATGTGATTGTAATAGGACTGCCACCTCTGGGTAGGGAAATACCTGGAGATTTTAGTGGCGGAGCCTGGGGAGGGCGGGGTCTGGGGAGGGGAGGGGAGGGGGGAGGGGTGGGGAGGGACCTCAGCAAGGTATAACGCCAGAGTATAATGGTTGTCTGGAGATCTGTTGTAAAAGTGGGAGATCTCCAGGTGCCACCTGGAGGTCAGCTGCCATAGACTGTAATTATTCCATGGCAGGAAATGGGCGGGGTTTAATTCTACATCCAACTCCAATGAAACTACATGTTTTGAACTGGGAGCTCAAATGTGCACACAGACCTCCTAATGCCAATGGCTTCCTCGCTCATTATAGTGGGAAAAGCCAACTGCAGAAGCATTCCTTTGGAAAAGGGCACAGACGTTTAGGACCCTAATGTTAGTTTTCCCATCTGAAAAAAAAGATTGCCTGCTGAATTTATTTGACATGTGGTTTCGTTTCACCTACCTCTGTAAAGCCCAAAAAAGCCTTCATAGCGCAGCACTTTCTTAAAACAATCAAAGCTGTTTTTGTACATCAGCTCTCCGACGACTGACCCAGAGGTGCGCTGGTTCTGCATACGGGTCTTCACCAGATCAATGGGGTACACAGCGGTAGCTCCTACGGCTGTAAATGAAACATATTCAGACTTTATGCTTCACTTTGTCGTGCACGCGCATGGAAATATGCCATTGTGGACGATGCTATCTCTTTCTGCAGACGCAATGCCAACTTCTGCATGCACAAGGGGCCCTATGAAGACCAGGAACAGGAAGGCAATCTGGTGAGTGGAATTTTTATCTGGGGCAAAAGAAATTGTAAAAAGATACTGAGCAAGCCCAGGACAGCCTTACCTCAAATCCCAAGAGTGGGAACTTCCTTATACTCAGGATATGAGTTTATCTAAAGAAGTGAGAGCAGTGACTCACGAATGCTCCTATCCTACCACATATTTTGTCAGTCTTTGAGGTGCTGCTCGACTCTTGCTCTTTTCTACTGCTACGGACAGCCTAACATGGCTACCGATCTTGATCTATTTTCCTATACTATTGGTCTATCAAGGCCAGTATTGCCTATTGTGACTGGCAGTGGCTCTCCAGGGTCCCTTTCACATCACCTACTGCCCAATGCTTTTAAGTGGAAGGACTAAACTGGAGACCTTCTGTATGCTAAGCAGACGCTCTGCTATAGGGGTGTGCAAAAAAAAAAAAGCCGGTATTTTTCGGATTCATGTATATCAGACCCAAAAAATATCAGTTAATGCCGAATTTCCCCGGGCCAATACCGGTAAAGTATTCAGATTGGGAAAATATTTGGTATTCCCGAATATATTTGGGTCTGATACATACCACCAGAGGGAAAGGGGGCATGTTAAAATGCCTTCTTTCCTTCTGGTAGCCCCTACAGATTTCCTTGTCAATTTCACTCCCCTCCGGTCAGCTGTGAATGAAATTGACCAGGGTGCCTTCCCTTCTCTAGCTGACAGGGGGTAGCTGGAGAAGGGCAGGCAGGGAGCCCAGGCATGTTTAAAACGCTTTCCTTTCCCTCCCCAAACTGGGGAAGGGAAAGAAAGGCATTTAAACATGCCCCCCCACTTCCCCAAGTTTCTCTGCAAAAGCTGGCTGGGGAAGCAAAGGACAGGCATACAAAGGACAGGCATGCATGGATTCCCTGCCTGATCTTCTCCAGGTGCCCCACAGCTCCAGGTGCCCCACCAGGCATGTTTTGAATGCCTTTCTTCCTCTTCCCAATCTGGGAATGGGAAAGAAAGGCATTTAAACATGCCCCCCCCTTCCCTGAGTTTATCCGCAAAAGTGGAGAGGCTCAAGGAAGGAAGGGGACATGTCTACATGCCTGTCCTTCCCTTCCCTGGCCAACCCGGTGCAGCAGGCTGGCTGGGAAAGCAAAGGACAAGCATGCAAACATGACTGGGTTCCCTGCTTGATCTGGGCACCTGGAAAAGATCAGGCAGGAAACTCAGGCATGTTTTAAGTGCCTTTCTTTCCCTTCCCAATCTTGGGGAGGGAAAGGAAGGCACTTAAACCCAACAGCTGACTGGCGGCTCAGCCTGTTAGGTTTAAATGAGACGTTTTCAGTATAGCAAAATGAATTTAAAAAAAAAGCTGGATAGTATCGGCTTTTTCAGGTTCAATTCAGCTTATGTAATACCCGAAAAATACTGCCAAGGTATTTTTCAGGTATTTTTTTGGTTCGGCTGCTGCCGAATGCACACCCCTACTTTGCTACTGAGCCATGGGATAGTGAGAGTTATCCAGTCATGAAGGGACTGGATTCACAATGGCTTTTTCAGTTATGACTTCACACCTTTTCAGGAGAGATATTATTTTGCTGCACTGGCACAGATGAGTTATGGCGCCACTCATTGTTCCCAAAGTTAAGAATGGCAGAACTCTGTACGTTACATCTCCTTTCCCCCCACCTGTGATCAGAAACCCTGCTTTGGCAGCTTGGCTCAAATTCAGCTCCATTCACAAAATGTTTGGAGCAGCCATGAGGTAATGGGAACTCCGTCCAACTTCTGTGAACATGAGTGTGTGTGTGGGGGGGAGAGACAGTTCTCTGGAAACTCAAGCAGATTGAAAGCTTAGTTTTTTCTTGTTGAAGATAAAAAGGTACCTAGTCTGAACAGTCCTTAATGTCTCAAAAGGTCAGGAAACAGATGGATACTGACCCTTCTTGCTTCTACCAACGCTCCTTTAACTGGACATGAGTTAGGTCAGAACAAAACTCAGCCCAAACAGCAGAATAAGAATGATCTAACTCAAAAGTCAACGGCTCTTGTTAAGTCATAAAACTCTAGAGGGAAAGTGGGAGAGATTGCAGCACAAGCAGATGTGTTACTACATCCTGTTTAAGGAGCAAATTAGTAATTGAACAGTCACTGACAAATATGTATTTTATAAGAGGCAAAGATCTCATGGTTCCCCCCCTCATCCCTTCTTTCACTTTATTTTTTGTTCTTGGTATCAGTCGAATATAATTAAAGGGGAGTCAGCTACTGTATCCGAGAAGCCTATCTATATCATTCTGCAAGTTTTGCTCCAACGTCTGTCTGGAGCCAGCAGGGCAGCGTTCTGTCAGTATTTCTGATCAAGGGTTGAAGGAAGGGGAGGGGGAACCCTTAACAATACAGAGCTCTCTTCAGGTCCCAAACATCCTTACCTTGGGGAACAATGAACGACATCTTAGGCTGATCTGCACCAGCGCAGCAAGATAATGTTACCTCAACCCAAGCTTGAAAACGGCATACAGACATGTCACTCACCTCCAGCAATTGAGCCCAGAGTGAACCTGTAAGCAGACTCAGCTGCCTGGAGCCAGATAGGTCTGCCCCGATCGCTGTAAGATTGCTGCGCATCAAGGAGGAGGGAAAAGGGAATGAATCAGACACACAAAAATGTGGGAAAGCCGTACGAGAACGGAAAGCAGTTGTGCTTTTGTAAAACTAAGGTTCTTTTAAAAAAATCAATCAGGCAATATACCAATATAATGGTACAGAAATCTTGGCATATGGTTTCTAAACAAATCGTGATTATTCTGGGACTTTCTTTGGATTTGTCCACAGTAATATATCTGTTGGGTTTGGTACCACATGGAATGGGAAAACAGCACGATATTTCTCCCAAGCATTTAATTACGGCAACCAGAATGACTTTGGCTCAAATGTGGAAGCAGCAAACAATCCCAATATTGAGGCAATGGGTGAATAAGATTTGGCATATAATGATTATGAAGACGGTTACAGCGTAGACATAGAAATGATTGTCAGTGCAGAAATCCGTAGAAATGTGGTTACCTTTTATTAACTATTGGAAGTGGGGAAATCCATTTTGTACTGTACGCCAACAGATGCTTGCATGTATTTAGAGAACTCTTTGTACGTGTGCTTTTGTCTTGTTTTACTACTTCTTGCTAGGGACTTAATATAATTCTGTTTTTTTTACTATAAACAAATACTGTAATTGTTAAAATAGGATATATTTGTTGTTTAAAGTGAAAAGTAATAATAAATAATAAAGTCAGACAAAAAAGGAAGCACTGCTTTTTCACACCGAGCCTTCTAATTTAGCTCTCCCGTATCTCAAAGTATGAATGAAAAAAGAGTATTTTGTCAAGATATACAGAGAAAGCCATGACTTTGTGGTGTGTGTTTTTAAAAAAATGTGTACTGTGCATTGTTTCCTAGAAGATACTGGGCACTCAACATTCTTTTATGTTAAATATAAAACATTTTCTCAGACATGATACTCACCTGTACCAGGAGCAATACAATCTCAAATATCAGGACTATGTGTTCCCTGGGTTGCTACTGATATGCACAGTTGCCACTTTGTGTGAAGAGGGTGTTTGAATTCTGTATGCATATACATCTTTGGTACATGCTGTATGAAACCTTGATCAGTCCACCGGGCAGTTTATGTATACTGTAGCTGTAAGCCCATGTGTGCTCATGTTCCAACAGTGTGGTGGCTGTGCATATCAAGAGGGTCTCTGCTTGGTCAGGAGGCTCCCAGTATCCATGGATGTAACATATGAAAAGGGTTACTCTGTAAGGGTCTTGCTACTCCTCAGAAAGGGAGCTTAGAAGCCCAAACCAACAGAACTATCTTGCTCCTGAGCTCCAAGTATGCTCTGATGCTCACACAGAGTTCCTTTTCCCATTCACTTCAACCACATGTACCGCAGATGTCCATATTAAGCTGCATCATCTACTCAAAAGAAGTAAATGGGACAGCACTTTCGGATGGAACAGTTCTCTATGTCCACCCGTGAGCACACACCCACAGAAAATTCCTACACTGGACATACTTCCTACGGTTTATTGTTGCCTTTACTGGTTGATGTGACCAGCCTACATCCCAGCCTTCCAAGCATTCTATCTGCATGGTTTATTTCTTTGGGAACGGCCCAGCTTTCTCAAAAGGAAGAGAAGAGAGAAAGAAGAAGAGATTGCATTTATATCTCGCCCTTCACTTGGAGTCTCAGAGCTGCTTACAATCTCCTTCCCTTCATCTCCCCACAACAGACACCCTGTGAGGTAGGTGGGGCTCAGAGAGCTCTGAGAGAACTGCTCTTGAGAGAACAGCTCTGAGAGAACTGTGGCTTACCCAAGGTCACCCAGCAGTTGCAGGTGGAGGAGTGGAAAATCAAACCTGGCTCTCCCAGATTACAGTCTGCGCTCCTAACCACTACACCAGAGGAACGGCTGGTATTTGAAACTATTGTTGGGTTTTGAGAATTAACAAATGGAGGAAAGTCGAAGATTTCCTGGATTGAAGTTTTACTGTACTCCGTGTAACTTCTTCTCTTAATCCTTCCAAATTTATTTTGTTCTTTACAATCCTCAAGAAACTCCTAACCCCAAAATGCATGCTAATGTATGTCCGATGGTTTGTCTCTCTGTGCCTTCTTTCTCTTTTCTAGTAATGGAAATATAACTTTCAGCCTATTTATGAAGGCACCTACTATAGCTGGTGGCATGCCTGTGTTGAGTTAGGATATGTAAATTAGCATAATTAATGCTATGGCTTTCAGAGCATGAATATTTATAAATAGAAAATTACTGTCACTGGCATCTCTCCACGAAGCCACTGTACACAGACGTTTAGGAACCAGACAAAGGAAATTTTTCAGTGATAATGCCAGCAGCAAATATGATTGAAAGGCTAGCTTTTTTTATTTATGCTGAACAGTCAAAAATGGGGTGTTAATAAAGGCTAGCTTTTTTATTTATGCTGAACAGTCAAAAATGGGGCGTTAATAAAAAAAGTTAAAAATTAATCTATGCCCAATGCAGAGAGTACCACCCTCCCTCAGTCAGGCAGCCGACTCTTCTGTACCACAGGGCTGAGGCCACAGAAGATGATAGCAGTTAGCCTTCTCGTCATACCAACAGAGGGATCCCAAGCAGTATTCCCTCTAAGCTGAGTTAGTGTGAGCTAGCTCACAGTTCTTTACCCACTGGCTCACACATTTTTGTCTTAGCTCAGGAAGGATGGCTCCAGTCCAGAGCAAACTAATTTATGCAGTAGCCAAATCCCCTGCCTGCTCACAACTTTAATGCTGGTAGCTCGCAAAGTAGAATTTTTGCCCATAGGACTCCACAGCTTAGAGGGAGCATTGATCCCAAGCCCCAAGAGGCCTCCATTTTCCCCTGTTCAGCAGCACAGCAGGCTTGCAAGGTTGGAGGGCAACCACATCAGATGGCGTTTACCCCCAGTATAGCCCCCTTGTCAGAGATCTGCGCTTACCCCCCAGTACAGCCCCCTTGTCTGTCTACCAGGGCTTCTGATGGGATGAGAACAGCAGGCATCTTTGGGTGGAGGGGGATATTTGAGGGGGGTATTTGGTTTTAATCTGTGATATTTTAATAGCTATTTATAAGCCACCTGGAATCAAGAGCTGAAAAGTAGGGTCTAAATGTTTTTATGTTTAAAAAAAATTAATATAAGCCACATATGGAACCTCAGGCCTAGTTTTTGCATGAAGTAGGTGGTGGATTCTTAGGAACATTTTTAGGGTACAAGTGGTAGATACAACTGGGAGGATCATGTTTTTAAATGCTTTCCTGAGGGGGGGGAGTTTCTGCAATTGGAAAAGGAGCATGGTCTGGACTAGAACTTATCCCCCTGCTATGTTAAGTTTTTACTCAGAGGGAGTGTGTGTTTTTGTTTTTTTACATGGGCCAACATTCAAAAATGGCATACATTCAAAAATGGCATTCTACTGCTCAGAAGCCTATTTTGTGCTGCTCTCATAGGCCAAACCTAAAAAGTGGTCCTCATTAGCGATGCCATCCCAGTTCCTAACAACGCAGACAGAATACAAATTTGTCTCTCTCCTAATGCTCAGATTATGACTCAAATATTGTTTCTACAAGAAGTTCTAAGTTGCCTCATAATAAAAAAGGAACTCTATACATGTCAAAAGTGCTTCTAGTTGTTGTTGGTTTTTAACCCAAGTCCCGCAAGCTAAGCAGACAGAGCTATACAAGCCCATGTACAAAGGATTATTTCTAAGACTCCAGAGAATCTGTGAAATGGCCAACAGCAGCCAGGAAGATGCCTTGAAAAGAAAATTAATAAGGTTGTCAGCTTTGGGTTGGGAAACACCTGAAGATTTTGAGGGTGGAGCCTGAGGAGGGTGGGGCATGGAAAGAGGAGGGACTTCAATGTGATATAATGCCACAGAGTCCACTGTCCAAAGCAGCCATTTTCTTCACGTGAACTGATCTCTGTCACCTGGATATCCGTTCTGAGAGATCTCCTGCCAACACCTGGAGACTGGCAACTCTACAAATGAACCAGGCACATCAACACAGTCATCCCTGTTGCTTGATCTGCCCATCAGTCATCAGAGATATACTGGTCTTGATCATGGAGTTCCCCCTTTTCGCTATTACACCTAGCAGCTAATGGAAGTCAGTCCGTTGGTTTATTTAATCCTTTTTTTAAAAAAAACCAAGTATATAAAAATGAATAGCCATCATCATATCTTCTAGTAGTGAATATTTTCAGGTTGTTATGGGTTGCAGAAAAGAAATTCCTCCTGCTGTCCTCCCCCAGCCCAGACTGTGCTAATGTAGCATCAAAGGAAGGACCTCTTTCCTTGAGCCTCCATTGACTTTCTAACTTAAATGTTTGCTGGACATCTTTTCCTAGTCCATGTGATTGACATCATCCTATGTGGGAAAGCTGACTCAGGTCCAAGTATTATTAAATGTTTAATCATTCCCAAAGAACAAGAGGTTCCAGGAAGAGTTTTTCAGTAGGCAGCAATTTACAAATGCTTGGGGGGGGGGGAGCACCCCCTGTAAACTAATTTTTCCATAGACGTTCCATTTACTTTAACAGGACTACTTTAATGCAGTATTTTCCAACAGTCAACGTCAAAATGGGGGTTATCGCCCTCTGGTTGCCATGGAAACAAGGCCTAACAACGATCAAACAAAAGAGGCAAAATTCAATAATCAGTCTAGCCAAACTGTCCTGGTCAATCTCCATGAACAATAATTAGTCTTAACAAATCTTTCATGTTCTGATTGTTAAAAAAAAATTAACAAAGAAAGACTGTTATTAGGCAACAGAAGGGACATATTGAAATACCAGACAAGTTAATTCTGAAGAGGAGCTTCAATACAAAACAATCCAGATAATGTAATCATTTGCAAAATACTGACATCTGCATATACAGACTCATAAAATAATTTGACAGAAGACTGTGTTTTATCTTCCTCAACCATCAATATCTGGCAGGTTGATTCAAATCATGCAAATGTCTAGATTTGTTATAGGTAGGCTTCTTCTTTTTTTAAATTAGTTGTTGATTTTTACACAGCAACACAAACAAGTGCAGCCACCTTTAATTACAGGAAGTGACCCATCTCCTTTTCTTATGATTAGGAGGGACATCCTTTTGACCACTTTGGGCTGCAGCCCAAGAGGCCTCGTCACCACCATCTAGGTGTGTACCAGAATGTTTTCTGACCTTCTCTTTAGGCAGCTATTCCTACAAAACCCTCAAAGTGACTTTTTTAAATAGTCTTCTACTTAAAGAAGCTTGGTGGGAGTTGTTAGATGAGCTATAGAAGGGTAGGAGGTGGGAATGTGTGTGGACCAGAGGCAGTTCCCCTTTCACTGGCCCTCAGGCCAAACCAGGCTTTGTTACTCAAAACAGCTCGAACATAAATTGGGGGAGGAGTCAAAGGCTTGGATTTTGAAAGAGACACTTCCCCATAAGGCACACACACACAAGCCTGTGGATCAAAGAAACTATAAATGCGTCTTTCAATAGGAATAAACGTAATATTTTTACTTCAGGAGACTAGGCTTTCAGCACCCACCACACATTCTTTTAGAACTGTTCAGTTTTTATGTTTTGTTGAAGACACCTACCTGCCTCTGTAGTTCTGCTAAGTTGTAAGGTAATGCCCCTTCTGCCAAGGGTGCTATTCTCTCAATGTCAGCCAGCGTTAAGCGTCTGTATGCAAGTTCATGGAAAAGAAATCTTTGTTACATGTAACAAGCAGGGGGGAAAAGAATTGTGGGAGGTCAATGGACAAGTACAGAGATATAGGGTGGGATCCAAGATTGCTAGATGCCCACTAGGAGTAGGGGATCCCCAACTGGCACTCCCTATTCCCTACCAGTGCTCAGTGGAGTGATGGGGTGGCATAAATGGCATCACACAATGCTCCAGAATTCCCCTAATCTCTATGATCTTTACCACAGAGTTTTGTAGAAATCCTAGAGTGTCAGATGACACGGTTATATCACTTCTGGTCACACAGCCAAAAGTTATGTCATGGCTGTTACACAACGCTGTTTCATTAGGTCTGCATCCCTCCAGTCTTCTGCCAGTTGCCAGCACTGGACTGGCAATGCTCTCTAGCACAGTGCTTCCATAGGCAGTGTCTCCCCCTCCCCCTCCAAAATGCCCTATGATATCCTGTTTCCAGGGGTCCCATCTCAACCAGGAGCAGGATTGGGGGGGGGGGGCATTTTGGTTGCTGCAGAAGGCTGAAGCCATGAAAGTCATACTCCGTGGGTGGAAGTCAATGCACCACTGGAAATACTGTGTTGGATCAAACCAGGAGGAATATAAACTCTGGCTCACGTGTTATATTTCAGCCTGCAGTTGTCAGTTTTTGTTTTGAATCCACGTAGGAAGAATAACTGAGAAATATAAATATGAAAGGTAGGTTATCCTTACCCTGTAGCATTGTACAAGTCAGCCAGCTGATAGAGAATATCAATTTCCAAAGGTGTAATTTGTCCAAATTTGATAGCAGACTGGGAGAATTCCTCTGTTTTTAAAGACAAGAATAGAAAGTAACCTGACTGTGCATAATGATTTATAAAAATTTTAATATACAATTCACCATGGGTGAAGCCTTAGGGAAGCAAGAGCCAAACCCCTAAGTAAAAGGAGTACCAATAAGAACATCAACTGTACAACAGCGACCAATTGAGTCTTTGGTTTTAGCTGGGGATAACTATTATTGTAAACCCCCTTGAACCAAGAGAAAAGGTGGGATATAAAGGTTTTAATAATTAAAAAGCACCACATTGAATATAATCCACTATTTAGTGAATGAGTCAAAACAACAATGCTGTAAAAAGGACTGAAGCCTCAGCTTCATGCCCACAACCCAGCCCACTTTGAAGAAACTCCCCTGAACCTAAATTTAACCATGACAAACTAGAAAAAGACATTCAAACTGATCTTTCGAAGTGGCATAAACTGAATTTATCTTGGTTCAATAGATTGAATATAATTAAATCATTTGTTTTACCCAAGTTTATTTTTCTTTTTCGAACCATTCCATTGTCCATTACTACTTCACTTTTGGAAAAATGGCAAAAACTGTTGTTGCAGTTCTTTTGGCCATACAAACATCACAGAATTACGTGCAACACCTTATATAGAAGTTCTGCAAAGGGGGGGCATAAAACTTTCCGAATATACAACATTTCTACAAGGCCATTCATCTCTCACAAGTGGTTAAATTACTGTACGAAGCATCCACCTCTGACCAAATACAACAGTTTGCTTTTTATACCACTTCCTTTGAAGTTCAAGAGGTTATAGGGCAATCTCCCTCAAATCGACCCAAACAAGTTCTCACTAGCCTTTTACTTTCAGCACTGTTAGCAACTTGGGATCGTAGGAGACCTATCTTATTGCCACCAATCTCATGTTACCAATCTTTTATAAATCAAACTTGGTTCTTACCAGCCCTCAATAATCCGGCATACAATTCTTGGAAATCTGCTAAAGTTACTACACTTCGTGATCTCACATCCAAGCAGCAGCTATTGACTAAGGTTTCTCTGGAAGCTAAATTAAAAATCAAGGTCCCTTGGATTCAATACTTTCAAATCTCGCATTTGTGTGCACAAATCCATCTTCATTCCATCTTAAAACAACAACATACTGAATTTGAAGCAGTTCTTCGTACAGCCAGCATTTCTCAAAAAGGTCTAATCTCCAAGATACACAAAGTATTGGCATCAATGAACAGCAATGCAACCTTGTCATATCAAACTATGTGGGACAAAGACTGCAACCATACTCTCTCAGAAGATTCTTGGAGTAAAATTTGGTCTTCTTCTCCATTCCATCCCAAAATCACAACAATTAAATTACAGTCTTTCAAAATCTTATTACATTGATATCTTACACCACATAATCTAGCTCACATAAACCCTTCACATAGTCCAAAATGTTGGAGAAAATGTGGCAACGTAGGTAACTATCTGCATTGTTGGATCTTCTGTCCCCAAATTCTTCCTTTCTGGAATGCAGTCCTGGATCAAATCAAATCCATCGTTCACATAGATATTTCCCCCACACCAGAAAATTTGTTTTTGAATGGATGGGCTGCTAACTGCACCTCATTCTCCATCATTGAAAGGGTCTCTTTAATGCTTTTTGTGGCCAAAACTGTCATTGCTACACAATGGAAAATGACAACGGCATCCACACTTTCACAGTGGCATAAAAAGCTGTGGGATTTGTATATCATGGCTAAACTCTTGGATAATCTTACGCGTTTTGATAAGAGTCCTGCCCCTACTATTTTTGTTACAACGTGGTTTCCTATCTTAGAATACCTCTCCAACCAATAGGATATCCCCAAAGTAACTGATGACCTGTGGTTATGGTAATGCTTATAAATGTATTCTAGTTGACTACTAGTGTTACCCTTCGTATTTGTTGACCTTGCATTAAGTTTATAGATGGTACCTTATATCTCTTGGTTTTTTGCTACAACCGTTATTGTTATTGACACCATAATGCACAATATCAGGTTAATTTGCTACTCTATCTGTGTAATAGTATAACTCTCTGAAAGCTTCTATGTTTGTAATGTTATCAAATTTACTAAAATTTCAATAAATTTTATTGTATAAAAAAAAAGAAACTCCCTGAACCTAAATCAGTTTTCTCTCTGAAGCAAACAAGGCGTAGACAGCTTAAATCCAATTACAAATGGACCGCAGATCAGGCAAGCACTCACTAAATAACACCCCCACCACATACATTTTATTCATTTATTTAAAACATTTTTATGCTGCCTTTCCACTCAATCATGGTCCACAAGGGGCTGATCATAGAAAACTTTAAAACATTTGAGCAATTAAAAATACAGTTGTTATAAAATAATTTAATTAAAAACACACAGCACTAGAAGGACTGCTTTTGGGGGCTCATGGAACAAAACAAAAAAATGACAGTGGTAAATATGGGTGGAGCACCTTAGAAGTTACACTAGCCTATTACAATCTTGCTACAGAGCAGTTGCAGTCCATAACATGTCATGAGGTAAATCAACCGTACCGCTGCCAGATCAAAAGAATGACAAACTCTTGAATTGTTAATAAACATCTTTACTATTTTGCATGCTAATTTAACAAGCCACCCCTATATATACAACTATGATCTGTTAATTCCATTTCATTGTCTGACAAAGTGTGCATGCACATGAAAGCTCACACCTTGAATAAAACTTTGTTGGTCTTAAAGGTGCCGCTGGACTAAAATGTTGATCTCTTGCTTCAGACCAACACAGCTGCCCACCTTGCTCTATCTTTAGTTATTGCAATTAATGACGCACACTGAATTACCTTTTGTAACTTCCACATCTCTCCTAGCACCTCCTATGAGGCTGTATATCTTTTGAACAAGCTCCATGTTGTTCAGCAAGGCATTAAAAGCATTGAAATAGGAAAAGCTGACTTGGTGTGAAATAGATCCACCTGCAGCCTAGGAGAAAAACAAAACAAAACCAAAGAAGAAATTACTTTATATAAGCTTCATATAGAACTTTATATAGAACTCTTTATGAGGTTCATTCAATTCCACTACAGGGAGGAAAATTATTGTTAGGAGTACAATAAAGATAGCCTGCACTCCATTACACCAGTTCCTTTATTTGACTAGCCAGAAGAACAACAAGACATTTAGATCAGGGATTTATTTATTTATTTAGAAAATTCATTATGTCATCTCCCCAGAGAGCCTGCTTGAGGCAGCATACAAAGTGAAATATAATAAAAACATACCATAAAAACTGTTCATGATTAAAAACCCAACCAGATCTCATGAAACAGTTCTCAGGCTAGAATCACACAATAAAAATGTTGTTAAAAGATCATCCCCTTAATTAAGAGTCTAGGTCAAAAGGCACATTTTGGCCTGGTTCCTTAAGGGCACTAAGGTAGACAATAGGCAGACCTCAAAGGGCAAGGCATTCCACATGAGTTGTCACAAGGGTTGCCAGATCCCCCCTGGACACCGGCAGGGGACGGGTCGGCCGTAGGGTTGCCAGATCCAGGTTGGGAAACTCCTGGAGATTTAGCGATGGAGCCTGAAGAGGACAGGGACTTCAGTGCGGTATGATGCCATAGAGTCTGCCCTCCAAAGCATCTGTTTCCTCCAGAGGAACTGATCTGTGTAGTCTGGAGATGAGCAGTAATAGCAGGGGATCCCGAGGTCCAACCAGGAGACTGGCATCCCTAGGTATCACCACTGAAAAACCCCTGTCTCTCGTTGCCACCTACCTCACCTCTGAAGGTGGGGTACAGAGAACAGAGCTTTGGAGGAAGATCATAGCTGGTGGGCTGGACCACAGCACAGAGATGGTCCTTTAAGTACTCTGCCCCCCATGCCAACCAGCACTTTGAATCACACCCAGAAACAGACGGACAGCCAGTGCAGCAGTGCAAGCTGGGATTAAAGGAAAGTAATCCTGACATGAAGATACGGACAGAACAGAAATTATAGCAGATATTCTGAATTACTGAATAACTAAGCATTTTAGATAAAGAAGAATCAACTAGGTTGCTTAAGCTTGATTTAGTGTGCTTCAGATGCAGCTGTTCTCAAAGAATTTCACACACTCACAAAGCAGTAAAGTTATATACTTCAACTGATCTACTCCACAAAGGACCTTGAAAGAGAAAACAAGCTTTCCAAGTTTGCTCTGCAATACCGTCTCGGGGGAAAACCCCCAGCAAGACTCCAACAGCCTGCATTTTTTCCCCCAGCAGCAGAGGATATATATATATATCTTTGAGGGTGTGCATGTATAAAACACTTGTCATCTTGAATATGTTCAACAATACTGGACTCGTTCAGCATTTTTCAAGGGCCTTAAGGCATCCCTAAATGCTCTGCTGAACGGCAGCATTGTTATACTCAGAAGAGAGCATGAGGCAGATCTCATTTCCTTCTGTAGTGTAGAGAACAAAACAGAACGAAAACTTTGGTTAGGTGCAGCCTTATGGAACTAATAGTGTTATTGAAAATAAAGCCTTCCCCCAGTATGGGAGAATAATCCTGTCCTGGCTTATAATTGTTGATATTTATACAGGTGCACCCTAGGAAAATCCCAGAACTGCAGCAAAATCATCCCTGTATAATGTATAGTGCTGAATTTTCAATACTGGAAGACACTCATTCCTATCTGAACCACAGCCATAGGCAACTTGAGTTCAATATTTCTTGCCACCTACCGAGACTAAGTTTTCTTCCACAAAAGGAGTGAGCATGTGGGAACGAATGGTGACCATGATGTCGCTGAAATCCAAACCAGTAATCATGCCAGTTTTGTTTTTATCTTTCAGTGCAAATGCTTGTCGTGCGTGTTCTAACTGCAGCTCCTGAAAAAAGAAAAAAAGATACAGGAAGTAGTTGCAACAAGAGTTTATAAGAATGATTAAAACCATTCCACTACTCCACAAACTAACCAAATGCAGTAAGGACTGGATTTTTGAACAGCACTTCCAAAATGAAGAAGAGAAAAGATTGGATTTATACCCCACCTTTCACTCTCAGTCTCAGAGCAGCTTACAAACTCATTTCCCTTCCCCTCCCCACAACAGACACCCTGTGAGGTAGGTGGGGCTGAGAGAGCTCTTGACAGAAACTGCCCTTGAGAGAACAGCTCTGACAGAACTATGGCTTGCCCAAAGTCATCCAGCAGCTGCAAGTGGAGGAGTGGGGAATCAAACCCGGTTCTCCCTGATTAGAGTCCCTGCACTTAACCACTACACCAAAATACTACCATTGCAGCTGCTGGAAGAATGCTTATCTGTGCTGGATGCAGCCATCTTTGTTTGTGGCCCAAACTGCTAGATGGTGATACAGACCAACTCAAAGAACCATGGCTGGAAATAAGGACACAAGTTTATGTTTTCTTTTGTGCATAAGATTCCACCCCTTGTCAAGAAAAGCTATGAACAGTATCTCAAGACAGTAAGAAACTGGTGAGCTGCTTAGTAGAGTTTATAGCCAGAGAGTAGGGATTCTTGTGTCCTATTCAGTATTTCAGCCTGGAGATATGAAGATGTGGAGGGAATGACCTAAAAAATCAGGGGGGATATCTGATAGAAAAATGGGAAATATGGGGTATACTAAAAAAAACAAAACCTCAGGAAATACTGCCTTTTGTTATTGTATCTATTTTGATTTCTCCCCCACATTTCTATTTTTACAAAAAACTCCCCACCCACCCTGATGGCTTCACAATTTCTACAGACTTCAACGTTCTTGGCTTTCCCGAAGAATTAATTGATTAGCAGATAAATTATGGAAGAACAAGGCATTATATGAAAATGTTCACAATTTCCACTTGTTGCAAATTTTACTTTTCTTGGCACAGAATTTAATATAGTTTGGCACAGAACTTTCCCTCCTTACTATTACATGTTGGGAGGAGGAGGTAGCAGCACATACATAGCCTTGATTACATGTTAAAATCTTTAACTGCAATCAAACAGAGACCAACAATATAACAGCAGCCATGCTGGATCGGAGCAGCGGTCCACCTAGCTCTGTGTTCCCCAAAGTGGGCTGCACTGCCCCTGGGGGGATTACCTATGGGGGTGCTTGAGATGGGCCGTTCAACCACATTGTTCACTTATTTATGATTGACCAGGCTATGACACCATGCTGGCAAATGGCACTCCAAGTTTCTGCCTCTGCATAGTGCTGAAATCTGGTAGAAACTATCAGAACTTTTAGTAAATACACCACCAGAGCTCTAGTCAAACCAGTATACCGTATTTTGAGAAACCGTTGTCACTGTGCATGTTTTTGTCCCTTTATCATTTTTCAAGTTTTTGCTGGCAAGTCTTTAACGTAATAGTATTGAGTGTGGTATTTATTTTCCTGTGTTCTCAGTTACTGAACTTGCTGACTCTGAAGTATACTTTTTAGCTATATTAAGTGTTACTTTTTGTCGCAGTCTGCCCATTATTTATATTTCTAGATTATATAAGGATTTAAATTTTCTCAGTAACTGTTTACAAAAAGGAAACAAACTTTTTTGGGGGAAGTTTAGGAGCTAAGAGAAAAAATTGGGGTAATTGATGGAAAATTTAGGGTATAAATGATAATAGTTCCAATAATAAGAGGAAAAACTATGATAAATAAATATACATATTTGGGGACAAATTGACTATGTTTTCAGCAAAAAAATATATAAAAAAACAGACCAACTTTGATAAAGAAAATATTACACATTGTCTTTATTCAAAATTGTAGTAATAAAATGAAAGAAAAAATTAAAAGTATTAAAAGGTGGCAATAAATCAAAATCTTCCTTTAAGCTCAAGCCATTATTTTTCTTAATTTTTTTGGTCTTCCAGGACTTTTTACTTCCCCCAAAGTAACAGTATTAATCCTTGGTAAAATACCTTCAGTTTTGAATGTCCATAATGTGTGAATGTACGTTTTCACATTTGCAATTTTTTCCATAACTGCATATTACATCATAAAAGTTCCATGAAGGCTGTTTTAGTGCAATTATGACATATTTCTTTATTGTGTATACCATTTACTTCTGTCAAGCATTTCAACATATTATCCAGTATCCATCGATAATTTTTTTGTATTTTCAGGCACAGAGACACATATTCTCAGTTAAGCATTATTCTGGGAGTGGATGAATTTTACCAGCCTTTTAAATATGTAGCAATTTTGTACACTGATTTCCCAAAAAACTACCCCAAATCTCCCCCATTATTTATACATACATAGCATAGTTTGTCATCTGATTTGCAGAATTTTTATTATTATTACCCTGGCTCCAACGTAGTGGAACCCTGTGCTGGATAACATCCGTACCCTGCAGGACTTGTTCCGCAGGGCCTATAAGGCAGAGATGTTCTGCCAGGCGTTTGATTGATCCTCTCGCACTCCCCTCCCTGTGAGGCAATGGCACTGTTAAAATTTTAACACCATCTTTTAATTATTGTATTTTACTAGTTTTTTATATTTTTAATCCTGGATTATATGAATTATCATGTTGTACCCAGCCCTGAGCCCTGCTCTGTTGGGGGTGGGTAGTTAAAATCCAATAAAATAAATAAATTTTCTCTCAATTTTCAGATACTGAGAAGGCTGGGTAGTAGAGGAAGAGCTACAAAATGACATTGAGCTGAAGACAAAATTTAAGAAATCGTACCAAGAGTTTTGGTTACAGAAGGGAATTTCTGATTGCTATCATGCACTATGGACAGTGCTTAAGAAGCTCCTCGTTGCATTTCTAAAACCATATTTGGTGGAATGTGGTTTTAGTGTGGTCATCCAACTTCTCTCCAAGCCAATAAATCAACTCCAGATTACTGAACATGGTGATTTAAGACTCCAGCTAAGGGATTTTAAACCAGACATTGGAAAACTGGTATCACTTCATCAAGCCCATCTATTGCATTAAGAATTTGCTAAACAGTGGAGCAGTTACTAAATGTAGTATTAACATGCTTGCTAAATCAAGCTTTGAAAAGCTGGTTATCACTGTAACAACTTAATCAATTTGGTTTAATAAATTAGACTAAAAAGTTTAGTTGATTTTGAATAAATGTGCAATCAATTGCTACTGTTTTGAATTTCATTGTTATTACCTTCCTTAGTGGGTCATACAAACCACAATAACGCTTTTTATATGGTAGAGTAGGGAGCCCTGGGGATGGAACCAAGGGGGACGGTGGCCCCCAAAAGTTTGGGAACCACTGATCTAGCTGAACTTCCTGTTTCACAGTGACCAACCAGCAGGACATGGGGACTAAAGTCTGCCCGTATTGTTGCCGCCCCCCCAGCCTACATCGAGATTCCATTTAGACATTGGGGCTAATAGTCATTGATGGATTTATCCACCATTAATGTGTCTAATCCTCCTTTAAAGCTTACTAAATTAGTGGCCATCATTGTAATCCCAGCAGTGAATTCCATGTGTTAGCTGCTCTTTGAGTGAAGAAATACTTCTTTTGTCCATCCTAATCTACCATACATCAGCTTTCATGGATGCACTGTGAGTTCTAGCATTATAGAAAAGGGAGAAAATTTCTCTCTATTCAGCTTCTTTCATCTAGGTACTACTTTTAAAAACATACACCGTGTCTTCCCTTAGTCACCTTTTCTCTAAACTAAAAATGCTCACATTTTGTGACATTTCCTTGTTGGATAACTTTCTGCATATTCTCCAAAATAATGGTATCTTCCATGAGACAGGGTCCTGAATGCAGTACCCCAAATGCTCTGGCACTATAAATCTGTTTGTGGGCATCCCAATACTATTTTTTTTCAATCCCTTTCCTAATTATGCATAGCATAAAATTTGCCTCTATCACTGCTGCCACACACCAAGTCAACATTTTAACTGAGCTATTCCCAAGAATCCCAAAATCTCTTCCTTGGGTAGTCATTGCCAGCCCAGACCCTACTGGCATTCATTTAAAGTTAGGATTCTTTGTACCATTTTTTTACACTGAATCTCATTTGTCATACTGTTACAGTTCTGGAGCTACTTGCAACCTGCTTTGGTTCTCATCATTCTGAACAATTCAGGATCATCTACAAGCATGGCCACCGCAGCTCAGCTCCATCCCCGATTCCACATCATTTATGAACAAATTAAATGGCATTGGACTGGTCCCCACACGGATCACCAAGGGATCCATGACTGGCTGACTTTCATTGCAAAGTCTCCCCATTTACTCCTACTCCTTGTTGTTCAACCAGTTCCTAATCCACAAAAGAACCCATCATCTTATCCTGTCACTGCTAAATTTACTCCAGAGCCTTTGGCAAGGGACTTGGTTAAAAAAAAAGTTCCCCAAAGTCCAAGTATATAACATCTTGTTAAGTCCCGCAAAGAACTCCAAAACGCTGGTGAGTCATTACTTCCCTTCAGAGAAACCACGCTGATACTTCCTTAGTACAACTTGTTCCTCCATGTGGTTAATGATTCTGTCTAAGTTTCCAATTTACCTGGCAAAGGCATTACAATCTGCCCTGCAATTTCCTGGATCTCCTCTGGTTCTTTTTTAAAAAAAACATTATAATTACGGCCCTTCAATCATCTGAAAGGAAGGTCAATTTTAGCAACAAATTTTATATATTTGCATCTGTGGTATATGCCATCTGGATCTAGTGACTTGGGGGCCCAAAACTTCGTCTCTCTGTACCTGTATTTGATTTAGTATTTCTAATAAAGTTCTCAAAACAGCTACTCTGACATGGGCAACTGCCTCATTTTTTTCAGCAGAAAATAGTTTGCAGTAGAGTAGCAAGATGTGAGTCCAGCAGCACCTTAGAGACCAGCAATATTTCCAAGGTATTCAAGAGGCAACACTTCCTTTGTCAGATACCAGTCTTTCTTTAGCCGTCCTTCTGCCCTTTTTGTCTTCAAAGGGATACAGCTACCATCCAGGCTGGATTCTTGTTCTTGTGCTTTTTTGCTTAACATTTTTAGCAATATGCTTCTCATATTCTCTTTTTGCCTGTCCTCTTGTCATTTTACATTGGATTTGCCAGAAACTTTCCATTTCCGCCTACTTTTAAAAAAAAAAAAAGCCTTCTTGCCTGCTATGGCTTTCTTGACTGTGTTAGTTTACCATACTGGCGTTAAATTAGGTAGCACACTCCCTACATTAAGACACACATTTTATCCTACTGGTGTGGATTTAAATCATTTTTAACTATCCTGAAAAGATGAAGAGTTGCTTCAGCCTCCTTATCAGCTTCCTTTTGACCAATATCCTCACGTTTGAAAAGTTCTCTTTGGAAATCAAGTGTGGGTGTGTTGGTTTGGGGCAGCTTTCCATTTACATATATGCTAAACCTAATAGCATGAAATCACTGTTCCCATTTGGTACAACAAATCTCACACCAGGCCCTGAAAAGAACACCACTCAGGACCAAGTTCAGAGTCACCTCCTCTTGGCTCTATGACCAAATGCTCCCAGACACAATTATTTTATGGTAGACAGGAATTTTGTCTCTTTTGCATGAACTGAGCACATTCACCCATTCAGCAAGAGAAGGCAAATGGCTTCGGTGAATTCTTTTTCTTTCATGTAGCCTCTTGTAGACCAAGTAGGTACCCTGGCAAGCGAGTCTTGTAAAGCTGGTCACTATAAGCACAAAGCTGATTTTCTGACATGGATTCAGGCATGCAAATCTTTATTATTAGAATCAGGGTGTCAGAAAGCTATCCCTGCCACGATCTCGTGGAATGGACCACAGCAGCCACACAAAACCTCTTCAAATATACATACATTAAAACATACAATGTGTGGCTTAAAGAGACTCACACAGGGAAAGTAACTGCAGCTGTATTTTGATTAGCCAATCATCAGCTCAGCAAGTCCCTTAGCGTGACATAAATCAATTCATAGCAAGTTCAACAGCATTAATGAGGCACAAGAAAGAGAATCATTATCATAACAAAAATATAAATAACTGACCTGTAAAAACTGAGTGAATTCTGAATAAGTCAGGTGTTTCTTTCTATTATGTCCAAAGTGCAATCGGATAAACTCACAGTCCCAATTAAAAGGGATGTGATGGTGAATAATGGTCTGCCCAAATATTTCTTTTACATTTTCTTTGGGATGAAACAAAAAAAAAATTAGGTTTATTAGAAAAAAGAAAATACTTCAGCTCCTGCTTCAAATTCTTCTAACAGGAAAGATATACGTAAGAAAAGCCCATCAAACAGATAAACCTTTATGATACAGACCTGTTTATTTTGCAGAAAACCAACAACAACACACTTTGTATAGAATAGATCTTAAACGCTACTTCTGTATTAATACTATGTAGATCTTCAAGATCCATGATTTTGCCTTATTCAGGTTTAATTAAGAAGCAATTTATTTCTTTCATTACAAATACCTGGTGCTTTGCATGCTGATATAAAATCAATGGCGTGTTTCTTGATTCTACAACGCGTCAAATTAAGGCCTTATTGAAAGGCAATGAATGCCTACATTTCTGGATAACACAATATTCCTCAGACTATGCACAGTGTGATTGAGACTTGATTATTACATTCACACTTGTCTGAATGCAACTATTAAAGATAGGTATACGACATGCCATCCAAGTAAGTGTCATTATCATCACAGAAAAATACATTAAGTATTTCAAGATCATGACCAAAAATATGACCCTGAAGGAGAACATCTTAACCACGCAAAAGTGTCCAATTATACTAATGTTTAAAATGCTGACAAGGACGCAGTACACGGTCTATTCAGACGACAGGTACCAGTGACCTGCTAACTGTACTAAGGCTGTGTTCCTCTTATCTGGTCCCTATCAGGAGGGGGTGGGAGAACAATACATACCCTCCAGTATTTCAAAAACGAAAATGGGGACATGACTGTGAACTCTGTATGTCAGAACAAGGATCACTGGTAGAACCCCATCTCTCACTGTGCCTTTATTTCACACTGCTGGAAATTCAATTCAGTCGGTTACATTCAGTTATTCTTTAACTGTGTATCCTCCACTATTTGGTGCTTTGTAATTGTATTACATGGTATTACATATAGCTTAAAATACTATGTTCTTCTGGGCATACAGAAAGATACCACATGGTCCCCCATGTAGGCACTAACCAGGTCCAGACCTGCTTAGTTTTATCAGGGTGGCTTCTTAAACTGTTTCCTTTAAACAAGGGAGTACTCAAGCATACATAAAAGCGTTGAATCTAGGCTGTACCACATTTATCCCTATGTAGCGCTTTCCCAATTTCTAGGGACAGATTTCAGAGTCGGGGAAATTATGAATTTATATAAGTGCAATAAAAGTAACCACCTAAAGTTGCCAACTTCCAGGTGGTGCCTGGAGGTGTCTGAGACAACAGAGATCAGCTCCCCTGGAGAAAATGGCTACTTTTAGAAGATGGACTGTATAGCATTATACACTGCCAAGGTCCCTCTCCTCCCCAAACCCCACCCTTCTCAGGCTCCACTCCCAAAATCTCCAAATATTTCCCAACCCAGACCTAGCAACCATCTCCAACACAAATGGAGAGTAAGAAGGACATGCTGAACTTTGATTAGGTTCCCCAAGGAGAAATATCCATACATCTCCATTGGCCACCTTTTAAACAAGGCAGTACAAACACAACACAACTATAAGGAACAGAATATATGAAGTTCCGTTTAGTTTCCTTTAAGGCACTCAATTAATTCAACACTTTTTAGTTGGTTAATAATTTGCCTTTAAAATGATTAAATTCAAATATATTTACAATACCATGGTTTCCAAACTAGTTTTAAGTTTACGATTAGTTGTGATTTATTAAACAATTAGGGAGCAAAGCCTGTTGTGTTAGAAGACAACGGGCCTAGAAAGGTCGGAAGGGTGGGAGAATGGATGGGTAGAAGGAGGGAGGGAGGGAGGCAGGAAGGCAGGAAGAAAGAGAGAGAGAGAGAGAGAGAGAGAGAAGGAAGGAAGGAAGGAAGGAAGGAAGGAAGGAAGGAAGGAAGGAAGGAAGGAAGGAAGGAAGAGAGGAAGAATGGAAGGAAGGTAGAAAGGAAGAAAGAAAGAAAGAAAGAAAGAAAGAAAGAAAGAAAGAAAGAAAGAAAGAAAGAAAGAAAGAAGAGAGAGAGAGAAGAGAGAGAGAAGAAGGAAGGAAGGAAGGAAGAGAAAGAAAGAAAGAAAGAAAGAAAGAAAGAAAGAAAGAAAGAAAGAAAGAAAGAAAGAAAGAAAGAAAGAAAGAAAGAAAGAAAGAGAGAGAGAGAGCGCAAAAGAATGGAAGGAAGGAAGACAGGAAGGAGGGGAGAGAATGGAAGGTAGGAAGGAAGGTAGAGGGGGAGAGTGAGAGAATGAAAGACGGCGGAGAGAAACCAAAGAGGGGGGGAGCGGCAGAAACAGGGCTGTGGTAGCTGGGCCTGCAGCGCTGCCACCCTCACCGGCCCCCTCACGATTGCCTCTTAAGGGGGGGCATCAGAAACAGACCCGCGGTGGCCGGCTCAGTGCTGCTGCCGGCCTTCACCTCCCCCTCCCATGGTTGCCCCTGAAGGGGGGGAGTGGCAAGCGCAGCCGGCCTTCACCTTCCCCCCCCCAATTGCCTGTGAAGGCCGGGGGGGGAGTGGCGAGAACAGGGCAGTGGCGGCAGCTGTGTGGCAGCCTTCACCTTCCCCCCCTTTGCGATTGCCCTTAATGTCGGGGAGGAATGCCAAAGGTGGTCCCGTGGCGGGTGGCACAGCACCGACACTGGCCTTAACCCCCCCCCGACGCTGCGATTGCCTCTGAAGGGTGGGGGGAGCGGTGAGAATGGGGCCGCGGCAGCTGGCTCAGCGCCGCCACCGGCCCTCACCTCCCCCCACCCACGGTTGTCTGTGAAGGGCGGGTGGGGAGTGGGGAGAACAGGCCGGTGGGAGAAGGGGGGCTGCGGGAGCTTCTCCCGTCTGTCCGGATTTGCGGGGAGAAGGAGAAGCGAATGGGGGGGCTGGCGCGCTGCAGCTCCCTCGCTGCCAGCACTGGCTGGGCCGTTTCCTGGGCGGGTGGGGGGAGGAGGGCCTGATCCCGGAGCACGGCGGCTCCCTGGCCGGCTTTCTCCTGGGCAGGACTGAGGCCAGCGCAGTGGCTCCCTGGCCGGCGCCGCTGGCTTTCTCCAGGGTCGATGGGGGGGCGGGAGTGAGGGAGGCCTGATTGACAGTTCGAGCGGCCAAACACTGTTGGCGCGCATCGAACGTTGGGAAACCAAAAGATAAATATATTATAAGGAGAGATGTTTTCAAGTCATTGTTCCAAGGAGAGGCAGTCCTTAATATCTTTATTGCCCACTGCCCAGAAATGCACAATAGAGATTGCAGGAAGAGAAATGGTTCTGAACAGCCCAGCAGCACATAGTAGCCACACGGTTGCCACAGGGTTTCAACAAAAATACTGGACACACTGTTTGGGCTTGGAGGAGTGCTGAGCCCAAGTGTAAAGCACCAGCAACTGCTGATTCATACTTGGGCTCAGTGGTGCCTCCTCCAAACTTCACACTGGGCTTGGAGGAGGCACCACTGACCACATGCTTCTGCCCTAACACCTCCTTCACCTGTGGGCCTCCTTCCCTGGGAGCTATTTTGATGGAGAGAGAGGTTGGCGCGAGCCCAGCCCCTCTACCAACCTCCTGGCACTTCCCCTGGCCCAGCTGTCTTCTCTTCTGGCCGGGCCACCAGAAGAGCCCCAGTACCACCTAGGCTTCCTCACAAAAATACCAGACATTTAACTGTTTGGTATTTTTTCAGGGTTTTTTTTCCAGGACAACAGTGAAAAATACTGGACTATCCAGGTTAATACCAAACACCTGGCAACCTTAAGTAGGGCCGATTTCTGTAGACTCCTCTCAACTGTTGCAGAGCTCCAACTTCCCCCTCATACTGTTCTTCAGGGTTTCCTATGCTGCAGGAGCAGCATTTCAGAGATAATTTGGGGCGTTGTAGGAGAGGGCAAGAAGAAGTCCTGTTCACAGAAAGCCCTTCCCTCAGCAGAAATTTACCATAGAATCCAAGCCCCTAGCTCTCTCTGGTGAAACTTACACAGAGAAGCTATATCTTCAAATACTACATGCACAATGCTTCCTCACAGCTCATTTAACATAGCTTGCTTTTAACATAATTAAATTAAATAAAAACCAGGCTGTATACCAATTAATTAAGAGTTGGACCTAACATAGGAAAAGGCTGAATGAGTAAAGACAACCTAATATTCTTACCACCATACCAAAAATATTTCTCATGCTGTAAATCAATGACAGTATAAATGCACTGGACACGAGACAGGAATGAATACAAGCATATTGACCAGCTTGTGTGTTTCCTCTCTCCTCCCCACTCACACAGAGGGGCAGTCAAAGCTTCCTGGTTTTAAAAGGATTTTGTCATACTCCAAATTTGCTGTGACAAATATATATAGGCACAGGGCTCTTTTTGTAGCAGGAACTCCTTTGCATATTAGGTGACACACCCCTAATGTAGCCAATCCTCCAAGGGTTTACAGAGCTCTTCTTACAGGGGCTACTGTAAGCTCTTGGAGGATTGGCTACGTTAGGGGTGTGTTGCCTAATATGCTACAAAAAGAGCCCCATATAGGCACCTAGGCAAACTGGAGATCAGAATCCCCATTTGTTGCCCTGACCTGGATAACCCAGGCAAGCCTTTCTCATCAGATCTCGGAAACTAATCAGGGTCGACTGAAGTCAGCACTTGGATGGGAGACTTCCTTGGAATACCAGGACAGGAGGTCAGGGGCAGGCTGTATTCAGCCACTCTCTGAATATACTTCAGTAGAAGTCAGTCACCAGAGGTCAACATGATTTCCAGATGCAGACACGTACACACTCACACACACAAATACCAAAACACACACACACACACACAAAGAATCCTCATTTGTGGAGAGGAACCAAACCAAGATTTAATCCTAACTTAAAATTTCCATTTGTTAGGAAGAGTCAGTCTCCAGTTGGCCTAGCTGCCTACATTTAGACATCATGGCGTACTGGAAACCCATTGGTGGGAGTCCTGCTATCCATGGGCACTGTGTTGAGGATCTCTGCTGTTAAGCCATCCTGTGAATTTAGTACAAAGCTCAGATCAGAACCAAAGAAAACAATGGGATGGCCATCTGCACTGATCACTGTACCTTTTCCTTTTGTAATATTTAATCTGAAGCAAAGTCACTAACTAGTTACCTTTCCCACTAAAGCAAAGGCATTCACACACACCATTCAGTGTATTTATTCAAATAAAAAAGAAATTAGAAACTGAGAATTAAGATAACTGCAGTTACATCGACATATTTGATGTGGGTTATATAACCAATTTATTAAAGTTATTTATGAAAGAAAGATGGTGAATTGTGCTGTACTGCTGAGGCACCTGGAAGGTGAAGCAGAGTTAGGCCTAGCAGTGTAAAAATGTTCATGGTCTTCAGCTCTATCAAACTGTTCACAGAAAGGTGCAGCAGGAGATAATGAATTGCCCCCTTGGAAGCTTACCCAGTTGGTGCCACAAGGCTGAGTAATTTCCCATGCTGTTTAATATTTATCTGAAGAAGGAGCAGGAGGAGATTGGATTTATACCCCACTCTTCACTTGGGAGTCTCAGAGCAGCTTACAATCTCCTTCCCTTCACACAACAGAAAATCTGTGAGGTAGGTGGGCCTGAGAGAGCTCTGCCAGAAACTGCTTTTGGGAGAACAGCTCTGAGAGAATTGTGACTAGCCCAAGGTCACTCAGCTGCATGTGAAGGAGTGGGGAATCAAACTCAGTTCCCCAGACTCAAGTCTGCCGCTCTTAACCACTACACCAAACTGGCTCTAAAGCTTTAGAGTAGGCTCTATATTTCTCTGCATAAGAGTAGGCTCTATACTTCTCTGCATAAGATGCTGGCTGCTGCTCCCAATCATGTGCTGGTCAAGCAGCTGAGAGAAAACACTGAATCCAGGTAAGATGGAGGAGATGCTGGCTGGAAAGGCTACTGCTTTAAATAAGACTGTCCACTGAAAGACTTGGTTGAGAGCGTAGGAGTCTTACTGGAGCCTCACCTCCTGTTGCATGAACAGGTGCCCATGAGAGCAAAAAAAATATGTTTCATTTCCAGCTACATCTAGTTGGAAGATGCCTAACCTGGCAACACTGATCCATGCTTCAGTAACACTGAGGCTAGATTACTATAACATGCTCTACATGGGGCTGTCCTTGAAGACTATTCAGAAACTACAGCTGGTGCAGAATGCAGCAGCCCATTTCTTATCCAGGGGTAGCCACTGGGGCCATGCCACTTATATTCTGAGGTCCTCTCACTGGCTGCTGAGTAGTTTCTGGTTCCAATTAAAACTGCTAGTGCTCACCTTTGAAAGCCCTTCATGACTTGTGGCCACATGCTTGACTGACTGCCTCTTCCTGAATGTTCCTACATGGCAGCTCATTCTTCCCAGCATGGTCTGACCTTCTGCTGGGCCAGCAATTATTTTCAAGTTGGCTATCAACAGGATCTTGCTTGGGGCAAGGGCACCATTTAATATTCACTGTAGGGAATGGAATATATGTTTGTCCCCCCCAAAACAAACCCCAAACACCTACAACTATGGCCAGTGAACATTCACACAAATTGTAATGCATTTCTGAAGAACATTTGGGAAAGGATCCAGAACATGGAGCTCATCACAATAGGTTTCATTTCATGGTTGTGGACGAACTTAAAAGGCTTCAAAATCAGAGGCAGTCTCACTTTCAGTGACAGTGCTTTTTGCCAAAAAGCACTAGTATGTGCCAATACTGTACTGCTGGAATCAAACATGAAGGAGACGGGGACAGTTTGTTAGTTATCCTCTGAGTCACAACTTATTGAATCACTTACATGATTATGGCTCACCTGCTTATGGGAGATGCAAGTGAAGAATCCTGGGAAATTGTCTTTCATTCTGAGATTTATGGGGTCATAGAACAATGCTATTATGCATGCTACTGGGCAGAGGTACACACGGTCTCCAAAGATTCATATTAGCTTGCAAATAATCTAAGAGACTTGCAAACCAGCATACAGATGAACAATGCTTTGGAATTCCTCCTTTGGGTAGCCAGGTACTCTCAAATCCTGCTCTGAATCCTCAGTTCTATGGAACTCCTCCCTAAAATATCAAGCTGATCCTATTCCAAGTTTACCAGGTAAATTCACGGGGGCTTACTCCCAAATAAACATGCTTAGTGCTTCAGCCTTTGCCAGGAGGAAGCCCATGTTTCTGTACATTCAAAGTAATACCAATGTAATTTCAATGCATTTGAGAAACAATGGTAGGCTTTTTTTTTTTTACATAATGAAAAAGTACCTACTGTATTACTTGCCAGTATACATGCCTTCTGCAAAGCTGCCTTTCCTATTTTGACAGCAGCTATACCTGCAGATATTACTTGCCTCTTTATTGCAGCAGGGTAGAAGATGCCTTCCATCAAAGCGAATGATGTAGTAATTTAAGGAAGGAAGTATATTGCTTTTCGATGAGTTACCAAGGTCAGCAGAAATGCAGAGAGTTTTCACAGCGCAATATGGATACAGGGAGTACTTGCACATTACAAAAAGTTCCAGTGTGTACAGAACAAGTTACATTCCTATATTGGCTTTTATTGCAACCATGTGCATTCCCTGAAAAGAATAAGGATAGTTCCACTATGAATTCTAAATTTTATATGTAATGGGGGCACGTATTTCTCAGGCAAAATACTGTAGCCAATCATAGGGGAAAGTAATTCAGCACCAGATGATCAGCCAAGGAAATCAGAATCTCATGGTGGAGATCAGTGGCTTGAAGAAAACCTCCACAAAGTATATCAAGTAATAAATTGAGTATTTTTCTTTTGACAGCTTAATTGAAAAAAGTAGGAATACAGTCAAATCAGCATACCCAACGTCAGAACTATGATGTAAGTTTTCCCCCCTAACATATGAGAGCATAAGTAACTGATATTATGTAGGAAGGGGAAATAGGTGGGTGGGAAGTCAATATGGAAGTTCTCACAGAATTCCTGATTCCCACAGTGTCTTGGTGCATTGCCCAGATAAAGGAAATATAGTTCCGTTAAGCTGTATGGGAATCTTCCATATGTGGGTGCTATACAGTGAGACACAGTTATAATTTCTGATGTACACTTTTAATGGTAGAAACACAGTTTTCTGGAGGGGGGAAACCCTAAAATTCCGATTTCAGTACCACACCTTAAAAAGGGTATTATAGCTTTGGAAAAAGTGCAGAAAAGGGCAACTAGAATGATCAAAGGGTTGGAACACTTTCCCTATGAAGAAAGGTTAAAGCGCTTAGGGCTCTTTAGCTTGGAGAAACAACGGCTGAGGGGTGACATGATCGAGGTTTATAAGATTATGTATGGGATAGAGCAGGTAGAGAAAGAGGTTCTTTTCTCCCTTTCTCACAATACAAGAACTCGTGGGCACTCAATGAAATTGCTGAGCAGTCAGGTTAGAACAAATAAAAGGAAATACTTCTTCACCCAAAGAGTGATTAACACAGGGAATTCACTGCCACAGGAGGTGGCGGCGGCTACAAGCATGGATGGCTTCAAGAGGGAATTAGATAAACAAATGGAGCAGAGGTCCATCAGTGGCTATTAGCATAAGGTACAGTTAGGGACTCTGGGGCAAGTGATGCTCTGTATTCTTGGTGCTTGGGCAGGGGGCAACAGTGGGAAGGCTTCTAGTGTCCTGGCCCCACTGCTGGACCTCCTGATGGCACCTGGTATTTTTGGCCACTGTGTGATAGAGTGTTGGACTGGATGGGCCTTTTGCCTGATCCAACATTGGCTTCTCATGTTCTTATTCGTGCTAAATGTCCTGAGAGAAGTCAGCTAATTTGTTCCAGGGGTAAAAATAAAATTCAGCTAACAAAGGTCATGAGAAGCTATATCTCTCAGTATAAACTCAAGCAATAGCTTTAATCAAAGACGGCCTGCTGTTGGTGAGCTACCTTACCTAGGAATGTCTTTTTGGGGAAATAGATAAATAAAAATGACAGGGGACTCAGAGTAGTCAGAGAAAAGCCCGGCTTTTGGAGCTCTATATCTGTCAGTCCTGTCATTACCCACCCCCTTGTTCCTTGCATCTTAAGGAAACACAGAGAGAACAGCCAACTCTGAATAGGCAAATTGTGCTTCACCATGCACAGGGTTTCAGCAAGATGTACACTAACTGATGTCATGTAGCAGCATCAAATGTTGGCCTTGGAACTGGAATGCTTGGTTGAAAATCCCCACATGTCCATCTTGTCCCCCTTGGGTGGTCTCCCGGAAGCTACCATCTCTCAACCTAATCTACTTTATTATTGTGAGGATTTTTTAAGAAAATAGAGCAAGAGAACTCCAATCCACGAACCAATTCCCTTCCTTTAACTCCAGCTATATTTGCATGCAGTGATGTCAATACATGGCCCCCTGACTGGCTGGCATCTTTTCCTGAAGATCCGATGGCCAATATGGCATTAAAGCAGCAACCTCACACTGATCCTCTCTCATCACCCCCCCGAAAAATCCTATTTCAACCCACTTGAAAACAGTATTGGCCCCAAAGTGTTCACAGGCAGCATTTACCTAGGCTGGCTTTGAACAAACAAGTTTATTTTGTACCAGCTATTTTAGGAATATCTAGGCATCAAGTATGCAACGAGCTACAGTAATCACACTGTTTGATTACGCAGGTCCTTTTGTGTGTGCGCAACGGCCAACTCTCTGAAGAAAAAGAAGCAAAACAATTTTCAAGGTAAATTACTAGGATCTATGAAGAACATACACTTTGTCCCATTATCCTCATTTTGAGGGAGAGTTCTGAAATACCCCAGAACTGTCCTCACTGCCTTTTTCCTCATAGTTGAAATCTCTTTAGCACCGTACTAGCAATGTTCTTACCAAAGGTCACTTCTCCGTTGCCACTCTTGTCGAACAACTGAAAAGCAACAATGAACATTGCATCCGGTGTGCATAGAACTGACTCGAATGCCAGAAACTCTTGATAGGAGATCAGTCTACAAATAAAATAAAAACACACGTTTTAGATGCACGGAGAAGCAGCAACATGTAAGAAACTGTTCGTCATGTGCTTGCACACACAGCAGTGAAAGTAAACTTCAGCATTTGTGGACACGGCCCTTCTGGGTGCACCAAGGTCATCAACAAAAGGAACTGGAAGTTATACATGTCACCGGAAGAACAGTAAGAGAAAAGAAATGATGCAATGGATTTTTTAAAAAAATCAAGATTTAGACGATTACTAGGTTTTCTAGAAAGGTTCCCCCAACACACACACATACACACACAAAAACACACACACATACGAGACTTCAGATATTTGCTTCTGAGCTCAGTTTGCTTCTGGGCTCAATTCAAAGTGCTGGTACTGACCTTTACAACCTGGTATGGCCAGGGACCAATGTATCTTAAATGACTACCTCCTCCAATATGAACCTAACCCTATATGCTGGTAATCTTTGAAAGCCCTGCTTCAGTTGCCACCACCACCTTAAGCTAGAGAGGTGGCAACCTGAAAAGGGGCATTCTCAGTTGTGGCACCAAAACACTGGAACTTCCTCCCCACAGAGATTCATCTGTCTCCCTCTACTGGTGTCTTCTGACAGAGGCGAAGACTTCCATTTCATCGGGAACACTCCCAGTAACAGTTACTGGCCCTCCCTCGGGTGTTGTTTATGTATTTTCAATTACATTATTGTATAATTTAAATGTGTTTTAATTGTTCAAATGTTTTTAAAATAATTTAAATTCATTGCCTTGTGGACCCTGATCGGGTGGAAAGGCAGCACAAAAATGTTTTAAATACATAAACGAAATAAAATGGAAATGAAACTATTAGCATTAAAAGAGGACTCCTGGAAAAGCTCCAGGTAGACCCACTGTTTGAATGTGCGTTTAGCCAGTCTTAAGCTCTTTTGTATCCCATACCTGCAGGTGATACTTCCTTCCACCTATTTGTACATATCTCAAACTTCCCCCATCAGGATATGACACAGCTTGTTCACCTGAACTAGAGTTTATATCCGGGATTCCCCTAGAAGCACATTATAATCCAGATATACAGTATAAGGCATTCAAAGTACAATCCTAAACAGACTTACAGCCTTCTAAATCCACGACTGTCAATGGGCTTAGTAGGGTATAACTAAGATTGCACTGTAGGAGTACTATCCCAATGCAGAGAGATTGATTCACACTGACTCATGAGCACTGAGCTAGTTACTTTTTTCCTGGTTTGTGATAACCGGACTTCCAAATTATGGCTTGCATCTGCCCTTCCAAGCCATGGCTGCAAATTGGGAATGAACTGTGCAACTTGGAAACCTGGTTTGCAAAGTGAGCAGAGGTTCAGATGCAACAGCCAACTATAATTTTCTGCAAACCAGGAAGTAATTAATTAATTCACATTGCACAGGGGAGGAACAAGTCCAAGGGTCCCTCCATGTTCCTTTATGTAGCACCAAATCATGGGTTTGCCATTGTATCTGAACCAAACATCTCTGGTCTCTTTCTACTTAAGGAGATCAAAAATATTTTATGACTTTGAATGACAGAGATGCAGAATGACAGACCACGGCACTGATGTATACAATATCTAGTTATTTCTAATTATAATGCTCTTATTGATATACTGATAAGAAAACACTTCCGTTTTCTATACAGCGGTTTGTGTCATTCATACACCTTTATGGGGTCATCCATACTTAGTGTAAATCACAGAAATCCAGCAAACATGTCATATAATATTGGCAGCCCCCGGCCCAAGAGATATCTAGTTGTCCTCGACCAGAGCCAGGATGTTTTCCACCCTGGTTCCAACTTAGTGGAACTCTCTGCTGAATTACATCCATGCCCTGCAGGACTTGATGCAGTTCTACAGGGCCTGTAAGGCAGAGATGATCCACCAGGCATTTGGTTGAGGACAGCGACGGCCTCATCTTATTGATACTCCCACCCCCTGCCTCCCTGTGAGGCAGTGGCACAATTAGATTTTTTAGCGCCATCTTTTAGGTGTTTTGTTGGTTTTAATTGGTATGTATTACATTATATTGTATAATGATGTATTATAAAATACTGTTGTACACCACCCTAGGGTGGTTTAAAATAGAATTTAATAAATAAATAATCAAAGGTAACAAACACTGTCAAGAGATCTTTATTATCAATTTTAGATAAATAAAGAAAACAATGTATTGAAGTGAGAAGCATCAAAACAATTACAATGGCTGGTATACCACTCCATTTAGAAAAGTCTGAGGTCTTGCCCAGCATAGGGTGCCCTTGGAGGAAGGCTTCCTACTTGACAGAGCGGTCTAGTAGGATACGAAGGGTTATGACTTAAAACTGAAATTAGAGGAGGGAAACAAACCTGAAAAAGTATTAAACACAAACTCTTAAGACTTACTGTATCCCAGAGGGTATCATTTACAATTCTATCTTTACAATAGTGGGGTGGAGCTCTGGGGACAGTGACACGGGGGTGTAAGTTTCTGGCAATTCCTGGAACAACGTGATGTCATTTCCTCGTTTCCCCAGAAGTGATGCTATGGTACATGTGACACAGGTGGCTGGTTTTTTTCTGCCACTGCCACAACAGAGATTGCCAGTGAGAGATCTGCTAGAGGAGAGCCCAGGAAAACCCACATGGATCCAACCATCCTCCAAATAGCCTTGTTCCAGGCTAAAAAGCCTTCTTCTAACTTTGAAATCTCTTCCTTCAACAGGAGCCACTTAAGTTGGAAGAAGGCTTCAAGCTTGAGCCAAAAGATAAAGGTAGGATCCACCCCGCTAATTTGATATTCATTCATTTCTGTTATCTTTCAACAATACGTTCCATAATTAAAATGCAGTTCTAATCATGAGATCTTCCCGCAATTACTATAATTGGACAAGATCTCTGCCCAAGCACAACTAGTCCATTTTCACCGGTTTGTTCGGCTGCAATAGTTATCTTTGCAAAGTCCAACTGACAGTAGTCTGGTACCACAAGAAATGCCTAACATATCTCACAACTGCAAAGATAAAATGGAGGAGAGGAGAGGAGAAAAGCGAGGGTAAAAATAAAATAAACAAGTAAATGTATTGTGTTCCATACAACACTGTGCAAAACTTAAAGATACCTGTATGCCAGAATCAAATCTAGGAGTTTAATCAATTACTCAAACTGTTCCAAGCCTGCAGTCTATGTAAAAATTATATTTTTCAGTCACTGACAAAAACTAAAGAAACTTTCCTGATACTTTCCAAATTATATTTAATTTCATCCCCTCATATTTAATTTCTATATGGGACTAGCCGAAAGTAGATATAAGTAAAGAGTCTTTCTTCCCCAGTTAACATGGGTGGAAGAGATCTTTTTATATATATATATATCTCCATGCATAGTCTAATGGGCCATGACCTGGACAGCCCAGGCTAGCCCGAACTTGATAGATCTCAGAATCTAAGCAGGGTCAGCCCAGGCCAGTATTTGGATGGGAGACCTCCAAGAAAAACCAGGTTGTCACATGGAGACAGGCAATGGCAAACCACTCTTGAACGTCTCTTGCCTTGAAAACCCCAAGGGGGCGCCAGAAGTCAGCTGTGATTTGACAACATTTTCCAGCACATTATTATAATCTAATGGCCCAGGAAATCAGCAATTTTGAACTTATCAAGTTTACAAGGAATAAATGCAGTAATTCCTTCTTTACATAAAAGCATAATTGGAAAGAACATGGATAATTTTTAAAAAATATATATATTGTGAGAAACCAAAGGAAAGACCATATGGAATAATCAAAGCTATGTGCAAAAAATCCACAATAAGCCAATTTATACATCCTCCTCCTAATCAGTGGCTTTATTTTTTGAGTCCCTGTGCTGCCTTTTCTGGCTGCTGGTAAGAATCACTTCTGAAAGAAGCAGCAGAATCCTTCTCAGAAACAGCAGACAAGGACAGAAAGGACAGGACATGTGTGTGTGTGTCTCTATCTGGCGTCTAGCCCACCCTCCCCCACAAGCAGGGTTACAATTGAACAATGAATAACATAGGCCAATATATAAGAGAACAATTCTTAAAACACAAGTAACAATAAAATCAACTAATATTGACAATACACAGTAGATGGCACCATTTAGCCAATCCATCTCCATCTGCTTGTGCGTGGGTTCCCCATATATTTACAGATGGATGGCAACTAGTACTGGGGGGTACAGACAGGTGAAAGATAACACAAGCTGGTAGCTGTGAAGGTGGAGGCCCATATAAATAGATCTCCACTGCCTCAACCATAGACCTGGTGGAACATCTCCGTCTTGCAGGCTCTGTGGGAATCGCATTAAGTCCCATAGGGCCTAGATCTCAACAGGAAGAGTGTTCCACCAGGCGGGCACCAGAACCAAGAAGGCTCTGGCTCTGGTTGAGGTTAACCAAACAGCTTAGGGCTGGCGGGTCACCAGCAGATATTGATCTATCGAGTGTAATGCTCTTTGGGAGACATATCAAGAGAGATGGTCTTGAAGGTATGTTTAAAGCATAGGGCTTTAAAGGTTAAAACCAAAACCTTGAACTTGACCCGGTATTCAACTGGAAGCCAGTGCAGCTGGTGGACCACCAGTTGTATATGTGCTCTTAGTGGTGCTCCTGTAAGGACATGTGCCACTGCATTCTGGACCAGCTGAAGTTTCCAGGTCAGTAGCCCTGTGTAGAGTGGCTTACAGTAGTCCAGCCTGGAGGTAACCATTGCACAGATCACTGTGGCCAGCTCAAGGGGGGAGAGGTAGAGAGCCAGTTGCCTGATCTGGTGAACATGGAAGAATGCCGATCTGGCAACACTTGTGATTTGGCCCTCCACAGATAGCAAGGCATCCAAAATCACACCCAAGCTCTTCATTGCCGGCACTGGTGTTAACAGCACTGTGTCAAGGGCTGGGAGTATGTATGTATGCATATGTATCTCAGGCTGTCCTCAGAACAGAAATACCCAACTGTTTCAAAGTATCCCACTGTGTTGGAAGTAACTGCCCAAAGCAAGAGAGGTTTCACTGTTTTGAAATGGTCCACAACTGTCAAAATAAGTGGATTACTGCTGCTTTGAAGGCAGGGTTCTCTTCCCCACCCTTTCTTAATTCTACAAGAAACTGAGCAGGGGAGACTCAAATGCATGTGTTCCCTTCTTAGGAGTATAACTCAAGCAGCCAAATAATATTTCATCATTGTCTGAAAGAAGGCATCCACGTACTTTTAAAACTGGACATTCACTTCTTAGTTCTGTAATCCTCACCTTCTACTCATCAGAACATAAGAACAACCCCGCTGGATTGGACCAGTAGTCCATCTAGCCCAGCATTCTGTCCCATACAGTTCCTCTGGAGGTCCAATAACAGGTCACAGAGGCCAAGGTCTGCCCCTTACCTTGCTTCCTGACACTGGTATTCAGAGGTTTAATGCCACAGTATGTAAAGGTTCCCTGTAGTCACTGACTAAATACCTCCATGAACTGCCATTGACAGACCTATCCTCCATGAATCTGTCCAATCCCCCTTTAAAACTGTCTATGCCTGTGGCCATCACTACATTATCTGGCAGTAAATACCAAATTTTAACCACACCTTGTGTAAAGAAGTATTTCCTTCTGTCCATCCTGAAGTCTGATTCGTTCTACTAATATCCAAAAAACCTAAAGCAAAAAGATTGGCCAGTTGCACTAGTAATATCAACCCATTTTCATCCTGGGTTCTAGGACAGATGGGAAAGGAGCAAACGAATGCATTAAGTTGCCTTATACTGAATCAGACCATGTGGTGCCTCAAGGTCAATACTGTCTACTCAGACTGGCAGCAGCTTTCTAATGTCTCGGGCAGAGGTCTTCCACATCACCCACTACCTGAAGATTGAACCCTGGGACCTTCTGCATGCAAAGCAGATACTCTACCACTGAGCCACAGCCCTTTGAGTTATTCCAGTGGTCCACCCAATGCTTTAATGGTGACAATGAAATACAAGGGACCAGCAGCTCTATGAAACACAGGAAGTTATAATTCACCACCTATATGCTCATTGGCTACCATCCTCCTTGCTCAGATCAAACCAAAAATCCAAGGGTAGGGGTGGAGATGGCCCCCACACACATAGAAATAGTTATGAATCTCTCCCAGAGAGTCACTTTAAAAGCCACACCTTTATAGAAGCAAGTTTCCAGGGAGAAATGTTATAATTTGCTGTTTATGTAACGTCAACTGGAATTTTATTTAGAAAGTGCACTAATTTTTTTAAAAAAACTAAAACAGGGCAACAAGGAAAATAAAAGCATTTAAAACATCAGAGGTTATATCTGCACATATAATAACCCTTAAGAATTTAAGGGCCTTTTAATTTCAAATAAATGAAGACATCCACCAAAAAATGCTTGCTTTCTAAATACTGCTTTGTATTATGAATGTCACCTTTCATCACCTCTTTATCACTGCTCTCTGATGGGATCTTTAACCTCTGCCCCAGTGTATGTTAACTTCTCGGCTATTGTCCAACAACGTCTGCACTCCCCTGCTAAATAAATTGGGAGGCCTATGTAAAGAGAACACAACACTATGCACGTGGGGCTGCTCGGAAACAGCGTGGGTTAAAAGGCTAAATTTGAGGCAAGTGGACATCCGCAAATTAGTTGCAGAAAGCAATTTTATAGCAAAGAATATTTATGGTCTGTAAGTAATGTTTTAAAAGCTCAAGACATTATGACCTTGATTAGGGAAATAGTTTGCTTGCCACATATAGTGATTAGAGTCTGATTGCATTTTTGAGGGGCCCTCCATGGTACAATGTATGAGATTTAGAGGGAACTTTTACCACAATGGTCACATGACTTTTCTCCACTTTTCAAACAGTGCATTTGGCCACTAGCAGCAGAGACCCTGGAGTCTTTGACACACACGGAGAATAGGATTTCTCCATGGTAATAGTCAAGAAACAGGCGAACATACTGCAACTAAAAATGTATCCATTACTTATTTTATTCAGTTGTTAAATTTCTAGGCCTCCCCTGCAAGAAGGGCTCAGGGTGGCTTACAACAGAGATATACAATAAATATACAAGTTAAAAAATTTTAAACCAACAAAAGAAAGCAACAGTCCTTAGTAAAAGTTATCACTTCCAAGATGGCTAGCAGTCAGAATTCCTGGTTTAGCAGATCGCAGACCTCCCAAGAGAAACTTGTAAAAGATTGGGGGGGACGGGGGACATAAAGGGTAAGAGGAGTATGAGGGTGCCAGATCACATAACTGAGCCTTCACTGTCCTCAACCGAAAGCCTGGTGGAACATCAGCTTCCCATAACTGCAACAAATCAAACCATCACCAGCGTCTTTTGACAAACTCATATTTTCCCTGGTCTCACAGTAATGTACTGATAAAAACAGACATGTTCAAATCTTCTAGGACTGCCAGCCTCCAGGTAGTGGCTGGAGATCTCCCGGTACTATGGAGATCAGTTCCCCTGGAGAAAATGGCAATTGTGGAGGGTGGGCTCTATGGCTTTATACCTTGCTGAGGTCCCTCCCCTCTCCAGACCTTATCTACCCCAGGCTCCACCCCCAAAATCCCCAGGAATTTTCCAACCCAGAGCTGGCAATGATCTGCAGATTCATGTCCATGGGTGGGGACTGCACACCCCAGGAGCACTCAAGTTCATCATTTTTTTTGCTGCTGTCGGCTGGAGAGGCAATCTGCTGTTCAAATCCAACTGCAACTAGCCTCTTCAGCTTCCTTTGAGGTTTTATGCCACAGAAGATCTCAATGCTATACAAAGGAAGTCATTGTTCTCAGTCAAAGGCCACAAACTGGCAAATTCCTCACCCATCCTTTGTCTGATCCGCCACTCCTGCCAGCAGTTGCACAGTTTTGGCATTATAATGAGGGTCCGTGTACAGTCCCAGGTATCGCTGCACAAAATCTCCTGGTGTCATGTAACGTTCGCCATCTTTTTCAGCACTGGCATACTAGAGCAAAGACAAAAAAAAATGATCACAAATTATGCACGATTTAATATGACAAGCCTGGGATCCACAGAGGCTTATGGACATGCACAAAGTGCTTCCGCACACATACAGGGGTATATGTCTGTGTATACCAGCTTTGCCCTGACCTGGGTGGCCCAGGCTAGCCCGATTTCGTCAGATCTCGGAAGCCGAGTAGGTTCTACCCTTGCTAGTATTCAGGGGGACCTCCAAGGAATTATAGTGTTGTGATGCAGATGTGGTCTTCTACTGCCCAAGATTTGCATTAGAATGTGAAAGATATCTTGGGAATATTTTATTACAATATCCAGGGAGGGCAGATAATGATAGACCAACTATATTACTTGCTGACAAAAGTAAATGGATAATGATGCAAACAGTAAAGTTTGTTGTATGACTGAAATACCAAAACCCTCCACTGTTAATGCAGTGGATGGATAAATTGATGCATTTTGTCGACTATCTGACTGAATTAATGTTGGTTTTAGCTCAAATTTTTGTTGTGATCTTACAGACTGTTTACAAAATTGCAATGTACATTAGAATTTTTATTGTTATTGCGATTGTTGCATTATAACTCTGATGCTGTTGTTGGTATTTTGGTGTTAATTGCTAAGGCTGTGAGTTAATGAAATAAAGTTTATTATTGATTCATGATGCAGAGGCAGGCAATGGCAAACCACCACTGAACGTCTCTTGCCTTGAAAACCCCCCGAGGTCGACGTCTGTCTGCTGTGACTTGATGGCACTTTCCACCACCAAGAACCCAACTTTCCTTTCCAGAGGTAGTGAAATCTCGGTCCAGAGGACCTCCCAACCTGCAGGGATGCTCTTTCAGAGGATGCAGAGGGCTGCAGTAATATAATGCTGGCTTAACACATGTGAAGTTCAATTCGCAGCCCTACGGATTCTGCCCTATAGATCTTTGCACAGTTTAGATATGTCAAAACAATTCAGTATTAGAGATATAACACAATAATATCTACAGACTCATCTCATTGCAATCTTTTCTACGGAGAAAAAAAAGATGCTGGAAAAGTCACACACATATTGAAATTCTTTCGGCATTCTTTTGGCATGTTTTAAAAAGGATGCCACACTTTACATATACAGCCTGACTCCTCCTCACTAAAGGTCTTAATTGTACATTTAAAATGTGAATGTTTTATTTGCCTTTCATACTCTTAGGATCCCACCTTTCGGAGGTTATGTTTTTCAGTACTGGCTGCAAGGCTGCACACAGTTACCCACTAAAATATGGAGCAATAATTGTACACAGAATGACAGCCTAGGGCTTCGATCCCTTTGAAGCTTTTCCAAAGGTGGAAGGGATGGAAGGATTTCCACCTGCAGAGCGTGACCTCCTCTCTGTAGTCCAAAATACCCCACCCAAACGCTGCACTGAATGGTACTCTTGGAACCCAGAGTCAGCATTGCAGGGGGACATTTGGGGCTACAGTGGGAGGGGCAAGAAATCACACTCTGTGGGCATAAATCTATCCATCCACAGAAAAGTTCCAGTGGATCCAACACTTGATCTAGTCACTTCTGCCTATTCAGTCAAGTGGTCCTGAACCAATTTTTAAAAACACTATATTTTAATTTTTTTTGGGGGGGGGGGGTCCGGAACTGGTGTAGACCCGACATGACCTAGCCAGCCCCAAAGCCCGAGAATGCGGGAGGGTGCCCAAACCCACCTCGAGCCCCAGATGCCCAGATCTACCATGGCCAGTGAAGCAGGATCGCCAAGAGGGCCAAAGCCAGAAGCAGGAGACCTGTGGGGCCAGGATATGGCTGCCCATGCTGGAACAAGGGTAAGGCCAGGCGAAACTTGGCAGACGTGAAGGGCTGTGTCAGCAAGCCTGGGCACAGCAGCAGCAGCCACCAACGGGCAGGGGCAATGATCAACAGGCCCATTGAGTGGCCCGATGGTGCCGGGAGCTTGCACAAAGCTGGACCCACCCCCTCAACCCCATAATCCAGAGCCAGAAGCCAGTCCCCAAGGAAGTGGCAGGAGCAGCAGCTGCAGCAAATCCACAGGGCAGAGTGCCACATGGGAGAGGGTGGGCCTGGCTCACGCTGAGGGGCAGGCAAGGAGGCAGCACTGCAGCCCAAGGCAAGGAGGCCAAGGCCCAATGGCTGCTCCCTGATTTGACAGGCAGGGGTCAGCACCCCTGACACAAGGGCAGGGCAAGGTCAGCCAAATGGGGGGGAAGTATAAAAGGAGGCTCCACAGAGTAAGCTGGGGAGGAGCTGACTGGAGTCCTGGTTGCACAGAAGGGTCCACCAGCCGAGAGTAGGAGGTCTTGGGTGAAGCAATCCCCCCTCCTTTTCTCACTCTTAGGCTTGCTGGAGATAGTGGTCAAGATAGTGGAAGGCGGCATCCTCCAGGAGGTGGTCCTTGGACATGGCAGGGAGAATTCAAACCTGCAGTGTATTTTTTAACATTTCAGATTTTTCTGAAAACCTGGGGGGGGAGTCCCCCAAGTCTGTAGAAAAATCTGTTTAGTGCTGGTATGGCCCCAATCCACAGATTTAGATATCCACAGTTGGGGGCTACATGTCCCTATTAGATCTATATGAATTACATTTCAAGAGGGATGTTCTCGCAGCTTGCAGAAATACTGCTTTGCAGAACTGCTTCCAGAAGGACTGCTCAACCATTTATATAGAAGTCTTAACAGCCAAGGTAAGGTCACATTCAGCTCCTATTTATCGTAACAGATGTATGCGATGCAGACGGAGACACCCACCTCCGTCTGGCCACTTTGGTTGTACACAATGAAGTCTGACTTGACCTGAATCAGGACCACAGGAGGTATCGTCCACATATGAACCTGCTTTAGGCTATCAGGGACTATCGAATCCAATACGTGTAGCCTGACTGGCAACAGCTCTGCAAATTCAAACAGAGGTCTTGTCTTCCCCAGTCCTGCTTCCAGAGATTCTTTTAACAGGAGATGTCAGGGATTCGATCCAGGAACTTCCTGCATGCAAAACATTTACTGTACCACAAAGTGATGACCCCCTCCCCAAGGGGAAACAGCATTGTTCAATTTGTTCAATCCACTTAAATGTATTTGCTGCTATTAGAGTGCATTGTATTTAAACATAAATGTTGCTCGAGACCATGGAAATTTTTTACATTTTCTTTTGACAGTTTAAAGATAATTACACCCAAACAAGCTGAAGATTCCTTGCAAGCAGATAATAATGTATGAATTCTGGAAGGCTCTGAGAAAACTGTAATGTACTCAGGATATTAATACCCCAAACAAAAGTAATCTAAACAGTGCGTCAATAAAATCCAGACTGTACATTCAGAATAAATTATGTTACACAGGAAAGTAACTATAAATTACACTGTTTATTGTGCTGCCAAGTCTCAGGCTGTCAAAAGATTTGGGGATTTATTATTTATAGTCTACCAGTCCCAAGCCTCTGGGACGGGTGGATGACAAATAAATTATTTTATGTGTTCCCATTACACATCTCCCCACTGGCATACCAAGGGCAGGGAGGTAGGTGCAGTCTGCCCCAGGAACAGGCAATAAGGGCTTGCCTACTCTAGAGTAAGGGAGACATGGGATCATCAAAAACATTCCTGTTCCCCAGCCAAGACCTTCCGGCACCATTTAGAAAATACAAACAAGCCCTCCTCTTTCGATCTGGTTTCCCTTCCCCTTGATAATCTTTTTTCAAAGCCCGCCTTCTTTGGGGAAGTTCCGAGGGTTGGACAGGGCTAGAGAGACACCCCCGCTGCCTCTCTGCGCCAGGTGCTCAATAGGTAGGTCTCCTTTACCAAATCTGAAGCATATTCCCTGCCTTTTGTTTAAAAAAAAGCAATCAAAGCTTTCTCTTTCCCCCTTCCTCTTTCAATGGAGGCCCCCTCTTTTCTAACGGTCCACTCCTTTGCATGTTTACTCATAAGTAAGCCCCACTGTGTGCCCTACCCGCTCCAGGTGTCAAATAGCTACATATGCCAATGCATCTCCCTTAACACAAACTCCAGGCCAACCCAACCCAACAAATAAATAAATAAATAATCCTCTGGGCTAATTGGGGGGAGGGGGCAGTAATCAATGGAATTCTGCCCCCATAGCACAAAAGCGTGAGCCTGGTGAACTTCAAGGCTAGATGGATAACTTTTTGCATACCTAACCTTAGACATCTAGCATTATACCATAATGTAATTGTACTAACACAGCTATTTAGCATATTTTAATCCCATCCTTCACTGAGGAAAGGGCCATGGCTCAGCGGTAAACCATCTGCTTGATAAAAAGAAAGTCATCTCCAGTTAGAAGGATCAGATGCTAGGTGATGGTAAAGAAGACCTGTACTTGAGACCCTGCAGAGACCCTGACTTGCAGTCAGAGCAGGCCATAGAAGAAAAGAAGAAGAGAAGAGATTGGATTTATACCCCGCCCTTCACTACCCAAAGGTGTCTCAGAGCGGTTTACAAACTCCTTTCCCTTCCCCTCCCCACAACAGACACCCTGTGGTGTAGGTGGGGCTGAGAGAGCTCTTGACAGAAACTGCTCTTTTTCAAGAACAGTTCTTATCAGAACTACGGCTTGCCCAAGCTCATCCAGCCAGGTGCAAGTGGAGGAGTGGGGAATCAAACCCGATTCTCCCAGATTAGAGTCTGCACACTTAACCACTACACCAAACTGACCTTGATGGACCCAGATTCAGTTATCAGGCTGCTGCTTCATGTGTGTTCCTTCCTGGAGTTCAGGGCACAGTACGACATTCTCTCCTCCTCCATTTTACTCCCACAGCACACACACCACAAAACAGTTGTGAGACAGTGACTCCCAAGCAAACTTCCATAGCAGAGTGGCGATCTGATCCTGCAGCTACCAAATACTAGTCTGACACTCTCGCCACAACACCATTCCAGCTGTTCAGCAGAAAAGTGCTTATCTGGCTCCAAGCCTGAGCAGTACATCACTTATTTTTCATAAGACACAGTCTTGTTAAGTAATTCCTATCCCTGACAATTAATATTATAGTTGTAGTTCCTGCATTGGCAGGGGGTTGGACTAGATGGGGCCTTGATGGGGCTCCACTGTTGCCTACGTTGAGTGTGAAGAGTCTGGGGGTGTTCCTAGATACCTCTATGGAGGCCCAGGTCACCACCACTGCCAGGTCTGCCTTTTTCTATCTGAGGCAGATCAGACAGTTAGCCCCATATCTTACTCCCCGAGACTTAGCTACAGTGACCCATGCAATGGTTACTTCCAGACTGGATTACTGTAACTCTCTCTACGTGGGGCTGCCCTTGACTCTGCTCCAGAAGCTGCAGCTAGTGCAGAATGTGGCAGCGAGGGTGTTGACAGCGATGCCTGTGTGGGCTTGCATCCACCCATAGCTGCACAAACTGCACTGGCTGCCTACTGAATTCCGGATCTGTTTCAAGGTGCTGGTGCTTACCTTTGAAGCCCTATACGGCCAGCGGCCAGCATACCTACGAGACCGCCTCTCCCCATATGAGCCCTGGCTCACAGATTTTTATCTTAGCCCAGGAAGGATGGTTCCAGAGCAAATTAATTTATGCAGTAACCAAATCACTCACTCACAACTTTAATGCCAGTAGCTCACAAAGTAGAATTTTGGCTCACAAGACTCCACAGCTTAGAGGGAACATTGCTTGTGACACCTGACTTGTATATTTAAACTTGAACTCGATGAGAGGCGTATCCTAGGTGTAAATCACATCTGTCAGTTGCACAGGCTGAGCATCCCAATTCTGCTGTACATCCACAAAAGACTGCCACCCGTGTAATCAGGCAGGTTAAGCTTGGGGGCTGGATCCAAGTGTGAATTTTTGCCACAGTCTCTTACACCCAGCAAAGCTGATTCCCAGGTGGCAGGACCCACATGGACTGACAATTTAACACATTAAAGGGGGGGGGGCCTACAGCAAGGAGTAGAAAAGGAAGGAATTACTCCTGCTCTCTCTTAAGTCAATGGAACAGTGTTTGCAGAAGAAGGAAGAGAGAGCAATCTTACCTCCTCTCCCCTCCTCACTGCAGCCCCTTGAACTTTATGTCCATTAATCCACACAACCTTGACAATCTTCTTTCCTGGGGTCAGAAGGGACTGCTGAGGAAGGCCACAGTAAACTTCCACGTCCCTTCCACAGATGACAACACTGGATTGAATCCATCGTAAGTATATACACAAAGAGAAAATGCACTTTTTTAACACAGTATCTTCAGAGGAAGCTGCTTTGGAAGTTACTATCTTCCCTGGCCTTAGAAGTCTTCCGTCTTACCTGACTTTAAGATAAATACCTTACACAGGGCTCTTTTTGTAGAAAAAGCCCAGCAGGAACTCATTAGCATAATAGGCCACACCCAACAGCAGAAATTTATTAGCATATCAGGCAACACCCCCGACAGCACAGCTTATTAGGCCACACACCCCTCGTGTAGCCAATCCTAATGAGTTTCTGCTGTTGGGTGTGGCCTATTATGCTAATAAGTCCCTGCTGGGCGTGGCCAACTCGGGAGCCAGCCAGAACTCCGTTCCTGTGCGTTCCTGCCCCCAAATAGCCCTGACCTTACACAAAGGTGAAAATGAAAAAGAAACTAGTTTGCAAAACTTAGGCCTGACTGAGACAGCAGACCTGTGTGCAGCTACCCAGCTTCAGATCTGCTGGTGCCGGCTCACATAACTACACCCTAAATACAGAAAGCTAAATGTCACGAACAAAACTAGGCAAAAAATCTTTTTTCCCTGACGAGCTACCATTCTACACAGAGATTTATTGCTGATTCTTTTCTTTTGATACAGAGGAACAGTCATCATACAAGTTCTCCTCTTCACCCCACACCTAGACCAGGCCTGTAGCTAGGATTTTTTAAGTCGGGGGGGCATTTAAATTTCTTAGGGGCACTGGCTAATCGAATTAAAGGAATACCTGGTGGCTCCTTCCCCACACCAGCCACCTCTTGGGGACCCTGGACTGGATGGAAAGTTGTGGGGCCTTGCCAGTAAGTCAGGGGGCCTAGCCCCAAGATGCCCCACTGTAGCTATGGGCCTGACCAAGACCCATCAGGCTCCTGGGGACTTTAAAAATGCTTTCCCCCACAGCTGCTGTGTGACTTGAGGGGAAAGTGAGCTGGGACTGGGGGATCTGGATCCAACTTGTCAGAAAACATAAGATGTAGTTTGGCCCTACACCTTTCAGGACTAGAGTGAGAACTTCTACTGACATAGGCCTAGGAAGCATTGACAGTCCCTCCTTTTCTGTATTGATTTTCAGCATTTCCCACTATTACGGATTCTACTAGAACCCACATAAAGGACCAGCTCTTCCCGCATGGTTGTCAGGCTGCGTTCTACAGGCTGCTCTGCCTCTGTAGTTAACACATCTGACATCAACCACAAAGGGCATGGGCTTCTCTTTTTTTGTATTTGTTATGTATTGTGTTATACGGATAGCCTGAATTGTAGAATGAACCTCAGCTTCAGTCACAAGCTCCATAGACTCAGTACCCTAAAATCAACAGCCTGATTGGCTGCTGTTGTGCAATGGACCAATCAGGGAACACTATGACTTTCAGCGGGAACAAACCCTATTGGTCCTAAGCACTCACTTCTGATTGGACCTTATTGTTCTAGGGGTGTGGTTTAGCCAGTTCCAAATTGTATATATGTTGGGGTTGTTCTGTGTGTTCTGTGTTGTGTTGAGTTCCAATAAACTGGAATCACTCATTGAAGAAAGAGCTACCTGATCACAAGTTACAACAGTATTTTTGCATTTGTGTGTGTGTGTGTGTCTGGAAGTTATGGCTACCTTTGGAGACTCCTACTGGGGCATGGAGGACATTCAGAGAAGTGGCCTGATAGCCTGCCCCTGCCTCCCAGCCCTGGCATTCTTTGGTGGTCACCCATTCAAATACTTGCCAGGGTCTGCGCTGCTTAGCTTCCGAGATCTGATGAGACCGTGCTTGCCTGGGCTATCCAGGTCAGGACTTGAGATGGGCTCCTTGAGGCAATAAGGGAGGTGCTACTCTAGAAATTTTCAGGGTGTGCTGCCATTCTGTTTGTCAGGGCTTTTAATGTGATATAAACTGCAGGTATCTTTTGGAGGGAGGAGGTTATTCAGGGTTCTTTTTTTTTTTGGTATGTTTCAAACTGTAATTTGTATGCTACTGTGAGCCATGGGGAAAGGCAAGATATAAATGTTTTAATTAAATCCAGCCGACGGTATAGTCTGAAGCAGAGTCACACCCCTCTAAGCCTACTAACTTCAATGGACTTAGAAGTCTGTCACTTGCCTTGAAACAGCAGTGCAAGTCACTTCTATTTAGCCAGTACCCAGGAAGCTTGGGCAGCCGACTCTTGCCTAGGCTTGGCTTCCATCCTCGCTTCCCTGATGCTTGCCCAGTCATCAAAAGCAGGCACTCCTTTGCATTTACCTGCATTCCACCTGCATGACTATGAAAATTATCTCAACTCAGTCACAGCCTCTAAGCTTTTAAAGAGCTGCACAAAAGCCAAAACTTCAACAGGTGTGGCCTTTCCCATCAAAGTGCTGTAGTGGAGATGACATGCCCAGTAAGGTTTTCCCTTCTGTGTAGCTCTTAGAAAAGCATTTAACCTGGCAACCTGAAACTTAATCTTTGCATATACTGTTGTGATAACAATTCACATTTAGAGAAGCTCCCATAAAAGATACTGAGACAGGAAAATAAAAATGCAAGGTGGGGGGGGGGGGGTCATGGCTCAGCAACAGGGCATCTGCTTGGCATGCAGAAGGTCCCAGGATCAATCCCTGGCATCTCCAGTTAAATGATCCAGGTAAGAGGTAGTGTCAATGTCCTCTTTCTGAGTACCTGGAGAGGGGCTGCCATTCACAGCAGACACCACTGACTGTGGACTTATGGTCTGATTCAGGATAAAGGCTTCTCTTGCTTGAAAGCTAGTCGAATCCGACTCTAGGGGGCAGTGCTCATCTCCGTTTCCAAGCCGAATAGCCAGCGCTGTCTGAAGACTTCTCCATGGTCACGTGGCCGGCATGACTAAGCACCGAGGTGCACGGAACACTGTTACCTTCCCGCTGAAGTGGTATCTATTTATCTACTTGCAATTTCTTGCTTTCGAACTGCTAGGTTGGCAGGAGCTGGGGCCAGAGACGGGAGCACTAGGGTCTAGAACTGTCAAGCTGCAGACCGGAAGTTCTGAGCCACCGCGGCCCCTTTGATTCAGTATAAGGTACCTTAAACATAAGAGCCCTACTTTAAAAAACAGAAACACAAAACCCTGAAAGCTGCTACACCAGCTCCCACAGTGCACTCGTATTTCCATTTATAAATCACAATTCACTTCTGTGTTTGCATTTAATGCATTATGACAGATAGTGCTCCACTGGGTACAATTTTGTCTTAAATTGATCAGCTCCATTTTTAAAAACATCAGTACTTCGACACAGTAACAGACATAGGATTGTTCAGGTGGTTTGCATGCGTATTTAATTCTATAGGTTTAAATACAGATGGGACTTCTGCCTCTAAGTAACTTGCAGCATGTTGACGAAACAGCAAATTTAAATGTTAAATTAATGCACACTTTTGAAAACAGCATCCACGCCTGGAGAATGATTCATTCCTTTTCAGAATCTGTGGCAGGCAACCCAGTCACCCCAATGTACTAGATTTCAACAGCCAGAGAGTAGTTAAGAGATACAAAAGAGGCAGTAAATCTCCAAGCATGCATCTTGTAAAACCAAGTTCCTTCCATTTATTCTGCTTGTGGTAGCTAAAAGGATACTCGTAGGGAGTTTGGTTGTAGGGCAGCCTTGCCCATCAATATCCCATCTGCATTACCTCATTTTCCCTTCTATTCTGTATGCTAGGCCTCCTAAGTATGGAAAACTCAATGAATGAAGTTATCATACACAGCTTCAAAGACTTCTAACCTTTTGGCCAAGTGGTCCGTACAAAGCTTCATTTTGAACTGGAGATGACAGAGATTGGAACTGTGAATGTGTGTATAAAGAGCCATCTAGTCGCAGCTGATTTATCGTGACCCCGTGGGGTTTCCAAAGCAAGGGGCATTCAGAGGTGGTTTGCCACTGCCTGCCTCCGCATAGCAACAGTGGACTTCCTTGGTGGTCTCCCATCCAAGCACTAACCAGGGCCAACCCTTCATAGCTTCCAATACCTGACAAGATCCAGCTAGCCCTATACTTTTGTGGCGTCTCCCATCCAAGTCCTAACCGGGGCTAACCCTGCTTAGTTTCCGAGATCTGACATGGTCTTACCAATGGCCATTCAGATACTCGTTGAATTCTAATATACAGTGGTGATGGAAAGAGCTGCCAAACTGCAGCCAACTCATGGAGACCCCATAGGGTTTCCAAGGCAAGAGGCATTCAGAGACATTTTGCCATTTCCTGCCTCCTCACAGCCACCCTGGATTTCCTTGGTGGTCCCCCATCCAAGTGCTAACCAGGGCTAACCCTGCTTAACTTCCAATATCTAACAAGATCCAGAGAGCCTGGGCTATCCAGGTCAGGGTAAGACTGGAACAGAAAATACCTATGTGTAGTTAATATACTCTGCTATGGATGGTTTGACGTACCACACTGCTTCCACAATTAACTTTGTTTTTCATGTCTGGAAGATGCAAATAGCCCCTGACAGAAGTGCAATGGTTTCCCTTAAACATGCTAACAGAAGCCCCTTGCTTAGAATCCAATGCACAGTATTGGCTCAGTTGCATCCCTGGGTGCTTTGGAAAAGTGGGAAACCTTTGTTTTTATGTTCCATGGTTCCATGAGCCACTTTGGTTGAAGTAAAGAGCACTGGACTATATTGACAGAGAGGCTTTTGTGAAGATTCTGATGAGAGGCTGTTAGGCTGCTCAACCAGAAAGAGACAGACGATTCCAGCTACCAGGAAGACCAGACAGCAGCAATCCTAAGTATACTTAACCAGGGTTTCAGCAGGATTTGCTTCCTGCCGAATCCTAGTCTGAAAAGCAAGTGATTTTCTGTTCAGCCCATCAAAATGTCAAACTTTTAAGCAACAAAACACTTTCAGGAGTGAAGGTCATGATATTTAGAATGGTACTGGAAGCAAGACAAATCGCCGGAGTTTAAGAAAATAATCAAGCCTTTTGTCTGTGACATGTTTTGTACAGACTTTAATGCAGTCAGCCTTTAAGTCATCTTATTAACACATGGTGTAAAAAATCATGTGCTTTATCATATGACAGAAAGGTTTACTATAATCAGGATATGATAAGAGGACCAGGGAAAGTGGGGTGGTTGGACAGCTGGACTGGGACCGGTGAGATGCAAGTTCAAATCTCCACCCTGACATAAAGCTAGTTGGGTTAATCCAGGCCATTTAAATCTTCTCAGGACTCTACAGGTTGTTGTGAAGATTGAATTGGGAAGGAAGAGCAATGTATGCCACCCAGAGCCCCACAGAGGAAAGAAACACAATTTTCTAAATTGGTTTATTAGAATCTACCCATCTAAAGATCAAATTTACTGAACATTACAGCCTCAGAAATGTATTGCATTGCCCTGACCTGGATAGCCCAGGCAAGCCCAATCGCATCAGATCTTAGAAGCTAAGCAGGGTGACTCTGGCAAGTACTTGGATTGGAGACCTCCAAGGAATACCAGGGCTGTGATGCAGACGCAGGCAATAGCAAGCCACCACTCTAAACATCCCTTACCTCCAAGCCCCACTAGGGGTGGCCAGAAGTCAGCCATGACTTCCAGGCATGCATGTACACACACACACACACAAACACACAAAGTAACAAAAAAAGAAATGTATTGCGTTCTGCACATATACACCAAATGTTGATTCAACAACAAGAAGATGATTAAGCAACAAATGAGTGGATACCTTCTACGGCACAGTCTGACGTGCTTAAGAGAATGGACTTCTTTCACTGTCATGATTCATGCAAAAGAGTCACACAGCTATAGTGAACATCTCACTACAGCATAAAAGTTCCCTTGCTTTAAAGCCAGTCGAATCCGACTCTAGGGTTGCAGTGCTCATCTCCATTTCAAAGTCGAAGAGCCGGCACTCTTCGAAGACGTTTCCATGGCGCACCAAGGCGCACGAGACGCTGTTACCTTCCCACTTAAGTGGTACCTATTTATCTACTTGCAATTTCTTGCTTTCAAGCTGCTAGGTTGGCAGGAGTTGGAACTAGAGACGGGAGCTCACTCTATCATGCAGCACTCGGATCTCGAACTGCTGACCTACCGACCTTCCACAGCCTGCAGTTCAGCGTCTTAACCACTTGAGCCACCGCAGCTCCAATCACTTCAACATACAGAACACTTATTAACAAACAGATAAAAATACTGATGTACTAATCAAAGTTTAGTTTAATTAAAGTTCAACAATACTATGTGCATAAACATATTGTGAAATAAAATATACTGGAAGTAGAGGTACTTCAGGATAGGTTCTTCAAAATTACTGAAATCCACAAATAATTTGTTTAGAATAGGTCTTGGGGGGAGGGAAGGAGAAAGAGAATTTAATGCAAAGGTAAAAAGAAAATTTCCAAGAGTTACTGTAATTCACAAATGAGGTATTTGGGCTTTCCTCTGAAGAGGCAACAATGTTATTTTCCAAAGAAGAGTTAACAATCTCCAAGAAAATCAAGATTGGTCTAATTTTCAAAAGAAAATGACCCTCATGTCACAATACCTACTGGACCACTTCCATTCTATCATCACCTCTAAGGTTGACCAGAAACAATCTATAAAGAAGCTACAGAAAAACACTACCAGTGGGATTCAACTCATCAGTGGTGAAATTCTCTCCCCCTGCAGGCTCAACAGAAGAAATTGAATTTACACCCCACCCTTCACTTGGAGTCTCAGAGCAGCTTACAATCTCCTTCCCTTCTGCTCCCCACAACAGACACCCTGTGAGGCAGGTAGGGCTGAGAGAGTTCTTTCGAGAACTGCTTGAGAGAACAGTTCCAAGAGAACTTGTGATTGACCCAAGGTCATACCAGCAGATGCAAGTGGAGGAGTGGGGAATCAAAGCCAGTTCTCCCAGATTAGAGTCCGTGCTTCTAACCACTACACCAAACCCTAAATCTAACAATTACATGAATGCTCAGAGTGAGAGGGGTGTATCCATGTGTGTATAACTATTCAGCTTTTTATAAACTAGATCCTTGGCCACATAAATCACAATCCCACTGACTTTAATTTATGCAGCCTGATCGATAAATGACCTTTAGTACTTTTAATAATATGACTTTTCCCTCCTTCTCATCTCTCTGTTCTTTCTTCAGGAATTTCCATCTTAAAATATCACAATATCCATATCAACATCACAACATATAATCGAACCGGGCAAACGGAGACAAAAAGTGTCACATATTGTACAATGCATCATGGGAAGAGGGGAAAGGGCCTAACCATCTTGTTGCACAAGAAGAAGTGAGTCCTGCCCTGCCCTGCCCTGGATAGCCCAGGAAAGCCCGATCTTGTCAGATCTTAGAAGCTAAACAGGACCAACTGTGGCAAGTATTTGGATGGGAGACCTCCGAGGAATACCAGGGCCAGGAGACAGAGGCAGGCTATCAAGTCACTGCTATGAATGTCCTCCATGCCCCAGTAGAAATAGCCAGGCAAGGGTACAAACATACACACACACACATGAAAAAATACCAAAAAAGAAAGAAAAAAGAAGTGAGCCCTGAGTCCTATTTCACTCAATGACCTTCACCTTCCTTGTCTCCATTTCCAAGGGTAGCCAAATTTAGGTAGGAATGCGCACCCTTTACGCATCACAGCACTGCATAATTAAAAGAGCACAAGAGATCTGACCCGTTAAACCTGCTGCTATAGTAACAATATCTCAGTCCAAGGTGCCATGTATTTTAAAGAGGCATCTTGCAACAGATTACTATTGTGCCTGCTATACTGGGCCATGAAAAATGACTCTATGAACAAAATACAAATATATTAGGGCAACCAACTACATGTGCAACCCTAGACAGAGTTACACCAATATGTTGTCGAAGGCTTTCATGGCCAGAGTTCATTAGTTGTTGTAGATTTTCTAGACTGTATGGCCACGGCATTGTAGGACATAACGTTTTGCCAGCAGCTGTGACTGGCATCCTCAAAAGTATAATACAGAAAGATGGAGTACTCTCTGTGACAAGGTGAGAAGAAAAAAAGTAGGCAGGTAATTTATATCTACCCTGAAAGGTGGGGTAGGGCTGAGTCATTATCTTGTAGGAGTTCCCCAGGCTGTGACATGCTAATGGAGGAGCTTTCCTGAGGAGGTTGTTTTGCATATGGATTGGCTGCTGAAATTCTAATCTTATCTGTAGTGCTATTGTAAGATGTAGAGCATTCTGTATTTTTCAGGACAGGAAACCATGCCCTATTTATTTTTAAACTCTCTTCTTTCCTGTTGAAATTCTGTTTATGTTTATGAATTTCAATGGCTTCCCTGTGTAATCTGACATGGTAACTGGATGTGTTGTCCAGCCTTTCAGAGTCTTGGAATAAGATACTGTATCCTGTTTGAGTTAGGCTATATTTGGCCACTGCTGGTTTTTCAGGTTGGCCCAGTCTGCAGTGTCTTTCATGTTCTTTTATTCTTGTCTGAATGCTACGCTGTGTGGTCCTGATGTAAACCTGTCCACAATTGCATGGTATACCATTATACCGTTCTAGATCCACAGTTATACCATTCTAGGTCAACAGGATTAACTGTGTGTAGGAGTGCACGGTAAATCTAAGTCTATGGATGGATAAGCAACTGGCAGCTGTGGCCAAGAGTACCTTTTACAAGCTCTGACTGGTTAGTCAGCTGCAGACTTTTCCTGGGCAGGAAAAATGTGGCCGCTGTGATGCATGCCCTGGTTACATCTAGATTAAATTACTGCAATGCACTCTACGTGGGCTGCCCTTAGAAAGTGTTCGGAAACTTCAACTGGTGCAAAACCTTGCAGCCAGGATGTTGCCTGGAGTGGGTCGCAGAGACCATACCACTCCAGTCCTGGCCCATCTACACATCACTCCAGTCCTGGCCCATCTACACTTCTAATTTAGTTCAAGGTGCTGGTGTTTGACCTTTAAAGACGTACATGTTTTGGGACTAGCATACCTGAAGGACTGCCTTACAAACTTACCTGACTACTAGGGTCATCTTCAGAGGCCCTGCTTCAGGTGTCCCTGCCTTCTAAGATTAGATGGGTGGTAACCAGTGTTCCCTCTAAGCTGAGTTAGTGTGAGCTAGCTCACAGTTTTTTAGCTTCTGGCTCACACATCTTTTGTCCTAGCTCAGTAAGGATGGCTCCAGAGCAGACTATTGTATGCAGTAGCCAAATGGCTCACTCACAACTTTAATGCCAGTAGCTCTCAAAGCAGAATTTTTGCTCACAAGACTCCACAGCTTAGAGGCAGCATTGGTGGTGGTGACCCAGGAGAAGGCCTCCTCATTCATGGCACCAGATTTGTCAGTCCCGTTCTGTTGTTTATTTTGTTTGTTTCTTATATCCCACCATTCCTGCAAGTGGGCTCAGAGCGGGTTACAACAATCGATTATAATCAACAGACAATTAAAAGTGAATATCAAACAATAAAAACAGCTAAAACAGTTAAAAAGATAGGCATAGCAGCAATTACATATTCAGCAGTCCTAAAACTGGGAACAACTGGACTGTGGCCGAATCATTTTCTCAGTGATCCCCTCCTTCCTCACCAAATATTTTAATTGTTTTATATCTTTTTACATATTTTAGCTCTGTTTTTAATTGTTTTAATGATGTTTTAATTGTTTGACATTCCAATCCTTCAAAGGTAAAAAACGAATTAGATCATCATCAACGATACCCTTTTGACACCTACTGAACTTTCATTTAACTGATCAACACTTCTGAAACATCTAAATCTATTTCAAGTTACCCAATTATGCTTACCAACTAATTACAAAAGAAACTGAACGTACGATTAGACACAAAAGAGAAGACTCTCCATTATACAACCATTATGACACAAAGTATTGACGGCAGGATTAATGCTAAATTTGGTGTCTGTCTGGGTTCTCTCTTTCGCATTTCTTACTTTTCAAATGATCTCTGCTACAGACTGAAGAAGGCAAGGACGGAGCAAGGCAGAGTGGGGTCTTCCTGTAACATAAAACTTGTCCCAAAACTAACACAAAAGGGTATCAATGTACTAGTAAATGCAAAAAATGTTAACCCAGTCTGTCAGGCTTACCTTCTCAATGATAGGGGAACCATATAATGATGGTACTACAAACATCTTATGAAGGAAAACAATCAGGACCAGGTGATGGCTCACAAGCTACACTAAGGTACAGGTCAAACCATTTGGCTGTCCCTGACAAGGTGCCTTGCAACAGAGGGAAGGAAAGAAGTCCGATTTATGTCAGATCCAGCCCTCATAACAAATGCATTCGACACCCCCGCTCTAGAGTCCAACCTGGCCATTGCACAGGCATCAAGAACGGGCAGGGGGAATCCCAGCTTTGCCACCACCAGTGTTCCCTCTAAGCTAAGTGTGAGCTAGCTCACAGTTTTTTAGCCTCCGGCTCACACATTTTTGACTTGGCTCAGGAAGGATGGCTCCAAAGCAAACTGATTTATGCAGTAGCCAAATCACTCACTCACAACTTTAATGCCGGTAGCTCACAAAGTAGAATTTTTGCACGCAAGACTCCATAGTTTAGAACAGGGGTGTCAAACATGAGGCCCAGGGGCTGGATCAGACCCCTGGAGGGCTTCTATCAGGCCCACAATAGAACTGGCTGTCTTCTGCTTCTTCTTCCAGTTCTGCTGCGTCATCGTAGGTTTGCAGCTTACAGATACACACCTGAACAGCACACTCAAGACTGCAACAGCACAGGCATTTTGATGCAATAATCCAGAGCAAGAGGTGTCAATGATCAGCCACCGTTAAATAAACACAATATTGCAAGAGTGCTAATGTTTTAAGCATGTTTTTATTTTAAGTTAAAAAAAACCCTTTGTGTTTGTGTCCTTCATAAAGTTTATCTCTCTGCTACCTGGCATTACATTTTATGACACACATGGGCCGGCCCAACAAGGTCTCATTTATGTCAGTTCCGGCCCTCATAATAAATGAGTTCGACACCCCTGGTTTAGAGAGAGCACTGGCCACCACCAATTGGGTCCAGAGCAAGACTTTGCATTTAGAACAGTCTCAGCCTGCTCTAAGCCCTTCTTGTCCCCTCCTTGGCTGTAATTGGAGAGGAACATGACTGTCTTTGAAAACCACCATTCCCTAACCATCAAGATGTGGCAGACCTTTCCAGAGATAACCAAGTTAATCTCCAATTACAGCCAGAGGAAGGAAGGGAAGGAAGACGGCTGGACAGACAAGAGACAGAGAGGATTGCTAGGAAGCCAGGGGTCAATGGAGGAGAACTGCCAACTCCATCATGTTCAAGTAGAGTGGAAGGGGCCATGGGTCAGTGGTACAGCATGTGCTTGGCATGCAGAAGGTCCCAGGTTCGATCCCTGACATCTCCCATTAAAGGATCCAAGTACTAGTTGATGTGAAAGACCTCCACCTGAGACCCTGGAGAGCCACTGCCAGTCTGAGTAGACAATACTGACCTTGATGGACCAATGGTCTGATTCAGTGTAAAGCAACTGTGTGCGTGCATGTGTATGTGTGAGACCATGCTGCAACACAAGTCCATTTGTCAGCACCCTGCATAGGGTGCTTGGCTTGTAACCCAGTCCTGGGTACACTTTAAGCAGATCCTGTACTCTCTTCAACGTTCACAAGTACAGTAAATGGGGATGATATGTACAGAGAAATACCTGGGAGGCAGCCTGCCTTAGAGCGGGAGGAGAGGTATGTTAGGAGAAGCGCAGGACAGAACAAGCAAGGCAGGCTGGCACGATGTCAGGCCTGCAGGCAGTCTGTAACACTCTCTCCAAGTATTTCCAGGGGAATTCCAAATGTTCTTTCCACTTTGCGGAAGCTCCTTTGGCCTGTCAGCAGTTGGAACTGGAAAAAGTTTCTTCTCCTCTCCCTGAATTCAGAGCCATGAATGGAACTGGTGACTGATTTCCCTAGCCAGCAGGATCCACACTGCACAGTCTACCTGCGCTGGGGATTTCCTCAATGTGTGAATTGTGAGTTGCTGGGGAGTATTCTGGGAAGCGTCCGGTCACCGTGGAGCTCAGTGAGAAAGAAGATAAATATTGCAGGGTGGTGGTGGTAGAGAAACAAACAAAAACTGAAGGATGAAAAGGGGACCTGTAATCTTGATGTTGTGTGTGTGTGGGTGCACACTCACCATAGCGCAAGGCATACACAGAGAAGGAGAAAGAAGTTACAACAGAGAACGGATTAAAAGGAAAACACCAAGCAGCAAAGTTGCTTTTGCACTGTTACTATATCAGTGTGGCCCTCCAAGTGATTTCCGTTGTGTGTTTCCTGGTGTAAAAAAGAAGCCCTGTACTCTCCTGCATTCTCCTGAATCTACAAAATAGTACCTTTGGTGACCATTCCATCGGCACCACAGGCAGATAGAAGATCTAGCTGGCTAATCCCCAGGGGTTTCAGTCTAGTCTAATTGGCACTTCCAACATCAAACACCAAGCAAACAGGACTTGCATCATAGGAGAGGTAGGGTCATGGGAATGCCCTCTGTTGGCACCAGGGCCCTCCCGTTCACACGTGGCTTTTCAAGGTGCTGCCAGGTTCTGTGTCATTCCAGCCTTTTTTTTAGCTTGGTGGCTAAGAAAGTGAACTTACTGACTGCCTCCAAAGCCCCATCAAAGGCTAAGCCCAATCCTTTTTCTCCTTGAAATATGCAGCAGTGTTGACTTTTTTTAATAGCCAGTGTTACATAGTTTATTTATTTTGATTTTATACTTATTTTTGTAAGAGTACAACCCGGGGCCATAAGCAGGAATTTTTTCAGGAGGGAGCTCTGGGGTACGGGGGGTGGTGGTCGCTAATTTAATTTAATTAGATCAATGGAGAGAGTAGCTCCTAGCCCTGGTTTCTTTCCCATAGTATTTTTGCCACCGGAAGTAGTGCTGTTTACCCCTTCCTCTGGTACCACGTGTCCATCTCAGGGTGCTTGAAGCCAGTGTGTGAGGCAAACACACACACCCCGTACCATTTCTGGTGGTGAAAACACTGCAAGAGGGAAGACCAAAGCCCCTCCCCCTTCCCCCATGCTCCAGCGTTTTAAATGTGAGTCCCTGCTAGGATCCATAAGATTTGCAAAGAGAGAGACACGCCCCTCCCCTCCCTGGAAAGAAATCCTGCAGTCAGGTGAAACATTCCAAGCAGGGGAATCCCTTTCTTGACACCACCTGTCGAAAGCCACAAGATCCCTCCCCTCTAGGTTATTTATTTGTTTGATTATTTATCATTTCAATTTATATCCTGCCCTTCCTGGAAGCAGGCTCAGGGCGGCTCACAACAAAGGGCGATCTTCCCTCTTCCAAGCAGCCTGGCTCAACATGATGCCTGCCATTGTTGCCCTCCTGGCAGAGACACAGTAGCTGTGACAATGCCAGCACACTTGGAGAGTGAGGCAGTGAGTCGCCAGGCGGTCAGCCAGCAAGTAAGCTCTTCAAGAACTCTCTAAGAGCAGAGGAGGAGGAGGAGGAGGAGAGATTGGATTTATCCCCTGCCCTTCACTACCCGAAGGAGTCTCAGAGCGGCTTACAATCCCTTTCCCTCCCCACAGCAGACACCCTGTGAGGGTGGTGGGGCTGAGAGAGCTCTCCTGAGAACTGCCCTTAAGAGAACAGTTCTGAAAGAATTTATGACTAATCCAAGGTCACACCAGCAGCTGCATGTGGAAGAGTGGGGAATCAAGCCTGGTTCTCCCAGATTAGAGTCTGCGCTCCTAACCACTACTACACCAAACTGAGGCTTGCCGGGGACTCGCTGGCTGTTACTGGGGCTCCCCCTAAATCGACAGGGGGCTCAGCCCCTAAAGCCCCACCACTAGGGTGGGAGTTTCATATAGTGAATTTCCACCCTGTTAATGAGCTGTCTCTGAAGCGCTGTGGTCATTTCAAACAGTGCTGCTTTCCCCTCACCCTTTTTCACCACGCAATCTTTCTCAGACTTTTTAAAACATTCAGTGGGGTCAATGCATCTAAGTGGTGCCGCTATAGCACTGGAGCGCTCATATTAGAACGTTTTTAAAAGTGCAGGGGAGATTGTGCAGCAAAAAAGGGCGAGGGGAAGCAGCATTGTAGGAAGTGCTATGGACATTTTAAACAGCACAACACAGCGATTCAGAAGAACAATGGAGGGAGTAAAAATGGAAAAAAGCCATTTCCCTCAAAAGCGGCTGGACCACGCTTCACTAACTGGATGCAAGCGGGTTTGTATGTACAGATAAATAAATTCCATTAGCAGCCGGTTACTAAAACAGGTCTGTCTGAAATGACAGGAAGAAATCCATTAGCGATCAGTTTCTAAAACGGAATACAAAGGCATTTTGACGAGGGTCAAATGTTTGAGATTTGCATTGGAAAGGACAAGGAAGAGAGAGAGAAAGAGACAAGCAGAAAAGGGATAGGCAGGGCCAGCACCAGCAGACTCTGAGGTGGGGCAGCTGACAAGGCCCAGGTCATCCGGTGGGGCCCACTGCTGCTGCCCCCCACTCAACTCCCCTGCTGCCCATTTGCTTGTTGGGAGCCCTCCCACCAGCCACACTTCCAGCTGCACGCACTACCCAACACAGTCAAGCAAGGGTGGGCAAGAGTAGTATGTTGGGTATACCTTCCATCAAATCAAAAACTGACAGGTACCACGCCCCCTTTCTGGGGATCAAATAAAAAACAGACAGGTACCACGCCCCACTTTTTGGGGATCAAATCAAGAACTGACAGGTACCACGCCCCCCTTTCTGGGCAGAAGTCCCACCACCCACCCCAGAAGTCCCCCAGGGCACTCCTCCTCTACCCCCACCCATCCCAATCCCCTCCCACACTGGGGTACCCTTCCCCCCACTCCCAAAGTTTTTTAGCAGAATGGCTTCCAGAGAGAGAGTCCAGCCCGCGCTTGCTAGTGGGTGGGGTTGGGGGAGGGGAAAAGGAAGCAGCCAATTAGATAGGAGGCCAGAGGCACAGCCCATGCATATTTAGACAAGATGTCTATCACCGTTAAAATGTATTTGTAGCCCCTCTTATACTTGGAATATTGTTGCATATCCACCAAGTCCACCTGCCACTGCTCATCAATATCCCCCATGATTACCTTGTTTCTTTTGAAATGCACCCTGGCTGTTTTATGCAAGGCATAGGCATCCTGATCATTGAGCCACGCTTCCACCTCTTTTCTGCTCACCCATTGCTCCTCTTAGAAGCCGCCTGAAAAAGAGATTCAACCCCTCCAAAACTTCCAATCTCCCTGGGGTTAAAATAAATCCCTTTTAATACATCCTGATGATGAACCATGACGCTTCACTCTCTTTTACCACAATGAAAGTATTTTTTATTACACAACAAATATACAGATGACTGTGTCTCAGCCCACCTATCTTCACTCTGTCTTTTCCCATTTTAAAGAGAATCCCCTGCCAAGCCCACGGGGGCTCATTGGCACGTTTAAATGTCGCCGGACACTCCCCCATGTAACAAAGGAGGGTGCCCCAAAACTGGAAAACCTGTGTTTTTTTGTTTATTGCAATTTCCTATGATTTATTTCCTCAGGGTTTATTTCACTTCACACAGAAGGGGAAAGAGACCGGCTTGGGTACACTGTGAGGAGGGGGGGAGGGGCTGCACACAACATGGTATGTGCTTTTATTTCAGTTCCTTATCATTTTATTTCCATTTCATACAGAATGCGCAAAGAAAGGAAAGGGGGGGAATATGTGCTACTTTGTAAAAGGGTGGGGACCTTAGCACAGAGACAGATGCTTCAAAAAAGTAATTCCACATTGAGGCAGATTCCCCCTGTTGGATACACAGCTCAAATCACCAGTTAGCAAGTACGCTGTTGTCAGTGACACAGCCTGGCTCTGGGAGAGTGAGGAGGGGGGGAGGTAGATAAGAGAGGAAGTGAGTGGGGAAACAGCCCAGCCCCTTGACACAATGATGCCCCAAACACTCTGGCTGTGGGGTGGAGGAAGTGTTTATTCACACGTGGAATCTCAAAGTGTGTGCTTAGCTTTTTTTGTGGGGGGGGGGGTCATCAGAAGCCCGTTCATGAGATTGCAAAAACTCCCACCTTCAGCATTTCCTTCAAGCTCCTATCTAATTGGCTGCCTCCTTTGCCCGCCCCAACCCCACCCACTAGCGAGCGCGGGTTGGACTCTCTCTCTGGAAGCCATTCTGCTAAAAAACTTTGGGAGGGATGCATGGTTCTACTTTCCACGGGCTGGCTTTATTTTAAGAAGGATTTTTTAAACGGTAGCTGAGGATTCTCTCATTTTGCACTCTTTATTTCTCTTTTGAAAAGAATGGAACTGGGGTGTGTGTGGATTTTCTGCTTGCATGCTTTAACGGGAATGGGGGGAAGAGACTATGGCATTCTGCTCTCTCATGGTAAGTAAAAACTGCTGCTTGTCTTTTTTTAAAAAGGCTGTTTGCAAACTAACTAAACTTATGGGTTAAAACTGTTGCTTGTGTGCTGAATGGCTTAAATGGAAGCTAGAAACCGGTGCCGTGGGCTGTTTTCCTGGTAAGTTTTGCCTCCCTTTGCTAAAACTTTTAGAAGGCGCCTGCATGTAACTGTTTAAACTGTATTTTTTTTGTAAAAAGCTGATTGCTTTTTGAAGGGAGCTGTGGGGAGGGGGGACGCTACGCTCTCAACCAGATCTGCCACACCTTTAAAGGGGGGGGCTGTTTGCAAACTAACTCTCTCTCTCACACACACACACACGCACACTTTTCAGTCTCCCAACATTTCCAAAGCACCCTTCTCTGTAAAACACACACAAATGCCCTGCCATTCTCTTTTTTAAGTTTTCCACCCACCCCTCCCATGGTACAACCCCCCCAACACCAGCCATTCCCCCCCTTGCTACAGCCTCCTTCCAGCAACCATGGCTGACAAACCATAACTCCTCCCTACTCTGTTACCACTGAATGCCTGTTTAGCCAATTGGGGAGGCAGGGGGAGTGGGGGAAAGGTACCCCAGTGTGGTCTGGGATTGGGGTGGGTGGGGGTGGAGGAGGGGTGCCCTGGGGGACTTCTGGGGTGGGTGGTGGGACTTCTGCCCAGAAAGGGGGGCGTGGTACCTGTCAGTTCTTGATTTGATCCCCAGAAAGGGCGTGGTATCTGTCTGTTTTTATTTGATCCCCAGAAGGGCGTGGTACCTGTCAGTTTTGATTTGATGGAAGGTATACCCAACATACCCAACATACACTGGCAAGCCCTGGGAGGACTGGGAAATGAGCAAGTAGATGGGGGAGGTATAGATAGGGAAAGGAGTAGTGGAAAAGGAGGACAGGGAACTGCAGGAGAGCATAGTATCTGCACTGCCAGTCCCAAGAATGAAAGCAGCAGTATCGCCCCTCTCATGTGATCTACCAATTCATGGCCTGGATCCAGCAACGAACAAGCAGAAAATAAAAACAGAGCTAGAACATTTCTCCTTGTGCAAGATCTTCTGAAACAACCAGCGTTTTCCCTCTTTACGTCTTACTGTGCCCAGAAATTACTCACACAAGGTCTTACATGGCTCAAGATACACCATGTTTTAACATGGCACAAAAAGCCAGCATGAAGGGTTTTTTCATGCGTTTGCAAAGATCCTACCACGTGTGGAAATACTGCATTGATTTGGACCCACCAGAATTTCTTCAGCCAAATATTACTAGAGTTGAAGGGCGTCCATCTATTGGGAAGCTATAATGACATTGCTGCAGCATCTATGCAATTACTGCACTGAACTGCACCCTGGTTTAACTAAATACAAAGCTCTTTCTGAGTCACATTAGTCTGCAGAAACAAATGGCCTGTTTTCCCAGCTTGCCACCCGCCGATAGGAAGTGACCAAAAAAGCTAAAAATATAGAACTCCATCAACAACAACAAACAGTTTTCTTACCTGCAAAAAAATGTTACGTAGTTCATTAGGATCTGCTCTTTTAGTTGTCTGAACCTACAAAGCCAAGGGTAGAAAAAAGAGAGAGACAGTTGGTGCTTCATTCACGAGTTATCCATCTACCAAGCCGGGAAACCCGAGAGGGCAATCCCTGCTGATAAGGGTAATAAACACCAGGCCTCTTATCTAACTGATAAAAACAAATTCCAGAGGTATGTTTGTAAAGCTTAACTTTAAAACAATACAGGTTCTCATGACAGCTACCAAAACCTTTACCAGCGGAAGAGAAACATGGCCTTATGCCAAAGGCAAAGCAGCAGAAGTTAAAAGTGTCCCAGCCAGCAGGCACTTTTGTCCAGGGCCCAAGAAGTCACTGTAAACCACAAATAAGAGTAAGAACATATTGTGGATGCCAGTAAGTTCAAGTAGGCATCTGCAAATAAACTACCTCTCTCCTCCTCCTCCCCCCTGCAAACAAGATCAAGTGGCAACTGCAGTTCTACATGCACAATATGATACCGTATATTACTGTACACATTCATTTTTCCTAGATTGATTACAACTCTGCAAATCCACAAAGTGCCTCTTATCTCACACAGCTGTTTGTTGTGCTGCCTTCCACTCAAACCCTGGACGGGAAGGAGACAGGGGTTGCCATCCTTCAGGTGGGGCCTCCCAATCTCCTGGAATTGCAACTGACCTCCAGACAGCAGAGATCAGTCCTCTAGAGGAAAATCAGAGATCAGTCCTCTAGAGAAAAATCACTGCCTTGGAGGGTGGACTGTATGACATTACACCCTGCTGAGATACTTTCCCTTCCCAGGTTCCATCACGAAAACGCCAGGAATTTCACAACCTGAAGTTGGCTACCCCAGCCAAGGAGAAGCTCTACAATATCTTTCCTTCACAAGGAAAGGGGTCCACTTTATCCCAATTAAGAGTCTCTTTCTTCAAGTAACCACTTTGCTCATCTCCGTACAGATTCCTCAAAACTGGAGGCATTCTTCCTAAGAAACATAGGCAGCTGCTAGCCAAGGATCATTTACCACTTTGAACTTTCTCTCTCCCAAGCTTAATTTTTGTCTAGAGCTGCATCGTCAGAATGTAAATTGTTACCATTCCTGTTCCCCAAGTCTTGGGAAGTGCTACACAAGAAACTATTATGTGCTGAAACAACCAATCAATTGCCATTTTTTAATTTTCTCTTGAAGGCAGTCTAGGACTCAGTTTCCTCTTTTCTATTGATCTTAAAAAACCCCTCCCCACTTAAATTTCTAATGAGAGTATTTGCCTTATGAGGACATCTAGGCACTCGTGTTCATTATTCCGGTTACCAATCTCTAATGTAGATCAGTTACCAATCTCTAATGTAGATCAGAATTACTGCTACATTCAAAAGGGTGAGCCTTCCTCCCTATCTCTGCCGGTATGACTGGTGAATTAAAGAGTCTTCACAAATAACTCATTAATGTATGCCAAGTATGAACTCTCAGTTAAATATATGAAGGCCAAAATTCAGAACAGTGGTGTCTGATCTTACTTCAGTGAATTCAGCAGGAGAACCAAGCCCCTCACATTCCCTTTCCCTTATTGATCTCACACAACACCAGGTACTTCACTTTAACCAGCCTGGGATAACTAACAAGGCACAGGGCTGAGTTAGTGTTTCAGGCACCATCAGACTTTTGCTTATGTTCCACTGCAACAGGCGAGCACAGGTAGAATTATTAGCATGCAGACTGCAACCCGCATTTCACCCCAACAATAAACACAGCCAGGCAACTCAAGGTGAACGATAATCCGAATTAAGGCAGCCCAGACATGTGTTTAGGCCTGAAGAAAGATGTCCTGTCCTTTTAAGACAGGCTTTATGTTTGGAAACGGACAGCTGAAGCTTCTCAGGGCATGGAGATAAATAACATCCCCTTAGGCCTTTATTCAATTTACAGAGCATTTCCCCCCTCCAGGCAGCTGGGAAGCCTAGGGCCCCTCCTAGCTCTCGCCTCCCCCTGTCGCTCGCTCCCCCCCGGGGCCGACAGCGGGGTCGAAGCCTGCCCAGGCGCGGCAGTGAGAGCCCTCGTGCCTCCTGCCCCAGCTTGCGCGCAGCTGCCCGGCGACTGGCAGAGCGCTTTTGCCCGGCCACTGCCAAGGGCCACCCGTCCAACCGCCCAGCTTCTTATGCAGCAAATGTATAGAAGAGGAGGAGGAGAGTCACCTTGACCGCCATGCTGAGTTCGGGGAAGTGGATGGAGGAGACGGAGGAGGAGGAGGAGCTTGCAGCAGCAGAAGCGATGCCCGCCAGCCAGGCCCGCCTCCGCCAACGCCGCGACGCCTGCCCAGCCCGGCCCTATGCTAATGAACAGCCCCGGCCAAGTTCGGAGTTTGTCCTGCCGTGACCCGGCCGGAAGGTTATTCCTCAGGACGGTGAGCCGCAAGCGCGAAGGAACGCAGGCCTTCTTCTCCCGGGGAGAGCGCGCGTAAAAAACACGAACAAACAAAAATGCTGCCACCCTTTCTCCACCGGATGGGAAAGTAGGAACTTCACACAACAAAAATGTTGAGTGAGAAGTCTCAGACCAAGGTGAGGGAGAGGGCTGACCCCGAACTAGGGGTGCTGTTAAAACTCGCCTACCCTGCCAAGCCCCTCCGTGCCCACCTTCCCTTAGGTTTAACTATCTAAAGTTCTGTTGAGTTAAATATAAAAAAAAAAAAATCAGTTTTGACTTGGAAGCACAGTATCCCCGATCCTTCCCCTTTCCCGGTTAAGGGGGAAAATGCTGTTCAAACAAATTACAAAGATGATCTGACTCCAATGGTAACAAGAACCATATTTTACATGACGCATTAATGTAGGTACGTTTAGCTTCTTCTGAACAGGTTAACTTACTATGGCTCCAAGGGTGAGAGAGAGAAGGAAAAGCAAAGGCCGAAGAGGCTCAACATCTAACCAATGAGAGGCTGGGGCTAAGTGTACCTGAATGAGAGAATTCTCTGAACCCTTTCCCTCCCAGATCCTCTTGCATGCAGAGTTGCAGTATCCAACAAGTTCTTCCAGGTGCTTCCCTCTTGGAAGCACCTTGTGGCAGTTATGACTGAACTAGCTTGGTAGGGGTTAAGAGTTTGGCTCTAGAAGCTGGGATATGGAGGGCTTGCTGGGTGACCTTGAACCAGTCATACACTCTCAACCTCACCTATCTCATCAGGTTGTTGTGAGGGTAAAACAGAGCAAAGGAGGAGGATGTAAAGTCAGTTTGGGTCCCTGTTGGGGAGAAAAGCAAAGTAAAAACACGTTTTCACATGTGCTAAATACCACAGTTTCAATCCACTTCAGCAACTATTTGCAAGTGGATTTTGCCATTTCACACAGTAAAATCCAGGTGCAAAGTGCATTGAAAGTGCATTTAGTGTATGTGAAAGTGTATAAACAAAAGCAAACCCCCATTTTCAGAACCATATCTGTCCACATAATGGGAGGAAGACAGCAAATACTTTGATACATAAATTCATTCTGAATGGTTGTAGGATATACTGATTTTCCAAAGGACTCCTTGGAATATATTAAAGCAAAAGGGGACTGGTTCCATGGTGATTAAATCAGAGAATAAATGTGTTGAATGCATGTACTTATGTATTGCGATGTTTAAATCCCCTAACTATTACTTTGTTGTACCATGAACATAGATCCAGGTGGTTAGTCATGTTGGTCTGAAGCAGTAGAACAAATATAGAGTCCAGTGGCACCTTTAAGACAAAGTTTTATTCAAGGTATGCGCTTTTGTGTGCATGCACACTTTTTCAAATACATTGTTAACATGTTACATGTTAATTTGCTGTTTAGCCCCTGTCTATAAGTTGGAACCTTACCTACCATTCCAATGTATTTGAAAAAGTGTGCATGCACATGAAAGCTTATACCTTCAATAAAACTTTGTTGGTCTCTACATTTGCTCTTTTGTTGTACCATAGATACAGATCAAGATGGGTAGCCATGTTAGTCTGTCTATACCTGTAGAAAAGAGTCCAGTTGCACCTTAAAGACTAACAAAATTTGTGGTAGCGTATGAGCTTTTGTGAGTCACTGCTCACTTCAGATTCTTCAGGTATATGAACAAGTGAGCAGTGACTCTCAAAAGCTCATACCCTACCACAAAGTTTGGTAGTCTTTAAAGGTGCTACTGGACTCTTTTCTTCTATGGTACTATGTGTGTAATCCCTCTTGATTTTTATAAAGATCTGACATTTGAAAGGTGGTGGGGAAGCCCCTCAAAATCTGCTTACAAGCAGACAGTCCCTTTTGCTTCAATGCTGTCCACCTGTTATTTGGAATGAACTGATTCATCCCAATTGTCATTCTCTTTCAGCATCATTAGATGCTGCAGTCAGCCAACGGCGAAAGACTGTGGCCCTCATGCCCTCCTTGTAAACTTCAGAGACTGGCCACTGTTGGAAACATACTGCTGGTTTAATGAGAGGCATGGGAACATATGAAGGTGCCATAACTGGTTAATGTATAACGGGTGCCTGACCCAGTGTGATGTAGTGGTTAGATTCTGCCTCCAGAGACTCGGGTTCAAATCCACACTCATCATGGAACATACTAGATATTCTTGGGCCAGTCATTTTCTTTTGGCCTAGACTACCTCACAAGATGGTTGTGAGAGGGAAAGAACCATGAACATCACCTTAAGCTCTTTGAGGGATGGGCAAGATAAAAATGCAGTAAATAAATAAGTGGAGTAAAGTATTTTTGTATCTCGCATGAATTGCAGAATCCTGTCCTGTTCATTGAACAGCCATTGTTTTGAGAATCATTGCTTTAGGCTGATTCAAACATTATCAGGTACACAGAATGGAACTGGGGTCTTCACCCTGTAGATGTGACAATTAACCATTAGTTGTGGGTTCTTCTTTTCCTACATGTGGTGCCCTTTTCAGATCAAGAGCATGGCACACATGGAGAAGGGGTTTCAGCCTCCCCATGACTCATTTTCACAGCTCAACAGGCCAAATAGTATACTACCAGGACCATTGCAGTTTGGGAAGAGGGAAGGCTCAAATGCCTTCTCCACCTGCACTATGGTTTTGATCTGGATCAGGCTGAGGCACTGCATGCAGGGAACTGAAAAGACCCCACAATTCAAGTCTGAGACTGCCATATCTAATGCAGAGTGGGGACCCCAGATGTAACCTGTGTATTCTGCAATGTGTGAATCAATTTCGTTAAGTAACAGTATTGGCTTATTTAAAACATTTATTCGCCACCTTTCTCCCTTGAGGAATGGAAGGCTGCTTACATTGTAAACCTAAAAGACACCAATTTAAAATCTGATTAGGACTGCCAATAAAAACTAAGTTACCAGTCAAAGGCAGTCCTAGATAAAACCATCTTCAACTGCCTCCTGAAGATCAACACTGAGGTGAAAATTTCAGATTTGACCTCACTACAAGAATACTAGTTTTAAGAGGGCTATGATATATATTTCTCATGAATGTCTTGGTTCCCTCCTGTTGTATAAATGCTTCAACTGGCCAATCTTTCCCTTGTATTTGGCAAAAAATGAAGTTACCAAAGCTGTCTCCTTTTATTATCACAGTTCATTAAGTTTGCTAGATCACTGGCTAGAGTGAGTCGCTGATGAATGGAAACTTCTGAACTGTAAAAAACAAGATCATCCCTCCTTTGCCACTTCCAAGCTTTCAGTCCTTGACAACCCAAATGAAATATTCTCAAAGCTTTAAATAAATACATACTTTTAACATACTCCTTAGCTGGACGGAGAATCAAATACATTTGAGAAAAATATATATCCATATGTAGTAAAGAAGTTTGTGGTTATAGAAGATATTCTTTTAAAATGTTTTGCCCCCAGTACATGAATGGTGTGAATCCTTCTGTGGGCAAGACTGCTGAGAATTCTGTTAAGAGCAACTCACTGTACTTTATGCTGCAATCCTAACCAGAGTTACACCTTTCTAAGCCTATTAACTTCAGTGGAGTTGGAATGGTGTTAATTCTGCTTAGGATTGTGCTGCGAGACACTAACCACCTACAGTGGGCTACTTGACCTGAACAAGTTGAATAGTTTCAGTCCTATAACATTTGCCAAGTGGTTTAACCTCCCTATTTCACAATCAAGGTTTAACAACCAACAGTCTGTTACGGGATCAGAGGGAGGATTGACGGTCCATTATGTATGTTTACTCAGAAGGAAAGCCTCACAGCATTAAATGAAACTTACTGTCAAAATCAGTGTGCACTGATTGGATTGTGGATTGGAGCCTGAATTTAGAAACAAATATTCTCTTAGGCTGCAACCCCAGGCATATCTACAAGGTTATGAAACCAATTTCTGTCAGGATGAAGTCCTGATCTGAGGATTTACAGATAGCAATCTCTGCACAGATCTTTGGTCTATGAGTTTGTATGTGTAAAGACTACGAATTTCCTCCAAATAATATACAAGTCCAAGCAAAACCACTGAATTAAGTAGTACTGTACTTTTTTAGGACCACAGGTAAGATGTTTGATTGAGAGATTATGCAACAAAGAACATAAAAGTATTTAAAACACATAAATGCCATATTCCAATTAATAATAATTGTTCACATATGTCTTTAAAAAGTTATTTGTTCCATATTGACTTGTTTGTTATTGAAATATGCAGCATTCAGTTTTGCACCTATGTTTCTTGCTTCTTTCATTCTATTATTTCCTTGCTTAGTCATCATAGATTCATGAGTAAAGTCACAAAGACACAATAAAGAATGAGTCAAACAGCAAAAATATACTAGAAGGGCATAACAATTAAAAGCAGTTTTATCAATGCAACACAATGCTACTGGTGGTGGTGGATAGAGTTGTGGTCGCAGCTGATTTATGGTGACCCCATAGATTTTTCAAGGCAAGAGATGTTCAGAGATGGTTTGCCTTTGCCTGCCTCTATGTAGCAATTCTGGATTTTCTTCGTGGCTAAAATAGGTAAAACACTAAACGTGAGTAAATGTACAGTTACCGTCATTCAAAGAAAATATTAAATTTTATTAAAACAACAACAAGATAATAATAGGTGAAAATCCAGATTAAACAATACTAGCATATTGTGGTAGAGCATCTGCTTGGCATGCAGAAGGCCCCAGGTTCAATCCCCAGCATCTCCAGTTAAAGGACCAGGCAGTAGGTGATGTGAAAGACCTCTGCCTGAGACCCTGGAGAAACTCTGCCAGTCTGAGTAGGCAATGCTGACTTTGATGGACCAAGGGTCTGATTCAGTATAAGGCAGCTTCATGTGTTCAAAACCAGGTAAGAGGGGGCTGGATAAACAAGCATGTATTTACATGACATCCAAAACTCAATAAACTTAGCACCAGGCAACTATTTGTAGGGCTGCCATTCCTGAAACAAGGTGCCACAGTAGGAAAGACCTTGTCTCAGGAGCCCTGTGTGAATAGCTTCCTAATCTCAAGCAAAGGAGACTCACAGAGCAGGCTCCTGAAGACAAACTCAGAGGACAGCAGCAGATTGATAGAGAAGGTGGTTGGCATACCACTCTATCAGGTATATTAAGATAGGATGAGGCTTAATCATAGCTTTGACTAGTTAACACACATATTAAACAGGGTGGCCAAGAGGCCTGGAGCAAAATGCCCTGTCCCGTTAACAGAGGGATACTGTCTGGCAGCTGAAGTTTTTTTGGTTTGTTTTTAAATAAAACCAAGGTAAGGCACAATACCTGATAAATAACATCCTTTAAGCCTCTGTTAAAGGGCCATTACTTTTTTTTTCTCCAGGCAGGTAGCAGCCTTACAACTATACAGGCCCATCCCAGCTCACTGTCTCCACTACGCTTAAGAGCCAAACTAGATGTTTGTTTATAATTAGGATTCCCCCAACCCATCTTGCAGCTGCAGGGGAACTTCCTTCCCCAAGCACTGCAAGGTCTGATTTGGTTTGGGACTGTGATATGGGAGGAGGGGCTTCCCATTTTCCCACCCCCAAATGGTCCTGGTGGGTTTATCCTGCGTGGCCACTCTGTCACCTTCCACTTCCAATGTAGGGTTCCCAACCACCTGTTGAAAAATCTTGTCTCTTTAATAGGCCTAACGGGCTGTTATTTACCAGGTGATATTCTTTAGCTCCATGCCAAGAAAAGCAGCTTCTGTTAAAGGGATAGGGCATTTTTCTCCAGACCTGTTAGCAACATTACTGCAAAGAAGCAAGAGTCTGAGTCTAAAAGAATTTGGATTCTGAAGACTAAGAATCAGGAGTTATACTTCAAAGGTTGAGGGGGGTCTAACAAGCATGTGAATTAAAGATCTGAAGAGCTATCAGACCTTGGATTCCTTGTTGAAGGAACTGAATGTACTGAAGTGTCACAGTAGGTGAGCAGGGTTTGTCTGGCCCTGGTGTGTAACTCAGTTGCAGCAGAGTGCTGTGGTGATACCTTACCTTACTCACTGCCACCGGAGGTGGTGGTGGCTACAAGCATGGACGGCTTCAAGAGGGAATTAGGTAAACAGAGCAGAGGTCCATCAGTGGCTATTAGCCACAAGGTATAGATAGGAACTCTCAGTTTGGGACAAGTGATGCACTGTATGCTTGGGGCTTGGGGGAGCAACAGTGGGAGGGCTTCTAGTGTCCCCACTGCTGAACCTCCTGATGGCAGCTGGTATTTTTGGCCACTGTGTGACAGAGTGTTGGACCAGATGGGCCACTGGCCTGATCCAACATTGGCTTCTGTTATGTTCTTACTAGGAATAAGGCCCGTTGTGGAAATAAATACAATGAGCTCTAGAAAGAGGCTCTGGGAGTGTGCCCTGGGCTTGGGCACTCAGTGTCAATTTTCTGTGGCGACCTCAGCAGAGTATAATGACACAGAGCCCACCATTTTCTCCAGAGGAATTGATCTCTGCTTCCTGAAGAGCAGTTGTAATTTTGAGTGATTTCCAGCCCTCACCTGGAGATTGGCAACAATTGTTACCCAGGATGAACTGGTGCCACCACTGAAAAAGCCCTGACTCTGGTCACCATCCACCTCAGCTCTGAAGGCAGGGGCACAATCCTGCGGATGAGGATTCCTTCAAGAGGATTTCTACTAGTCCTGCCAACCAGGTATCCAAACTCTGGCTGATTCCCAGTATCTTGGTTGCTTCTCAGGATTGGTACTATAGTATATAGGCAAAGCAGAACTTTCTGGTAACCACAAACCATAATTTTAAAAAATGCAGACAAGACTAAAGGGAGCAATTCTTCACAAGCAGGTCCACTCCGCAGCTGTTACTCAGTAGGGCTTATGCTAAATAGGGCTTGCTTCCAAGAAAACTTTGCTCCCTAAGTAGGTTGGCTCATGCATAAAAGCCCCAGGCTCCTTAAAGGCTTGTTGGATGCCAGATCAATTGAAACCACTGCTATTTTATTTACTGGGTTTATTTAAGGGAGCTGTGGTGCTGGAGAAGGCTCCTGTGCATTCCTTGGACAGCAAAGATGACAAACAAGCAAGTATTGGAGTGCATAAAACCAGACATTTCATTGGAAGGAAAAATCCTAAAACTGTGACTGAATTATTTCGGCCATGTCATGTGGAAGAACTCATTTGAAAAAGCAATTATGCTTGGATTGGTTAGCAGCAAAAGAAAACTGGGCCGCCAAAGAACATGGTGGCTAGACACCATAAAAGTCAACATCAGCTTGAGCATGGAACAACTCAAACAAATAGTACAAGATCAGAAAACGTGGAGACAGCTGGCCCATAGGATTGCCAAGAGTCAAACATGACTGAATGGCTAACAGGCAATTTACAGAACAAACACTTGACCTAAGATACTAAAATATTAACCATTAACAATAAAAAATGAAAGTAGCAAGTAACAAAATAGGAGTGGCAATTAGGGATGGGCATGAACAAAATAAATGGAGGTCTGTATAGGTTTGTGGGTTTCACAAACCACCATGGACCTTCCATTTAATGAACTAGTTTGTGGTTCATGAGTTCAGACTAGTCCCCTTCCAGCTCCCTTCCCAGTCTCTGTCTGTCTAACTTCTTCTCTTCTGATCTTCCCTCCGTGACCGCCTGCTATGAAGTAACCAGAACTGCCTGTGAGCTGTATATATATGCAGTCTGCTCTCATAGAGCAGAATGCGAGCTCTCTTATTGGCAGCCAGAGCTGTCTGTCAAGCTTTGGAGGTCCAGTATTCATGTTTCTAGGGCTGTAGAAGTTGCTGGACATTCAGTTGCTGACCTAAGAGCAATTCTCTTACTAAGGAATTTCAAAGGGAGATTAGGAAGACTGCTGAATTGCAACTGATAACGAAGCTCAAGACAATGCATCTACCGGGACTTAATCAAGAACTAGGTTTCCTGTCTCATTACCAATGCTGATTTCTCTGCACCTACTACCCCCTGCATATCAAACCTAATCCAATCACACCTGCTATTGTTATTTATCTGCTATTGTTATTTGCCTGCTAATGTCATTCGCACATTTGTTTAATATATAAGTATTGTTGCCAGAGGTAAAAATATTGGAGGACTGCCTGCTGTAGGGAACATTTCAATGACTATATATGTTCCATGAAAGTAGTTCAGTAATAAAAGATAATATTTGTGCCTTATGAAGAATATATTATGCTTGTTGAAGTTTGTGACTTTGATAATGAGTTTCCTGAAATGAGGAACAACCTGGACACCTGTAAACCGGCACATTTTTCTGTGAAATTGGGCAATCTTCTTGTTTCAGGACTCTAATTATCTTGTTTGGTTTTTGTAGAGATTGTTGTATGTTATGTTGTAATTGTGCAGAATTCCATTGGATTCTATTGGATTTACTATGATTTACTGTCAAACATGTAGTTGTAAATATTCTTTTTTTAATAAAAGCAATTATTGTAGCATATAAATAAGACTGTTTTCACATAATTGGCAAGGTGATTGCAGTGTTTTCTCTTCTTCTTGCTAATGTGATTTGGCATCTGAAATCACTCCGCTTTCCAATACATAGGACAGAATGGACTCACATTCTAGCTGTATCTGAAGAAGTAAGCAATGACTCATGACAGCTCATAGGCCGCCACAAAATTTCTAAATTGCTACTGAACTCTTGTTCTTTTTTCAGGATTGCTGTGAGGAGAAAACGGAGAAAGGGTGAATGTTGTAACTGAAGGAAATGAACAGAATGTACTGTGTAATTCAATTTGACATAGTAAGTGTATTGCAGCCCTAAGGTCATAACTTCCCAATATGCCTACTCAGAAATCCCACTGTATTGCATGAGATTTTGGCTCATAATAAAAAATAAGTAACCTGGGTTTTTTTCTTGCAACCTAGAGAACATTAAATGTTTATGCTCGCCTGCATTTCTTGCTGCTGATCCCCCAAGAAAGTTTATCTTCTTGCAAATTTTTAATTCACGGTCCCCGAGTCTTTACCAAACCGCTCTACACCACCCAGCCTCCAGGAAGAACAATTCCTTACTTAGCGTGTTTATATCTTCTAACTTTACAGGTGTACAGAGGAGGAAGGCAAGGCAAATAAGTGGGCGGGGTTATACAAATCAGTTCTCTGGGATCCGCGGTCGTTTGACGGCAAGGTAGGAGGAGCGGACTTTTGGAGACCACTGAGCATGCGCAGGAGGCTGTAACGTTGCCTAATATTTCTCTTGCTCCCCGCCCAAATCCTAGAGCGAGCGGAAATGCGTTCTTAAGTCCTACGGTTCGTCACTTCCGGCGTGTGGGCGCGCGGCTTGATTCGCTCTGGCTCGGCGGGTGTCTTTCGCGCCGAGGCCGCCGCTGCTTGGAAATGGCGGGTAAGCGGCTGAGGGTGACGGTGGGAGTGAAGCCGGGAAATGGCAGGCCGAGTGGGGCCTCCGTCTCCAGTTTGGGTGTCTCTCCCCCATGTCCTTCGTCCTGTCTCTGGGCGACGTTGGGAGTAGGTGGCTGGCTAGCTAGCTGGCTCTCTGGAGGTTGCCGGCTCAGACGCAGTCCAGCTAGCGACTCCTCCCCGGGCTCACTTTCTACCCTATCCTAGGAAGGTGCAAAACCGCTCTGGGTCTCGCCTGTCAGACTTACAGGGTTTGTTTTACCTTGGCGGTGGAGGCTTGTTTAGCTCCGCGCCCGAGAAAGCTGATAAAAGGCCCACCAAAATGCTTCTCTTGCATTCTTAAATATAACATTTATCTTAATTGTCAGGCAAGTTACTTATGAAATGTGAGCTGGTCTTTTCTCATCCGTTGTCATGAGGGGTTTGTGTTTGTGCCATGCAGCAGGATGGTGTGATGCTAGTCTAAGTCTGCTTATTTCACTCTATGACAATAAACCGGAGGGACTAGATCACACGTCAGGTGTAACTTGTCTGCCAGCTGAAGTAAATATATATATGTCGTTTAAAAATTGGAGACTAGCGTCTTGGTGGACCTTTAGTAGGTTTTGTAGCTGTTAAGCTGGAGACTCTCCCCTTCAACATAAATCAAACCCAGGGAGGCTTCCATGATACAAGCAAGACCCAAAGTGTATTTGTTGTTTGTTCATTTATTTGGCAGTATATTGGTCATTGCCCTAGCCTGGTTGGCCCTGGTTAATATTTGCCTGGGAGACCAGCAAAGAACACTAGGCTTGCTATACAGAGGAAGGCAATGGCAAACAACCTCTGAATGTCTCTTGCTTTGAAAACTACAGGGTTGCCATAAGTCTGTTGTGACTTGACTATATATCACAACTCCAAATACTTACCTAAATAATACTATGTGTGTGCAAAATCTTCATTCAATCTGTGCCTTCTTAAATTGCTTCTTAAATTGCTTACATTTGAGTATATTGAATGCTTTCTGGAATTAGTTGGCATGGAAAGTTTGACTTGTTTATTCTGTGGTCATACCTACATTTCTTTGGAGGTAATTCATAATGAAGTAATTAGAACTGGCTTGAATGTACAGATCAGTCTGCTAGAAGTTGATGCATCTTGCCGTGAGATGCTCCTAAAATTAGATGGCCAACTTGTAGACTGTGATTGCAAGCCTACTTAGTGTACCTGGACAGGATCTCACAGATTAGCTGTGTCATGGTATCAGGGTTATCTCCCTGCACTTTCTGAAAGTATATACTGTATTGTAGTATGTATTGGAGAAGTACATTTGTGTACTACAGACTTGTTGAAAAGGTTGGTTATTGTCTCTATACTTGAGGAATGGTGGTGTTTTGCTGACATGTCAATATTCTGTAAACGCTTAAGGTTTATTGGGATGGATTGCACAGGAGTTTTGTAGATGGAGGGGATTTCCATCTGTGTAGTGTGACTTTCTTTTGACTTCCTAATACAGCCTCAAATGCCCTCCCTCCCGCTGCTCCTAGAGACAGGGCATGAGAACTACAATAAAACAGGAATCAAACTATTTAGTCAGCAGATGATGTAATTGTTAAGTTAACAAATCAAAGCCGCTGCATGACTGGAAACACATTGGAATAAAACAGTTTTAACAAGGTCAAAAGAGAATGAGATCCACACAGAAGTGCCATAACTATAATTTTCAGAAGCAGTGTACATGATTATTCTACTTTGGTAAGCTGTATATAGGAGAGGGTGATAATGAAAGTATATAAGTGGTAGCAAAAACAGGCAGCTGAGACATTCCAGATCTGTCAAGCAGGAATAAGAACAGTAGAGAGCATGGTGGCAGTAATGGAAGTCTGCCAATCCATGTTACTTTTTCATTATGTTTCTAAAATGTACTTGTAGATTCCTTCTCCTGGACGGACTCACAGGGTCACTGATAAAGGGAAATGCAAGTGTTTGTCTTGGTATATAAGGCAATAGGCAGCATTTCCCTTTGGGATCATCAGATGTCTTATAGTTTGATTTAGTGCTGTCAGTACTTAATGCACCTGTAAGCTGAACATTTGTAATATGCTGTCTTTTATCTGTGTTAAATTAATTTGAGCTGTCGTGTTGCCAAAAATGGGCTAGGTTCTCAGACATTCCTTTAGTAGTAGTCTTACTACGGAACTTGCCTAACAGCTCGTTGTTGTTTTTAAAGCAGTAAAGCTACAGATCTGCCTGGGATGAGATTTATGGTGTTATCCTAAACATAGTTGCACCCTTTGGAGATAGCTGATTTACAAAGGTGTACTTCTGATTGGAATGGCACTGCTAGTGTAGTTCTAACTGTTCCCAGGATCCTTCTGCAAAGGTCTGTGTTTGCCCTGGGCATGAGATATGCAAGAGACACCACCATTGGGGTAGGGGGGGGTCACATTGTCCGGCAGGGGGGATCAGTTGTTCTTATGTTAGCTTGATAACCCTGATTGTTAGCTTGATAAGTCCACGACAGTTACTAGTTTACCAAAAAGAAAAAAAATTAGCTCACATTAGTCATTTGTGCCCAAAAAGAACCATCTTGCACAAACCTTTGCTGCTTGGTCACCTGAAAACAGTTTTCTTCCTTCTGGTGAGTGGCTATTTCCGGCCTTGCCTTATGTACATTTTCTGGCTCTACCGCAAGATCCCGCTGGCTCTTCTATTTGTATAGCTTCTCAAGTCAGACCATGATGAAACACATTGAAGAATTTCAGACAGACGATATAATCTGGAAGAGGAACGGTTCCCAAATGGTTTCTGGTCCATCATTTCAGACAGAACCATTTTAGAACCGGTTCCCTACTGGAATATATATGTGATTTCACACAAAAACACTTCTGTCCCGTTTAGGAAATGGGGCTGAAGTGTTTTACCTGTCAACCACTTACAAGTAGTCTTCAGTTTCCTCTCCCGGTTCTGATGTGCTTTTTCCCGTCGTTTTTCGTCCGCGCAGGCAATCTCCTGCTTTTGGGGGGGGGGGGGACACATTTGCTTTATAGCGCTATAACGCAGCAGCATTATAGCAACCCCATTGGAATGCCTGGAGTGTTGTGTTATAGCACTATAGTGCTATAAAGCGAACGTTCCAAAAAAAAAAAAAAAGCTGGAGATCACCTGCACAGGCGAAAAACAGCGGGGGAAAACAGTGCAGTCTGAAATGGCAAACCGCTTCAGATCCAGCTCTTTACTGGAAGGGGAAAGCCATGTGTGAAATGGCAGCCCTATACCGGTTTACTCCGCGACGGATCAAAAACAGCTTCAAACCGACTTCAAAAGGGTAATGTGAAATTCCTCACTATTTCCTTGTCCTGTATTTATGTGGCAACTTGTTTTGAAAACCACTTGCTCATCTGGAGAGAAGTAAATTAGTGCATTTCAGATGAGCCAGCAGGACCCTTCATTTAAATGTGCTTTGAATTGTAGCAGGAGAACTCACTTCTGTAACATATTTCCCTAGGGCTCTCTGCTATGGAGAAGAAACTGGCTGAGTACAAATGTAATACGAATGAAGCAATTCACTTAAAATTAGGTAAGATTTTATGAAGTGGCTTTGAGACTTGACAATCACTTGAATTCTTGTTTTGGAGTATTAAGGTTAGCAAAGTACTTGTAAGCTGCATTGTGTATTTTTTGTTGTTCCTGTGTTATTTATAACACAGTATATAACTGCTCCTATAGCTTAGTTTCTTGCAATGGAGCAGAAATGAATCAGAACAGGGACAGCACTCAAGGCAAGGTACATGCTTCAGCCTCCCCATTGGTTGCTGAATGCTTCTATGATAATTTCACCCTTCTTCACAGGATTTCTCTTTACCTTGTTCTTCACTTTTCCTTTTTTGTTTTCCTTTGGTTGTCCCACGCAATCATTTGAATGAATATTGTTAGATGCTAACCCAGCGTAGGGAACTGAGGGGAGAGACAAAAATCCTTTTTTCCCCTTGTTTGATAATGGCACAGGAGAGACTGATGATAAATCATAAATAACAAACTTTTATTTAACTTTGAGGGGAAATGGTCAGGTAGAAATCAGGTACAGGACTTTTGAGGTGAATAGGCAACAGGAATGAAGTAACTGTGTAAAAATAAACACCTGGTAATTTGTCGCAAAACAAGTAACTGTTTCTATTATTCAGACAGGTTTTGAAAACTTGAGAAGAGAGACTTGGCAGTTTTTCTTATATAGACCAAGAAGCTTGTGCTAGTTTATCAGACACTAAAGTTGGTGAAGGCAGGAACATTCACACATGTTCCAGCTTCCTTCCTTGTCCACTGGCTAGGGATCACCCCCATCTTCTAGGAGCTGTTTCCTCCAGGCTTGTTAGGGATGGGCTAAGCTTCCCACTTCCCTAACTCAGCATCCCTCTTGATCCTCTCTGTCTGTTTTGCTCTCTCTCTGTTAGCTGTCAGCTCTGGACTCCCACTCCCAACTGACTCTCTCAACTGAAGAATTCCATTTGAGTCCCCTGTCACTCAGGGTTTGCCGACCAGGTTAAAGCCTTAAGCATTTACTGCCCATCAGTTTCACAAAGCTATCTAAGTAAATATTATGGCTCTTGTAATTACTGAACTAATATAATCAGTCTCCTGGGTAGATCTCTGTTTAACGTTCAGTTTGCTGGTTTGGGGAAAGTAATCATCTTACTCATTCACTACTCTTCTCCCTGGCCTGAATAGCCCAGGATAGCCTGATCTTGTCAGATGTCAGAAGCTAAGCAGGGTCGCCCTTGGTTATTATTTGTATGGGTGGCCACCAAGGAATACAGGGTCATATTGCAGAAGCAGGCAATGGCAAACCACCTCTGAACATCTGTTGCCTTGAAAATTCTATGAGGTTGCCCTAAGCTGCTTACATCTTGATGGCAAAAAAAATAAATCCAAAATTATTTCATCTTTCACTGACTACGACCTACATGAAGATGAAATTTGTTCATAAAAGTGTAGAGAATGTTGTCTTGTGAAGAGCCATGATGATTTAATGAGAAGTCAGGAAATGTGTTATGATCGCATAGTGTATAAGGAAGGCCCATAGCCAGGGGGGCCTTTGAGGCGATGCCCCCCACCAAATTTTCCCCACCCCCTCACTCCCAGTCCCTCCTCCCCTCCCCATCCCTCCTGGCAACCTGAGGCAAGTCCTTTCCCGACAACCAGTGTTGCTGTGTTCCTCTCCTCCCCTACTGTCCTTGCTTGCCTGCTCCCCTGCTGCCTTTCTCTCATCCCCTGCTGCTTGCCTCATGGTTTCCTGTCATGTGTGACCTGGTGTGGTAAGCACGTCAGGGGCACAAACCGACGTGGAGGGCTGGTGTTGCGTGGAAGGGCAAGAGGAAAAGGAGGATCCCTCTTACAGGCGGTGTCTCTGTCTCATGGCTACTGCTGCCTCCCCGCCCGCTTCCAGCACCCTGGTGCTAGCTTGTCTGTCAGCTGGGCAGGAGGAAGTTGTAGCTGCTCTCCCTCCCTGAGCTCTGGGCTGAGAAGCTTGCCCTTTACCACCATGAAAGGAGAGGACGGGGAGTGGGGCATTTCTTGGACTTGGCATGCAATTTTGGACAGATGGGTGAGGGGGAGAGACCGTGCTGACAGTTCTCCTTTTCCATGTCCTTGGAGCAGATGGTAGCATTTGCAAGGAGGGTCTCGGCTGGTAGGAACCAAGGTTGGTAACGCTGCCTGGGCAATATTCTCTCTCATTCAGGCTGAGGTAGGGAGAGAGGCAAGAGCCCTGCTTGCTTGACCCCAGGGTGCCACTTGATCCTCCTTGCTTGACCCAGAGGTGTGCAGCTGCTATTTGAACCTGCCTAAAACCCAGAGAGTTCTGGGCATGTGCCCCCCACTGCCCCCCAACTGAAATTTTTCTGGCTACAGGGTTGATGTGGTTGGTTTTCTGAATGGGGCAATGACAGACTAATTATTTAAAAAGCAGTAGAATAAAGTTTGAGTCCAGTGGCACCTTTAAGTCCAACAAAGTTTTACCCTGGGTATAAGGTTTTGTGTGCATGCACACTTCTTCTTCATGCATGTACACAAAAGCTTATACCCAGAATAAAACTTTGTTTATCTTGAAGGCACCACTGGGCTCAAAACTTTGTTCTGCTGCTTCAAACCAACATGGCTACCCCCTTGAATCTATTAAAAAAAAAGCAGTTGTAATTTAAAAATGCAAGAATGCATTGGCTGTGGTTGGCTTCCTGTGAGCAAATATGTTGGTAAACGAATGGTAGCTGTTGACTTAAACTCAGCTGTTTCTTATCAGTTCGTTTTCCAGAGGATTTGGAAGATGACAGCACAACATTTCATCCAGAGTTCAGTCACCAAGTTTTTGGAGATGAGTAAGTGATGCAAGAAAATATTACAAATAAGCTGAATTTTGAGAGGTTGAATATTATACCAGTGTTTTTTAAAAGTTTGTGTATAAACAAAGTAAATACTTATGCAAAGGAATGCTTATTTTGGCCTTATAATTTTCAGTAGTCATCACTTGCATAACTTTTAATGGTATGTGATGTTTGTTTAAAAATAACTGGGCTTAAATGCAATGATTCTGGTATTTGCAATAAAGATGTTTCTGGACTACTAGGCTTAAATGTGGCTTGGGATTTATTGCCAGGGGATATCAGGATTTTCTGTGTCTCTTTGCCACTGTGAGTTCATCTGGCATCTCAGTCTACATCCAGGAACCCAGCTTGCCAAAAACTCCCGTCCAGCTGTTCATTTTCTTTTCTCTGACAGCATGGTTACTGAACTTAACATTAGCCATACTGTTAAGAGGGAATGTAATTGCACTTCATTTCATATCTTGTGAACATAACTCATTGCCAGTACTCCTCAGTGTCTGGTGTTGCCAGATAAGGTTTTCCATACATTTTAAAACAAAGAATTGTTTTAAACATAACTCCATACGCATTAAAACCAAGAATAGTCAAACTCCTTGGTTACATATGTGCACAGGTCTCTGACTTTGGGTTGCAGGAATTCATTTACAACAGGAATTTGTTTGCAATAAAGTTAAATTTCTCTGTACAAAAATATTTGTCTGGTTATGTATTCATGTATTGTGTTCCAGTAATTTGGCAGTATACTTGGTGCCTTTTTTCCTGACCTTTTAACAGGGTATAACTTGTAACATCCCTGAGCTTACATATACATCTACCATTTTTACCATGATAGATTATTTTTGTATCATGATACATTTTGTGTCTGGGGGTTGACACTTTTGCTGCTGACTTTCCTCCATACAAGGGACACGTCTGTCGCGAAGGTACCATCTGACTTAATGGTATATGGGTACTGTTTGTGGCAAGTTTTATAATGTGTGCAGTTACCAGCAGTGTTGCACAGTACTCCTGGTATATGGTATAGTTTTCTATGCAGTTGGATACCTAAAGGATGGATTTAATGGTATTAAAATGTTTAAAATACCTGTGTAAATCTGTTGTGGGGTGCCATAAAAATTGTTATTTTGCTGTTGTATTGTACCTGTGTAAAAATACAAATGGTATACACTGTAGATACCCTTGCTAAATGTGTAGGATCATCCTTTTATTTTTGTCTCACATGACACAGTTCAAGTGAAATCTATAATTTTGTGAATTCTGTTCTTTGAAGGCATTTCTAACAAATATGAAATATCTCTTTAGGCATGTGTGGTAAATGCTTCATACTTAAGAGATGAGTGATATCTTTACCCTTTCTGTGTCAATACTATTGTCTTAGTGAAGTTGATTAGTAATTAAACTATAAAAGGGTATATCTTTAACCTCTTTGTTTCTCTTGTAGTGAGGTTGCCTTTGGTTATAAAGGACTGAAGATCCTCTTGTACTACATTGCTGGTAATTTGTCGACACTGTTTCGCATTGATTACACATCCAAAGTTAATGAGAACTTTGACTGCGTGGAGGTAACATCAAATGCTCAGATGTCATCTTAATTTGTTACCATATATGAACCCTTTCCTATTTCTCCATAACGTGTGATGATCACGTTTGTTCTTACAGTGCAAGTTACAATTTAGATAGGAACTGTTGGGTTTCTGCATGAAACCAGTGTTAGTGTCCATATTCCAAATGACTGTAGACTGTCCTTCCACTTTTCTGTGCTCAGATTTCTAGATTGGAAAGTTCTGTTACTTTTGTACAAATAAAACTGTCTGTTCAGGGAAGTTCTTGTGAATTCTGCTACTGAACTTTCATAGGTCTTGCTGTAGCTCAGAAGCATGTCTTTGAAAAGATTCTCACAGATGAAATTTAAGCTGTCAGGAATTTCCACATACCTGGCCACTAAGGGTAGAAAGATTACTTCTAATCTTAATGGACTATTTAAGATTTACCAGTTGTTGGCTCCATTATTATGGAGAGGCTGCTTATATTGTCTGGTCATTTTGGAAAACTAGCATTGCCTATAAATACTGCTTCCTTGGATTTTGGAGTGGTTGTGAGAATGTAGTAATGATCTCTCCTAACCAATATTTTAATGTTTTATATATATTTCAACTCTGTTTTTTCATTGTTTTATGGTGTGGGGGTGTCGATTTTAATAGTTTTAACATTTGATTTTATCATGTGTGTTTTAAATTTTAGCTGCCTTGGGGGCCTTTGTACAGGCAGAAAGGTGGGATGCAAAATTTTGTAAAGAATAATAAATAATGTGGTTTCTGCTTACTGCGAGGGCAAAGGTTACAGACCACGTCTCTGCAGAGCTGCACCATTGTGTTAAACAAGGCTGTCAGAAGTTTTAGTGTTCAGCAATTAACAATGATTATCTAGTCGCCTTGAAGATAATTTTGTGGAGAGTGTGGGCTGTAACTGTTTCAAACAAATAACTACTCCAGATATTTACTTAAATATACCTCTGCTTTCTGCCCCATGGATACCCAAAGCAGCTTACAACATAATTCTCCCTGCTATTTTTATCCTCACAATGACAACTTTGTGAGAGATGCTAGGCTGAGAAAAAGTGACTCTGATCCCCTTTGTCTCTATCCCATCACTTTACAATCAAGTCACCTTCCTTACTGCTTCAAAAATGTTTGGCAAAACCTCTTCTGAATCACAACTCATCTACACTTCTCCTTGAATTTGCCTCTAGTAAAGGGCTGTGTCACCTCAAGAGATTTCAGAAAAACCTTCAACCAGAAAACACTATTTTCCCCCAAAAATTACTACTAGGAATTACTCATGTGTAAAGGTTGAGCAAAAATGTGGTTTTGTTTTATATATATATATATATAAAAATATAATACTACATACAAGCAAAGTAAAACCCAGTTTCAATATGTAACAAGCAGACACAATCACAGCATAAAATCAGTGCCCATGTGATCTGTATAGAGACTTTGCAGTGTGAGCAGTGCATTGATCATACCAAAACCCACCCTTATATAAAAGTATTTGTTTACTCAAAATTGTTGGAACTTCAGGTCACAGATTTCACTTGCCACGGGTGAATGGATTGGTCATAGATTTTGGCTACTACAGCTGTAAGTGGAAATCTCAGATGCTACTATAATTGTGATACCTTTATTATTTTATTTTACAAAATTTATATCATACCTTTCTGACCCCACTAAGGCCACCAAAGCAGCTAACCAAATTAAAGCATACTGAATAAATCACATTCTAAAACCAGAGCTAAAATACAAAGACATAAAACCAAGAATTAAAACATTATTTATTTTATTTTTATTTTGTTAAAACATTTATAACCTGTCTTTCCTCAGGGTTCGAAGAAATTCATACATTGTTTTATAAATGTAATCCTATGCACCTCCCATGTGTGACAGGACTGCTGAATGAAATATGCTGCCCAGAAGTACAGAGTGAATGTTTCGTTCTTCCTAATGCTTTTTCAGGAATGCAGACTTCTGGGCTCAGTTACGGGGGGCGGGCAGTGGTTGAATCATCACATCTATGCTTGGCTATTTAACAACATCTCTTAATTGGCTATTATTAACATACAGCTCTGGAATTGGTTTGGAAAAGCACTTTCTCAGTGCAATATAAAGCTATGTCATATGCTCATGTACACATTTAAGGCTGACTTTAAAGCACTATGTGTATTAGTTCTTGGTTCTTGCTATCCTTTAAATTGTTTTGCAAACATCTGCCAGGGTGAACTCCATCATGAAGGAAGCTCTGCTCCTGTGATACAGACGCAAAGGTTGTACATTTGCGTTTGCATAACGCAGTATTCTTATTTGTGCATTGTGTTCTGTGGTCAAATTCCTTTGCTTACAGCCATGTCCTGAATTGACCATTCTACTTATTTTGAATGTCCCATTCAAAATTAAGACTAGCTCCCTGAAACATCTCAAGTGTCTGCCTGAATGTGAGGCTGCTTGTTCAGCCGAATGAATACTTGTACTTGTCAAGTGGGGAAAGGAAAGGGGCGTTGGGCTTTCGTTTTTATCTGTATGTGATACGGACAGTGTCCCCCCTCCCCCTGCCCTGTCTTTTTCTTTTGGGTTCACTGATTCAATTGCATTTGTAGGATAGCAGGACACAACGATTGAGGAAAGGCATTAGTTGGGGGAGGGAAGGACTACAAAACTACATTTCAACAAGATATCCAGTATTCTGTACAGACTGCTCCTAAACACACAAACAGGATCACCAGCAAGTTCAGTGCTGTCAGTCCTTATGTTAGAGAACCAAAGAAACATTCTTAGGTTTAGACTAGAGAGCTCTGCCTAAGATTGCACTGGTGGCTCCCTGCATAAAAATATTGGTTGCATGTACAGCTGGGGCTTGTATTTGCCCTTCATCTTCTTTCTAGGGATATATCAACGCCACCAGCTTTCCTCTGTGTGAATGTATTGCAAATGGGTGGTGCCATGTACAATTAATGCCCGAGTAAGTTTCTTTCAACGAAAGTTCTTCATTAAATAGATGTCAACCACCCTACGACTGCACACTGTTTATTTGCCTTGTTTTCACAGCTAACTGAGCAGTAGTTCAGTTAATGGTGTGTTGTCCTTGGATAAGCCATTAGGATTTCTTCTCTTCCTAAATCAAGACCTTGTGCTTTTGAACAACTGATTCTTCCCTCACAAGCATTTTACAGGATTGGACAGCTGCAAAGCTCAGATCTTTGCTGTGTTGAATTTTGAAAGGAGACAGCCAAGAGCAGTCTTTCAGCCCTTAATGATTGCCTAGTCTTGGGCCCCATGACTCCATGAATAACCCTTGACTTAACAGTGAAGTACTTCCCAACTGCCAGGGAGGGGAGGTTCTAACCTTCTTTCTGTGCTCTTGTAGCTTACAGAAAACTATCCTGGAATAATCTATACCCTGGCCATTGTCCCTCCTCCACTTTCTTTTCTATGTCATGACAGGATGTGTTTCCATGTCAACCTTTCTAAAAACAACAAATCAATCAGAAGACCACCCACAAGTATATATTTTGAAAATGTGTACATATTTGATGGACAGGCATAAAGAAATGCAGCATGGCCTGCTGGTTCAGATACTTTGTCCAGAATGAGTGAGATTCAGGGCATGAAATCTTACAGGAACTTTTTGTGTTGTCACCAATGTTCTCTAAAGGCTCTTAAAGCTTCTCTAAAGTACCTGACACCAGGGAGTAGCCTCTTAGATGAATATATAGCTTCAGCATACATAAAGAAGACACAGGTTACAAAAGCAGTGCCACATTGCACGGACTTCTCCCCGTGTTCTGGAATCAGAACAAATGGTCAAATAAGCCAGTCTGATGGTATCTGGTTATTTCGTATAATTAGGAATGTCATGTGCCCAATGGTGTGATTCTGGTTATGTTCTTAAATGGTAGAACTGATTATTCTTGGGATAATACTCTTGATGATACAAAAGAAGTTGACAATACACAGAATGAGTCCAGAAAAGCAGTAGCTGACATGGCTGTCAAAACACACTTAAGAGTAGAATCAGATTCTCTTAGGCTAAATGAACTCCAGAGCAGAAGTCAGTTGTTAGCTTCATTAGCTGCTGCTAATGCTGTTTTCAGAGAAAGTTTGTACCAAAGAGTTAAGCTACTTGTGTGAAAAAGTGTTTTACTGAGATTGCTTGCAGTACAATGTGGTAACTGGCTTACAAAGAGGAAAAGCATGAAGTCCTGGATGTGAGGTGTCAGGTGTTCAGTAGCCATTACAACCTTAAAAAGTTAGGTCTGTCAGTTAGCATGTGGATTGCTGCAGACACTCTTCGAGTCCCTTGCATCATTGTTTGCACGACTTCATTGTTGTCCTCTCACTTCCTTGGTCCCTACGTCATTCCTTATTGGCCCAACTAGCTCCCTCATCCGCACTGTGCTTCTAATGCTGTTTGGCTAATTGGCTTATTGTTCTTAAAAACTGCACTAGGGTTGAAGGTGATGGCCTCTTTCACCTCTTAAACTGGATCTGATCAGCTGTTTCTGCTGGAGACCAGGTGATGATGGTGTGCTGTTCTTTTCTTCCCATTTGTTCCTCTTGATGCTTCCATCTCATTTTAATCCCTGCAACCTTTTACCCCAACACAGCTCTTTCCCATGCTGTTTCTTCCATCCCACTTTGCCATTCTTTCTTTTCTCTATTGTTCTTTTTATATATCCTTTTTAGATCCACACACTTCCTTCTACATTTTCCTTTTCTTCACTTCACTCAGTGGGAGAAACGTAGTACTGAGTGACTGAGAGCATGAGGCAGAATGTCTTTCCCTTACTATGGTGAATCATGTCCAGCATCGACTTATTAGAGGAAGGGCTCATAATCCAGAGTTTATAGTTTCCATGAAAACGGTTCTCAGTTGAGAACTACTAAAGAGGAATGGAGTGGGGACAGACCAGAATACACCAGTGAGAATAGGATCCTTCCTGCCACTGGCATGCTTAGATCTCTGTCTCTCACTCTTCAGTCTGGCTCTTAAATAATCTTGTTGTCTCTTTCAGACTTGCCAAAAATATCTATATCCATGCAAGAAATAGACATTTCATCTCTTGAAAGCACCTTTGTATAAATATCACAATAGGCAATGAAGATAGATCCAGGCAGTCAGCCATGTTGGTCTGAAGCAGTAGAACAAATTTAGAGCCCAGTGGCACCTTTAAGACCAACAAAAGTTTATTCAAGGTATGAGCTTTCATGTGCATGCACACTTTTTCAAATACAGTTAAAGTTATAAGGTCAACAGTTGTAAAGCAATAACAGGAACAGAATGGAAAGGGAAATTGCTGAATTACAAGTTATTACAACACTTGGAACAAAAACCTCCCTAGGACTCAACAGGGATATTGGTTTCTTATCTCATAACATATGCTAACTCATTCAGTCCCCATATACGTATTCTCGTACAGAGGGACTATACATCCTCTGTATTTTAGTGTATTTCTTTTTCTTTTTCAGAATAGTATATTAGAATACTGAATGTAATACAAGGAATATTGGAATGTTTGGCTGACATACACTGCTCCCACCTTGAAAGAGAAAGTTCAAATGCTGTTAAGTGACCTCCAGGCTCTGAGAGTGAATGTAGAGTCTCAGATTTATTTTGACATATTTATTGCTTTACAAGTGTTGACCTTATAACCTTAGCTTGTTATTTAATTCAGTTTTTGCATAACTTAAAACATCATCATGTTCCATGTTAATTTGCTGTTCAGCCCGTCTGTAAGATTGACCCTTACCCTCCCCTTCCACTGTATTTGAAAAAGTGTGCATGCACAGGAAAGCTCATACCTTGAGTAAACCTTCGTTGGTCTTAAAGGTGCTGCTGGACTCTGAAGTTGTTTTACAATAGGCAGTGGTCAGTCACCAAAAGGGCAAATAATGAAGATCTCAGTTGGTGGTGGTGGAAACTGCTGTCAAGTCACAGCCAACTTATGACCACCCCATAGGGTTTTCAAGGCAAGACACGTTAAGAGGTGGTTTGCCATTGCCAACTCCTGGACTTCCTTGGTCTCCCATCCAAGTACCAGCCATGGCAAATCTGACAAAGACTGGGCTAGCCTGGGCCATTCAGGTCAGGGTGAACATCTTAATTAACTACTGCTTTACATCCTTTTTTGGCTGTTTCCTCACACTCCAGTTCCCTAGGAGCGGAGAATGCCTAAAGACCTTCCATATGAGTTTGAAGGAAGGTCTGCCTTTTTCAAAGGGCCTTTGACAGATCTATAAGATAGGACATGGCAGGAGCAAGGGCAGTTGCAGTATTCTATTGACTTTGTTTTCAGCTGAATTTTTATCGTATAAGCAGCTTTTTATTGTGCTTAACTGTGCAGAACCGCCATTGAGATTCCTAGTTGGAAGTGGTTTATAACTTAAACTAACTTACTTGGCTGTGGGCATATTATTACATTTTAATGAAGACGTCTCTAGTTTAAGAAAATATGTCAGTTATTGTTCAAATATGCCTAATCATTTGCAGAATGTAAAAGTATATTAGACAAAATAGGGAAAATACATTCTAAATAATGCACTTACTTGAGAAATGAAAATTCTTAAAATAGGCTCTAAAACAAGTGTTGCAGAGGCATATACAGTAACTCTGTAACGTCTCTAGGAAAATAAAGCTGATTAAATATGAACATTGGTAGCACCAAAGCATTTAAGGGTGAAGTGTGCTTGGGCTGAATGCCATCCATGTTCTACATCCCAAAAATATAGCTAATGGTAAAGTATTATTCATTTGCAGGTGCATTGCTTCTACTGTGGGTGGGGTGTGGGGGGAGAACAGTTGAAAGGACAGAATTAGGAGTATGTTGTATTAGCCTTTTGTAGTGTATTTTGTCCTAAGCGTCTTAATTTCCCTGTTTTGAATGCTAAGTAGCAAGGGTCTTGTTTAGAATTAATACTCCTCATGCATGTAAACGGTGTGAAAGAGCTGCTTAGTAAGTTAACACAAAGTGTTCTTGTGTCAGTCCTTATGGAAATAGATACAATACAAACATTACAGCTGAACTCACGGCAAACTCCATTAAGTAAAAACCTGGGCTCATTGTTCAAGCTGGAGGCTTGAATAGAACGTAAGCTCATTTTGATGAATGTAATGTCAGGCTTTTTAGGGGTTGTATGGAGGGGGGTTAGGGTTTTGTTAAGTTGAGACCAATTCATTAAGTTTTATTGCCTGGTGAGAAGCAGCAATACGTTATTGTGAAACTTCATCAAATATTCATGGTTAAAGAGAAGTAGTAAATGTATTCAATCAAGTGGTCTTTCGGGGGCCTGAAAAGGATTATGCTGTCTGCTCAGCTGATAGTCTGTAACATTCACTTCAGCTCTTTAACAAGGCTAATTTTAATCTCGATTCAGTTTTGGTGGTGAAATGCATGTGTTTAATTTCCCCACCCTTTGGTTAAATTAAGATCGAACAATTAGTCGTGTGGGCCTTTTTTCTAGTATCTTAATGTGGGTTCCCCCCCCCCCAAATGGTTAGAGTATTTTTGGTGCAGAACTGCCATTCTGTATTTCCTTGGCACTTATATGTTTGGATTCTTGTATTCTGGCTTACATTTACAGGTGGGGAAAGAGTTGTTCTTTATGCTGGCTCTGCCAATTAGTTACCTAAAGGCCTTCATTTTGAGGGGGTGCTGTTGCTTGGCTCAGAATGTGAGACTGTGTCCAACATGCTCAGAAGAAAAAATAAGATTTTTTGCTAAACAGCTCCATATTGAATGATAGATATAAAGGGTAGTTAAAATACTCCCTGATTTTTCAAGACTCTTGCACTATCTTAGCAGAATGGTATGAGATTCAAAGTTGCATTCAGTAAGTATAGGATAGTGAGGTGTCTGGCCAGGTTATACTGGCATGCAAGCAAGTTGTACAAACCAGCCCTTACAATGAAAGTATCTAATCTGCATTCCCATCTTTTTCTCCTCTCCGCAGTTTCTCACCATAGAGACATTGGGCACTGTTGGCAGGAAAGGGCAGGTTTGTGGGGAATATTGGGTTGGATCCTTTCTAACATGAGTGGAATTCCAGTCATGGATGGAAACGTCCCCTCTTCCCCTGCTGACTCCTGTGCCCCATGAAATGATGGCTGTGAAGGTTGAGGATCTCCAGGAGCAGTATTGGGACTGGTAAAGTGGGTTCTTCAATGAGGGGGGTTCAGTGACATAAACCACCACCCCCGGGTTAGCGGCACACATGGTTACGATCCAACCACTGTCTTGAATTTTTCTCTTGCTTAATTGGGGGGATGATTAGTTGATTACTAATAAAATTCCATTTTGAATAAGTAAAAAAGGCAGTGTGAGCCAGAATCTTCAGTTAATGGGGAAAGCATCATTAGTGAATCAGAAAAATTATCATCCTGATGCCAGCATTACTTTTAATTTGTTGAACTAGTATTTTCTCTTCTACTGAAATAATTTTCAAGTGTCTGCCTGACATATGTTTTAGCCTCTGTTCTGCCTTACTTTCTGTGGAAGTCAGCTGATGAACAGCCTACAGCCTCGGGTCACACATGTGTGGTCCTCTCAGGTAACAGTGCTGATTTGAATGGTCAGGTGCTTCCCTTGTTTCTTACCCCCACTCCTTTTGGAAGGTAGCAGACAGCTTCCTTCAGCACAACTTGGAAATTGGGAACACCAGAATGTCTTCACAATGTATTTCTGGTGGATGACTTTGAAGGGCAGGTTTGAAGAAGAGGGGAAAAGGCAGGCAGGCTGTGCTCTGAACTCTGGTAAGGACCACAGTGGGTCATCCAGCACTGAGGCCCATTTCTGCAAGGTCCATAACTTGGGGTCTACGCTGTACATTTTCTACAGAACAATGGGAAGTTGAGGCTACCTCAAGGTCAAGAAGCAAAAGGTGTAAACACGTCATTATATGTGAATACTAGAAACATGCCCTTTTTATGTGTACATAAATCCTTCTGTGGACAGTGGACTTGTAAAAAAAAATTTCCATTGTAATTTCTCCTCTTGGCTTTCAGGCAGATGACATAGAAAGTAAAATTAGAGAAATTATTCCACCAGGTTTTAACAGAAGTATAGATGACTTTGTGTGTCTGCTGGAAAAGGATGTGAACTTCAAGCCGTTTGGAATATTATTACATACATATTCGGTGCACAACAGAGAAGCTGGTGAAGACATAACTTACCAGATATATAAGGTAAAAAAAAAGACACAAAGGCTCAGTGACACCAAATTATACAGTTTTCCATGTACCTTCGGTTCAGTGACCTCTGTGTGACTGCTTGCAAAATATGAAAAATATTTATAGTTGCAAATGTCACTTTAGCTTTTAAGTCCTTTCCCATAGAAACATTACGTTCTGCTGTCTTCTCTTTCACCTGACTTCTCCTGGCTTTTTCCCTAGGCTGACATGACATGTCCGGGCTTTCGAGAATATCATGAAAGGCTTCAGACCTTCTTGATGTGGTTTATTGAAACAGCTAGCTTTATTGACGTGGACGACGAGAGATGGAACTACTTTCTAGTGTAAGTACAGTTCTAAAGCAACAGCGGACCTTATTACCTCTACAAAGGGCTGCATTTTTAATTGTGGCTGGCCAATTATTTGGGACAGTATAACGATATTTTTTCCCAGGAAAAGGAAAACTATTGTTTATTGGGCTGGAGTTTGTGCCCATTATGTTTTGCGAGGCCTTTTGAGAATAGAGCCAAATTAAATACTGTTGTCCGTTGGAGCCCCGAATGTGGGGCTTAAACAGTAAAATGAGCTTTGCCTGTGTTTTCTTTTACTTGCCACCTATTCATCTTTATAATAGGCAAGTGCGCTGAAGTGCTGTAAAGAGGTCTGATTTATCCAAGTTGCTGCACACCAATTAAGTGAATTGTACATTCAGAACATAGCAGGTGTACCCATTGGGCCCTCACAGAGTAGCTTGCTGACACTGAAAATTCAGTCAGAGAATGGAAAAGAAAATGGACACTGCATGGGAGCGCGACTGTAATTGACCTGCTTGGCTTTCTGTTTTATCTGCAGATTTGAGAAGTATAATAAGGATGGAGCGACGCTCTTTGCGACCGTAGGCTATATGACAGTCTATAATTACTATGTGTACCCAGACAAAACCCGGCCACGTGTAAGGTAATTGGCAACGTAACACGTGCCTTGCCTTTTATTTCGGAAGACAGAACTGTTGGAAGTTCCCAATCCTTGTTTGATAATGGTGTTAATTTGTGTGTTTAAAAAAATGCAAAGTCTCTTGTCTGGCTTAGAGTTTATTTGTTTATTTATTTGCATGAAAAATAGGAAAGAGAACTCAAAATTGTAGTTGAATATATTGGCTTTGGGGGGGGTGCATTGGTGCAACTTGTAAGTCATTGTAAATAAGTCTCAGTAAAGGGCCTTGCTTTCAAAGTAGCTATAATTTTTTCTCTGTAAACGCTTTCCCTTATTCTTTCTGCAGCCAAATGTTGATATTGCCTCCATTCCAAGGAGAAGGTCATGGGGCTCAGCTTTTAGAAACAGTTCATAGATACTACATGTCATCTCCTACAGTGCTTGATATAACAGGTAAGGAAATAAGTCTTTCATTGAAAATGGGAATTCATTTATGTGAGACCTTGTTTTTCTGCTGACCGTGGGTGCCATAACTTTTTGAATTCATCTGTCAGAATTAAATGATCTTTCGAAGACTGATTTAAGACAAGGTCAGGGTTAATACTACCCTTCTTTATAGCAGAACTGCGTATAATGTAATTCTTCAAATCCTTTCCTTACTGAGAGCAGCACACTATGGAAATTCAATCCCTGGCACGAAAGGATTACCAGTTAATTAGCCTTTTTTTGTCACGCAGCTGACATGACAAGAGATTAGATTTCTGAAACTCTTTGCAGAGCTTGCTTCTACAAAGTACTAAATCAGAAAACATACTGATTATTTGTGGGGGGGATAGTTTTCATAAACACTAGGACTGTATGCAGCATTCTTCTTGACTCCACAGATGAAATGTATGAAGACCCACATAGCATGAACTTGAAAATTAGGTTTAAAAACAATTATCAGGATCCGCACTGAGATGGTGAAAGGCTATTCTAGAATAGTACAATATGGACTGTTGAAGGAGAACAGGCACAATATCAAGTTGGAAATAAGCAATGGGCTTAACCCTTCATTAAGTTTTTAGGAGTCCTAGGTGTCAATTTTTGTTTAGATTTACAATGCATCTAGTGAAACTTTTCTTTGAATGCTGCCCCCATACTGTACAAACTGGCTCTGGAAGCTCCTTGGGTACATAGAACTAGTTGTGCATTTTGTGGGGTTCTGGAGTGACAGTATGTAGGCCTTTTCCAGTAGCATTTTAATAATGTGGGTGGGTAGTCCATTTCCTTCTTTATTATTAAGAAACCATGGAAAAGAGGCTACATTTCAGGGAAAGACAATCTGAACGAGTGGGGAACAATAAGATGCTAAATGTGCTGTGAAGATACATATCATACATTTCACTACCAACAAAATATTAATGTCCACAATCTGCAGAGCTCCTTTGTGCAACCAACAAGGTTTGTGTGTGGCCAGGAGTACAATTTTCTTTTAGCAGCAGCACTTCCCATTATCTCGCAAACAGTTTGGGGGAATCCTCTGAATTGCAAACACTGCTTGCAGTTTGAGTTGGGTGGTTATAAAAAGCCCCTGTTCTACTGCAGAGCTAAGTCATGTGTTTTGTTTACAAATCCCCAGCATGCTAGATGCTTCTCTATCTGCTACTCAAACTTCAGTCCAGCAAATAAGATCCATGGAATTTCCAGACACTTTCCAGCATTTACAAAGCGAGTAAAATAAGCATTTTGATGCAAATTGACTACCAAGGACAAAACTCTTTTTAAATGTACAAGTCTGTAGGCAGAATATTCTACCTGCATTTTAGAGCAAGCATCATCTCCCTCTTGATAGTACATTGAAATGGAGCTAGGCCATACAGTGATGGACAGCAGGCCTCTCTGCATCAGTGCGCAGAGCATGTTGTGTGTGTCTGTTTCAGTAGAACTACTCTAAAACAGATTTTAAATTGCCCTATAGAATCTTTGAGGGAACATGCTGTTTTTAACTGGGAGCTTGAAAGGTAAAGAGAATGAATTTCTCTTTCATCCATTTCTCATTGCTGCTGTTAGGGGAAATTGTGCTGGGCAGACACAAGGGGGACAGGAAATTATGAAAGTGAGATGGCATTGAAAGTTACGTTAGCTGCCTTAAGGGTGAGGCAGATCTACACAATAATGGGATTTATAAAATAGTTGTTGGTTTAGAGGCAGTCTGAAGTGGTTATCTAGGTGTTTTTTGTGAATTTATTACTTGGACCATTCCTGTATTCACATAAGGGAAACTTATTACTAATTTGCAATTCTGATTCACGTACCTTTCTGTTACTTCTAAAACAAAGGGATGGATTTTTCTTTCCTCTGCATTCCCCAGTAATTGTAGCTTTGCACCCTGAATTCTGGCATTGTTGGTGATTTCTTTGTTCCTGAGGATCTGTACGCCCTTCAGGGCAACTTTTTGGAGGATGCGAATATCTGCATTGGAGAAGGAAAGGTGGCAAAGATCACTTTCACAGACTTCCTCTGTTTATTAATAGTTGGATTCAACCCACTGACAACTGGAGGCACTTCCTGTAAACTGCTTCAGACACTCTTCCTTGTGGATGAGTGAAATAAAAATGGTTTATCTATTGGTTGTGGTCAGATCTGTGGAGAAGAAACAATAATTATTGTTGTTGTTGCTGTTATTGTTATTATCGACTTTTAACCTACCCTTCCCTGTGCGACAGGGCTCAGAACAGGGGACATTTCCAATTAAACAGCATTTCATGATCAGGTTAAAATAGGCTGACGTCAGGGCCAAAAAAGCCTTGGCTCTGGTTGAGGACAGCTGGATACTATTGGGTCAGGGGTCACCCTAAATATGTAGTGTTGGATCCTATGACTTCCTTTTACCAAGTTTTCTTTATCAGAAAAAAACATTCTCCAGTGTAGGAAGTCTTTCTGTCATGAAAAAAGACTTAGTGGAAGAGAGTTATAGGATCTAGCTTAGTGGAAGGGAATCGAACATGTGCGCAGTGGAGACTTATCCTAGCATGCCTATTCGTCCACAGCTCAGGTGACTTCCCTTTGCTGTTTCTCCTTGTTTTTGCTGCTCCAGATATACAGCAGAGTTGCCGTGGGATATGCTGCTCAATCCCTGTCTCAGTCCCTGTTGTAGCAAGCAAGTCTGCTGTATCTGTGTAAGCAGTTCATGGCTTCAGAAATGATAAGCCTGCAGAGTAATAGGCATGGGCTACTGCAAAAGAAGGGACTCTTGTAAAAATCTGGTTCTGGTAATGGTTAGTGATGGTGCTGACTTAACTGTGCCAGTGAAGAGCAGTCTATCAGGGGATGTGTAGTCTGATTACTGATATGTTGATGTTGTACATTTCACAATATGATAATACAATATATTAAGATAATGATTTAAGGCTGGGCTGTTAAACAAGTGGCCTGTGGACCGGAACCAGCCCCTCCCGGGCTCCTATTCAGCCCACAAGCAATTGGCTCTTGTCTGCTTCCTACTTCCTGTTCCTGCTTCCTTGTTCCTGCATCGCAACTTGCTTTTGCCCAGCCCTCTGCTGTCCTGCTTTCTGTTTTGCAGAGGAGAGAAGAAAGCTAAGCCTTCCTTCCCTCAATTGGCTGAGGGCCCCTCCTCCTCTGCAAGGAAAGGGGAGGGGAGGGAAAGAGCCAGAGGGAGAGAGAGACTTCCATGGTCCAACTAAGTTTTATTCCAGGCATAGGCTTTCATGTGTGCATACACTTCTTCAGAGAGAGGGGGAGTGAAAGAGCCAGAGAGAGCGGGGGGGGGGGAGACACACCTAACAGCACAACTTGCAGTTTTTATTAGTGGAAGGGAGCAAGAGTCGAGTAGCAACTTAACAACTAGCAAAATTTGTGGTAGGGCATGAGCTTCCATGAGTCACTGCTCAATTCTTCAGATACAGCTAGAATGTGGGTCCATCTGTCCTTATATCTTGGAGAGTGAAGTGATTTCAGACCCCAAATGACAATAGCAGGCATTGGTAAAGACAGAAGAAACATAGGTCTCAGTTTAGTTCAGGAGGATGCATTTTCTTTATCTTCATTATCAGTTGCAATTCAGCAGTCTTCCTCTCTAATCTCCCTTTGAAATTCATTTGTAAGAGAACTGCTACTCTTAGGTCAGCCACTGAATGTCCTGGAAGATTAAAATGTCCCCCCACTGTTTTTTGAATATTGTGGTTTCTAAAACCAGTAGAAAGAGTAAGAGTCCAATAGCACCTTAAAGACTAACAAAATGTGTGGCATCCGATGAGCTTTCATGAGTCACTGCTCACTTCTGTAAACTTATTTCCATTTATTCTTTGCACCCTCTTGGACCAAACTGAGACCTAGATTTCCTGTCTCATTACCAATACTGATAACTCCATGTCTACTACCCCTCTGTATATCACACCTAATCCAGTCAAGACTGCTATTGCCATTCAGCATCTGAAATTATCTTTGTAAAGTTTATGTCTCTGGTACCTCTTGTTACATTTTCTGGCACACATGGCCTGGCCCGACAAAGTGACATTTATGTGAGACCGGGTCCTCGTAACAAATGAGTCTGACACCTCTGATTCAAGGGTTGTGTGAATCACCATTGTGCAACTGTGAACAAAAAACAGAAGCTCCTCCTCTATTGTAGCAGGGCATGCATCCAAATAAAGTTTTAAAATTTTGTAAACTGATCTCTTTGCATTGCTGACATTTATTAAAAATACCTGTTATTTGGAAACTTGAATGCAAATACAGCTGTGGAAGTTCTTATTTCCAGTTCATAAACAGCTACTAAAGAAGCAGGGTTATGATCTTTACCTACCTTCCGTCCACTTCCCTTCTCCTTTCTTCTTGGTCTTTAAGGTGCTGCTGGACTCAAATCTATCTGTTCTACTGCAGACCAATGAGGCTACCCTCTGAAACTATCCCCTTCCTCCCAAAATGCTGTGTAAACCTGCTTCTTAACATGAGCCGCTTTGTAACTTGATTGTCTAAAAAGCGGTACAGTATAGCCTGATTATCCAGAACTCTAAGTTAACTGGCATTGCCAAGAGGGCAGACTTCCCCCCCATCAGCTGCCATGCCCTGTATCATGGGTCACATGTACACCCCACCCCCCTTGCTGGCTAGCCTGATGCCTCTAGTCATTTCTGGGCTTCTGACAGCTGGTGCTACCAGCTGATGTCATCCTCAGGTGCCCCTTTTCCCTCTCAGCCTGCCTTGAGCCGTCAGGAGCCAGCTCTGCTGGAAGGGACCTGGGCAGCTGGCCTGTTTGTCTGCCAGCTGCATAGGATGGCTTTAGGGGAAGGGTCCTGCCAGGTGCGAGGGTTGTCTGCACAGTGTTGTCAGTGGAGTGGGGGCTGGTTGCTGTGGATTCTTCTGGCAAGTCTGAGCAATAAGCCTCAGTGTTCCCCACACTTTCCCAACAGTTCTTTCCCCATGAGTCCTGGATACCCAAACTTTATATAAATATGGCTCAGTGGTAGAGTATCTCCTTGGCATGTAGAAGGTCCCAGGTTCAATCCCTGGCACCTCCAGCTAAAAGGATCAGGTAGCAGGTGATGCAAAAGACCTGTACCTAAGATGCTAGAGAGCTGCTGCCAGTCAGAGTAGACAATACTGACTTTGGTAAACCAGTTCTCTGACTCAGTACGAGTTAGCTACGTGTGTACATGTATAATAAATATCTGGAATATTTTTTCTAATAATGGCTTACTTTAATTCTTTAAGAATTTAGGCCTATTCTCAAATCCCAGCTGATGCTTTTTCCTATAATTTGTAATTAAATATTCATGTGTTTTAAGACTGTATCTAATTTTATTAAAGGAAACTTATAAACTTCCAGTTGTAAGAGGAAAATGGAAACCAAGAACACCACAGAATATAAACACAGATCAGGGATAGTTCATTAGTATGCAATATGCAGAATACCCCTGTTTGCTAAGCCAAAGTGTAGCTGTTAAGGACTGCAGTGCTCAAAGCCCATTGAATCAGTGGAAAGCTTCCAGTATTACTATAGCAAATAGCTCTTATTTTGACTTCTTTATGTTGTGAGGAGAAGAGGGAAGGGTGCTTAAATCTCACTTGAGGGAACTAATCTTCAGATTTGTGTTGTGTTGGGTCAAATTTTTGGAAGGCAGAAAACACTACAGGTGTGAATGCTACAGATAGAAAATGAAAAACAGCCTCAATGAAGTTAGCTTCTGGAAGACTGATTGGTTAAATGGCCAAGAGGTAAACTAGTTTGACAGCAACACACCAGGCAATTCTATATAGATTTCAGTGGTTTAGATTTGAGTAAATACAGTTTGTCTTAAAGTACATTTTTCTGTTCTTTGTAAAAACTATTTACTGCATGGTCATAATGAAACATTGGCATTTTAAGAGACTTGAGTCTCATGTTGCTTGAAAAGGGGAAAAAATCAATATTCAAGATGCTGATACTTTGTTCTTCTAGCTGAAGACCCATCTGAAAATTACGTGAAACTACGAGACTTTGTCCTAGTGAAGCTTTGCCAAGATCTACCTTGCTTTTCCCCAGAGAAGCTCAAGCAGGGCTTCAGTCAAGAGATGGTAACAGATGCTCAACAAAAGCTGAAAGTAAATAAGGTACATGATGTAAAACTCACACTGACATGGGCAATTTATGTGTAGCAATAAGTGTTCAAAAGTATCCATAAGCAGAACAAATTTCTGTTAAGGGAGCAGAATCTGAAAGGACTGTAACTAGTTTTCTGGGTTCCAGGCTGTGGTCCTAGAAGACACCACTTGGTTTTTCTAAATCCTCACTGCCAAATCTTCACCCATGATTAGGCAAGTTTAAGCTGTCTTTGAGCTTTGATATCAGTTGGTTAGATGAGCTGAGTACTGGTAGTATACATAATCCTCTGCATCAAGCCACCACTCGTGGGTAAGGAATTCAGTGAAGTGTTTGAGAATCTAGAGCAATAGTTTTCTAGAAAAATCATTTCAGGACTATTAGAGAATATGTGGACAGCAAAAACACCTCAGGAAGAACAGAGAGTGATGGGGAAAGGATCACTTGTTATGTTATGGCAGTGTGTCGAGAGGCTGCCTTCTGAACATTTCATGAATGATTTGGTTAGAACATTTTGAAAACACTAAAGAGGAGATATGGGTAAAGCATAAGAAAACAAGAAAGGGAATCTGAATATTGTGGTGAAGCAATTCAAATAAATGACTGATTATATATTCCAGAAAATGAAGCATATAGCTTCGCAGTGCTAGATTCTGGTTGGTTTTTCAGTTGAAAATCCAAGAAAGATGTAGGCAGACACACAAGAATTGAAAAGAGATGAGACTAGAATTGCCAGTCAGTGTAAATGCACCGCATGCCTATAAAGAAAGACCAAGAACAAATGTATAGTTTTCAAAGGGATTAAAACTGCTCTGTTGAGAGTGCATCTGTTCATAATGGCTACTGAGATTTAAAGTGTGAAGTTAAATAATAAAAAGGACCTCCATCTAGAAACAACAGTTTGAGTCAGAGTCCTTTTTTCCTCCTTTAGTAGTGCAATATTCTGGTGCACAAGGGAAGTAGTAATAGGCCTCTTTACTTGGAACAACAGTTGAAGGATATCTAGTGAGGAACCGAGTAATGCTTTGGTGCTTTGCAAGACTTTTGCAGTGTCTCTCAGTCAACAGAAATGGGGTGTTTCCTTCCCTCTGTTTGACCTATTGGCTAAAGTGTGCTTAGGAAATCTCCACAGCAACATTGTGCTATGGGGCGGAGGCAGTGATGGAAAGCCTGGGTTGCATTGCGGGTTGAATCTGCTTTGGTCGTGTTCCACTATCAAGTCTCTTTATTTCCCACACCACTGAAAACAGAGCAGCCAATTTTGTGGCATTTGGTAGTCTCTGAATTGGGGCCAGTGGGATAAATATTGAGGAAACAGTTTTAACAGCACTACTGTAAAACAACATTAGTCCAAGAGAAAGACGTGCTGGAGTTACAAGGGTAAAGCTGAGAGGGAATTCTCTTAATATATAGAGTGGGAAACAGTTGTAAGCCTCTGGATAATATGTTTCTCTTGTTTGTTAGCAACATACAAGACGAGTTTATGAAATCCTCCGGTTGCGTGCGACAGACATGGCTAATGCAGAGGAGTCTAGAAGTTACAGATTGGATATAAAAAGAAGACTGATGGGTCCTTACAAGGTGCCTTTTTACTCTGATGTACTTTGAAAAACAGCTTATGTCAAGATGTGCATATTTTTACCTTTACATCCATTGGGCTGGATCCAGACTAAATTAGTAATTTCCTCCAATTCCCTTGTCCTGCTGCAGAACTCCATCTCATTGTTTCTTAGGGTCCTCTGTCCCCCAGTGGCAACATTTTGTGGAGATCAGTGGGAAAGGGGATGCAGGAAAATTTAGTCTGGATCCAGCTCATTATCCTGCTCATGGGTTTGGGATAAAGTAGCAGACAACCAGTGCTGCAAACATCATGATAAACCAGAAGTGAAAGTATGGAGTGCTCAGACTGCATAGAATCAGGATCCAGTTTGGTGTAGTGGTTAATAGTGTTGGACTCTAATCTGGGAGAACCAGGTTTGATTCCCTACTCCTCCACATGCAGCTGCTGGTGTGACCTTGGGTCAGTCATAAGTTCTTTCAGAGCTTTTCTCTCGAGCAGTTCCTGAAAGAGTTCTCTCAGCCCCACCTACCTCACAGAGTGTCTGTTGTGGGGAGGGGAAGGGAAAGGAGACTGTAAACCGCTCTCAGATTCCTTTGGGTAGTGAAGGGTGGGGGATAAATCCAATCTCTTCCTCTTCTTCTTCTTTCTGGTCTCTTGCTCATTGTGGCATTAATCTGAGTATTAATAGCAGCATGATACAGTGTGTGCATTTAGAAAGACGCCATCTTTCTTGCAGAGCTCATGTGGACAGGGTGGAAGGAAATTGATCTTGCCATGGAATGATGCAACACTGGGAAAATGGACGAGACTGATTCCCCCACCCCCGTTCTGGCTGCAGTCCTTCACATGCCTCACTCTGTGCTGCTGTGGGGTTTAGAGATGGGGAGCTGTTGTCGGAAGAGGGAAGCTCAAAATCTCTGTGCATACAAGTGGATGCTCTACGCAGTACTTTGGTTCCCAACCAATAACTGAGAGTAAAAGCGGATTTACGTTAGAAAATGGCACTGTTGGTTAACAGCAGAGAAGGGGCAAGGTGTCATGATGAGAAGAAGAAAGGCCAAGAGGTGTAGAAGAGTACTCAACAGCTGAGTTTATTAGGATTAAGCCTGGAACTGGATCATAGATTGGACTGAATGTTTTGCAGTACTTCACTGAATATTTTGCAGTACTTCATGGCCGCCGTTGGTGTTTGAAATAAGTATATTTCATTCCCTGTAGGCAGAAACCAATTGCACCCCAGCTATCCCAAAAAATTAGTCAATTTCAAAATAAGAGTGTGGCTAATATATTAAGTCTTAAGAGTTTGTAAACCGAAAAGCAGCAGTTATTGCCTTCTGATTTCAGCAGACAAATGACCCCCGGGGTGGGGAGAGAGGGAGTTTCTTAACCCTTTCCTCCTCCCTGTTTGCTCACAATTACTACTCTCAAGCTGTTTTTAGAAAATTGGGGTTGCCTTTTTTTTTTTTTTTTTGCATACAGGTGGGAAAGCAGCATGATCAGAGTGATTTAAAAACAAACAGGAAGAACCAGGAAAAAACTGCAGTAAGGGAAAGGATTAAGCATCTGCTTTGCCTGCTGCTTGATTCTCAGTTGCGTCTCTACTGCAGCTTTGCAGTTCAAAAATTGCAGGAGATCATACGTTACCTGTGAATGATCAAGTGTGGCCTTCATTTGCAAACTGTTGTCTGATAGTGGAGAGAGAGAGAGAGATTTCTTCTTGTCGGATTGTTGCTTTATACCAGAGAGATACAACCTAAAGCTTGATAGGCCTTAAAGTACTTTATACTTAATAGTTTAAGTCAGGGGTGTCAAACATAGGGCCCGCAGGCGGGAACCAGTCTGCAAGGCTGGGGTCCAGCCTGTGGCCACTGGCCATCCATTGGCGCTTCCCTTTTATCCCTCCCAACTTTTCTGAATGCACCCTTGTCCATGCCTTTCATTGGGCCAGGCCTCTGACTGCCCAGCCTATGACAGAGCCCCAGTCCTGTCTCTGCCACAGACTCTGACGGGCCCCGCCACCAGCTCCTCGTTATGGCGTGGGCCCATCCATACCAGTACATGTGGGGCTGAGTTGTCTCTTTCAGCGGCCGGAGGTTCGTTGCCTCTGTCGACCTCTGCTTACCCTGGCTTACCCATGGGTTGGAAGTAGCATTCCCTAGAGGTGAAGGAAGACACCTGGTCAGTGGCTCTAGTGCTGCAGCAAGATTGTCTCCCCTGCTGCTGGTTGGGGTCTTAGAGTGCCCCGCCCAAACTTCACTGCTTCTCTTCAAGCCTCTATTACCTCACCCAACCCCAGCCTCTCGGGACCCGCCCTCCGCTCCTCCAGGTTGTGCACCACTGCTTCTGCCTTCTGTCAGGCAGGGCTGGGTTATTGAGTCTCTGGCAACTGCTGCCCTGGTAGGGAGAGTTGACTGCACATTGGCGCCACAGGACCATAATGGAATTACAGGTTATGAATATGAGAATTTATGCAAACCAAAACATCCAAGATAAGTACAGCAGTTATGACAACGCTCAGTTCATTCTGATCCTCTTCCCCTTTAGCCAGACAGCAGCAAAAGGATTCATCTGGAGCTGTGTGTATGTCTTTAAATGTCTGGATTAAAAGAGGGAAGTACATTAGTACTGCCAGTTCTCCCCTTTGCAAAAAATCATAAATTCAGCCTATAGTAGTATAAGGGGATTTCATCAAGTGGCCCAAATGATGAAGGCAATGAATCTGACTAGGGGGTATGATTCCCCCCCCCCCAAGAACAAATGTACACTTACATTTAATATTTTCTTGACCATGTTTTTGAAACACGTTGTGCTATTATAGGGATTGTATATGTATTCATATTAGTATTTAGGCTGCAACTCAGTGTACTTACTTGGGAATAAATCCCTTTGAATTCAGTAGAACTTAGTTTCCAAGTAAATTGTCCTAAAATTGGCTTGTAAGAGTTTTTTCCCTAATGCATCAGATGTATTTGTAAAAGGGACTGGTTTCCAGTCCTTGGCAAGAGGAAAAGAAACATTCTGAATTCTTTCAGGCCTCACCAGGCACTGCAACCACCAACCGTCTGTGCATAAGGGAAACACAGAGGTACCAAACACAAAAGCCATGTCATACCTTTTATTAAGACCAACCAAAATTACAAAGCAGAGTGCAAGCTAAGATTACAAATTCTTCAACAAGCTGCATGTTAAGGGGGGGGGCATGAAAAGCTGCAGGTAAAGTCTTGAAAACATCCTCTGTAGAATACCAGGAAGATTCGAATAGACAGGGCTTTTTTATAGAAAAAGCCCAGCAGGAACTCATTAGCATAATAGGCCACACCTAACATCAGGAACTTATTAGCATATTAGGCCACACCCCTGACAGCACAGCTCATTAGCATATTAGGCCACACCACCATGTTATCAGAAGTGTGGGCATCCAGCCATACCCACCTTTTGCTTCTTATTCTGTTTACCTTGTTTGTTGTCAAAACCTAGGGCTTTTTTTGAAGCAGGAACTCCTTTGCATGTTAGACCACACATCCCTAATATAGCCAATCCTAATGAGTTTCTGCTGTTGGGTGTGGCCTATTATGCTAATGAGTTCCTGCTGGGCGTGGCCAACTTTGGGAGCCAGCAGGAACTCCGTTCCTGTGCGGTCCTGCCCAAAAATAGCCCTGTGAATGGATAAATGGTGCTTGGTAAAATTAAACAGGAGCAGCATGGACTTTCATAACTTAGATCTCACTTCATCAGATGTATAAAGTAAACAGTTACAGCAGATATATTAGAATTCTCTGATGCTGTGGAACACAGTTGCGGGGGGGGGGTAAGTGGCTACACAGGAAGACATGTATTTTGGTAGGAGTGCCCCAGAAGTTACATCATAGGAGGAGGCATGGCCTGGAAGTGATGTCATAGGATATGACATCATAGGATGTAACAATGTATCCTTGCACAGCCCAACAGGGTGACATTTATGTCAGATTCAGCCCTCATAACAAATGAGTTCGACGCCCCTGGTTTAAGTGGAGGGTACTTTGTGGTGGAAGTCAGTCAAATAATTTCCTTGACTAAGAGAAATGGGTGGCTCCAGTAAAGTGGAAGGCACTCACTGAAATTTAATATTCAAGATGTTGCAATTAGAGGTGTGCATTCGGTATAAACCAGATCTGTATTTTGTTACTGAAATGCCTCAGCCCCCCCAAAAGCTGATTTTTTTGGCTTTTACCCAGGCAAGCCAGCCCCAGCTGAAGCAGCACGGATCTGTCAGCTCCACACCACCCTGGCTGATCCCCCCTTTGCCCTCAGCCTCTGCTGGGCAGTCCAGTTTAAACCAGACTTCCCAACAGAGCCTGCTAAGGAGCTGATCCTGTAGGGAGAACTGGACTGCCCAATAGAGCCTGGCCAGCAGAATGGAAGGGGGGGAGATCTCAGATCCTTCCTGGTTGCAGTTGGAGCTCCCGAATTCGCTGCACTTCAAGTTCACTTAGGTGCAGCTTGGCTTGCAAAAGCCATTTAAAGGGAACTTTCCCTTTAAATGGCTTTTGCATGCTGCGCCACTCACGAGTGAACCTGGAAGCGGCATGACTTCAGCCACTCACTTCTCCATTATACCCTATGGGGAAGGTCCCCATAGGGTATAATGAAGGCAAATAAATTCACCATTCCCGATTATATTTTTTGCACACCTCTAGTTCCAATAGGAAATGATAAAGAATGGGAATTTCTGTGCCATCACCTATTTCTTCCAAACATTGTGGCTTGGCTGTCATGGATTCAAATTTTTGTGCATTGTTGGTGCAATGCGGAATGAGTTGTTCTGTAACTTTTTTATAAGAGTATAGAATTGAATCAGTACATTATAAATCCCCATTGATCAATATTTTGTTAAGTTACATGTTACTACGTTGCATTGAAAGCAATACAGTGGGATTTTGTTGTGACTGTCTTTTGTTGGAGGGTGCCTGTTGTGTATAAAAAGGAGTGACACAGATCCATTCTTGAGCTTTCTGATGTTACTTTAAAATATACAAAAACAGCAGTTCAGTCTTAACAATGAAATGTGCTTGTCTGTTTACATTTTGTTATGTGTTTCTAGAAAAAGCAGAGAGAGATTGCGAAGATGAGAAGATGCTTGAGACCAGAAGAGTTAACCAACCAGTTGAACCAAATAGATCTAAATTTGCAACACAAGCAACTAGACGAGACCTTCCAGCAGCTTGTTTCAGACTACCGAAGAGTCCTAGAACGGCTTGCTCAAGTCTAAGGATTCTGTCTCTCTTCTACAAAGAAACAAGCAGATTTCTGTACATTGTGTTGTGAAATACATCCATGATCACAGCTTTACTGCAAAATTTCATGTGACATTTTGATCACTTCCAAGTTGACTGGTTTTCTGTGCATTCTGAATATTTTCTATTTTTGTGTTGTAGATTTTAAAAAACTGCTTAGATTTTGGGGCACTCTGCTGAAATAAAGTAGACTGAGATGCACTTAACAGTTAAGATGGTTTGAATTTTTGTAGAATGCTTGACATGTTTAGTTCGCTAGTTAAGGTTGCAGTAAGTGCAGCTGTATACATTTTTAATGCACATCTATGGATCAGTTTGGGGATTTTGAGCCACTGAACCTTAGTGCATTATACTGTGCTGTCTTATACTGAGACAAGAACGAAGTGATTGTTAGCCTAGTGTATTCCCTCAGAGTCTTTGAGATGGATCAGTAAATAATGTAGGTGAGATTCTGGATAGATCTGCAAACTTGAACTTGTTTCAGAAAATTATGACATTTATGTGAGGCTATTTTAGCACACAGTTACTATCATGACGGCATGCGGTGTTGCTGTCTTCTACCCGCTTGCAGTTCATTTTGAGGAAACAGCATGCTGCTGCAATAACTTCAGTTGGTTGTTACTGGAGCAGTGAAGAAAGTGCTGCTGTCTTTTATATTTATATACAACATATATTTAAAACCTGATCATCTCTTGGTCACATTGCAACATGGCTATGTAGAGGAGTGGAGTATGATCACTCATTTATGCTGCTAATATTACTGGAAGTGAGACAGACACAATCTCCCCCAGTCCCCTGCTGCCCTCTTGTTGGTGACACCATCACAACTATAAGAAAGCTCTTCCTTCCCTCTGGCTTGCTGTGGCCATCAGTAGGGATGAATATAGGCTGGTACAAACCACTCTACATAGTATCTGTAAGGAAACAGCCAAAGCCCAGTACCTCTCATCTTCTGCTTTGAGCTTCCCCAGGAGAGTGTCCTGGTAAGAAAATTTTCACCCCTGCCTTTCTCCCTCAGTGATCTGAGATAATGTAACAAGAAGTAGAGAACATAGGAAGAGATTTGCTGGATCAGACTAGAGGTCCATTTAGTACAGTAACCAGTTATTCTTGGAAGGCCAACAACAGCATAGAAGCCAAGGGCTCTCTGAACATGGAGGTTGCCTTTAGTGGCCATGGCTAATAGTCACTGATGAGCTAGCCTGCATGAATTTATTTAAACCTCATTTAAATCAATTTAAAAGAAGATGGCTTTAAAGGAGAGAATGACCGGGTCTTGCAACAGAAGCAAGCAAAGGAGATACTCCAAGGCTCAGTATTAAAACCACTGCTATTTAATTTGTTCATCACTGATTTGGAATCAGATGTGAGGTAGCCAAGGTTGCAGTTGATGCTAAATTATTCAAGACTCCAAAATGATCTCTTCAAACTGGGTGAGCAGCCAACAGAACAGCAAATGAGGTTTGATGTAACTGTAAAATAATGTTTGGGACCCAAAACAACATGCTTTCCTATATCCACTGGTAGTTAGTCACAGAGAGAATTTAGTCATGGTGGATAGCTCAGTTAAAACACTGACTCAGTGCACAGTGGTTATGAAAAGGGCAAATATAATGCAAGGGTTCGGCAAAACTGGCAGCATCATAATGCCTTTATATAAATCTGTGATGTAGCTATTCTTGGGAACACTATGTACAGTTTTGGTCACTATTAATCTCAAAAAGAGTATTGCAGAGCCAGAAAAGGTAAAGAATGGTGTGATTAAAATGACCCAAATATTGGAATGTTTCGCCCAGAGGGAAATTTAAAGTTATTTGGCTTACGGAGCTTCTTAATGTAGGTGGGAGAAAACCCAAGATTTTATTTATTTATTTATTTATTTATTCCGATTTGTATCCTGCCAAAGCAGGCTCAGGGTGGCTCACATTAACATATTAAAATACAATGAAACACAAATTCCCGATTGGTAGAATGAAAAAAGTGGACAGAAAAGACTTTCCCCTTGCAATATAAGAAAATGGGGAAGTGATCTCACCCAATTAAACTTGGGGCCTAAAGTGGCTTACATAATTTTCTTCTCCATTCTATTCCCACAACAACTTTTTGAGGTAGGTTAGGCTGAGAGTGTGTGACTGGCCAACAGATCTGAGATCGAGAAAATAGCTGTTTTGCATTTAATGTATAGAATTTGCCACGATATATGGTAAAGGCCAGTAGCATGAGTGTGTGTTGCGCTGTCGAGTCACTTCCGACTTATGGTGACCATATGAATTAATGACCTCCAAAATGTCCTATTGTTAATGGCCTCGTTCAGGGCTTGTAAACTGAAGGTTGTGGCTTTGTTGACTGAATCTGTCTCAGGTCTTCCTCTTTGCTTACAGAAATTTAAAAAGAAAATACAAGTGGATAATTCTACACGATGGCTATGCCACTAGTTACTATTTGCTAGAGAGTAACAGAAAGGGAGAGCTGTTGCTTTCAGGTTGCTCTGGTGGTATCCCTGGGGGCATCTAGTTGGCAACTCTGGAAAACAGTGTTAGAAAATATGGACCTTGGTCTCATCCAGTGGGACTCTTATTATGTTCCCTACTAGAATAAACAGAGGGGAAGGCCCTTCTTCTCTGTTCATGGTAGCCCTGCCAGATTGTCCCCGTCCCCCCCCAATAAGGCTCAAGTCCCAAGGGCAGTGAAAGGGAAGCCAATGACAAACTTCCATTCTAAATCCGGTTCTCCCAGATGAGAGTCCATGCACTTAACCACTACACCAAACTGGTTCTATGCATACTTATGGGAGTAAATCCCCTGAGCTTGCTATTACTACTTTCTCCCTCGTGCTGTAGTCTTTATCCCACTACTTGTGTAGGGCTGACATCTAAGGGTCAAAGTAGACAGTGTGGAATAGAGGTTATAGCCGGGTTCCCCATTCTTTTTGAGGCTTCAGGCACATTTGAATTCTGACATAGCATGGTGGGCACAGCAACAAAATGGTTGCCACAAAATGGCCGCTGCAGGAGGTGGAGCCAGCCACAAAATTATTGTCACAGATTAACTGGTAGTTGGGGGCCCTTGGGTGACAGGGTCACAGGAGTTTTGAATCCATACTCCACCATAAGTGTGACCTTGGGCCATTCTATCTCCGCCAAACTTAACCTCCCAAAAGACAAATTGGAAGAGGGAAGAACCTATGTGAGCTGCTCTGACCTCTGTAAAGGAAATACAGGATAAAAATGTAAAAGATCTGACTTTCTTCCCTCTCCTCACTGCCGCTGAACCGACATGACTTTCTTGTAACCCCTGGGGAAAGAAACTTCCCAAGGGGTCAAAAGGGATTATGGGGGAGGAGTACAGGAAATCCATGCAGTTTTGTTAGCACTTTGTAGGATACAGGCCATATATTTGTTGCTGTCACATCAAGTTTATTATCTGCAAGTGACTAGTTTTACATTTGATTGAGGACCTAGCTGGAAGGTGAATTTACCATCATAATTCAATCTAGACACACTCTTTTAGTCTCTTATGAATGGAAGTAGTCTTTAACAAGACCATTAGCTCTGTTCCGGAAAAAGAAGCTCCATAAATTCTCTCCCTGACAGCATGGCCTCTCCTTGTGTAAAAAGATGGTAGCAGCAGGAACCAGAAAGAGGAAGGTGCTAGAATGTGAATATTCACAACCAGGGGTTTGCAAAATCATCCTGGAGAGACACAATTTAAATTGCAATTGTGTTTTTGTGTGCCACCTGGTTAAAAGTATTCCACCTGTGATCAGTTTATATCTGTGCTGCTGTGCAAAGGAGCTCACAATCAGCTGGAACATCTTTGTTACGCTCTGGGGAAATTGAAACAATTTATTTCTTGATTTAGGGGAGGCTCTCTAGGCCTTTTTGAGAATTTGATTTAGACACTGTGTGTAAGAACAGAGAAATAACAGCACAGTGAACAGAGAGCATTCGGTCTCCTACGGCCATTGGCTGAATTGGGTTTATGGAAATTACTTGAAACAAGTTTTATCTACTTCAGTTTTTATCTTGGCAATTCAATCTGGCACCAGAGGGTAGGGGAGGGGGGGCTGAAGCTATTGAAAGAATAAGCCAGTGTTACTCCCCATGGTAGAAAAGAGAAATGTAGTGGAAAATTGAACGATACTTACATCAGTCCTAAATTTTCAGCTGCTATTAAGAATTTGACACACATTGTGTTGGATCCAGTCCTTTTGTGTGTGCGGGGGGGATGCAGCCAAAAGGATCCTCGGTAACAATTTTGAAGGGCCATGGTGGGGGGTAGGCTGCTGTGAGAAGGGGAAGATAGCAAAAACCCCTGCTGCGAACCCAATTTGTAGAATAACTGGATCAGCCCACAGTGTATATGCTTCACTGATCCAGCTATCATCTCTCTCCTCCCATCCCCCGCCCCGCGCTTCTTTGATCTGTGAAGGATAGAAAGGATCCTGGGTCAATGTTTAGTTTGTCCCTAAGGAACCTAGATATACTCTGTTGTTGCCAGTTGACAAAACAGAAATGGATTAAAAACAAAGCAGAAAGCACTGGCATCGTAGTAAACAAAAGGAAAGTTTTAGTATCTGGGCCTTGAAAGGAGTGTCCAGGATCCAAAGAACTGCCTGAGTAGTTCCATATAGCAAAGAAGAAGAAGAGATTAGATTTATACCCCGCCCCTCACTCAGAGGCTCAGAGCGGCTTACAAACTGCTTTCCCTTCCCCTCCCCTCCCCACAACAGACACCCTGTGAGGTAGGTGGGGCTGAGAGAGCTCTCCGGAACTGTCCTTGAGAGAACAGCTCTGACAGAACTATGGCTTGCCCAAGGTCATCCAGCAGCTGCAAGTGGAGGAGTTGGGGTATCAAACCTGGTTCTCCCAGACTTAAAGACTACACCAAAGGAGGCTACAACAGCCATTCTCAAACAGCGACAGCCACCCCTCACATTTTTTTTTAATGAAGGGAGTCAGTTTACAGTGAGGTGGGGGTACAGCACAGGGATCTACTGTTTAGAAAAAGAGTGGGGGTATTCACCTGATACGCCCAAACTCTTTGGGACACATAACAGCTGCTTATATTCTTGGCATGACATAGGTCTCAATGTTATGTCATATAGAAGCAGAAGAAATGCATAGTTTTAGAGAGGTGCGTAAAATAAGTAGCAATATGTTCAAATATTCAGTTGAACTTTATCACAGCACTGAAATCCTCAATAATGTACTATCGTCATACATAGTAAATCCCATACATGCTCAGAGAGCCTTGCCTCTAAGTAAATAAATATAGGACCAGGCTGCCAATAACATAGTAACTGTAGATAAAACATTGCTATCCCTGAAACAATTTTTATCTATTTAGTATATTGTACTTTATCTCATTAATATATCCTTTAACATACAAGCCTAATTCAGGTTTATTTCTCTTCATCCGCAATTTGTCTGAAAGACCCTTATGACTGAGCTTTGCATACTTAGAAAATTGATCGTTTGCATGAATTAGAACAACTTTTGTGGGTTCATTTTCCTTGGTTTTCTGCAGTAGTGCATGTTTTCAAATGAATTCATCCTAAAATTTCACTTGGAGAAATCTGAGGCAAGTGAAAAGCAAGAACAATTGGAAGATGGGCTGTAAAAAAGTGTAGCATAGACCTGAAACTTATGTAAGGTACGTACAGCTATAAATCCAGATAAGTAGCTATGTTATTAAGATAAAACATGAGTCTGTTGACACTTATTTAGGTACCCGTGCCTTTTCCTCCCCAACAAGAACCCAAAGCGGCTTATATTGGCATTAATCTCTCCATTTCATCTTTACAACAGCCCTGTGAAGCCAGTACTTTTTTTTTTTAAACAAAATTTTATTGGGATACATTCAACATTTCCAATCACGTTACCAATACAATTTCAAAGAGGAAGATCCCCGTCCCAATCCCCCCACCCCCTAATAGGCTTCCAACACTGCTAATAACAAACAGAAAAATTATAAGGTAATCAAACTTAGACTTAAGTACATCGACAAACCAGGTAACACATTTCAATTATATATAACCTCTACAATTTCAGCATATTATATATAACAGTACATACAGTTCAAAATTCATTTCACTTCTCGTTCAATATCCATACGTATCCAAGTTATATATTTTCCCCTTCATTCTATATTCAGTTTCTAGATACAATTTCAATCCTTCCCAGTCTTTTAAGTACTGTTCTGCCATTTGTCCATTTAATTTCTTTGTCATTTTGTCCATTTCCGCTAAAAATAACAATTTTCTCAACCAGTCATGTATATCTGGCACCTTCTCCATTTTCCAATGCTGAGCAAAGGCCATTCTCGCCGACGTAATCATGTACCATAACAGTGTCCTTTTTTCTTGTGGAATTTTTTCCATTGTCAAACCGAGGAGAAGAAGTTCTGGCTTTCTCTCAATTGGGATTTTCAATATTTTCTGCATCACACAATGTATATTAGACCAGTATGCTTTCACTTTATCACATGACCACCACATATGGTAAAAAGAACCCTCTATTTTTTTTTACATTTCCAACACTTATTACTCAAGTTCTTATCCATACTAATATTAGCAATCTTTTTTGGTGTCATGTACCATCTATACATCATATAGCAATTTTCTTTTACATTAATACAGGTAGACATTTTAAAAGATCTTTTCCACAAAAATTCCCATGATTCCATAGAAATTTCTTTGTTCATGTTTATGGCCCACCTGTGAAGCCAGTACTTGACTGGTCCAAGGTCACCCAGTAAGCTTCCACAGCAGAGTGTGGATTCAAGCTTGGGTCTCCCAGATCCTAGTCTGACAACTCAATCCACCACACCACTGTGGCTTTTAAAGACTTAACATTTATTCCAGAATAAACTTCCTTGCATCAGAGTGAAAGGAGCTCTGACTCACAGAAGCTTATGCTGGAATAAATGTTGTTAGTCTTTAAGTTGCCACTGGACTTCTGATTTAATATGTAATTTTTAAAAACTTTGCACTAGTAGGTTTCTGAGCGGTTCCAATTAAAAAACATCTTTAATAACCCTGATAATGAAGTGGAGTGGTTGTGAAAAGTCTGTGGAAAATCATTTATTACACTGACTTTGCTAAATATTAAGATTTATAACCATTTACATATAACCATGACAATTTTCAACAAGTTTCTGAACAGACTTATCACCGCCGTATTAAGCAACCCGCTGATGTCTGGTTTGCCACAAAATGCACCAATATTTAACCATTATTTATTTACATATTTATTTATTTTATTCAATTTGTATCCCACCTTACCCCACAAGCAGGCTCAAGTTGGCCCATAGCATATCGTGAAACAATAAATAATAATTCATAAGGACAACAACTAATTCATCTAAAATAGATAATTTAAAATATCTGATGGCAGCTTGACCATTCTAACTACAGTGCTATGACAATGTCAGGGAGTGCACAACTCTGTCAGAGAAAACAGAATTAGCTGGTTCTAGTGCCAGGCTGGTATGGGCAGTGCCCTAAAGCAGATGAGGCATGGTTAGTATTCAGCATGGTTTGCAGAAGGTAATATCCCAAATTTACAGTGACAGCACAATTTAGGTGGCTTGAGTTTAATGCTACCCCTGGAGGCAGTGATAGCAACATCAGCAATAACACCTTGCAAGCAGAGAGACATGGAACTACTTTAATTGCAGTTGTTCTCTGCATTTTATTTGGTTAATACATCCCCAGTTCAAGCCATGATTTCACATACCGATTTGCATGCAAAGCAGGGTGGCAACAGGCCTGGAGAAAAATGTCCTGTCCCTCTAATAGAGTAATCACGTTAGAAATGGGCAACTGAAGCTTTTCAAGGCATGGAGGTAATAACATCCAGTTAAACTTCTATTTTACCTCCAGACAGTTGGCAACCCTAAGTCAAAACATCATTTAGGTACCAGGGTTAGAAACAAACCAACCATGGTTAAACACTCAGACTGTATTGACACAGATTAGAGAACTTCTCCACCACCAGTTTGAGAAAACTACATTCAGTCTGTTTGGAATTATGAGATTTTTAAAAAATTGAGGATGAAAGGTTATGTTAAAATTGAATAGTGACATTTTGATGAAAAGCCGTCATATCAAGCTACAAATTAGCATGCGCTGATTGCCATTCATACTCCAGTGAGTAACCACAGCATATACCTACATTTTTAGGGCCATTATAGAAAGGGCGCAAGTGTTCTGGACAGCTACTGTGACTTCTAGCTCTTCCTAGGATGTACCCAGTTTACTTCAATAAATAAGAACTTGTAGCAAATAACAGACCAGCCAGAAAAGACAAGGTGTGATGTACATTTCGACATTTAAAATTGTGGGGCCAAAGCAGCCTGAACACTTTTACTGGCCTGGAAACAAATGTTCCAGCTGAACCATTTCCAACACTGCTGATGGGGAGAAAGCTGTGGTGGATCCAAGCAGTATCCCCTCTAAGCTGAGTTAGTGTGAGCTAGCTCAGTTTTTTAGCCTTTGCCTCACACATTTTTGTCTTAGCTCAGGAAGGATGGCTCCAGAGCAAACTAATTTACGCAGCAGCCAAATTGCTTGCTCACAACTTTAATGCCAGTAGCTCACAAAAGTAGAATTTTTGCTCACAAGACTCCACAGCTTAGAGGGAGCATCGGATCCAAGCCTGTTTTGAATTAAGTAGGTTGTCTTGGTTTTTCCCACATGATCACATACCGAAATTATGCAAGATAAAGCAACTGAATTGGGACGTGTCAGACAGCTGGATGGGGAGAGACTCCTTGCCTGTATTTGGATTTAGATGGCTTGCATCTGGATTGGGACAATTCACTCCAGGCCAAGCAATCTGAATGGGCATGTGAGGTACGGAGTCGTAGTTTATGAAACAACTTTCTTTATTGAAAACAAATTAATCTTTCCTTACAGTAGCTTCTTCCTCTTCCAACAGGTCCTGATTCAGTTCCCTGGTTTCCATTCTGCCAACTCTAAACACAAATAAAAAATATTTTTTAAAGGGCCATTTAAAAAAAAAAATCAAGGAGCGTCTTTCCCGTTCTCCCAAGCCCCTGAGGCAAGTAAGAAATGCTGGTGGTGACACTTACGGGAGCTCTCCCATCTGCTCCACATCCTGCCGTACTGCCTGTAATTAACCGAGGGTCACGTTTGTTGCTTATTTTAAAAATTCCTGCAGAGTTGAGAAGGGAACGAATAATCAGGTTTGCAATACCCGTAAAACTGTTCCGAATTTGCGCCAAGGTTGAGAGGTTCTTCCTTTAAACGGGGCATGAATTGATGGCAGCCGCTGAAATTGCCTGTCTTGCGGGAGGGGGCTTCGTCTGCGGACTCCGGTCAGAACTCGCCCCGCACGTTTACGGGTCCCTCGACCGACTCTCCTCCGAGCCCTCATGAAGGGGAGGGCATCACCGCGCCCACGTGATCTAACACGGCTGCCCAAGATGGCGGCGCCCGGGAGCGCGGTTGGCATGTTGCTGCTGTTTAGAGGTGAGTACATTTTCTGCCTCAGGAGTGAGTCTGAACGTGAGGACAGCGAAAGACTTTGCGAGGAGGGTTGAGAGGAAGGCGCATTGTGCTTGTGACTGTCACACACAAAAACACACCACTTGGGAGGGCGTGAAGGGTAGGAGCGGGAAGTCCTGTATAGAAGAGACTTCCTTTACTGATTATCGCAGTGTGTAACTATAGCTTTTATTCTCTCCCCTCCTTTAATTCAGTAGCGGACGTTTGTCATGTGGATAATTAGATTTTTTTAAAAAAAGCATTGCTTTATTCACACTTTATTTTCATTTTGTTTTCTTGATTTATATCCCCACATTTCTCCCCATTGGAGATCATATTTCTTGTTGTCTCCATTTTATACTCACAGCAACCTTATGAAGTAGGTTAGGCTTAGATTGTGAGACTGGCCCAAGGTCATCCAGCAAGTTTCCGTGACAGTGTGGGAATTCAAACCTGGGTCTCCCAGATCTAGGGTTGCCTGGTCTGGGTTGGAAAATACCTGGAAACTTTGGGGGTGGACCCGGGAGAGGGTGGGGTTTGGGGGGAGGGGCCTCAGCATGGTATGATGCCATAGAGTCCACCCTTCAAAGCTGCCATTTTCTCCAGGGGAGCTGTTCTCTGTCAGCTGGAAATAAGTTGTAAAAGCAGGAGGTCTCCAGGCCTCACCTGGAGGCTGGCAACCCTACCCAGATCCTAATCCAACACTCTAACTCAGGGGTGTGAAACATGTGGCCCGGGGGCCAATTCAGGCCCCCAGAGAGCTTCTATCAGTCCCGCAGTGGAACTGGCTGTGTTATGCTGCTTCTTTCACTTCTGCTGCTGCGGCGTCATCATAGGTTTGCAGCTTACAGATACACACCTGAACAGCATACTCAAGATTGCAACAGCACAGACATTTTGATGCAATAATTCAGAGCAAGAGGCGTCAGTGATCAGACACTGTTAAATAAACAGAATATTGCAAGAGTACTAATGTTTTAAGCATGTTTTTATTTTAAGTTAAAAAAACACACCTTTGTGTTTGTGTCCTTTATAAAGTCTGTATCTCTGTTACCTGACTTACATTTCATGACACACACGGGCCGGCCCAACAAGGTCTCATTTATGTCAGATCCGGCCCTCATAACAAATGAGTTTGACAGCCCTGCTCTAACCACTCCACCACACTTAGAGTCTTGACTCAGAGAGTTCAGGCTAACTTTTCTATCTCAGAACATTCCAGCAGAGTCAAATAACAATAATGGATATCCGTTACATCAACGCATTGACACTCTGGAATGATACTTGTTCTATTTTGTGTCTGACAGCTGCATCTTAAGCTTGTGTATGTGTGTCTAGGTACTCTAATTCAATTAAATGCTGTTGTGGGGTTTCAGTATATTTCTTGTGGTGGACCGTGCTGTCGAGTCACAGCCAATTTATGGTCACTGTGTAGCAGGCCTGTAGTCAGGATTTTTTTCTTTGGGGGGCATTTAAATTTTTAAGGGGTCAGTTAAATTACAGTTAATTACATTAATCCGAATGCCTGTCTTTAAAGGGGAAGGCTCTGAGCCAGTTTCTAGCCCGTCCTTTCAAGGGACAGAGCAGTGAGCATGTCAATTCTTAAGAAAAAACAGCTCAGAGGACATTTAATTGCCTTCAGAAAGCAAGAAAGCTTCAAGCGGCACTCAAGACTGGTACCTTTGATACATCTCCAACAATCCCCCTTCCTGCTAACCCAGTCCTGCTGTATACTGCCTAGGTCATGGTGAGTCTTTCAAAAGCATTCAGATGAGTCTTTGGGAAGCCTTTGGGATGTTTCATGTGAATGCTTTTGAAAGACTCACCGTGACCTAGGCGGTATACAGCAGGATTGGGCTAGCAGGAAGGGGGATTGTTGGTGATGTAGAGAAGATTCCACTCTTGAGTGTCCTTCTAAGCTTTCTTGCTCTGTGGAAGGGAGCTCAAAAGGTATTTAAATGCCTTCTGAAGGCAATTAAATGCCCTCTGAGCTGTCTTTTCCTGGGTTCCATGATGGCCTCCTCCCAATTCCACAGTGGAAGGAACAGGGAAACATGGGCAAGCTGTGGTCCACTGCCAGCAGCGGGGGGGCACTCTTCAAAAATAAGGGTTTTGGCATGGCTATTTTTGGGGCGGGGCTTTCAGTTAAGGGGGCAGGGCCCCACTGTAACTACAGGCCTTCTCTGTAGGGTTTTCAAGGCGAGAGATGAGCAGAGGCAGTTTGCCTTTGCCTTCCTGTTTGTAGTTACTCTAGACTTTAACCAGAGCCAACCCTGCCTTGCTTCTGAGTTCTGATGAGATTAGGCTAGCGCAGAGGTTCCCAAACTTATTTGGCTACCACCCTCTTTTCAGAAAAAAATTCCTAAGTGCCCCCCCTGGAAATCTGCCTTCAAGAAGTGGACAAAAAGATGCAGTGACAAATTTGCACATAGTAAAGAAAGATGTTGTTTTAAATAAGACTCTTTGAAACTCAGAATCATAAAAGTATTTTATAAAATCAACCACAGTAACATTTGCATGCACACAGAAAATTAAGGTAATAAAGGCTGTGATTGGCTGTGGGGACCCCTCTCCATCCCCACCTCCCTCACTGATCCCAGGGAAGACCAGGAGAAGGCAGGAAAAGGCTGCTTTAAATAGGTCCTGAACTCTTCTTCCTTTATGCTTCCAGCTGCCCCCTTATTTTTATTCAATGCCCCCAAATTGCACCCAAGGCCCCTACTGCCCACCTGGATCATTCCACCGCCCCCCAGGGGGCAGTACTGCCCACTTTGGGAACCAGTGGGCTAGTGTGAGCCAGCCGGATCAAAGCATAGTTCTTGTATCTCTGCATATTAAAATTATAGAGCTGTCTTATGCTGATGGCTCAAACTGCTGAACCATCTTGCCACTACCAGCTGTGCTATACTTAAGCAGTCCTGAGGATTGGTATCTGAAATCCTGGAGATGTTAGCACCTAAGATTTTGTCCATAGAGATCTCTGTCATTGAACTATTGACTCTGCTCTTGGTTATTTTACTAATAAAAGTGTCCCAGGTTATTGGTGGGTGTTCTTCCTTTTATCAGAACCAGAGCTGATGGTTTTTTTATAAGTTTAAGATAACTTTATGTCCAACCATTGCCACTTGTTGGTTGAAGCAGATGGTTCTTGATATATATTTTGATTTCTAATGAGAGGGAGCAGAATCTGAACTCAAGCTGTTCTCAGGTTACTGAATGAGACTGGAGCTATTAAAGGCCAGCAGTGCTGAACTTTTGTTCCTCCCTGTCAAATAGTAAAAGCCCTGTGTGGCTTGGGACCAAAACATATTAAGAACAGCCTCTTCCCATATGAACCTACCTGTACACTCCGGTCATCTTCGGAGGCCCTGCTTCATTTGACTCTACCATCTGAAGCCAGATGGATGGTAACCCACTGAAGGGCCTTTCTTGGTCATGGCATCAAAACTTTGGAACTCCTTCTCGGGGGGATTCATCTGTCTCCCTCTATGGGTGTCTTTCACCAGCAGATGAAGTGTGTATGTGGTTGTTTCATCCGGCATACTCTCACTAATGGTTACTGGTCCTCCTTCCAGTGTAGTGTGTTTTAATTAAATTATTTTATAATTTTAACTGTATTTTTAATTGCTCATGTGTTTTAACTTTTTATGTTCACTGCCTTGTGTACCTTCATCAGGTGGAAAATCACCATAAAATGTTTTAAATAAACAAAAGGTACAAGAAGATGTGCTGGAGGTGTTACTTAGTGAATGCTTGCCAGATCCACAGTCCAGCTGTAATTAGATTTAATCTGTCTATACCCTGTTTGCTTCAGAGACAAAACTGATTTAGGTTCAGTAGTTTTTTTCTAATCTATCTGGGTTGTGGACATGATGCATACTCACTTGGGCCGTAAAGCCCATTACATTTGGTAGGATTTGCTTATTTAGTAAACATGCATATATGATCGACAGTCTTGGAATCAGAACTTCAAGGATATAATCAGACACCCAAGATATGCAGCCATTGCAGCATTTAATTATACTCAGCATGTGCTTTTTTATGGATGTCTGACAGGTGTTCCTGGTGTTTACATATCTGAAAATGATTTAAGAAGGAAAATTCATTACAATGATATCTTCATTTTCAAAGGACTAAGCAAATGCAATTGCAGCCAATGGGATTTAAATTAGTTGCAGATGACTTTGTCCTCTTGATGTGAACAGTTTTTAGCACAAAAGGCTTCAAGGACAGTTTTGAAGCCAGGGTAGTGAAGACATTTTCTGGGTTTACTCCCGCCCCCGCCCCCCCCACTAAAAGAATTGTGAGCCTTGAGCAGAACTTTAAAAAGCAGTAGAGATGTTGTCTGCCCAAGTACTGATATAATCTTTCTGCATTGGCTCAATTGATTATACTATTGTAGTAGATTGTAAATGTTCTAATTATGCATTAACCATTCTTAAGCATTAACAATAATTGCATTGGAGTGATGCTTCCATTGCTAATAACAAAAATCAGAATAATGCTTTTTGAAAACTGGCTTAAAGGGGCACAAGAGACTACAGTATCCTTATCTGCACTGATTTACTGATTTTGAAAAGCGAAAGGATTATGAAGCAGGAGCTCTTTGCATCTCCTTGTAAGTGGCTCTCGATCTTCAGAAACGTTCAGTCCCTGGAATAAATGCTTGATTTTATATTGAACATTGAAAAACAAATAGCAAGGTTATGTTTTTCTTCTTATTTTTTGGCTTGTTGAATGCAAAGGATCAGGATGTTGACCTATAAGGAAGTAATAATCTTAACAAGAAGGAGGCACTTAATGGATCTGTTTCTGGCCTCTGAGCTAATGCTGGTTTTAGCGTATTCCTTGCTACCATTCAAAAAGTAAAAAAATAGCATGTCTTAGCCACCACAGTAGTAATTTAACTTTGGTTTAATGCAATGATCCCCAACATAGCTCTTGTGGGCACTATGTCCTGAGGAGCACTTCTCTCTTCTCCAAAGGTTCTCTCTTCCCCAAAGCAAACAACCAGTCCTGCTTTTCCTCTACCTTATTGGTGCAGGAGGTACTTCAGAAGACCCCAGAAGACCCCAGATGCTCCCTCTAAGCTGTGGAGTCTTATGAGCAAAAATTCTATTTTGTGAGCTACTGCCATTAAAGTTGTGAGCAAGCGATTTGGCTACCACATAAATTAGTTTACTCTGGAGCCATCCTTCCTGAGCTAAGACAAAAATGTGTCCAAAAATTTGGAAACAGCAGTCCCCATCATAGGAGAACCCTTGTCTTGCAACCTCCCAGTGTTTTGTGATTAGCTGCAACACCCCTGGCAGCTATTTTGTGATTGGCTGAGCCCTTCGTGGCAGCCATTTTATAGTGCCACCCACCAGAGCTGCATTATGACTTTCATGTGCCCTAGGTACTTTTGCCTTCGTGGGCCTGCCCCCTTCCTCCATAAAAAATATTTAAAATTGTATTTTACAACTGCATTGGTATAAAGATAAATATAATAGTCCTTTCAAGGCCTAAAAGTATGAAAATAAATTATTACTATTATATTTTAATAGAATTATTACTATTACATTTTTGTGGGCACAAGGTACTTATGCCTTTGTGGGCCCCTTCCCCTATAATAATATCAATATTAAGAATTACTCTTGTTATAACTTTAAATACTTCAATACTTTTTTTTATTTTTTGGCAAAATTTAATAGGTTGTTGTGTGCCCTAAGCATTTCATTTTTTTTCTGATGTGAGAAAAAAATTAAAACATTTTCTTCAGCTCTAAAGGTTCATTTTTTTCTTCTGATTTTAAAAGAAATTAAAATATTTTCATGGGCCCCTAAAAGTATTGTGGGCCCTAGGCACTGTGTCTACTGTGCTTAATGGATAAGGTGGCCCTGCCACCCACTTGGTATTCTCAAAGTTCCAAAAGTGCTGTGGACTTAACTGGACTGGGAACCACTAGTTTAATGTGAATTATAAAGTAACAATTATGGGTTAGCATTCAATATGCATTTCCAACTTAAATAGTTGAGTGTCCATGTTGATTTGTCACACACAGACATACAGGATGTGTAACATCTTACAGTTTTAAGAAAAAGGACACAATCCTACTGAGTGTCACTTCATATATTAGAGTTTTCTACATTTTCCATATGTTCAACAATTTCCTATTACACTTTGTAAAAAGATATGTATATCTTGGCACACGATGCAGTGCAAATGTGTTCAGTGTCATCCATATACATGTGTTGAGCAGCTGCTGTGGTTACCTGCCTGATTTACATACTTTTATTACACAGGCTCCACTTCATATAGTATAAAATTCATGGGAAATAATTGTTGAATAGGTTTATTTATTTATTTATTCTTACCTTGCTGCTCAAGATGGTTTGCAATTTGCAAACGGCAATTTCAAATGTACAGAATAAAATGAAACCCCCTTCCCCTAACAGATTTTTGTTCAATTAATTATTTTTAAATTTTATTTATTTCATTTGTCACCTGCCTTTCTCACTGAGAATTCAGGGTGAATTACAAAATGTAGAAAACAATTCAGTCAGACAGCACAGAGTATCCAGTAGCAGCGCAATAGGAATAGGATAATGGAAATTAGGAAACAGTGGAAAGCAAAAACTGTCTAAGGCATTACCTACCATAAAGAATGCTGAGAGTGGATTACAGTGTTACAAGACAGTGCAGTGAAAGGAAAATGATACATACAATAAACATTGCAATAGACTACAATTCTGTTCCTTTATAAAAGCACCCTCTTGGACTGCCCCATTGTACTGCAGTTCTAAACCCTTTATAAACATGTCCTGAACATTTCTGTTTTGCACGTTCTGCAGAATGATAGAAGTGTGGGAATCTTCCTGGACTCCTTAGGCAGGCAGTTGCCGATCTTTCCTGTTTGCAGGGTGGCACCCTCAGAAGGCTTTGCTCAGGCAGTGCATTGTACATAGTGGGAGAGGCAGTCCTGCAGGTATATATTGGTCCAAGACCATGGAGGGCTTTGTGGGTGATGAAAAATGGCCTTGCAGTGCCTCCTCAGCATTTCTAGAGATGGTAACCCCCCCTTTTTGCCTCAGGGAGTGTGTTTCACAGTGTGTGAGCTACAGCAGAAAAAGCATGGGCGCTAGTTGATGCAAGGCAGGCCCCTCTGGTGGGTGGCAACCTGAGGAATACAACTGATACACGGGAACACACTGTAAGTTTGTGACATATGAAGCAGCTCTGGGCAGCTGGTTATCTGAAGCTGAAGACGATAATGAGCATAAGAAGAAATGTATTCCCTCATGAATTAGCTAGGATAAGTAGTGTGTGTGTGTGTGTGTGTGTGTGTGTGTGTGTGTGTGTGTGTGTGTGTGTGTGTGTGTGTGAGTGGGGTGGGGATCAGCTTCCTGTCATAAGAGCAGGGTCGCGGCTGGAACAGTTCGACCTTTTATTTAACAGCATCTGTTCTGGAATGAGTTCTGACACAATAAGGCATTACCAAGCTTTTTTTCTCTTCCATTTGAAAAGTGTGTGGCAGATGGGTGTGTGAGCATTCTCTTCACTGTACCTCCCTGATGGCTTTTGCTGCCCTTGTCATAAACTCTGGAAATGTATGAACTTTAAAGAATAAAAGGATAACAATCTAACTACAGTTGGCAGTTGCTGATGCTGCTTATAGGTTTTTCTGGAAGTCTGCATGTCACTAGAGGATAAATGGGACATGGGATCCCTACATCTGACTGAGTTTGATGGCTGCCTAACTGTCTCCAGGAAGACATGGAGATAGTGATGAATAATCATCAGCAGTTGCAATAGACACTTCCTTTGACTAGGTGTTTATCAGAGGTGGAGAGTGACTGGGAAAGGATGTTGCCACCTAAATGTCATTCCGTTCTACTCCTCACTCTCCTTAGTTTCATCAGTGTTTGGCTGGTGAGAAATATAATATTTAGGCAATACTCATCCATCATAGAGGAGTTGTACTGAAATTCTGATTACTGCATATTCTGTCTCATAGCTTTGCTCTTGCAAAGAACAATGGGGCTGCAAATGTTTGACCAGCAGAACCCACATGCGGGGAGGGCGGGGTATAAATCGAATAAATAGATAAACAAACATGTGGAATGGAGTGTTCCCCATGTTTTCCCATGGTGAAAGCTTACCTAGGTTAGAGGTTTTATTGTACAATGAAAGTCTCCAGCCTCCACAGTGCACAGTCTGTGTCTTCTAGGGAAGATACTGCAAAGGAAAAGTTGTTAAGCCAAAACCCAATTTCCTCATACTCCAGTGGAGAAGTGGGGAAATTTTTGTGCTTGCCTCATTACCAAAATCTCAGCTTGGGTGCTCAGACGTGTAAAAATACAATGTAAGTATGATTTAGCTCCATCCCACATGTTATGATATTTGAGATCTGTGTGCCATTGCTGAATCTTACATAGCTCTGGTGTCGGTCCATGACTGGTTCCTCAGTTAGTCGGAATCCTGTCCTATTCTGTGGCCAAGAAGGATGAAGGAGGCAATGGGATACTCCACTGACCAATGGGAATGTTTTCAACTTGCGCCATCTCTTTTATTCATATATCATCACACTGATGCCTGGGATGAGAATAAGATCTAGACTGAGCCATAATTCTTCCTCAGCTTGGTGCCCACTTCCCTTTTCCTCCATGCATCACTGGTGGCTTCCATTAGGACAACAGTGTTGCTATGGTGATGTGGATTCACTGGGCCAAGGTCATGGGAAGGACTGTGCTTTAATCACAAAAGTTGGAGCTGGCCAAATCTGCATACATTTTTGTTATGAAGAAAACAATTGTAAGCATTCTTATTCCGTATTTAGATGATGCATCCATGTGTTGTACTATTCGAAAATTGTTTCCCCCTCAGGTATGAGTGGAGAAATGTTCCTTCTAAGATGATGCCTTTCACCCACCATTTTCATACGTCAATGAAAAATTATTATTTTATTTTTAACCAAAATCTATTACAATAAGTCAAAAACTTTATATTACAGAGAAAGGGTTGCCCTTTAAGGTTTTTAAATAAGTTAACAAACATAGGCTCATGTGTGTGTGCTTGTATATGTGCCAGAACCACCTTGCTTCTACCAGTAATGCAGGAAATCTTTTCTCACCCACATTTCAAAATTTGTCACTGCCATTGCCATTTGCAGGGACATCGTAGGGTGACAAAATACTGGGGTACCTGGGCAAAATGTGCTGCTATAAATTCAAGCCTTTTAATGAGGAGAGAAGCTAACAACGGTCATTTGTTTTCATTTGGGGTTTGGGGATATCTCAGTGGTGTGAGGGGGCTCAGGGGGAATCTGTGTTTAGGTACCTAATAGTGACTGTTAGGAGTTCTTAATATACAAAGTCAGGCACTTTCAATTTGTCAGTCTTCAAGGTGCCACTGGACTCAAACTTTGTTCTGTTGCTTCAGACCAGCACGGCTACCCACTTGAATCTACAATAAGTACTGTCTATGCATTTATTTTCCACCCATTTGTAGTACTGTGCATCGACTGGCAACTTGGCCTTTAAATCCCTCCCCCTGCTTTTCATTTTGGTATAATTTAAGACACTTTTGTTTTGCTGGTAATCAACTTTTGTATATATGTCTGTGAAATGGATGGCTTGATTTCTTCAGCAATATTTTTTAAAACTAGATTAAAAATAATCCTTTTTTTTTTAAAGCTGGTGCCCAGTTGACTGGTGGAGACTTTTGAATCACATGAGAGGTTTTAATTCATGAATTTAACTGGTTAATCATCCAAACGTTGCAGCCCTAAATGTATTAGACTATTGAATGAATGCAGTTAGCGTTCAAAAGTTAAATGTGTGTCATTGTGTCTTTTTTATCTTGAAATCTTTCTTGAGTTACCTAGCTTAATTCCCATGATAGACAATGGAGTGGATCCAATCCCCTGTTTATAAATATTGACCTTAAAAAAAGTTCTAGTCGTTCTGTGATTTTGTGTTCCCCCATATTTTATTATATCTTGACGTACTAACAATAAAGTGCTCTGTCAAGTTAACTGACTTATGGCGATCCCATTATAGGGATTTCCAGGCAAGAGATAAACAGAGGTGGTTTGCCATTGCGTTCGTCTGCATAGCAGCCCCAGTCTTCCTTGGTGGTCTCCTCTCAATGGCCATCCTTGCTTAGCTTCCAAGCTCTGACATGATTGGGCTAGTCTGGGCTATCTAGACTGCTATAAAGCCAATATCTAACTGGGTCATTAATAGAAAATTTCAGAGAAGTTAAAGGTGAAACACATGGAATCCTAGCCACAGTTGCATAGGTTTCACTATTTGCAGATTTATCATCCAGAACACTTTTTAAAGAGGATGACATGTAAAATTAAAACATTTAATAACAAAGAGCCACTGTGTGGAAAACATCTGTTTTCACTGTGAAGGTGTGCTTGCATGTGTGTGAGTGGTGCATGTTGAAATCTCAGGAGGCACAGTTGCTAGATAATGATGGTAGGAGAGGGGGGTGGGCAGGGTTTCCTGCAGAACTCCTTGCTTTCCTTCCAGAATGAATTATTTAAAATAGTAAAAATAGCAGAATTTTTCTGCTACACAAATATATATGTCTTACACAAATACATACATACTGCACAAATACATTAATACATGTTGGAGAGTTCTGCTTTTTGGGTTGGATACAACCAGCTTCTCCACTGGTGGGAAAGGGAGGACAGAGTCCCCTTTGACCACCAAAAAGGCTATGCTGGAGATTCTGGGATCTGCATGGACAGAAGCCATGTATAGTGAGGGCTGTAATAAGGAAGGGAATCAGGTGAAACTGAACAAAACAGTTGACAGGATCCAACCCTTCTTGTTGCACAGTTTGGATAACCTTTGTGCAGAATATTGATAGCTTTGTAACAGAATGTGTGGTGCTGCCCATAATGTGATGATCAAGGAATGTATATCCCTTCCTCATCTCTTTGTTAACCCCATCTTCACAAACCTGCCTTTCCACAGATTTGTCATTGTGCAAGGGGAAGAGGTTCCTGCCAATACAGGGCACTGCCAACTGCTTTTATGCTGGCATCAGGATCAGGCTTCAGCATTAGTCCATTGTGTCAGAGCCAAATGAAACGTTATGGTGTCCATGGGTCTGACCCATTATGATGACCCAGCCCTCTTCCCTCACTCAGATGCAGGATTTTCCCTCCGTTTTTTCTTCCTTTCTGCCTGAGCAATCCCTTTATTTTCTTCTTTTGCAAAGGTTTATTGCTGTCCCACCCTGTCACAGTATTATATTCTGATGCTGGCTCAGCACAGGAACTTGAGCGAAGAGACAAGATCACCCTCTTTAACTTAAACTTCTGAAAATGGCACATGAGATGCTTTAGAATGTTCAAAGATAAACAAGATATTTTATTCAACATAGAGGGGGAAAGGTCAGGTGAAATAAGGGTAAAGTGTCTGAGATGAATCAAATATAACTCTGAGGTGACATAATCACAACTCCAGTTCATATGTTTCCCATGCATGAGAGTTCTTAAGCTTTTCTCAAAGTCCTAGAATCTTAGAAATGAGCGGATTTTGTTTCAGTGTTTCCTAAACACTCCAGTACACTTTCTTGAGTTTAACTGACTCTTCAGGTTTCAGAAGGCAGGGATACACTACCAAGTACCCAAATTCTTTCTCTAAACATATCAGGAATCACTCCACTCTTTGAGTTATGTCCCTTTCCAGCTGGGTAGGGAATCAGTTGTCTAACTAGAAGATCCCTTTTTCCTAGCCCAAATGGGGGTCTTCTCCAATCCTCCCAGTCCTCCTTGCCAACTTTCCCAGTCCTCAGTCAGTGTTAAAAAAATTATCCATCAGTGTTAAACTCTCCTCAGTCAGGGCTAAACTGAGTCCTCTTCAGCAGTCAGTTCCCAAGTCTTTCTGCTCAACTGACACTAACCAATCAAATTCCTTTGAGCAGCCTGCCAGTCAAGGCTCTCTGGCTCTGTGGGGCATTAACCCCATTTGTAAGCTTCTAAAGTGCAGTCCATCATACCAGTGGACCCTGATGCCATTTTAGAGCTGAACTTGGCCTTTTAAAAATTACGCGAGGGCCTGATCTTAATTGGACCAGCAGCAGTGTTGATCGTGTCATCCCCCCCCCTTACTTTTTCAAGTGCTAAAACAACCATGGGGATTGGTTTGGGAACTTGAAAAAGTGTGGTGGGGGAGAGGAAATAGGATCACCTATTCCCACAGAGCTGTGGGCCAATCAGGATTGGGTCCTCAAAACATTTTTAATTGTTCGAGTTCAGCTCTGAAATGGGATCTGCAGGTTGGACCTGTAGACACCATAATTTCACCCTCAGTATGGGCACACAAATACTATAGTCAATGAACCTCCTGGGTTAGATCCAAAACACCGCCACAGAGTGAAGCTGGTGGGGTGGGACATCCCTGCCTTTCCCACCCCCTCAGTCTTCCCCAGTTCTGCTGTAAGGGGCCTTCAGGTACATAGTGGGGGGAGGCAAAATAGGGATTTGCAGTGGAAGCAAGAAATCAGTGGGAGTTGCCCCTCCCCTCCTCTGCCAACCGAAGTGCTGTTCTGCAGGCACATTTATTTGATTTGCTTGCTTACTTGCTTTATAGTCTACCTTTCTCGATGAGCCTTTTTTTTTTAATCCAGCCCCACTGTGTTTGTGCCAAAATGGCAAGATACTTTCTTTTTAATAGCAGTTCCTTATAACCACAGCATCTTTTCTCTGCTTCTGCTGCTCTGTTCGCACCTTCCCTTTCCTATCAGTTCCTTCTTTCAGCCATTAACCACTGCTGTGATTTTTTTTAGGTGTCCACTTTACCGTAAGCACACTAGGCGGCCTTGTACTTAATTAGACCATTGGTCTATCGAGGTCAGTGTTGTCTAATTTGACTGACAGCTGTCCTCTCCGGGGTTTGGTGTGGAGGACTTTTGCATCACCAGTTATCTGATCCTTTCTGAGTAGAGATAGGGGATTGAACCTTGACCCTTCTACGTGAAAACAGCTGTTCCACTACTGGGTTTCTGCTCCTTTCTTTAGAACTTTCCCTCTTCCTCCTTCCCAGTCATTCTTCCTCCCAAAGAGTTTGCTTTTCCCCCAGTCTCTTTTAAGACCACTTACATCTCCCGTCACTGCTGACTAGACATACCTGCAGCCCATTCATTTGTAAGGGCGGAACATGTATTGGAAGGAAGGATGCTCCTTTTTATCCTGAAGGTGGTGACATTACAAAAGCATTCTGACCTTTACTCCAGGGTTCCCCAACATGGTGCCCATTCGTATTGTGGTGCCCGTAGACACCTTCTCTGGCATCCTCCAAGTGTTTTTTTAGAAAGTGGGAGGGGCCAGGTACGTCATTGCCTTGCAACACTTCTGATTGGCCATTAGAGATTTGATCAGCTGTACAGGTTTTTTAAAAACATTGCTGCAGCTACCACAGCACAAGGATCTTCCTGTGTGACTGAAGGTAAGCTGCAGCAGCCATTTTGCAGCTCATTCTACCTCCCGCAGCAGCCATTTTATGGCAACCATTTTTATGGCAGCCCACCACACTGTGTCAGAATTCTAAAGGTGCCCATAGGTTCCAAAAGTCTGGGAACCCCGTGTTTTAATCAGTCCATGAGTGTTCATTTTTATTTATTTGAGAACAAATGGTTGTATAGTTTGCATTTTGGCTTCTTCCATTTGAATTTGTCAAGGGCACATGTTATCAGCAAATAAAGCAAAAATGTACATCAGCCAGTTTTGCCCTCTATATAACATATATACACAATGAGTTTCACAGAACCCCAGGAAAGGCTATAGCTATTCTTAATCTTTCTCTTCTGACTGTTTCTATTTCATGGGACCAAAGAATGGAATTTTCAGTAACTGGCATGGAGAAATTTCCATATATTAATGTAGTGTATTTTTAAAAACCCAACTGTTACATTACTATATGGAAACGTGTAGAACGATTTGCCTTTTGGATCTGCATTGTCCATATCTTACATTTATTGCATGCTGCAGAAAGAAGCCCCTTGGCTAAAGCGGTGTGTTTAATTTCATTTTTTTGTCTTCAGTTACAAGCTTCTGGCAGGCTTGCTACCCTGGTACTGTTACCTGGTGGCGCCAATATTTCATCAACGTTAGACAAGCAGTCTACCTGGACATAGGCCCAGATGTGCCTTCGTAAGGAGTGAACGTGATCCCTTGTGCTAAGGAATCCAAGACTTATAGTACTGGGATTCCCAAGGGAGTTGAAAGAAAACTGTGTTTGAGGCTTGGCTCTTGTAGTCTCCCCCCCACCCTTAACCATTCTCTTTGTGCCTTTGCAGCGCACAGTCTTATGAGCAAAGCGCTCTCTGTGCAGTCTTCCCCCCCCGCCCCCGGTCCTATTGATAATGTAACGAGAAAACATACTCTTTGAGTAGAAGGAATACAAGCCATTAAAGGTGCATTATAATGTTTCTTTTACATGTCTTGATTGCCATTTGTAGATGGTCTCACAACAGTGACTAAAGAGAAGGTAGCTTATTTATATTGTTCCCTCTGTGAGTTCCCACCCCCAATAAATCATTGAATGCTGTTATGTATATTAACAGACTGAATCTGTTTCCAGTATTTATAGTGACTTTTCTTCCATTAAGAAACAGTTTTAAATCTGATGCATTTGTGGATTTAGGACGTAAGAACATAAAAACATAAGAGGCCAAAGGCCCATCTAGTCCAACACTCTGTCACACAATGGCCAAAAATACCAGGTGCCATCAGGAAGTCCAGCAGTGGGACCAGGAACACTAGAAGCCCTTCCACTGCTGCCCCCCCAGCACCAAGAATAGAGTGCATCACCTGCCCAGACTGAGAGTTCCTATCTATACCTTGTGGCTAATAGCCACTGATGGACTTCTGCTCCATATGTTTATCTAATTCCCTCTTGAAGCTGTCCATACTTGTAGCTGCCACCACCTCCTGTGGCAGTCAATTCCATGTGTTAATCACTCTTTGGGTGAAGAAGTACTTACTTTTATCTTTTCTAACCCGACTGCTCAGCAATTTCATGGAGAGAAATTGTGAGAAAGGGAGAAAAGTACTTCTTTCCCAACCTGCTCAATCCCATGCATAATCTTATAAACCTCGATCATGTCACCCCTCAGCCGTCGTTTCTCCAAGCTAAAGAGCCCCAAGCATTTTAACCTTTCTTCATAGGGAAAGAATGTAATCCTTCAGCCATCATGCTGCGCTCCATTCATTTGTTTTGTTGCCATTCATATGGGATTGTGGAAAGCTCAGTTGCATGGAATGTGCAGCAGTGGTGTATCCATAATAGTAAGGTACCCTTGTATTTTTGATGCATCATACCATGGCAGAGCTTTCATTAACAATTCCTTTAATATTATTATTTGTTTACATCATATATGTATAAGGCATAAGCAATAAGATGATTTAAAAGGCAGCAGAATAAAACCTTGATAAAAACAAGGGGTTGGATTCAGAGTCCTGTCACAAGAGTTCTGCTAACAAGGGAAGTTCCTTCGCCCTTCCCTCCTTTTGTAGCTCTCTGAGCTCAGTGAAGCTGCTGTTTTACCCCAGAGGGACTTGCTCTTTGTAGTCTGCAGAGCAGTTGAAATTCCAGGAGAACTCCAGCCCCACCTAGATGTTGACAGTCCTACCTGCAGCAGCATTCTGCCTGGATCTGACATCATTCTCAAGGTCTCCCTGACCACCATGGCCAGCTTTTTAGAGAGATGAGGGTGCTGGGGGGGGAGTTACCAAAATCCCTTTGGTTTACCCTGGTAAATGAGGAGCATCCTGTATTCTCATTTGTATCTGTGTATGTGTTTGTGAACTTAGGGAAAGCTGCACTTGAAGTGAGTGGTAGGAACCCGTTTTGATCTTGGCATTTATAGCAGGTTTTCACACCATCTCTGGAACCGCTTGAAAATGCCATGGGGCCTCGTGTCCAACTGCCTGGTTCAGACAAGACAAGGTTCTGCATCGTTTCTGTTTTCCGTGCCACACCCGCTGCTCATTTGAATCTGAACCACATCTCAGTTGCCAGTACAACATGGCTCGTCTTCTTTTTAATTAATTCTCTGTCGCACATGGCTTTGAGGCAAGGCTGAGATTTGATCTATATTCACCAACCTGGACAAAATGTAAAGGATCCCCTGGAGTTCACTTTAATGAGCAAGGAAAAACAGTTCAGCCTTGTGTTACTGAAAAGCAACTGTGAAGACAAGCATTTTCATCTTGGTATAAAGGGGTGACTGAACCCACCCAAATGTCTGCTGAGAAAACATGTCCAGATGGTCAACTTCAGGGAGGCATAGTCAGCAATATTTGATGTATCTAACTCTTTTTGAACAATGAAGAAAGCAGACAGGAAGAAAGTTGATTCCTTTGAAATGTGGTGCTGGAGGAGAGTTTTACGGATTTGCAGAGTGGCAAATGTGGATTCTAGATCAACTCAAGCCTGAACCTGTCCCTAGAAGCTAAAATGACCAAACTGAGACTATTGGACTTTGGTCCCATTCTGAGAAGATGAGTCACTGGAAAAAACAGTAACACTAGGTAGACCTGAAGGCAGCAGGAAAAGAGGAAGGCCCAACATGAGATGGATCGACTCAGCAAAGCCACAGTCTTCAGTTTGCAGGACCTGAGCAAGGCTGTTAGGAAGTTTTGGAGGTCATTAATTCATAAGGCCATAAGTTGGAAGCTACCGGACAGCACTTCACATGCACACAAAATTTGTTCATTTCATTTATACCCTTCCTTTAACCCTAATGAGGACTCAAAATGGCTTCCATCATTCTCCTCTCATCCATTTATTTTCACAACAGCTCTGCAAGGTAGGTTAAGCTGAGAATGTGTGACTGGCCCAAAATCACCCATTGAGATTTCACAGCAGAGTGCTGATTTGAACTTGGGTCTTCCAGATCCTAATCTGAAAGTCTAACCACTACTGTACGTTGACTCTCGCCACTTTGGATCCTCAGATAGAGGAACCCACCAGCATCACGTTTACAGTGTGTCATATAAGCTGATAAAAAGATCTAGGGGCTGTGAATACCACAGAGAAAATATAGGTAGCTTGAATACACCTGGTATAACTTTGAGTCCCATTGATCAGGAGAAATGCAGAATATAAAAATTTAAAATAGATATATGTAAATAGTATGCTTCTTGTGGGCTTCACTTCTCTGCGTGTCTTTGTCATCAGAGAGTGCTAAGCTGCCTGCTGTTGTGTCTCAGGCAGAATGATGGAAGAGTCTGGCCCACAAAGCAGATTTATTTGGTGCTGATCAGCCCCCCCCCCAGCTGGCTGTTCCCAGATTGCAGGCTTGCTTCGGTATTGAAAATCTCCTGTCAATGGTGGTGTAGCAGTTAGAGTGTGGGTGAGATCATCACTCTTGCCATGGGAGCTTGCCAGTCACATCCTCTCGGTCTCACCTACCTTACAGGGTTGTTGTGAGGGTAAAATGGAGGAGAGAAGCTGCTTTGGGTCCTCATTGGGGAGAAAGGTAGGGAATAAATGAAGGAAATAAATAATCTGTTACCCATCTTTCATTTCTTTGTAAAATGGATATATAGTTCAGGTTATGTTTTTGTTTTTTAAACATTGGAACAACCACCCTATGTCTCTTTCTGTTACTGTCTTCTGCCAGACTTTTATTGTTGTTTTGTTTCATTTGGTGTGCCCCCAGGGAAATTGTCATTGGTCCTCCTCCCTGGTTGTCTTTCTTTGTTTTTTTATGTTTTATTGTATTGTTAAATATTGACATGTACTTTTTAAATGCCGTCTAAATGTTTTAAATGTTTTAATGCTTTGATGCTTGCCCCCTTGAGGACCTTAGAAGGCATCATATAATTGTTTTAGATAAATACATAAAATAAATAGATGTCTTACATAATGCTTAACTCTCCCCTATACTTCTATCACATCATAATCTGGATGACAGAAACTATGTATCAGAGTAGGTTGCAAGCTCTGGCTTGGGAAAGTCCGAGGAGGAGGAAGAGGAGATTGGATTTGTACCCTGCCCTTCACTACCTAGAGTCTCAAAGCAGCTTGCAGTCCCTTTTCCCCTCCCCTCCCCACAATAGACACCTTGTGAGGTAGGTGGGGCTAAGAGAGCTCTCTCAAGAACTGCCCTTGAGAGAACAACTCTGAAAGAATTTATTACTGGGCCCAAGGTCACACCAGCAGCTGCATGTGAGTGGTGGAGAATCAAACCTGGTTCTCCCAGATTAGAGTCCGTGCTCCTAACCATTACACCAAACTGGCTCTCCAGTTTGTGGGAGTGGCACCTGGGGAAGGACTTCAGTTCCCCCTAGGCTCTATGGTATACCATGGAGTCCACCCTCTTAAGCTTCCATTTTCTCCAACAGAACTGATCAGTTGTAATTCTGGGAGAACTCCAGGCCTCACCTGGAGGATGGTAACCCTGTGTTATAGATATTGGGCCCAATTCACCATTAATTAACAGTTCACCATGGCATAAGACCCATTGAAATGAATGGGAATGGCGAAAGAATATCTGTCCATTTCAGCGGGCTTGTGCAATTGAACAAGGATGAATTTTGACCATTGGATTGGGAGAATCTTACATCATAGGAGTGAGTTTTTACAAACCTTTATACCTCCTGTGAATGATATACAGAGTTTGGAATACTTGAGCCTATTGGGTTTGTTCCTGCAGGAAATTTCCACTCACAGAAGGGTAGGTAATTCTTGCCAGTTCTCCCCTCCTGCTACAGACCTCTGTTCCCCACACATGCGGTTCTGGGGGGGATGTGTCCCCCAGGTACATCATTTTGGGGGACATTTTGGACTGCAGAGGGAGGCAAGGAAATCCCATGATGGATAGCCTTTCTATCAGATCTAACCATGGAACTGATCTCATTAATTCCATCAGACTTTGGCATGGCTGAATAGATTGGGCTCTGTTTCTCAGAATGGGTGTATTTCCCCCCCCCCAAGAACATACATGTGCAAGAAATGCATGAGCATGGCACTGAGAACCAAAACCTCTAGCTTCTACTCCTGAAATGTATTCTGTGGACTATCAAAGAAGCCACTTAACCTACAGCCACAAAAGGAACATATTATCTGTTTATTTGGAAGGTAATAATTTTACATTTTTAAAGCTTTTTGAGGATGGAAAGTGCTATGAAATTGTTAAATGGAATTTTATATGCTGCCCTCTAGCAATAATGGGTGTGACGTTACCTTTCAGCATTAAATATTCCTATTAACTAGGAATAGGCTCCAAAAATCTGCTACCATAGATATTGATGTGTCCACTTCTTACAGGGCAGCTCTTAGTTACCACAGTGGCTGAGAATATTAGAGGTCAGCTTGTGAGGGAAATAGCTGTTCTTTGGGACTTGAAGCTAGTTGATGGGCTTGCATTAGTTTCTGATTCTGATTCTGTTGTTTGTTCTTTACGGAAACCTAGGATTGCCAGGTCCAATTCAGGCAATACCTGGGAATTTTGGGGGTGGAGCCTGGAGGCTTTCCCATTCCCTAAAAAATAAATAAATACAAATACAGCAGTGCAGTTCCCCTGAATACAGTCTTTATTTCCTTGTACTCTTTTTTTAGCTTTCAAAGGGTTCCCCAGTAGCTGCACTTCCACTAAATGAAAGTCCCTTGTCAGGCTTTTGGTAGCATTTCCAGGTATGGCTTTATTAAGGGACACAAACACTTGCAAAGCAACCAACATAAACAATAAATCCTTTCCCAAACACAAAGAGTTTGCAAGCCCACACTTTTGTGATCTCACACTGGGGCAATGGTATAAATCACTTTACTCACGGGAGTTGCTGAATGTAGCAATCTGCTTTATTTCAACTGGCTTCTTCAGACTAATATGGAAAAACAAAAGTAAGAGAGCAGTCTAGGGGGTGGAGTTTTCCTCCATCCCATAATCAGGTTCTAGTTAACTCTTTATTATCCATTTTATTATACACATGACTTCTGAAACAAATGCAAAACAAAGACAGAGACTGTGCACTCTTCCTCTCTCACACGCTTCACACACTCACCAGGAAGAGCCATGTGACTGCTCCTCCCCCCCATGCAGCTTTCGTCCTGCTGAGATTTAAAGTCACACACATATTCCCAAACACAAACAGTTTGCAAGCTTCTTCTAAAATGTCCTGCTGAGATGTAAAGGTACATCGTGGCTATTGGGGCAGGGCTTCCCCTGCTGGCCAGTTCGCCGGCAGCAGGAAGGAGCCTGCAAAATTGGGGATCTCCTGCCCAGACCTGGGGACTGGCAAGCCTACTTGAACCATCTGGAGTGACCTTTGGTCAAATGCAAATGAACTGAACTGAATGATTATGGGAGCAATCCTAAGCTTGTATACTCAGAAGAAAGGTCCCACTGTCTTCAGGAAAGTGTTCTTAGGGTTGCAGACTTCAGAGCACACAAAGTCAGAGGTCCCCTGAGGACCCCGTGCTAAGTGAAGTACTAGGCCAGAGGATCAGACAGAATATGCTGTAGGGGGATCCAGTTATGTTGGGGTGTGTGTGTGTATAGAATGGTATCAAGTTGCAGCCGATTTATGGTGACCCCGGTGGGTTTTCAAGGCAAGAGACTTTCAGAGGTGGTTTGCCATTGCCTGCTTCTGCATAGACACCCTGGAATTTCTAGGTGGTCTCCCATCCAAATACTGATCAGGGCCGACCCTGCTTAGCTTCTGAGATCTGAAGAGATCAGGCTATCTTGGGCCATTCAGGTCAGGGTTATGTTAATAGTTTCTGCAGAAATGCAGGCCAGCTCTCACAAACTTAAGTCTGTTTTAAAATATTTAAAACATTCAGAGCCAGTTTCTGTCATTTAAAAGGCTTACCTTTCATATTATTTTTATATGGAAAACATAGGGGGAACTACTACTGTTATGAATCCAGGGTTTGTGAATGATACTTTTGGTTCAAACATGTGGCAGACTCCGCATGTCACAGTGGACTTAACTGGAGCGGTTAAACGTAAGTTGGGTGATTTATTTATTGATTTAAATAATTTATACCCTGCCTTTTGTCCCAATGGGGACTCAGAGTGGCTTGCATCATTCTCCTCCCCTCCATTTTATCCTCACAACAACCCTGTTGAGGTAGGTTAGGCTGAGAGAGTGTGCCTGGCCGAGTGAGCTTCTGTGGCATAAAAGGGGATTCGAACCCTGGTCTCCCAGATACTAGTCTGACACTCTTAACCGCTACACTGTACTGGCATGTTTTGAGCTGGTAGTGCAGTTTTTGAGAGGAAACAAGAAGGTGCTACTTACTACTTTGACTGGGTGTTTCATAATTTTAATACATAGCTTGAGTTACTTAAGGGACCTTTTTCTTTTAAGCTTTGGGGGACTGTTTTCTTTTAAAGCTATGAAAGTGAAGCATATGCTGGAGCAGTAACTGGTAAGTAATACTTCCAGATCTTAGCTGTCATTTAATGAAGTCGTCTTTTGAAGGAACTTCCTGTTACTTTGACATGATGCCTCTTGGGAGTCAAGAATACCTATTAAGTT